>CM062819.1:617132773-618333047 GCA_031772625.1 Pinus tabuliformis | reverse complement strand
TTTTCTTATTTGATTTAATAGAGGTTCACTATGAGTAACCATATTCATTATGTCAATTTAAAGTTGCTAATTTATTTATTAATTGGAGTTTTATAGTTTAATTGTTTTATGTTTCGAAATTTTATTGAGCATATTCAAATTTGTTTAAAATTTAAAATGCAATTTTAATAACAAAAAATCATTTTTTTTTTAAATTTATTTCACTAAATTCTTAAACAAAAACTTTAAAATGTAAAATAATTAAAAATAAAGTTTACCATAGAAAATATTTATAATAAATATGATATCATTGCAGATAACATATACAATGAAATTAAAACCCAAATTATATTTTTTTGGGTTTTTTTCAAGGGTTTTCTAGGTGGTTTTCTAAGTTTTTTTGTCTTTAAGGGTTTTATTGGTGTGTTTCTAGGTTGTTTTTGTGGTTTTCAAGGGTTTTCTTGGTGTTTTTTTTTTCATGGTGATTTCCGTGATTGTTTTTTGTAGTTTTTGTATGCTAGGGATTTTTCAAACTAATTTATTTTATTTTGCAGAAAAATAAATAAATAAAATAGACAAAAATGAGAGGAAACCTATCTCGGCTGGAGCCTCAGGGTCGTCGGCGGAGTTGATGGATAGCTGGATTGAGTTCCTCCATCTCAATCGAGCTTACAAACCTTTCGTTGAATTCCTTTTCCCCTCATGGTCCGAGAAAAATAACTTTTGCACATCGCGACTGGGTATTTTATATAGAAATAATACTCGATCGAGCCAAAGGCACAATCGAAAAATATAGCTCGATCGAACCATAACTCTCGATCGAGCCGTTAACTCGGGTTAGAAAACAAACTGATCGAGGGTTTGTTTAAGACACTCAATCAAGCTATTTTTAATCACCTCAACAGCTCAATCGAGTGCTTAAAAATTCCTCGATCGAGTGCTTAAAATTGCTCGATCGAGCATCCATTTTTTAGCAAAACACACCTCATTTCGCCAAAAATTGTAACTGAACTCCATGCTTTGACCCTAGAACTAGATGTACTTCTCCTTGTTGTATGTGTAGTGGATTTTGGAAGCCCCTAACAGTGAATGCATGAGGATGAGTTACACTTTTGGGCCAAATGCCGCAGTCAAATTTCAAAATTTCTCTTTTATTGAATTGAAGCCCTCAAAATTCGTACAAGCATTGTGAATTTTGATTCGGAGTAAAAAAACAATTTGTGGAGAATTATGTTGTTTTCCTAATGATATTTTTTGCAAAATAAATTAGTGTGATATAATATGACAATTTTTCATTAAATAAAACATTTATCCTTGCAAATTTTCACACATCTTACGAGGTATGTGTGTGTTCACATAGAATAACTTAGTCTACAATGTGTAATTTAAAATATATATATATGTGTGTGTGTGTGTGTGTGTGTGTGTGTGTGTGTGTGTGTGTGTGTGTGTGTGAGCATGATCTACACGGAGAGAACTAATTTTTCATATTAATTTTCTTTTATGCAAAATTATATTTTATTTTTTTTTTTTCGAAGTTGGCTAATTAATATTTAAATTATATTTTGCAGGCACATGTGTTCGCATAAGTTTTATTTCAATTATTTAAATAAATCGAAAAACCAAGAATACCATTTTGAAGAGGACTCGTAAATTAATATAGTGGTATTTTTTGAAAAAATTTCGTTGTGTATATTTTATTTTTAAATTTTTATTTAGCCTATTTAAGACTGTCCCAAAAAAAATTCAACATTATGTTTCAAAGAGATTAGATGAAACATATTATATTAATTTGAAAATGTCAAACTCATATGTCATTATATAGAGGATTCTTTCATGAATCCAACATGATCAACTCTGCCACCTAAGGAAAAAGTTTTCCCTAAGTCCGCTAGGGTACAAAATGGCGTTGCAGAAAATTTTGCAAAAAGGGTTCTGAAATTGATTATTAGGACTTCAGAAGCTCAATCAAGCGCTTAAAATGCTCGATCAAGCACCTAAATTTTAAATCCAAATAGTTAAATCGAGGTTTTCTTAAACCTCGATCAAGCCATTTAGGTGGTTAACCAGGGGCCCGATCGAGCTATGGAGCTCGATCAAGCCTTTATAAAAGTAATTGTGAGTCCCATAATTTACATTTTAGAATCAATAAAGATCTAAAATTTAATACATTAATAATTTAACCAAGTTGATATGATATTATTTTACTAAAAGTAAAAATTCAACTGGATCTATAATATGAACAACATTAGAAAACTTTTATGTTATTGTGCTGAGATGCACATTCTATAGCCTAGTATGGGGGCAATGTGTAAGTATGTTTGACCATGCTCAAAATATACCTTATCAAATACCTTGAATTTGAATGGATTATAAATTTGTAAGTCTAACGGTTGAGTTGCTATTTGTCTGTGGTCTGTGAAAATATGGCACATGCAAACCGTGGGCGCACGTTTTAATAGAAAATAGATGTTCAATTAAGCGTTAGATCTCAATCAAGCCATAGTGCTTGATCGAGGGTTAGTTTTAAACCCTCGATCAAGTAATTGTTTTAGCACTCAAGGGGCTCAATTGAGCGCTAAAAAATGGCTCGATTGAGCGCTTAATATGCTCGATCGAGCTCTCTCTTTTTTCACCTAAACATGCCCTCCCTTGCCAAAAAGTGTAACCCAGCTCCATGTTAACACCCCTACATGACATGGAGGATGTAATTTTCATGCAAAGAGCCAACTAGTACCTACTCATCAAGGATGGAAAATAATTCACCATTAACGTGCATAAAAGCAAGTCAAAAAAATTTCTCATAAGTTCCAACCAAGCTCAGAAATTGATAAGTTCTAATAAGAAGTATGTTTTATTGTTTTTAAGAGAATATATGTATGTGGAAAATCCAAGAAGAGAAAAGGAATCCTTGAAGGGGTGTACTATGAAATATAAACAACAACTGGAAGAGTTGCTACATGCATACAGGGATGTTTTCTAAGAGCGTAAAGGGCTACCATCCCAAATGTAAGTGGAGCATGAGAATCAACTATTGTCAGACTCCCCATTGCAAAAAATTATGTTGTATAGGAATTTGGTTATAAAATCAAGTGGGGTGAATAAAAAATTGCAACTATTGGAATAGATATATTGAGGTTAATGAATGATATTTCCCTTCCTAATTTTTCACTAACCTACCACAAAGTCCATGGAAATTCTTTCCCAAGGAGATTGGGTACATATGAGGGATGATATAGACCTTGTTTCATGTTATTAGGCTTGCTAGTACAACAAAGCATGCATCTTCTTATGAACCTAGCTACCCATTCTTGCATCTTAGACCAATATGCATACCTTTGGAAGTTGGCCATTTTCTTCCCTACACCAAAGTTCCCTACAACCTTGGAGGTGTGAGCCTCTCTAATTATCTGCAATAGATCACCTTTAGGAGAACATAACTTATCTAGCTTGTAGAGTAACTCATCCTAAATGTTTATAAGATGATAATATAGAAATGGCATGAAATTTTCTACTATTAATGAAATCAAACTAGAATCAAGATACTTAAATTTCTTCTACAATCTGCAGAATATAAAATCACAAGATAGAAAGAAATGAAATGACATGCAACCATCAAAACACAAGGAACACAATAATTTTACTATTAGCCTCACTCTCACATTCAAAACAATTCTAAGTCCAAATAATGAAATTAATTAAAATCATGAAAGTTAGGATTTAATCCTACCTTTCTAGATTGAGTTTGTTCCTCATGGTTAGGAGTCAGTTTAGGCTTAGTTGTTTAAGAGATTCTCTCCAACTAGTTAGGCTCCGAGATTAGTGTGTTATTGAGATATTTTCTCAACCATAGTGTCCAAGATAGACGTACTATCTTGAGACCAGCTTCCTCATGTATTTATGTGTACTATTATCATTCTTTGTACATTGGATTAATTAATAATGAGAATGTGAGGAATGATGTAAGGCTGAGACCTTTTCCGCCATGTCTGGTTTTTCTAGATATGTTTGATATTTATTTATGAGTGTGAGTGTGTATTATTTGTTTATTAGTTTTCTTCATGTGGTATTGGAGCTTCAACTAAGCTACTATTGAAATCAATTTATGGCACATCTATCAAGCCCAAAGAATTTAGCTGTAGGCCCATTGCAACTAATCCATATGCATATTGGGAAACATTTGTACGATCTAAATAGTCAATGTAGTTTATCAGGTGTTATCTTGCTATAGAAGAATCTAGTGAGATCCAATGCTCCAACAACTACATTGGATAAGAGTTGTAAAATATTTGCTGAGTTACTTCTGAAGAATGTCTGAAGATGCCCACATGGCACAGAATCCAACTACGTGGTATGTCGCCTTGTGTCGGACGCTTTGAAAATAGGCTACTAGAGGTTGCGTATACGTGAGACACTAGAGAATAGAATTCAGGAAGCATGTGTTCCTGAGGTTAGCAAGACCGACGCCAATTATTCAAATCTCGAATTCTTCGCTTGGCTCATAATACAACAAATACTCCTGTAGCTCTTCGGTTTTGTAAGTTGCAGGCTCAAGAACACTGGGATTTTCGATCCTGGAACTCGGAGTTACACAATCAAACTGTGGATTGAGAGGTTCCATGTAGAATGCTTCGGGCCCTTTAATTATTTTATGCCAGGCGGGATGAAACAATATTTGTCGCTGGAGAAGATGATCATTGGTGGTGCTTACGATACCATCTAGAGGATTTTTTTCCCATGAATGGATCTTGTTTGCCCTCCATTTTACCCGCCATGAAATGCCCACTGGAATCTTTCCTACTGAAGTCATTCATGCCATATTCAAACTATAATTGTTTGATCTTTTTCCTTTTACCAAGGTCATACTCTTCATTCCATTCATCCAATATATAGCCAATACTAATGGTTCGCTTGTCCTGAGCTCTTTCAATTTTTCCATAAAATCACGTGCACCATCCCATCTTGTTTAAATGAAATGTAGCTGCAATGAATTCACCATAATCTATAGTACCGTTGTTGTCTATATCAGCTACCTCCATAAGTTCTCGGATATCTGACTCCATAAGATTAGTAGCACCAACTCTATTTAATCCATCCTTCAATTCATCGAAGGTAATTGTACCACTGTTGTCTATATCAATCATCGTGAACATCTCTTTAAGACCAGCAATTTGATCTTCTGAGAGACTGTTCGCTATAACACGAAGAGCCATCTTTTTAATCTTGTTCATTGCTAAGAATTGATTCAACTGAGAAGAGCACTGCAGAATCAAGAGGTTTGTCAGGAGCAACCCCATCACCCCGAATCCAAGGGTCACAAAGCACTTCATGAGTTGTTGGGCGATTTTTGGGTTTTCTATCAAGCATCCTTCTAATTACAGAATGACTCTAGCACTCCAAATATCAGCTTCAGGACCGTAATTCTTGCATAGTACTTCAGGGGCTACATAGTACGGAGTTCCAACCACATCACTAAATGTTTCAAGAATATTTTGACTTGTAATAGTGGAGCTATAAGTGATTTTTTCTAGAGACATAAGTGGTCATAGAGATTTTTGGAGTGATAACGTGTGTTTTTATTTTGAGTGATAAGTGAGTGGAATAATAAGGTATTTTTTAAAAAAGGCAATATTCTTTTGGAGATATAAGGAGTGCTTTAAATTTTTGAAATCAATTTAGTGATTTCATAAAATTGTTTTTGGAAGTCAAGTGAATTTTTTTTGTAATGGAGTGATAAGGTGTACTTTTTGGAGTGATAGGAGAATTCGTTTTTAGAGAAAGTCATTATTTCACTCCACAATAATATTTTACTTTGAGAGCTATTGAGTCAATGAAAGCAGTTTTTGAAGACAATTTGCTTCCAAAGTTTGCAAGTGTGACATTCTCATTGAGAAGTTTATACTACAAAGTTGTGACATTGAAGAGTGATGTACTCCAGTAATTAATAAAATCATAATTTTTGTGGTGCTTGTGTCCTAGATCTGCCCGAAATTGAATAAGGGAATCATAGGTACACCGTGTGTAATGAATGTGTGTGCATGACTTGTGTTCAGATTATCAAAACAATCTCTTTGTATTATATGCTTAAACAACTACATGCACATAAGCAAGCTTAAGTATAAGAATGCTTAATCAAGCTCTTGTAATCAAGCTTAAGTAAACAAGCACAAAGCGTCACATCATCAACTTGATAAGATGATATTCCAATCAAGCACATTTCACATCATGTAATCAAAGCAATCAAGTTAAGGACGCTACAAAATAAAGCATTTCAAGCCAAGATGACATCAACATCATCAACACCTTTTGTATCACTTGCAGATAAACATGTTTTAACTGAATTGTACAAGTGCATTCTCAGTTGTAACCGACACCCTAATTTGAATTGTTAAGGTGAATACATTAACTCAAGTAAGTCTTCAACTGAGTCATCAATATTGAACTTGTCATTTGTCTCTTGGTTGCATTTTCGACAGTGTTCGACACCCTTCCTTTTTTAAAATTAGCACATTCAGTGAGTACATTCAAGAAAGCACAAAGTGTTAATAATCAATAAAGCAAGTTCAAGCAAGCCATCTAGAAAGCAATCATCATTCAAACAATCAAAACAAGCGAGCGTGTCATTCAACCAATCAAGCAAGCGAGCGTGTCATTCAAACAACCAAGCAAGCGAGTGTGTCAAAATCAAGTGCGAAAGTTCAATGCAAAACATCTACAACAAACGAGCCAGTGTGAAGTTGATTGAAGCATTCACAAAGTTCTAGTGAAGCATTCAAGCAAAGCGATCGTCATCAAGCGAGCGTGACATCAAGAGTTCAAACAACCAAGTCATAAAACTCTAGCAAGTGTTTAAAAACTCTAGCAAGTGTTTAAAGCATCAGCAATAAGCAACAATACAAGTGAGCCTGAATTCAAAGTGAACAAGCTAACATGGCGACACACATTCAACTGTCCCAAATTCTTAACGATATGATTTTATCATCAGCTGGAGACATGGTGAACATCAGCCAAAAAACTCTTGCTGATATTCAAGTACATCTTCAACATGCACATGAAATGACTGAGTTTCTTCAACTGGAGTCGCAACTTCAAAGAGATGAGTTGCAACTAAAGAGTGATGTTTCCAAATCTTTCATCCATACAGATGAAGATACCAATGTTGATTCCAAGTCACTGATCCAACCAACTTCAAGTGTCGAAGTGGTCCCTGGTCCAGTTCAACTTTCTTCCAAACCAATCATCAAGCCATGGGAAGAACTTCGAAGTAACAAAAATCGATGAGGATTAGGATATGACAAAGATGAAAACAACTTGCATATCCCTGATTATTTTAAGCTGGTCAATTTCATCAGTGCAGGGTTTCTTGATCAAATAACATCAACTAGCCATGAGAAAGTTGCAGACAAACAGACATGTGTGCAAACTGAAGTTGCAGTCAAACCAAAATGCCTTCATTTTCAAAGGACCAGTCATTTGGAAGATCAATGTTTTGATCTCCATCCTTGCCACCATTGTGGCAAGTCAAATCATTCATCAGCACAATGCAGCAAACAACAACAATCAAGCAGATTGAAGATAAATTATTCATGGATTGATCCCTGGGAATGGTCATCCATAGTCAGAAGATTGTATAAGTTTTACAATCGAATTCACTCACACATAATGCAACCAACAGTAAAAATGAAGATGGTACTCTCGTGCAGTTGAATGGGGGAGTACGCCAATGAACCACTCCTACACCTGAAGGGGGGAGTTCAAAACTAATTTGAAGAAAATTGTCTCTCCTTTCAGCTGACAAAGGGGGGAAAATGTGAATGAAATTGACAGTGGTTGTCAGACTGAAAGTCTCGACAACATCAACAAAGCAGCCAGTGGGCATTTTCATCAGCGAGTGAGCATCAACAAAATTTGCCAATGGGCGATCGACAAAAAAGTTAGCAACGAGCAGTTTTTCAAACATAGCAAAAGCAACAGTGAGTTGTTTTTCAACGTCATCAGCCAGTGGTAGTTCTCTATATTTTTTCAGTGAACAACGAATGTTGATTACAAGCAAAGGACAGATGGATCCTTTTGCAGTTTGGCATGTGATGAAGTTGTAAACCAAAATTTAGAGATGAATCATACATGCAGCTGACTCATGGTCTCTTCATATTGCAACTTCTTCAGCATCCAACTTTGGCAGTTTTTCAGGCAAATGTTTTTTGAGGATCAACAGTTTCAGCGTGAGAACTTGGAAGATAGTTCCTGGTTCTTAACCTAGACATATCATTGAGGGGGTGGGGGAATGTTAGCCTCACTCTCACATTAAAAACAATTCTAAGTCCAAATAATTAAATTAATTAAAATCATGAAAGTTAGGATTTAATCCTACTTTTCTAGATTGAGTTTGTTCCTCGTGGTTAGAAGTCAGTTTAGGCTTAGTTGGTTGAGAGATTCTCTCCAGCTAGTTAGGCTCCTCGATTAGTGTGTTGTTGAGATATTTTCTCAACCATAGTGTCCAAGATAGACGTACTATCTTGAGACCAACTTCCTCATGTATTTATTTGTACTATTATTATTCTTTGTACATTGGATTGATTAATAATGAGAATGTGAGGAATGTTGTAAGGCTGAGGCCTTTTCCGCCATGTCTGGTTTTTCTATATGTCTGATATTTATTGATGAGTGTGAGTGTGTATTATTTGTTTATTATTTTTCTTCATTTACATGGGAACCCAATTGGAAAAAACCCCTCCGCTTATTTTTATTAATCAGATGAGAATGAGAAACTATTACAATGTGACCTTAATTCAACTTTGAAGCACACCATGCACTATAAAATTATTCTCCTAATGAATGCATATCTCTGCCCAACACTTAGCCTATTCAAGCCCCCAAATAGCCTCATATGTATTTGCACAATCTTCGAGAAATTGAGCTCCTAAAGAATAGGGTAATTCCCTATTTCCCTGCGCAAATCCCAAGGAATTGATCACCTGCTTAATTTTCAATCCTCTACACTCAACTAGTATACAATTGATGATTACAATATGCCTTTTCCTCCACTCCAACTAGGTAATTCGAATTTCATGCATGTTTGAGCTATTTTTGGTTGATTGACTAGTTAACTGAGAGATTAGTGAGTTAACAACAGTCATAACTACTCAAATGACATTCAACTTACTCAACTAATGACTAGATCTTGATTAACTGAGTTCAACTGAAAATAACTAAACTAGATTGCTAAATTTTAGCAATCACTACATGCACAACTCTACTCAAAGCCTATAAACTTGAATTTGTTGATCTAACTAGGTGACAGGGCCATGTCACTCAAATTAACTGCAATCCAATTCATCCTGCTAATGTGGAATATCAAATTACTCAATTTGTCTGAGGCACAAGTCAATTTGAGACTTTCTTACTACAATTTCTAACACTCCCACTTAGCAAGAAAAAGATTTTGCACCACTCCTATCCTACACTTGTGGAACTCGAATTTGCCTCTTAACAATGCCTTTGTAAAAATATCTACGTCTTGCTCCTCGGTGGGAATGTACTACAATATCATGATTCTCCTCTACACACAATCTCTCAAGTGATGATATCGGGTATCAATGTGCTTGGACCTGTCATGAAATACTAGATTTTCAAAGAGTTTGATACAACTCTGGTTATCACAATAAATCATTTTTAGAACCATCTATTGACTGAAAAGACCCACAAGAATTTTTCTCATCCATATGGCCTCGCATGTTGCTTGACTTGCAGCCATATACTTGGCCTCTGTTGAACTGAGTGCCACAGATCTCTATTTCCTACTATACCAGGAAATAGCTACAAAACCAACACATAAGATAGCTCTTGAAGTACTATTCCTGTCTGATGGACTCCCTGCCCAATCTACATTAGTGAAGACTTGGAGCTTCACACCATCTATCCTCATATACCATAACCCATAATCTGTAGTACCTCTGAGGTATTTGAACACATTCTTTACTTCTTTCCAGTGAAAGTTAGTAGGCTTCATCATAAATCGACTCAGTTGGTTAATTTCAAAGCATATGTTGGGCCTTATGTTCACCAAATACATCAAGGATCCAACAAGTTGTCTGTAGATGGTAACATCTACTACCTCTCCAAAAGAACCATGCTCCTTCCTCCATATTGTAGCTAGAGGTGTGTCCATAGGCTTGTAGTCCTGCATATGAAATATTTGTAGTATTTCATAGGAATACTTCCCCTAACTCACAAACAACTCTCCATCTCCCTCCCATACTTCCAACCCAAGGAAGTAATGCATAAATCCCATGTCCTTCATCATGAATTCTCTTGCAAGGTCCTCCTTGTAAGAGTGGATAAACTTATCACCCCCTATAAGTATCAAGTCATCAACATACAATACCAAGGTAAGAAATTTTCCATCTACCACAATGTGATAGAGATTGGCATCTGTTTCACATTTGGTGAAGCCCAATCCACTGATATATGTGTCAATTCAAGTGTACCATGCTCCAGGTGCCTGTTTGAGACTATAAGGGACTCTCCTGAGTCTGCACACATGTGGCTCCCTATCATATTTCTCAATTCCCTCGGGCTGTTCAATGTGAATCTCTTCCTCAACCACTCCATTGAGGAAGTAAGTCCTCACATCCATCTTGTGTATCTTCCACCCAATCTACACAACTAATGCTATAATGGTTCTTATTGAGGAATATCTTGCCACATGGGCAAATGTTTCCTCATATTCAACTCCCTCTACCTCTAAGAAACCTTTGGCCACAAATATGGACTTGTACATCTCAATGTTGGCACCAGCTGCATTCTTCACTTTGTAAATCCATCTAAAACCAACCATTGACTTATTCTCTGGTCTCAACACCACCTCCCATACACTTTTCTTCATGATGGACGCATACTTCTCCACCATGGAATTTACCCACACTATTTGGGAAACTGCTTCCTCAAATGAAGAAGGCTCAAAATCAATGAGTTTTTTCATGAGTGCCATGTAATTGTTATACCTATCCAGTGACCTCCTCTGCATGTGCAAGGATGTAGGAGCTCCCACATGCTCCCTATGATCTTGCAAAAACCTATAAACCTCTCGCGTTCTCTTCCTCCCCTTTCTGAAATATTTTGGTTGAGTGGGTGCCTCCACTCAATCTCCTGTCTACTACTCCACATGTGGCTTCTTCACAACATCCTGAAGCTCTGTCTGAGGCTCCTCCTTTGGAGCTAGAAGCTCCTACTTTGGTGGGATACTCATCTCTCGCTCTAGATATCATCTCATAGCCTTCTCCTCATCAAATTTGACATCTCTCCTCACCACTGTCATCCTGAGAGAAGAAAAATACACCCAGTAATTATGTGGTGTCTTTGTGTATCCTACAAAGGCTCTCATATCAGTTGTAGGCTCCAATTTCTTCATGCTATCCTTGGAGACATGAAAATGCATAATAGCTCCAAAATTTTGAAAATGGGATACATATGGCTTTCTCTTAGAGAAAGTTTCTTCAGGTTTGATCATGCCAAGTATTCTATGAGAGCTCATGTTCTGCAAAGAAACTACGATGTTGAATGCTTCTGCCCATAGATGTAATGAAAGCCCTTGATTATGCAACATGGCTCTTGCTTCTCCCACTATGCTTCTATTTTTCATTTCAGCCACTCCATTTTGTTATGGGTTATGAGGTGCTATCAGTTCTCTTCTAATACCCTCTTTGGCACAAAATTCTTTAAAGGTGTTAGATACAAATTCTCCTCCATTATCACTTCTCAAGGATTTTAATTTATGACCATTCTCCTTTTCAACCAATGCTTTGAATTCAACAAATTTGGAAAAAACTTCATCATTTTTCCTCATGAAGGGGATCCAACATTTTCGAGAAAATTCATCAACAAAAATAACATAGTACCTATGTTTTGTTGTAAAGGTTGTAGAAAATGGTTCACATACATTAGAGTGGAGTCACTCCAAGATTTCTCCAACTCTTTTATCTCATCCCTGGAAGGTGGATTTGACATATTTCCCTAGTGTGCATCTCTTGCAAACAACATGTTGGTCAAGGGTGCATTTTGGGAGACCGATCGTAATCTGTTGCATGATTTTTAAGGCCCCATGGTGCAAGTGTCCCATGTTCCTATGCCAGAGTTCTCCAACATCTCGACTCTGTACGTTTTATGCCTTTCTACTAAGTGTAGTGCAAGCATCCACCTCAATTTTATAGATATTTTTCACTCTAACTCCAATTTGTTTCACCTTCCTAGTAGCTACATGCTTCAAGAAATATTTTCCCTTGTTGAACACAATATCATAACCTTTGTCCTCCAATAAAGCTACAAAAATCAAATTCTTCTTTAGCCCAGGTACATACATAACATCTTTCAGATGAAGATGGGAGCATGACTCCCTCTTAAAGGTGATAGTATCAATTCCTTTGGTGTTATACCTCCCATCATATCCAAGTTTTATGTGCATCTGGAGATCCTTCTCCTCTAGGCTACTGAATAATTATTTGCATATTTTCATATGGAATCAAGCACCATAATCTAGGTACCAAACACTCTCTATTACAATGCTTTCCACGCATGCAATCAGGGTGAAGTCCAATTCGAATTCGAAGGTGAAAGCGTCACCTCTTGCTTCTCCTAAAGCCTTCTTGCTGGATTTCTTATGCATACACTTTGTTGCATAGTGTCCATATTCGTGGCAGTGAAAACATTTTATCATGTTGAGGCCCTTCTTCTTTCCAATGTTCTAGCTAGACTCAGGCTTGCATTCGGCCTTCATTCCCTTGCCTTCCAATGCAAAATTTTCTTCCTCCTCAGCATTGGATGTTACTCCATCTCTTGGTGTTCCTTCAAATTTCTTCCTGCACCAAATCAAACCAAAGACTCTCCCAATTTGGTAATTTGTCCCTTCCATTTATAGAGTCATGGTAGTTGTGCTAGGATTTCATAAGGCCTAGGAGAACTAGGCTCACTAGCTCAAAAAATGGCACATTTTCTCCTAATCCTCTAATTTCATGTCAAACCTGAGTGAATCTAGAGAGGTAATGTGGAATGGTTTCATTTTTCTGCAATCAGATGTTTCTGAGCTTGTCCCTTAATGCCAATTTCCTGGCATCACTGTTATTTTCGAATAATTCAGTGAGGGTTTTCCACATAGAAAATGGAGTTTCTTTGCCATGTAAATTCGAGACTATGTGGTCTCTCACACCTTTCGGGATGATCCTCTTGACTTTTGTAGTATCCTTCTTCCAATGGTCTAACTATTGTGAACCTAATGCTGTTGGTTTTGGTGTATTACAACACACCATTATCATCGAGTATAACTTCCATCTTGTCCTTACAAGCTATGAAATTCTAGGTTCCCTCGAGGGAAAACTCCAATCTCAATCCGTTGAAAGACATTTTCCCGCACAGAAGAAAAATATTTCTTTGAATCTGTAAATCAAAATTTCCAAGGGAGAAGATCTATTTACTAGTTTTTGTTGTGTTTTCAAGCTCTAATGCCATGTAGAAATGGTAAGAAATTTGCTACTACTGATGAAATTGAACTGAAATTAAGAGATACAAATTTCTTGTACAATCTACAGAATAGAAAATTACAAGATATAAATACATGCAACCATCAAGACAAAAGGAACACAATTATTTTATAAGGGAGCCCAATAGGGAAAAACCTCTCCACTAATTTTTATTAATAAGATGAGAATGAGAAACTATTACAATGTCTTGCTTCAACTCTGAAGCACACCATGCACTGTAAAATGTTTCTCTTATTGAATGATTATCCCTAGCCAACACTTAGCCTATTCAAGCCCCTAGCTAGCCTCCTATTTCCTTGCATAATCTTGGGTAAATTGAGCTCCTAAAGAATAGGGGAATTTCTTATTTCCTTGCCCAAATCCCAAGGAATTGATCCCCTGCTTGATTGTCAAGCATGTACACTCAACTAGTATATAATTGATGATTACAATGTGTCTTTTCCTCCACTCCAACTAGACAATTCAAATATCATGCATGTTTGGGCTATTTTTGGTTGATTGGCTAGTTAAATGAGAGATCAGTGAGTTAACACCAGTCATAACTACTCAACTGACCCTTAACTGACTCAACTAATGGCTAGAGCTCAGTTAATTGAGTTCAACTGAAAATAACTGAACTAGATTGCTAAATTTTAGCAATCATTACATGCACAACTCTACTCCAAGCCTACAAACTCGAATTTGTTGATCTAACTAGGTGAAAAGGCCATGTCACTCAAGCTAACTGCAATCCAAGTCATTGTACTGATGTGGAAAATCGAATTACTCAATTTTATTAAGGCACAAGTCAAATTGAGCCTTTCTTGCTACAATTTTTAATCGATAAGATAGTATAGATAGGAATAATAAAGAAATCACTTAGACATTCTTACCTTTCCCCTATTGTGGTATCATAGTCCCTATAGGTGCTCATACTATATTGTACTTGATTATTTATTATCATTTCATTAATTGCAAAAATAAAATATTTACGATGTATACAATGCCATGGCATATCTAACCCATGTAAATCAACATATCATAAAATAAAAGTATCCATGCACATTTTTAATCAAGTTTAATTACAAATTTTCCAAGGAGATAAATTGGGATATTACAAGACTGATCGAGATTCTTTTGCTACTCACCTCACTCAAACATCCAAAGCCGCTAAGAAATCTTTGGAAGTTGAGAAATATTACTCTTTCTTACGCTCAAACATCACATGAAAAGAAATAAAACAAATTGAGAAGGGAGTGGAGGAGAGGAAGATGAATTTGTATGCATTCAAGATTTTGGAGGAGTTATGTGGGCTAGTTTCTAACCCAATTTATTCTCAAACTAGGGATACTAAATTCTTTATGATTGGAAAGACATATTGGCTGGTGAAGGCCACTATATCCCATTCCCTAGGAATAGTGTAGACCATGAGAACATTCTATTTAGCATCTGAATCTTTGAGGGAAAAATTGAAGCCATTTGCAGGGGAGTGTTTGACATTGACATTTTAGTTTCCCAGGTGCTTGAGGGACCAAACATTTAGGAGGGTGGGTGAGCTAGCACCCATCCCAACTCTAGCACTCATAAAGGTGAGGGGTGACCCAGGCGAGCCTCAACCTCAACTTCAAACTAGGAGAAAGATAATAAGAACAAGTTCTAGGGGCTAAATTTCACTAATGGGCTAACTTTCCAAGCTTTTGTCCAAAAAACATATTCACTCATTTCCATTTATTTTAAAAATTATTTCCTAAATTATATGAAATAAAGTTATTTAACTTTAAAAAAGACCAAAAAATTATAAAAACTATATAAAATCCCATTATATTTGAATATCTTTTTAAAAAATATGGCCAAACATTTTACAATTTGTATTTTAAGGACTAATAAGATTCACCAACTTTTCTACACTTTAAGATCCATAATAATATTCTAATAAAATATATAGTATTTTTTCAAGGCATTACCAATAAGAATGTTGTACTTTACTTTTATCTATATAAATCTCAATTTAAAATAGAATTAAATTAATTTACTTAATGTAATATTAAAAATAAATATGAGTTTCGACATAAATTTATACTAATCTACTCAATATTACTTTGAGAAATCCCCATATATCATAGTCTACTCAATATTCAAAGACAACAAAGAAAGTTATGCAGATATTCTGCAGCTAACTTTTGTGATAATCTATTTAGCGAGTTTGTCCATAAACTAGAAACACTTATTGTGAAGCTTTAAAAAAAGAGTCTGTCTTTCTTTCTATATATATCTAAATATATGTATATGTAATACATTATATATCTTAAATATTCCTAATGCAAAACATTGTAAATCTGGTGTAACTTAAAATTAAAACAAATTCCAACGCAAAATATATACTGCAACTGAATTTTAGAATATAATGCATCGTTTCAATATCATTAGGCTCTAGTAACCCGTTCCACCCTGAAGCATTACTGAAAGTTGTTCATAACAATGACAGCAACATCGATCTTAACATGCTGGACTTTTTGTGTACATTTCAAATCCATCTCTGAAAAAATTGCGTGAAAACAAAGATTCAGAAGAATGGTCCTTTTGGACAGGATCAAGCATAAAAATCAACCGAACCTTACTAATGGAAAAAGGACTTTCCTTGAGTTCTTGGGATTTACAGTTAAAGGAGTCCATGTGTGTACGTATGCTTACAACCGACCCTGCACAGACCAGGAGTTTGCTAATTTCCGGGGTATTAGTGAAATGGCAATGTCACTTGATCCCTTCCAGCACATCTGTGTTTTCTTCATGATTATTATTTCTTTTAATGCACAGGCGGCGCTGCAGCAGTTTCTTGATTCATCGAGGGAAGAGATTTAGTTCTTCATGATGCTGCGCTGAAAATCTCTGGGGTTCAGCCAAAGTCACTCCGAAAAGCCTTAATCCTTTCTTGGTCGCGGGATCGAGACTCGATACCACTTTGTACTCCGGGGTTACCAATCCTTGTGCCGTTGAGGGCTCAGCAGGTTCGACAAAAGGATGCAGAGGCTCGATATTAGGCCTTCCGTCGCCGGAATTGAGCGACTTCTTTAGGTCCATTGGTTGCGATGCGTCGGAATTAATGGCGTAAAATCTGCTTTGAACCGTCTGATTAGTGGGCGGTGCAGAGAAATAAAAAGGAATCGCGCTGTTAAAGTGGGCTGCAGAGCACTGAGACCTCAGGGCATCCATATGACCGAATTTTCTGATTGGCGAGGAGAAGGAATGGGAATTGAATTGCGTAATGGCGTTGGGATTACTCGAACTGGGCGAGAAGACGGGCATCCATCGAGCTGCATTATTAATGCCTCTGGAATTGAAAAGATTCAAGAACGACGGCCTCTTGACGGCATACACCACTTCAGCCTTGGATTTTTGGTTGTGGGGACTGAAACCGAGTCCGGGTTGACCCGACGGCCTGCGACTCCAGCTGATGTAGAAGTGATCAGTCTGAGCAAATCCTTTGTGAAACGAAACAATGTCACCGGTTTCCAATCTCTTATCCTTCACAAAACGGCTCCACCCCTTGGTTAGCACGTAGCTCTGGCTGCTGTTCCAATATGAATAACGGAATTGCCAGACTTTCCCCGTGTTATCTTCGAAATTTAAAAGCAGTCCCTTCTCGCTGGAATTGGCGTCCAGAGGGAAATACTTCTCCGCATACTGCTTCGGAATCACCAGGCGGTTCAGTTTGCCCACATCGCTTGGCGTAAGAGCCTTGTCGAAAAGATGCTCACGCGGCGGATCTTCCATTTCTTTGGCGGCGACGGCGGCGGAGGAGGAGACCTTCGTGTTTGCGTGGACGGTTTCTTGGTTTTCTTGACAGACATTAGCTCTCAGGCCGGAAACCTTCAGCCCTGACGCCCCGGCGTTGTTCTTGGAGGCCGACAAAGCTTCCCTCATAATGAGACTCTTTCTATGATGCTCGAATTCTGCGTCATATGTGTGCTTCCGGAGCATGTCGACGATTTCTCCCTTACTGTGCTCCCTCATGAATCGAGCCTCCGAATCCTCATCTCTTGCAGGACTGAAGTTAGTAATGGCATCTCGACCCCGGAACTTGAGGGCCGCTCGGTCATAGGCCTTGGCCGCGCCTTCTTCCTCGTCAAACGTTCCCAACCAGACACGCTGGTGTTTCTCGTAAATCTGCGCACCCCATCGGCCGTTGGGCTGAGGAACCACGCCTTTGTAATGAGAGGACGGCAGCTTGCCAGTTTGCTCCATCGACATTGAATACCTTCTCGGATCCTCAAATACGTCCGACTCTCCGCCAGATCCCGACACGACGCTCATTTCGCTTCCGATTCTCAGCAGCCCTCGAAGGTTCTTTTCCATTGATGTGGGCGAATCCGGAGCCTTCAACATAACTGCATCTTGCTTCGGCTGCCATCCTTCCTCTGAGATCCCCATGGCCGAAGGGTTCAATTCTTCCGTCATAGCGCTCTCGACGTCATCATCTTGCCTGTCTTCTATAGAACCCCAACCCTTGATTCCTTCGTTCGTTATCTGCTCTTGAGCTTTATCTCTGGCACACCGATCTTGGCGGCCGAGGTCATGATTGGCAGGGGTGAATGCAGAGGCATCCTTCTCGCCATAAACGGTAAAGCTCATTTCGACGTTCGTGACACAGCACGCCAAGCTTAGCGCTTCATTGGCCGAATCAATCTCCGACTGCCACAGAGTGGTTGTAGAAGCAGACCTCTTACCTCTCAAGCCTGCAAGTTTGTCACAGCACACAACCTGGAAAGGTTAAACTTCAATGCGTAACCTCCTTGCAGAATGTGATATACATTTATGATAACTGATGTGGACTGATGTATTCACAAACCTAGATCAACAGACGCCACCGTTCTTGCTGTGATTTAAATGTTATGTCTGCTCACTTATTAGACACCATAATTGAGCCTAAGGGATTCTTTGAAAATTTGAAAAACTTAAAGAAAGGCACTGAGAAGATGTTATGGACAGACGTTTGAATGCACACAGAAATATATGAACACCACCAGAACCGCCTCTATTAGAACGAGCAGGACAGTGCTCCGTTCATACAGGCCAAAAGGAGGTCCCACCCATTCCCTAGCCCGCTCCATAGGTCAACTCTCGCGATATGCGGGCCAAAATTTTGGGGCAAAGAAAGATTCAGATTGCTAAAAATTTTGGGGCAAAGAAAGATTCAGATTGCTAACAAACTTAGGTTTGTGAGAATGTAGGCGTGCCTGTATATTTATTACTTATTAATACTTCGTCTCCAACACGTATACTATGCATTCCTCTCCTTCTAGGAGAGTGCACATTCAGATGGAAACCAATTATACTAGCATTTGCACCAGATGTTGCAAAGGAAACGCCGTAAGGCATAAATTGAAGAACACAAATACAACAAAAGAATACTTTGATAAAGAATAAAAATATATTGAACGCTCAAATCAATGCCCCATTAACTGAAACCAGTTAGTAGACATATCTATCAACATTAGGATTATACACAATGATCAAGAAATTTCCCATATACAAACAACACCTTCCACAACAACCTTTTGTCACATTCACTATTCAAAGGAATAAGAAACTTTGCTCTGTTCTTTCTTGGGTTCAAAGAAAACTGAAGAGTAACCATGACTATCAAAAAGCAATAAATTAGATGTCACAAGATTAAAGCTAAAGATAAGACAAAAGAATACTAATATGGAATGGAATTTCAACAAAGGGACATGCCATTTTGGAAACATACCCTATAACATGACATAGGTCACAATCAAAAGCTGAAGATGGTCCATGAACCAAAATAGATTTTATATTTTTTATGCCATAACAGGGCCAAAGAAGATTGGTAAGCTAGATACGAAAGGAATTAAAATGTTTAGATATTTGTTTTCACATATTCTAATATGATCCCACTGTAGCAGAGTGAGGTACAAATGTTGGAGAATTCCTAAAACAATCGAGATTTTTTCAATTTTAGGACTCGAACTCAGATAGTCAGATCGCTGCCACTCCTCCTTCCACATTTCCCTGCAGATTTGATTGAATGAGGCTTTCAAGCATCAATGTACCATTACAAGGCACCATGGCCCGTTGGCAGAGAAAGTAAGTTGTGAGTTGAACATCCCATGGCTGAACACTGTGGCAACACCTATCTCCTATGTAGCATGTGCATTAAACTGCAACCCTTGAAAGCACGTTGGCTCCTGAGGAGTAAGGTTACTAACTAATGATTGATCCACATACATGGTGGACCAATTTTTGTTGAAATTTATGATTAAATGGATTGAAATTGTAGAGCCTAATTGGCACTGATGGACTCAGTAACAAATCTCTACTTCACCCTGATTATGCACTATGGGTTTCATATACAATTTCATGGAACAAACAAACAATTTGATTAAAACTGTAGATTGTGATGGTATAGCTGGATTCAGCAATAAACATATACTGCATCCTGATTTCTGCAAGATCATGAAAGTAAACAAATAATTTGGCTGTAATTGTATTTGTAGATTTTGATAGCATAGAAGGATTCAGTAACAAACAACTTACTGCACTTGAATTATGCCAGTTGTGACGTACAATTTTCTCAATCAAAGAAACAAGAATATTTTTAGAAATGAGGGCCAAGGTCGCTATTAAATGCAGATTCTACATAACAGATAGGTAGAGCCAATGTCTTTAAATGAGATTTTTTGGAGCTTCCTAGTGAAAAAATTTGTGGCCAAATCTTGATTTGTGTTGTTTAAACTGGCTTTTTAATTGCATATATAGATTCAACACCCTCAAAAATCTCTGGGGCACTTTCTTTGTGAAGAGTTCACCTCGAGAGCTTGTGATTTCAATGAATCCCCAGCAGATTTTAGACAAATTTAATAAGAAAACTTTCCAAAAAATCACATTTAAAAACTATTAGAATCTAAAAATATCTTGCAATCCTAAAAATAAGAGCAAGTTCAAACCATTAACCTTGCTGTTATCTGCCAGATTCCTGGTATATATAAAAATGCCCATGGTTGCCCCTATAAACAACATTTGCTCACCTGAAAACAAAGCACTTCTATCAAAGAGAGGGGAGATTGCACGAATCACAAACAAACGAAAGAGACTGTTAAACATTGTTGCTTGTTGCAGATTCTGTTTCTTTCTTGCTTGGAGTTATAGTATCTGTCCTTACCTTTGAGTATATTGGTTGTGAGATAAGAAGTGAAGAGAAGCGGAGGACACCATTAAAGCAGCAGTAGCAGAGGAGGTTTCGACTGGGGCGACCTGGGAACACGTCCACATTACTCTAAACTCTTGATCTCTCCATTAGTCCTGTGAATGTGTTGCAAGATCACCCCAGTCGAGCCTGCTCTGTCTCATTTATTCATGTGACCCAATATGCAGGGGAAACCCTTTCTGAAACTGCGTCAATGAATGTCTGTAATTTATAATTTATTGAAATGAGATTGATAGAGAAGGAGAAAGGAACCAAAATCTGGTAGTACACGCAGTACACGTGAAGTGCAGATATGGCCCTGAGATTTATGTTGAGTTAGGTCGAAATTAGATGGTTTCACACACTGTCGGTGGAAGGAATGGAAGGGCTTAATCTCCTCCATATTTAGGTTTAAAGGACAGTTGCCACGATGGGAGGTCAGTATGAAATTGCAATGTATGGAATGTAGTCCAGTATATTTTTACCAGAAAAAATTGAACAGTACAAACAATAATACTTTATTATAATAATAGAACGAATTGAAGTATAGTAAGGTTTGAAGGTGTCAAAGCCAGTGTGAATGCTGACATGTCTAACAGTGACTATTGAGACTATGACATTAGCCAGGGACTTGCACACGAAAACCCAAAACCAGTTTCTGGCCCGATAAATCTTTTGTTCATGGATGATATGTTATAAATCATATACATTTCACAACTTGCTTGACCACGGCAAGATAAGCACCGTACCTACCTAATGTATAAAAGAAGACTGATAAGCAGGAGGAGGGGCAGGCAGTCCACTGCCAAAGCGATGGTTGCTGTAATTAATAGAGGAATTGTAAGAACCGTGCTCTAATATGTCTGATTTTGAGTCTGAGTCAGTAAAGAAAAATGCTCAAATGTAACTATGTGCTCCTTCAGCAACCATGATGTCATGGTGACTTGGGAGCTCCACAGGCAATTTGTGAATTTCTAACCATTACATTAACCCACTTGCAACTTCTCTCGGTAATTCTTTCCTCGCATCTCTATTAGATACTTAATAGACATTTTAACATAGGATAATGTATAAAACACAGGCAGAACATCAAGGTGTACAATGGAATTTATTGTGAGTATTAAAATGTTTAGATATTTGTTTTCAGATATTCTAATATAATCCCACTGCAGCAGAGTGAGGTACAAATGTTGGAGAGTTCCTAAAACAAAAAATACTTGTGCCATTTTGACTTCTTTTGAAGTTGAAAATTCTTCGGAGAAAGACTAATTTCGAGATTTTTTCAATTTTAGGACTCGAACTCAGATAGTCAGATTGCTGCCACTCCTCCTTCCATATTTCCCTGCATATTTGATTGAATGAGGCCTTCAAGCATCAATGTCCCATTACAAGGCACCATGGCCCGTTGGCAGAGAAAGTAAGTTGTGAGCTGAACATCCCATGGTTGAACACCGTGGCAGCACCTATCTCCTATGTAGCATGTGCATTAAACTGCAACCCTTGAAAGCACGTTGGCTCCTGAGGAGTAGGGTTACTGACTAATGATTGATCCACATACATGGTGGACCAATTTTTTTTGAAATTTATGATTAAATGGATTGGAATTGTAGAGCCTGATTAGCACTGATGGACTCAGTAACAAATATCTACTTCACCCTGATTATGCACTGTGGGTTTCATATACAATTTCATGGAACAAACAAACAATTTGATTAAAACTCTAGATTGTGATGGTATAGCTGGATTCAGCAATAAACATATACTGCATCCTGATTTCTGCGAGATCATGAAAGTAAACAAATAATTTGGCTGTAATTGTATTTGTAGATTTTGATAGCATAGAAGGATTCAGTAACAAACAACTTACTGCACTTGAATTATGCTAGTTGTGACATACAATTTTCTCAATCAAAGAAACAAGAATATTTTTAGAAATGAGGGCCAAGGTCGCTATTAAATGCAGATTCTACATAACAGATAGGTAGAGCCAATGTCTTTAAATGAGATTTTTTGGAGTTTCCTAGTGAAAAAATTTGTGGCCAAATCTTGATTTGTGTTGTTTAAACTGGTTTTTTAATTGCATATATAGATTCAGCACCCTCAAAAATCTCTGGGGCACTTTCTTTGTGAAGAGTTCACCTAGACAGCTTGTGATTTCAATGAATCCCTAGCAGATTTTAGACAAATTTAATAAGAAAACTTTCCAAAAAATCACATTTAAAAACTATTAGAATCTAAAAATATCTTGAAATCCTCAAAATAAGAGCAAGTTCAAACCATTAACCTTGCTGTTATCTGCCAGATTCCCGATATATATAAAAATGCCCATGGTTGCCCCTATAAACAACATTTGCTCACCTGAAAACAAAGCACTGCTATCAAGGAGAGGGGAGACTGCACGAATCACAAACAAACGAAAGAGACTGTTAAGAATTGTTGCTTGTTGCAGATTTTGTTTCTTTCTTGCTTGTAGTTATAGTATCTGTCCTTACCTTTGGGTATATTGGCTGTGAGATAAGAAGTGAGGAGAAGCGGAGGACACCATTAAAGCAGCAGTAGCAGAGGAGGTTTCAATTGGGGCGACCTGGGAACACATCCACATTACTCTAAACTCTTGATCTCTCCATTAGTCCTGTGAATGTGTTGCAAGGTCACCCCAGTCGAGCCTGCTCTGTCTCATTTATTCATGTGAGCCCAATATGCAGGGGAAACCCTTTCTGAAACTGCGTCAATGAATGTCTGTAATTTATAATTTATTGAAATGAGATTGATAGAGAAGGATAAAGGAACCGAAATCTGGTAGTACAAGCAATACACGTGAAGTGCATATATGGCCCTGAGATTTATGTTGAGTTAGGTCAGTATGAAATTGCAATGTATGGAATGTAGTCCACTACTATTTTTAACAGAAAAAATTGAATAGTAGAAACAATAATACTTTATTATAATAATAGAACGAATTGAAGTATAGTAAGGTTTGAAGGTGTCAAAGCCAGTGTGAATGCTGACGTGTCTAACAGTGACTATTGAGACTATGACATTAGCCAGGGACTTGCACACCAAAACCCAAAACCAGTTTCTGGCCCGATAAATCTTTTGTTCATGGATGATATGTTATAAATCATATACATTTCACAACTTGCTTGACCATGCTAAGATAAGCACCGTACCTACCTAATGTATAAAAGAAGACTGATAAGCAGGAGGAGGGGCAGGCAGTCCACTGCCAAAGCGATGGTTGCTGTAATTAATAGAGGAATTGTAAGAACCGTGCTCTAATATGTCTGATTTTGAGTCTGAGTCAGTAAAGAAAAATGCTCAAATGTAACTATGTGCTCCTTCAGCAACCATGATGTCATGGTGACTTGGGAGCTCCACAGGCAATTTGTGAATTTCTAACCATTACATTAACCCACTTGGAACTTCTCTCGGTAATTCCTTCCTCGCATCTCTATTAGATACTTAATAGACATTTTAACATAGGATAATGTATAAAGCACAGGGAGAACATCAAGGTCTACAATGGAATTTATTGTGAGTATTAAAATGTTTAGATATTTGTTTTCAGATATTCTAATATAATCCCACTGCAGCAGAGTGAGGTAAAAATGTTAGAGAATTCCCAAAACAAAAAATACTTGTGCCATTTTGACTTCTTTTGAAGTTGGAAATTCTTCAGAGAAATAATCCCAACAACAATGTTAAGATACACACAATAATCCCAAAATAGAGACATCCAGTTATGCCACTCTAGTAAGATCACCTGAAATATCACATAGAAAACAACCACAAACCAAGGATCGCCCATGTGGCATGGCACTGAAACCGTTTACAATGTTAGTAACAAAATGAGGAAGGATACTATGACATTAGCCAGGGACTTGCACACCAAAACCAGTTTCTGGCCTGATAAATCTTTTGTTCACGGATGATATGTTATAAACCATATACATTTCACACTTTGCATACGTATAGAAGTTCAGTTCGGCTAAACTTAACATAAAGGAAGTATATCTCTAGGTGATAATGACAACTCTTCCATGTTACACTTAAGCTCAATACCTTGTAAGGATTTTGTGCTAGAGGGTGCAGATTTGTGTAATAGTAGATAAAAATCAACTCTCTAATACCATTTTTAAATATTTCTAATAAATTTTTATATTTCTAAATCAAATTCCATGAATTTGCCAGAATTCTTAATTCCATTGCTAATTTGTAAATAGCTGCACACATATGTTATTGCAGTTTAGGGTGGGATAACTGCGTACACTGTTCCATGTGGGAGAAATCTGTGCATAGATTGATAAAGGAAAAAAAAACCACTTGCTATTCAGAAAAAATACCAAAAAAGGTCGTGAAAATAAATTAATATAAATACATACTCACCTTGATTTTTTAACCATTAAAAAAAATTAGCATTTATTTTTGTTCAATATAATATAAAATAACAAACAAACATCTTCAATGAAACGAGATTCGAAAGAAGGAAAATCTTGAATTTGAAACTATGTATAAAATAACAAACAAACATCTTCAATGAAACGAGATTCGAAAGAAGGAAAACCTTGAATTTGAAACTATGTGGCATGTAAGTTGTCTGAAATTTGAATATACAAACTGAAATTAATGAACATCAGTGACATTATTTCGTCAAAGCTCTACTCGTTGGAGCCAATGCACAATATATTCATTCACAAATTCCAAATACAGTCAAAGGACACACAATAAACAGACCAAACGCAGAAGCTAGTCTTCCACAATTTTCAAGTATTGATATCATTATCTGATTGGATACTCAAAGTAGAAAAATAAACAGATACATTCAAACTATTCACGTTTAGTGCAAATATGTAAAATGCAAAAGGGCAACCCTTACACTACAAGGTGGGTCAGTGCATCTCAAGAACTGAACCAATAAGAAGCAACCCTCGTAGCCACAATAATGACCCACAATAATGACCCACATTCAAACCCTGGAGGCATAAAGCCTTGATCTTGTGTATTATTTAGTTGAGTTTGATGACCATGACCACATGTTAAGTGACAATGGTGGTGTAAGAAACAGTCTCTTATTCAGTTTGTGAACCCTACCGAGATCATGTGGAGTTGGGTTTCATAAATCTAAAAATGAGAGAAATGAAGACATAAATGGTACAAGAAACAGGTGTCTTATTAAGTTACTCAGGCTGTGGGCTTTACTGCAATAATGCAGAGTTGAGGTTTACAACTCACCATGCATCAAAAAACAAGAGAGAATTAAGGACGAATGGTACAAGAAGCAGGTATTTTATTCAAGTTGTGGGCTTTACTGCAGTAATGTGGAGTTGGGGTTCCTTTTTACCTACAGATCCAAGAATAAAATAAAAAGGAATGAGGGCACGGATGGTACAAGAAATATGCACTTTTTTCAAGTTGTGGGCTTTACTGCAATAATGCAGATTTATGAAAGAACGGTACAAGAAACATGTCTTTTATTCAGGTTGTGGGCTTTACTGTGATCATGCAAAGTTGGGATTCTTTTTCTCTCACAGAGCTATACAAAGGGCAGGAATGAGGACAAGTATGGTACAAAAAATTGTTCCTATTTATTCAAGCTATGTACTTTACTTCAATAATGCAGATTCATAAGGCTGTTTAACTTCACTTCAATAATGCAGATTCATATAAGGATGGTATAAGAACACGTCTCTTAATCAGGTTGTCGGTTCTATTGCAACCATGAGAGTTGGGGTTACGGTTCATGAGCTCCATACCACTATCTTGAGTTCTAAGGCAATATTGCATTATTCGTATTTACCTGGCACCGTGAGACAGCACAGTCTACAGTGTCGCTTATCTTAATAAAATGTCATTGGTGGGAACTTATTCATTTAGACAAAGTTTTTGTCTTGTTCTAGAAGACTACCCTTCTCAGGCATTTCCTCCCAAGTTTCTAGTCTGGTTATTACTATCCTCGGTCTTCAATTCGTCCTTCTTCCTTAAGGCTTAAACAACAGAAAACGGTATTGTACATCAAAGTACCATTGGTCCTTCTTCCTTAAACTACAGATAACAATCTTGTACATCAAAATACCATTGCTAAACGATGTTGTTGTAAATCAAACAGGTGGGCTACAGTGAAAATGGTTAATTAACTTAACAGAGTACTTTCATCATAGTGCATTACATTTATATGTGCTCTAATAATACTATATGAACTCACCAGGCATATGGAACAAGTTAAGTCAATATCCAGTTTGAATCAAGAACAGTGCAGGACAAAGATGGTTTTTCACCATCAAAGGTTAGCGAATAGTCCTCCGACAAATCAGACACAGGCGTTACACCATTGCTAAGATTCATTGAGTTGATTCGGAATGCAATGAGTTCATTCAACCAGGGAGACTGAAGAATCTCCCTGGTTGAATGAACTCATTGCATTCCGAATCAACTCAATGAGACTTAAGTTAATGAATTCAAACAAATCAAAGCTAGTGAATTCCAACAAACCTAAATTGATGGAATGAAACAAAACAAAGCTACTAAATTCCAACAAAGCTAGATTGATGGAATGAAATGGAGTGATTCCATGCTTACCTGCGTATTCAGGGCCCAGATAACCAAAAGTGCCGGCCAGCCTGGTTTCAACAGAAAACTTTCCATCAGGGGCCAGCTTGACCAACTCGAAATCCGAGACCTTGGCCCTCATGTCGTCGCCCAGAAGAATATTAGAGGGCTTCAGATCTCTGTGAATGAAGCTCGTCTGTGCAAGGCTGTGCAGGTACTCAACTCCGCGGGCGACATCGAGGGCAATGGAATGAAATGGAGTGATTCCATGTGTACCTGCGTATTCAGGGGCCAGATAACCAAAAGTGTCGGCCAGCCTGGTTTCAACAGAAAACTTTCCATCAGGGGCCAGCTTGACCAACTCGAAATCCGAGACCTTGGCCCTCATGTCGTCGCCCAGAAGGATATTAGAGGGCTTCAGATCTCTGTGAATGAAGCTCGTCTGTGCAAGGCTGTGCAGGTACTCAACTCCGCGGGCGACATCGAGGGCAATGGAATGAAATGGAGTGATTCCATGCGTACCTGCGTATTCAGGGGCCAGATAACCAAAAGTGCCGGCTAGCCTGGTTTCAACAGAAAACTTTCCATCAGGGGCCAGCTTGACCAACTCGAAATCCGAGACCTTGGCCCTCATGTCGTCGCCCAGAAGGATATTAGAGGGCTTCATATCTCTGTGAATGAAGCTCGTCCATGCAAGGTTGTGCAGGTACTCAACTTCGCGGGCGACATCGAGGGCAAAGCTAAGCCTCTGTTTCCATTCTAGCGGCCTCAGCTCGGCCGCCGCCCATTCAAACAGATGCAGACTCAGCGGCCCCTGGGGCATATACTCGTACACCAGCATCTTCTCCCCGCCGTCGATACAGTACCCAAGGAGACGAAGCCGATGCGCTGCTCAGGCAGTTAAGGAGTTGCAGCTATCTCAACATGATCCAACGATTCAAGATGGCTCAATCGTCTAACATATCATCTAATGGTGCAAAGTAATGACACGTAGGCAGAGAGCAAAGTTGATTTCAGAGGGGAATGCCTTACGGCGTAATAAACACGTAAGACAGAGTATTCCCTATGAATATGCGATAACCCACACAAACTCCTTCCATGCAGAGGACCACCATAAAATCCACCATGGCTTTCCCTGTACTTCCATAAACAGCAAAGCCCAGATCTCCAAAGCTATATTTTCTGAAATCCTTGCCTTTTGAGGGCCCTCTTAGACCACACCAACAGCGTCATGCCATAATAGGCAATGCATGCCACCAGTGCCAGTACAATAAGGCCTGAGGGCCATCCAGTCTTCATGAAAGTGTAGGTCAATCCCAGCACCCCTGCTCCTACAATCAATACCATTTTCGACTCTAAATATGTCGGGATTAATGGAGGCTACAAGGAATAAGAGTATCTTCCATGAATTCAAAAAACTGTTAACCCCGCACCCACCCTTGATCTTCATCTTCAGAAGTTTTCTTCCCACAGCAAAAAACGCTGCTGACCCAAATCAGACGAGAAGACAGAGATACGAAAATGTGAGAACCAGAATCATAAAACAGGAAGCAGATAAAAAAATCTGCAAACTGGGGATTCGGTTCCAAAAATCTGAGAATCCAAACCAAAAATGGTCTGAATACCGCCACCCACTTCGATATACCCATAAAATTTCCCTGTGTCGCTTCAGACCTCAGGGCGTGCGACTCTTCACTGATCAGAATGTTCTGGCTGGAGATTATTTAATCGTCTAACAATCCATTTAACGGCCCACGTCGAGACACGGTTGCATGGAGGGGAGTTCGTTTCAGAGGGAACGCCTTACGGCGTAACTAGAATGAGAATGAAAATGCATAGAAATAAACAGGTGGGGATGAGTTAGTGATGAGATTTGTTATCCTCGTACACTATTGGCGTTTTAATAAACAAATTTATATATACATATAAGTTAAATTTATACATACATGCAAGTTCGAAACAAATTTGAATAATAAGTGAAATGAATAAAAAATATTTAACACTTTTACTAGAATAACAATCCATTTCGCATGAAAGAGATCCTGATTTTTCTTTATGAGCAGCTTTGCATACAATTTACCCTGTATGAACTTTTTCAAACTATATTTACATTGTCTTTATTGGACTGACTTATATCGTCTCTATTATTTTCCAACATATTTTAATGGACTGATTAACATTATATGAAAATTTCTGCGCAGCATCAACGCGCATAATGACATGTAAATTTCAAAAACAAAATGGCAATGTCACAGAGAAACGAAGGATCAACTTCAGAAGGACAGAACAGTGAACATTTTCTTTAACGTTCTGATAAATAACAGCAATAGGTATCCAGTACCTAGCAGATGCAATGGCATAGAACCAACAGCTGACACATTGTCTCTTCTTCCTATGCAGAAGAATATAAGAAACTCAAAATGGATTGGAAACATATACTTGTACGCAGCTTTCAGCTTTTCAAACAAGAGTGTTGGTAGCTCACATATTTATATTCAACTTTTTGGTAATGACAAAATCCAATAGATGGACAGAGGAGGAAACTGCATAATAATAACACAAATTCGGATATGAATTGTTGCTCAGTAAATTGCATTGATTCAAATACTTAAAGCTAAGTGATTACATAGACTCAAACTTGCTAAGAACAAAGATATTAATCTTAACTCATGTGTGATTGACACTTCGCAGTCTCTTGTAAGAGTTGTTGTCATATTCTAATTTTTTTCTAGCTCAGTTGAAGAGGTAGCACTTGGAATATCTGTAGCACATAGTTTTGTTCAGAATTGAACTATAGAAATCTTGAAGACCAAACCTCTCCACTTAACTATTAAACCAGATTTTCGAAACTAAACTCTCATACTCTACCTATCTGTGTGATTCACTGAGAGCAACATCAGAAAATGGTGATCAGAAAATGGTGAACTGAGATCCATCCTATAAAACAAACCATAAGAAATTGAAATGCATGTAACAGTGGAAAGAAAGTAGCAGAGAAAACTTATGTGACAAACAAGTTGCAGAGTCTAATAGCGAGGAGGAGGAGCAGGGTAAACATATTTGGGAGGTGTGGGGAGTTTGTGGACTGGTGGAGGAGAAGAGGGGTGGGGTTTTCCTGTGGGAGCTGGAATGTAGGGAACCCTTGTAAGAGTCGGAGGAGGGACCTCGTAAGCATGACTTGGTTTGGGAGGAGGGACCTCGTAAGCATGACTTTACCACGATATTTATCATAATAAAACTGCCTCTTGTGTCGAGACCATTATAGAAAAGCCTTTTGGAAGGATGCCTGTTGAAGAAAATAAACTTTACACAAAACTGGCACTGCCTAGCCGCGGCCCTCTGTTAGGGTCCTAACAGTATCAGATCACTCATCTTTAACTTTACACTTTGCGAACTATGACACGCCTTTCTCTCTTGTATTCCACTTCATCCCTTTGATGCATGATAAGGAGAGCTCTTCGAACCTAAAATGAACAAATCAGCCCACTTGGTGAAAACCATGGCTATGATATCATTACTTCAGAGAAGCTGTAAACAACCTATCATATCATTACTTAAGAGAGGCTGTAAACAACATCATTAGCAAGGTTCTATAGGTGACGAAAGCCATTTCTCCCCGTGATATACATTGCCTGTTGCGCAAACTACCCATAAAATGATCTACGGGTAAGCAATAAGTTTCATCAAATGATATTAATAAAAAATTAATATAAAAAATAAAATTAAATAATATTTATATTAAAATTATAAATAAAAATTATAATTAAATATAAGCTTCATGATAAATCTTTCTGGCCAACATGTGTTGTTCCGTTAATATTCATTCCCTCATGAGTATTTATTTCTTCCATCTTGCTCTTCTTTTATCATCTTTCTCTTAAACCCTGATGATGGATCCCATTTAGGATTTGAAACGTTGGTGTAAAAATTCTCTTACTGTGGATTCTCCGGTCAAAAATTCAAAAAGCACAAACCACAGATCCCTAAAATCCAATATAACTCCAATATTGAGCTAGCTAACAAAACTAATTATAGAAGTAACATGTACTGACATTGGAAAATTATAATAATAAAATAGTCACTGCCGAAACTCAGCAATATAATGAGTGTTGTAATTCTTACAGTTGATTCATTCAACCCCATTCTGACCATATCATCAATCAGACGCCTCTCAGATACGTTGATGCCGATTCCCATCCGTCTCTTTATCTGTGTCTCAACTTGCTGTTACAAGCATGTGGCACTAGCATGAGCAACCATCAATTTTCTTTATTGTTGCAAATCAAAGACCATGACATAGTTCGCAAGCATAGCAGGCTTTTGGTTTGAAGAAAGAATCCACAAATATAGCTGTTCTTACTTGCTAGATTAGATGAGACGCGTACCTGAATTTCACTTCTCATTTCTGGTGTCAAACTTATTTGTTCAGCAATGCCAGAGCGTGCAGCATCCATAGTAGAAACATTGAAAAGCCTCAAAGCTTCTGTGACATGTTCCTCTGTTGCTACAGTTGACCTGCATTAAAAACAATATTTTCAATTTTTTAGATGCAATCTGACTAAGGAAATCGATTGACTTTGATTAACAATAATGCATACATTGAAAAATTACAAAACAATGATGGGACTACTCACAATTGCATCTTTGCAATGGACTCGCTTAATCGAATAATAGCTTCTAACTGCCTCACTGTTATAGGTATGGCAGGAGAATCTCCACTTTCATGAGCCTGTTGGCGCATTTGCTGAAAATTCCAGACATAATACCGATGATTCCACAATCAAAAACCGATTGAAAGTATTTTTTTTGGAAAACTCATATTTCCCATCCAGAAAAACGACCCACAAACAAATGAGAGTACCTGTCTAATCCTAACATAGTTATAGACCTTGGCCCTCATGTCGTCGCCCAGAAGGATATTAGAGGGCTTCAGATCTCTGTGAATGAAGCTCGTCCGTGCAAGGCTGTGCAGGTACTCAACTCCGCGGGCGACATCGAGGGCAAAGCTAAGCCTCTGTTTCCATTCTAGCGGCCTCAGCCCGGCCGCCGCCCATTCAAACAGATGCAGACTCAGCGGCCCCTGGGGCATATACTCGTACACCAGCATCTTCTCCCCGCCGTCGATACAGTACCCAAGGAGACGAAGCCGATGCGCTGCTCAGGCAGTTAAGGAGTTGCAGCTGATCCAACGACTCAAGATGGCTCAATCGTCTAACATATCATCTAATGGTGCACAGTAATGACACGTAGGCAGAGAGCAAAGTTGATTTCAGAGGGGAACGCCTTACGGCGTAATTATTAATACATTTTTAATAATTTTATAAGTATTAATAAAATTATTATTTTTTTATATTAAAAATATATAATAATTAAAATTATACTATATTCAATTTTGAAACTATAGGTACATTATCCTAAAAACATATATGTCGATAACAAATACAAAATGTTTTCCCTTCAACGTGGAAAGTAAGAGGTACATTATACCAAATATCATTGAATCAGTATGATGGGGTATTAGTTTTCATCATCCTTTTAACTTTTTACATCTATAAATTGAGTGATATTAGCTTTTGTCAACTTTTTAAGTTATTACATCCATAATTGAGTGAAATTCCCTTTTTCATAGCATACCTTGCAAAGCCGACCCTCTTCGTTCACGCTGACAATAAAAATGACCAAGCCATTCACAATGGGTTGTCTGGATTCAAACCATGCACGAAAACTCTCAGAGAGCCATTATGAAATCCTCAAACGATAATTTCACCAAATCGTCTTGAAAGATCTTCAGCAGCACCATACCCACTTGGAAAACAATCTTCACACCCTCGAAAAGAAAAACATCCCATATGTGGAAACGGAAAACCTGCAGAGAAAACTGTCAAGAACCAGCGGCTTGCGAGCATAGAAGGAAAAAGACAAATAAGCATTTGTTGAGTAGAGGTAGACCGTCCAGGTATAGCCCTCTGCATGGAGTATTCGCTCCGCCTTTGAGAAGCACAACCATCACCCAAAACATATTCTCCTCCATCACCCAAAACACAATTTCCTTAGACATGTACAGCAGAAGCACGCATGCTATGAAACTCATCCCCTGCGTATACCCCACCTCGCTGTCATACACCGCATATGCTTTCAACACATTGTGGAGAGACCGCTGCGCAAACTGAAAAATTAATAAGCCAGTCAGTTGAGCCTTAAGAGTCAGTTATGAGATAAGTCGGTTATTGAAAAGAAAAACATCCCATATACAAACAATTAGGGGAAATGGCACATCTACAGAAAAAACCGTCAAGAACCAGCTAGTTGCAAACATAGATGGCATGATCGTTTGCTCCTCAAAATGTTTCCTTAACTCTGGCAGGAACGCCGTAATATCATGGGCTATAATTGCAAGATGAATTCATCACTAAAATTACCATTTGTAGAATGAATAAACTATTTTATTGAATGTTTTATCATTTCAATAAGAAGTAGAATGATGGCCATGCAAGTGAGAGTTAGGTTAGCACAACTTGCATTTTTCAAACAATCCTCTAACTTATCAATATATATGTTAAAAAATATACAAGGCACATAACAACCTTACTTAACTACTATATTAATATTATTTTCTTTTAAATAACCCTCTATGTTCTTAAACTTAAATTAACTTTATATTACAAACTTAATGTAGTAACTCTCAACTAAGTGCAACGAGCTCCTTCTGGAAGCTTCAAATAATAAGAATGGAAACTTGGATTTACAATAATTCCTGCACATATTTTTTGGGCAATTTTGAAGGTTGGTTAGACTACGACATAAGAATTTGGTTTGGGATGGAAACCTTCAAAGAATTTGGTTTGGGGTGAGGCCTATGCCTTTGTATCAAATAACAATCTTGATTTATGTGGTTTAAACTAGTTTTTTGCCTACTTTGATTGTGAAGAGTTTACTAGTGAAAATTGTGATTTCAATGATTCCTTGACAGATTTACATTGTGAAAATAAACCGGAAACAAAAAGTCACACTTGTAAACAACTCGATATGGTTAGGGAGCTTTATAAGTGAGACCTTTTGGAGTTTCCCCCATTTTTTTTCCGATTAAAAGAAAATTGCAATCAAAAGTCCTAGGGCACTTAGATTGTGAATAGTTCACCCCTCAAACTTGGAGTTCTATAAGTGAGACTTTTTGGAGTTTCCCCAGACTCAAACTCAAAAACTCTTAGGGCACTTAGATTGTGAAGAGTTCCCCTGTCAAACTTGTGATTTCAATGAATCTTGAGGGATTCAGATTGAAAAATAAACCTGAAAACCTTTTAAAAAGTCACACTTATAAACAACGTGGTATGGTTAAGGAGTTGTCTATAAGTGAGAATAAACCTGAAAACCTTTTAAAAAGTCACACTTATAAACAACATGGTATGGTTAAGGAGTTGTCTATAAGTGAGACATTTTAGAGTTTTCAACAGATTTCTGACGGGAATAATCTTGATTTATATTGTTTAAACTGGATTTTTGATTGCATATATAAATTCATCTTGATTTATATTGTTTAAACTGGATTTTTGATTGCATATATAAATTCAACACCCTCAAAAGCGCTTAAAACACTTCAGTTTGACTTTTTAATTACTCCACCAAAACAAGATTTCTAAGACTAATCAAAAACTGCAATCCTAGAACCAAAACCAACGAACATAATGACCCACATATACTTCTAAAACATTGTAGATATTTGGAAGTGTCGATTGCATTCCTTGGATTCAATGAGATTGCTTGCGGTGAGCAATCGCTCTTTGGATGCAGTCCTCCCTGTAGGAAATCGTACAACTCATTCTTCCTTCCAGAGGTGCACGGCTGTTGGTAGGAGATTCGCTATTTGGAGAGTTGAATGACTTTGAGTTCGGTTAGGTATCAATAGAGATCCTTCAATAGAGGAGAAGGTGCCAGAAAAGCACATATGATTTTGATTTTTATTTCTTTACGGATTGCTGCTGCCTCCTCATGATCACTCTCCTTCTGAATACTGACTTTATCCTCCTGACGCTGATACCACGCTGAGAAAGATGGTCATTCGTCCCCCTGGTATTGGACGCCTTTGAGAAAATAGATTTTAGAATTGCTTTACAAGCTTTCAGCTTGTGTGTGGGGAGTGTCAGTTGTGAGTGAGTAAATGCAGTGGCTTCTTATACTGGCTATGAACGAATGCCGGTGGGAGTGTGATTGTTGTAAGTTTCATTAACTCGTTGTAAGCACCAATGTCAGGGAGTCCTTGAGGTTGTGGTATAACAAACTTAGGTTTGTGAGAATGTAGGCGTGCCTGTATATTTATTACTTATTAATACTTCGTCTCCAACACATATACTATGCATTCCTCTCCTTCTAGGAGAGTGCACATTCAGATGGAAACCAATTATATTATATTATGTTCGCCTCACTTGCACAAAGCGTGCATTTAGAGCAAGCAGCGTCCCTATGGCTGCGGTTCTTTCCCGTACACTTCCATTCGAGTTTGGCAGTGGGCACGTTTCCCACTTAGCATATTTGGAAATTTATCAGTTTGACACCTGGTTAGTGGCAAATTTACATTCTAATATTCGAGGTTGTGGTACACAATTTGAACTACAATGGCATAATATCACATATTCCTGATTGTGGTACACAATTTGACCTACAATGGTACAATATCATGGTATTTAGCGTGATTGATTTATTTTGGAATATAAAAAGAAAATGTAATTTTTGTATAAAATTTGTAAAAGTGTATAGTTTGACTAAATATAATAATGCAGTTGTCTATAATGCGATTTTTTGGAAGTTTTTGGGTGGGTTTTTCCAGTCAAAATCCGGCAGCAATTTATTGGAATCGCAAGTAATAGTTAACCGTATATGTTTGTTATAGATTTAATTTATTTCTTTTTTTTAAGGGGTAGAGTATTTATAATTTTGTAAATTTTAATAGTGAATTTAGTTGTGGAAATGGGTACTTTATTTCGCAAAGAAAAAGATTTTATACATTAATTTATTTTCGGGTTTGATCATAACTTTAATAAATTATTATTATTATTATTATTATTATTATTATTATTATAAAATAATAAAAATTAATTTGAAAATAAAGTATAAATAATACAATCCAGAAGAGGAAATTCAATTGGTGATTGTAGTGTTATGAAGTATTATGTAAAATTCCTCGTGAGTCAAGCCAACTAAAATAACATAAATAATGCAATATAAAAAAGACACCAATATAATGTGGTTTATCTTTTTTTCCAATGGAAAAATCGTAATCTTTCATTATGTGGAAAAATTACATGTAGTAGATGCCCAAGGCATATGCAAGTCTGTTGGCCCACGGCCATTTCAAAAAATTGTATCAAAAAAATATAGATGGCCTAAGCCATTTCCTGTAGGATTGTTCAGTGTGATAAAACCTGTACATATTCCTCGCAGAGGTATTCAGTTTGTTTGTCTATATATCATCAAAAAAAATATATACATGGTTTTTTGAAAAAAAGACTAAGATAAAGCAGCAAAATGTATATTTTTAGGGCCTTTCCACCCTATGGTACTCCTGATCTATATATGGCTTGTGGTGATATTGATAGAAATCTGCTCCCATCTGTTCAGAGATCATCCACAAGCCTCGGGGTAGTAGCGTGCCCTCCTTGGAAAGCCTGTCAACATCTTCATTATATTCCCTGTATATATGATGACAAGAGACTGTGTTAAAAACTGCTTTGAAAATGTTGACTTCATCCAAAATATTTCGAAGTGAAATAGCATGACATTGATTTTTATTGTTGAACCAGTTGATAATGATTTTTGAATCCCCATAGATCTGAATGGTAGAGCAATCATGAGCTAGTGCAAAGTGGAGCAGATGTCTGAGGGTGATTAGCTCGGCATAATTGTTTGTTCCCTCCCCCAGTCCCAATTGGACCTTATAGAAATGCTGATCAGAGATATATAAAATGAAACCCCCTCTGCATCCATGAGATTGGGTTGCTCCATCGAAAAATGCCCATGGCCTAGTTTTGTCAATCCGTCCGGGGGCAGTAGATCTATGAATGTGGGAGTTTTCAACTTCAGGGATGTCATGATAGGCTGCCACAACCTTTGCAATGATAAAAGGCCATCGGGCAGTTGCATCATTGAAAATTATGTGATTCTGAGTGAGCCATATAGTCCAACAGAGGATGAGAGGAAGGCATTGTTTCTTGGAGCCCTAGTGTGTTGCGCTCCAATTATTCCAGGCTTGTAGTATAGAGGGACCCTGCCATGTATTCTGAATAGAGAGTTGATGAGTTGTTGTTTGCCAAAACTGGACAACTGTCGGACAGAGCAAAAACAGATGCTCGTTTGTTTCAGAGTCTTGTTTGCATAATACACACTAGATCGGGCCATGTATGGATCTGTGCAAGAGGGCTTCGCCTGTGGGGGTTTTGTTGCTTAGGACACTCCACATGAATAAGCGTGCCCGTGGAGGTGTTTTTAGTTTCCAAATCTATTGCCACCATTCTTTTGAAAGTTCAGGTTTGCGATTCGAGAGAAGGTGGGTGTAGCCCAGCTTTGGAGTATATTTTCCATGCTCAACAAGCATCCATACAAGTTCATCTGGATCGTCATTTATACGCACATGAGCTTCAGCCAATGCCATTAGATATGTTTCCCAGGACTGTTGCCACTGTATAGGAATGCCCACTTCAGGGGTTGTCCTCCATTTCTTGTTGAAGATAGTGCTGCACTCATGATCAGCAATATGTGCGATCATTGTGGTATCTCTATGTTGTAGATATTGTATCAGGTCAGGTGGAAGTTGATACCTGTTCTCCCCCCCCCCCCCCATCCATGGGTCAATACCAATGCGCACTGAGTTACCATTGTTTATGCGCCATGCCAGACCAAATCTGATGAAAGGCATAGTTTGTAGGATTGATTTCTAGATTATAGAGATGCCCAAACGAGGTTAGTCTAGTAGGAAAACCCAATCCAAGATTTGTTGCAACCAGATGTAGTTATGGTATGACACAGTGGTCCATATATTTTGTGAAGTGAGGAGGGTCCAGCTCATCTTGGCTGCAAGGGCTTGTGCAAAAACAGACAGGTCTTTTAGCCCCCACCTCCCCCGCCCCCAATGTTTTCAGCAAAGCAATTTTCTTCAAGCTCACCCAAGCAAAATTTTTTCCTTCCTTTTGTCCATTCCATAGATATCTACAACATATTTGTTGAATGCGGCCAAGTATTCCCCAAGGAATCCAAGTGAGTGACATCTAGTATACAGTTGTGGCTTCCAGCACAGATTTTATAAGGACTAGGTGCACTGCTCTAAACAAGAATATATGATTCCAAATTTTCAGTCTCTTCTCAATTTTAATCACTAGCCAGATCTAGTCAGCAATCCAGTAGTTGTGGGGTTTGATCCAGAACCCTAAGTATTTCAGGTCATCCGAGAGATTATGCATTTGATAATGGAAGAAATGGAGAGTTGTTCTGTCCTCCTGAGGGGAGGTGTGAGACAGAGTCATAGTAGACTTGGATTGATTTGTGATCATACCTGTGGCTTTTTCAAAGAGTGCAAGGATGTCATGGAAAGAGGTAGAGTCCCTGATGCTGCCATCCAGGAAGATCATAACATCATCAACGAAAAGGAGGTGGGTGAGGTGGCAAAGTTCATTCATTTTCAGTCCTTTGAATCTGCCTTCCCTTTTTGCAGTGCCAATGAGCTTACTGAGTCCCTCCATCACTATAAGGAACAGAAGGGGAGAAAGTGGGCATCCTTGCCGGAGTCCTCGTTCGGCATGGAAGAAATGGGATGCAGATCCATTTATGAGTACACTGAAGGATGCCGAATTTATGCAGCACATGATCCATTCTGTGAAAGCGAGTGGGAATCCTAGATGGATCAGAATCATCTAGCTGACACGATCAAAAGCCTTTGCGAGGTCAATCTTGAGGATAATGATTTTCATATTTCTTGTTTTGATAGAGTGAATGGCTTCCTGAGTAGTGCCTATGGCCTCATGGATCTGTCGATTTTGAAGAAAGGTGAATTGCTCTAGAGAGATGTGATGGGAGAGTATAGGATGGAGCCGATTAGCTATGATCTTTGCAATGATTTTGTAGAGGGTATTGCAGAGAGATATAGGTCGGAAATCATTGAAGGATGTAGGGGAGTCAAATTTTGGTATAAGAGCAATGAAGGTAGCATTGATAGCCTCATACATCTTTCCGGAGTTCCTGCACTCTTCAACTACATTGAGAAGATCATTCCCAATGAGGTCAAAAAAGGCTATGTAGAATTCAATGGACCATCCATCTGGGCCAGGGCTTTTATCTTTGTTGAACCATTTTAATGTCCCTTCAAGTTCTTCTCTAGTGACAGGTGTAGTTAGCTCAGCTGCAGCATCTGGATCTACAAAGCTTGGGAAGTTCCCTGCTACTTGAATGATATCAGCAAGGTTTGAGGCTGGGGGTTCCTTATATAGATGTTTGAAGTGTGAAATTCCCAACTAAGATAGTTGATGGAAAGCTTTAGCAATACCTCCATCCTGCGAGGGCATTTTCTAGATGGTGTTGGAGGCTTTTCTCCCCTTGGAAAAATTCTGAAAGTAACTTATGTTTTTATCCCCTGCTTTAAGCCAGAGTGCTCTGCTCTTGAGTCACCAGGTTTCCTCTCTTTCCTTCAGAATTCTGGCCCTTTGATTTTCTAATTCGATTAGATGTGACTTGGCTTCTGTGTTTAAGAAACCCCTGCTTTGGTCATCCATAAGATGGGCCAAGGAGGATTCAATAAAGGCGAGGGTATGGTCATCCCTTTGAATAGACTCAAAATCTTGTGCTTAAGAGCTTGGAGGTTCGAGTCCTCTTCTTTTTTCCTTTGCCCATTTGATAGTTAGTTTCTTGAGATGCAGAAGGTTATGACAGAACCCTTCAGCCCAAGTGAGACCTTGAGTGGGAGGGTTTTGCAGCCAGAAATTTGAGACTAGTTTGGAGTAGGAGGGGTCCTGAAGCCAAGATGAATTGAATTTGAAAGGGGCTTTGGGCTTAATAGGAGGGCTAGAGATTTCGAGGTAGATAGGTGAGTGGTCAGAGATACCTCCGGATCTGACCCACTACCTATAATGGGATAAGCTCTGTAACATCGGGGTTTTGAGGATGAAATGGTCTAGTCTTCTGGCTAGTGCCACCTCTCCAACTCTTCTGTTCCTCCATGTGGGTAGGGGTCTATTCATGGGGATATCCGAAAGATGTGCTTGATCGAGCAGGTTTTCCATGGTATCAGAGAGTGGGTCGATCTGTGCCGATGAGCCCCAGGACTCACTAAATCCGATAGAAAAATTTAGATCACCTCCCATAATGAGATTGTCATATGAGGTAATAGAGAGGTTTAGGAGCTGATTCCAGAAAGCCTCCCGCCCTTGACAAGGCCCATAAACATTCATGACACGGAGATCCATTCCCAGCTTAGTAGAAAAGATGTCGATACCAATGAAGCCCTTTCCTCCCCAGGCCAATGTTAGGTTTATGGAGCATGGGTTGTACCCTAGAGCCAATCCACTAGATCTCCCAACTGCATCTAGGGTGAGGAATTCCCATCTCGGGTTCAGACTCCTCAATATACAGATAATGTGTTGAGCTTCACCAAGGGTTTCTTGAAGAAAAATAATGTCTAGAGGCTCGGATTCAAATAGCTTGCGGAGGGCTATCTTTTTGGGTGAGCTAGCCATGCCCCTACAGTTAAATGATAGGCACTTCATGGGGATAACATGTCAAGGGTGTTCTTTGCTCTAAGAACCTGATCTAATGAAGATTGCCTTCCCGAGGCCACCTCAGCACTAGCTTGAAGTATAGCATGCGAGAGATAAGATTTGCACCCACGAAGGGGTTTAATGGACATCGAGGGGAGGGACAGGCCGAGGCCAGAATGTATTGAATGTGTATCCACAGTGGGGGGCGGGATCGCAGGTTGTAAGGGTGGGGGGGAACCAGGGGAGTAGGGGATGGGGTGGAGGATGCCTCCAGAGGTAGGGATGGGGAGGTAGTAGAATAAACCAATTGATGGGAGAGAAGGGGGCAGGAGATAGATGTAGGGGTGGTAAATCGATCCTGTACAGATGCATTATGCAGATGATGTGCAGAAAATGCATAAGTAGAAGATAGAGTAGGGAGAGTGGGGAGAGAAATACCCGAAGTACGAGCCGCTTCAGCTACTGCCCTAGCTCGAGTAAAAAATGGAGATGGGGGGCACGTGGAGTAGTCTGTAGATTGTTGGATTGGCTGAGCTAGGGTCGCTTTCTGAGGTGGAGTGGGTGTTGCTGATGGTGCCTTCCTGGGGGTATCTGTGGTAGCCCTTCCATTGCTGCCCTCTTTTTCCATAGTCACTTATGAGGGTTTTGAGACCAGTGGACATTCCTTATACAGATGCTTGACCTTGTGGCAGCGACGGCATCTGAATGGCACCCCCTCGTAATCTAGGTTTTAAACCCTAGTGAAGTTACACCATTATAGAGTAATCTTTTCCTCCAGGCCCTCCCAAGTATCCAGATGCGCTAGAATGCGGGCTAGGGTATGATTCTTGGACTGTATTATGGATTTGTCATAATCCAGAAAGGTGTCGAGGGTATTTCCAATTTGCACAAACACTTCTTCTGACTAGTACTAGAGAGGTAAACCAGGTAGACGTACCCATAAAGGTCCAACTCCTATCTGTTCTCTTTCCGGATCGAAGAGAGGACTCCATCTTTTGAGCAACACAAGAGCCATTTCGATATGCCAATATCGTGTGAGTGCCATGTTTGTGTATTCTTCAAGGGAAAAATGAAGCGCAAACCATCCTCGTGGGAGAATCTATACTTCCGGAAGCTGTATGAATATATGTCCCCAGATTTCTTTTACCCACAACCCCAATCGCTCCGCCGTGTAGGTTCTTCCTCGAACCCTACCCACAGGACTTTCCCTGCCTTGTCTGCCACTTCACCCATGGTGAGTCCTTCCCCAAATTTGATGGTGTAGTCCTTGCCGGAGGCCTTAACACACCTTGTTTTCCTTTTCCCTGTTCTCGACGTAGTAGGATGATCCAGCAATGGATCCGAGTGGCTTTTTTCTTCAGGATGAGGCTGTTGCACCACCGATCTTACTCGAATTACAGGAGTGTCAAAACAACTAGAAGGAGGAGCTGAGGCCTGGGTCATCCCGTAATAGACGGGGGAGTTGTGGATCTTCTGAGCCTCTGCTGCCACATCAGACTCGCTACTCGGACGAGAGGGAGGGTTTTTAGAGAGGAAATGATCTGTAGGGGGAGAGGGGTTGAAGGGAGGGGATGAGCAGGCGCCCAGAAGGATTAGGGTTCCAGGAGACAGTGGGGGACAATCTAGGGTAGGTGAGTCAATGGAGAGAGTCCCAATGTGGAGGGTGGAGGCCGTAAGCCCGAAGAGGGAGACAACTGGCGACGGGTTCAAGCAGGACGGCGTTGAGGATGGAATGGTGTCGATTTAGGGTTTGGGTGGCAGAAGATGGGTTGCTCCGGGTAAGGGTCTGGCGAATAATCCACGGCATTCAACTCCCTTCCTTCCATGCTGAGCCTAGGAACAGTAGGCCATAACCGTCGACATTCGGGAGTAGGTGCAGGCGAGGGTAGCGGGTTGCGGAGGTAGCCTCAGAGGTTTACGTCATCTGCGGCTAACCGTAATTAGGGTTACAGCTAGGGTAAAAACAGTGAAAGCTGTAGCCCCCCATCCTGTTGTCGAATCAAACCTCCAATCCAATTACCCCATAATGTGGTTTATCTTATAAAAACTATTCTAAACAATAAATTGTTAGCCCTTTTGTTTTATTTAGTCTAAGATATTACCTACAACATATCCACATTGACCTGCTCTTTACCTTTTACAATCCCCTCTTTGTTTTACCATCGGTTACTAATAATATAGACTCACTATAACCCTTTCTTTATATTTTACAATCTCCTCCCTCTTTTATCATGGGTTACCCATAACATGGACCGAAAACACTTATTTATCTAAAATATATTGGACTCTTTTATGAGTGCAAGTTTAACCAAACATTTTGATTTTGTTTTTAAATTTGATTTAAGAAATTCTCAATATCGAATCCCCTTTCAAACTAGGTATCCAAGAATCCCATATGGTTTGTTTACTCTAAATTGGTTAACCAAACATTTGGTTTTTAATTGTTTAATCAAACATTTTGTTTTTAAATTATTTATCCAAACATTTTGTTTTTAAATCTTTGAACAATTCTCAATATCCAAACTCCCTTCGAACTACTCTAAATTTAAAAATATTGCAAAATCTTATAACTGTATATTCATTTACTAAAACTTTAAAATCTCTCAAGTAATTTTTATTATTTTTTAATTATTATTACTATTACTTCCCCAACTTTAGCAAGGAATCCCTAAAATACTCAACTATTTATTTTAGACTCGTCCATGTTACGTTCAATATATATACATATTTTTTAATAGTGAATTGCTTACTTTACTCTCCCTTACTTTTCGCTCTTTAGAATTATTCGAAGGTAATGTGTGGTACAACCTCAATTTTTAAGAATGTTAGTTTGGCACTATACCTAACTATTATATTTTACAATCTCCTCCCTCTTTTATCATGGGTTACCCATAACATGGACCGAAAACACTTATTTATCTAAAATATATTGGACTCTTTTATGAGTGCAAGTTTAACCAAACATTTTGATTTTGTTTTTAAATTTGATTTAAGAAATTCTCAATATCGAATCCCCTTTCAAAGTAGGTATCCAAGAATCCCATATGGTTTGTTTACTCTAAATTGGTTAACCAAACATTTGGTTTTTAATTGTTTAATCGAACATTTTGTTTTTAAATTATTTATCCAAACATTTTGTTTTTAAATCTTTGAACAATTCTCAATATCCAAACTCCATTTGAACAACTCCAAATTTAAAAATATTGCAAAATCTTATAATTGTATATTCATTTACTAAAACTTTAAAATCTCTCAAGTAATTTTTATTATTTTTTAATTATTATTACTATTACTTCCCCAACTTTAGCAAGGAATCCCTAAAATACTGAACTATTTCTTTTAGACTCGTCCATGTTACGTTCAATATATATACATATTTTTTAATATTGAATTGCTTACTTTACTCTCCCTTACTTTTAGCTCTTTAGAATTATTCGAAGGTAATTTGTGGTACAACCTCAATTTTTAAGAATGTTAGTTTGGCACTATATACTGAACTATTTCTTTTAGACTCGTCCATGTTATGTTCAATATATATACATATTTTTAATAGTGAATTGCTTACTTTACTCTCCCTTACTTTTAGCTGTTGCACCACCGATCTTACTCGAATTACAGGAGTGTCGAAACAACTAGAAGGAGGAGCTGAGGCCTTGGTCATCACGTAATAGATGGGGGAGTTGTGGATCTTCTGAGCCTCTGCTGCTGCATCAGACTCGCTACTCGGACGAGAGGGAGGGTTTTTAGAGAGGCAATGATCTGCAGGGGGAGAGGGGTCGAAGGGAGGGGATGAGCAGGCACCCAAAAGGATTAGGGTTCCAGGAGACAGTGGGGGACAATCTAGGGTAGGTGAGTCAATGGAGAGAGTCCCAATGAGGCGGGTGGAGGCCGTAAGCCTGAAGAGGGAGACAACTGGCGACGGGTTCAAGCAGGATGGCGTTGAGGATGGAACGGTGTCGATTTAGGGTTTGGGTGGCAGAAAATGGGTTGCTCCGGGTAAGGGTCTGGCGAATAATCCACGGCATTCAACTCCATTCCTTCCATGCTGAGCCTAGGAACAGTAGGCCGTAACCGTCGACAGTCGGGAGTAGGTGTAGGCGAGGGCAGCGGGTTGCGGAGGTAGCCTTAGAGGTTTACGTCATCTGTGGCCAACCGTAATTAGGGTTATGGCTAGGGTAAAAATAGTGAAAGCTGTAGCCCCCCATCCTGTTGTCGAATCAAACCTCCAATCCAATTACCCCATAATGTGGTTTATCTTATATAAACTATTCTAAAGAATAAATTGTTAGCCCTTTTGTTTTATTTAGTCTAAGATATTACCTACAACATATCCACATTGACCTGCTCTTTACCTTTTACAATCCCCTCTTTGTTTTACCATCGGTTACTAATAATATAGACTCACTATAACCCTTTCTTTATATTTTACAATCTCCTCCCTCTTTTATCATGGGTTACCCATAACATGGACCGAAAACACTTATTTATCTAAAATATATTGGACTCTTTTATGAGTGCAAGTTTAACCAAACATTTTGATTTTGTTTTTAAATTTGATTTAAGAAATTCTCAATATCGAATCCCCTTTCAAACTAGGTATCCAAGAATCCCATATGGTTTGTTTACTCTAAATTGGTTAACCAAACATTTGGTTTTTAATTGTTTAATCAAACATTTTGTTTTTTAAATTATTTATCCAAACATTTTGTTTTTAAATCTTTGAACAATTCTCAATATCCAAACTCCCTTCGAACTACTCCAAATTTAAAAATATTGCAAAATCTTATAATTGTATATTCATTTACTAAAACTTTAAAATCTCTCAAGTAATTTTTATTATTTTTTAATTATTATTACTATTACTTCCCCAACTTTAGCAAGGAATCCCTAAAATACTCAACTATTTCTTTTAGACTCGTCCATGTTACGTTCAATATATATACATATTTTTTAATAGTGAATTGCTTACTTTACTCTCCCTTACTTTTAGCTCTTTAGAATTATTCAAAGGTAATGTGTGGTACAACCTCAATTTTTAAGAATGTTAGTTTGGCACTATATACTGAACTATTTCTTTTAGACTCGTCCATGTTATGTTCAATATATATACATATTTTTAATAGTGAATTGCTTACTTTACTCTACCTTACTTTTAGCTGTTGCACCACCGATCTTACTCGAATTACAGGAGTGTCGAAACAACTAGAAGGAGGAGCTGAGGCCTGGGTCATTGTGTAATAGACGGGGGAGTTGTGGATCTTCTGAGCCTCTGCTGCTGCATCAGACTCACTACTTGGACGAGAGGGAGGGTTTTTAGAGAGGCAATGATCTGCAGGGGGAGAGGGGTCGAAGGGAGGGGATGAGAAGGTGCCCAAAAGGATTAGGGTTCCAGGAGATAGTGGGGGACAATCTAGGGTATGTGAGTCAATGGAGAGAGTCCCAATGAGGCGGGTGGAGGCCGTAAGCCCGAAGAGGGAGACAACTGGCGACGGGTTCAAGCAGGACTGCGTTGAGGATGGAACAGTGTCGATTTAGGGTTTGGGTGGCAGAAGATGGGTTTCTCCAGGTAAGGGTCTGGCGAATAATCCACGGCATTCAACTCCATTCCTTCCATGCTAAGCCTAGGAACAATAGGCCGTAACCGTCGACAGTCGGGAGTAGGTGCAGGCGAGGGCAGTGGGTTACGGAGGTAGCCTTAGAGGTTTACGTCATCTGCGGCTAACCGTAATTAGGGTTATGGCTAGGGTGAAAACAGTGAAAGCTGTAGCCCCCCATCCTGTTGTCGAATCAAACCTCCAATCCAATTACCCCATAATGTGGTTTATCTTATATAAACTATTCTAAAGAATAAATTGTTAGCCCTTTTGTTTTATTTAGTCTAAGATATTACCTACAACATATCCACATTGACCTGCTCTTTACCTTTTACATTCCCCTCTTTGTTTTACCATCGGTTACTAATAATATAGACTCACTATAACCCTTTCTTTATATTTTACAATCTCCTCCCTCTTTTATCATGGGTTACCCATAACATGGACCGAAAACACTTATTTATCTAAAATATATTGGACTCTTTTATGAGTGCAAGTTTAACCAAACATTTTGATTTTGTTTTTAAATTTGATTTAAGAAATTCTCAATATCGAATCCCCTTTCAAACTAGGTATCCAAGAATCCCATATGGTTTGTTTACTCTAAATTGGTTAACCAAACATTTGGTTTTTAATTGTTTAATCAAACGTTTTGTTTTTAAACTATTTATCCAAACATTTTGTTTTTAAATCTTTGAACAATTCTTAATATCCAAACTCCCTTCGAACTACTCTAAATTTAAAAATATTGCAAAATCTTATAATTGTATATTCATTTACTAAAACTTTAAAATCTCTCAAGTGATTTTTATTATTTTTTAATTATTATTACTATTACTTCCCCAACTTTAGCAAGGAATCCCTAAAATACTGAACTATTTCTTTTAGACTCGTCCATGTTACGTTCAATATATATACATATTTTTTAATAGTGAATTGCTTGCTTTACTCTCCCTTACTTTTAGCTCTTTAGAATTATTCGAAGGTAATGTGTGGTACAACCTCAATTTTTAAGAATGTTAGTTTGGCACTATATACTGAACTATTTCTTTTAGACTCGTCCATGTTATGTTCAATATATATACATATTTTTAATAGTGAATTGCTTACTTTACTCTCCCTTACTTTTAGCTGTTGCACCACCGATCTTACTCGAATTACAGAAGTGTCGAAACAACTAAAAGGAGGAGCTGAGGCCTGGGTCATCGCATAATAGACAGGGGAGTTGTGGATCTTCTGAGCCTCTGCTGCTACATCAGACTCGCTACTTGGACGAGAGGGAGGGTTTTTAGAGAGGCAATGATCTGCAAGGGGAGAGGGGTCGAAGGGAGGGGATGAGCAGGCGCCCAAAAGGATTAGGGTTCCAGGAGACAGTGGGGGACAATCTAGGGTAGGTGAGTCAATGGAGAGAGTCCCAATGAGGAGGGTGGAGGTCGTAAGCCCGAAGAGGGAAACAACTGGCAACGGGTTCAAGCAGGACGACGTTGAGGATGGAACGGTGTCGATTTAGGGTTTGGGTGGCAGAAGATGGGTTGCTTCGGGTAAGGGTCTGGTGAATAATCCACGACATTCAACTCCATTCCTTCCATGCTGAGCCTAGGAATAGTAGGCCGTAACCGTCGACAGTCGGGAGTAGGTGCAGGCGAGGGCAGCGGGTTGCGAAGGTAGCCTTAGAGGTTTATGTCATCTGCAGCTAACCGTAATTAGGGTTACAGCTAGGGTAAAAACAGTGAAAGTTGTAGCCCCCCATCCTGTTGTCGAATCAAACCTCCAATCCAATTACCCCATAATGTGGTTTATCTTATATAAACAATTCTAAAGAATAAATTGTTAGCCCTTTTGTTTTATTTAGTCTAAGATATTACCTACAACATATCCACATTGACTTGCTCTTTACCTTTTACAATCCCCTCTTTGTTTTACCATCGGTTACTAATAATATAGACTCACTATAACCCTTTCTTTATATTTTACAATCTCCTCCCTCTTTTATCATGGGTTACCCATAACATGGACCGAAAGCACTTATTTATCTAAAATATATTGGACTCTTTTATGAGTGCAAGTTTAACCAAACATTTTGATTCTGTTTTTAAATTTGATTTAAGAAATTCTCAATATCGAATCCCCTTTCAAACTAGGTATCCAAGAATCCCATATGGTTTGTTTACTCTAAATTGGTTAACCAAACATTTGGTTTTTAATTGTTTAATCAAACATTTTGTTTTTAAATTATTTATCCAAACATTTTGTTTTTAAATCTTTGAACAATTCTCAATATCCAAACTCCCTTCGAACTACTCTAAATTTAAAAATATTGCAAAATCTTATAATTGTATATTCATTTACTAAAACTTTAAAATCTCTCAAGTAATTTTTATTATTTTTTTAATTATTATTACTATTACTTCCCCAACTTTAGCAAGGAATCCCTAAAATACTCAACTATTTCTTTTAGACTCGTCCATGTTACGTTCAATATATATACATATTTTGGTACAACACTAACAACACCGATGAAGGCCGAGAAAGGAAAAAAAATTTTCCTGACCTAGAGCTCTGCAACCTCACGGATGCACAGGCCTCTGCCGCCATCTCTGAACCCTACTGGTACAACTCGGGCAACGCAAGGCAAGTGGCTGGTCTACGGTTGATACACCTAGATGGCTGCGCCTGCAGGAGGGGAAGGCTTTGCCTCCCCTCCTTCGAATGACATCTCCAGCGGAATAGCAAAGAGTTCGCCGCCGCCCCCTCCTGAAACCAACCGCGAGAAAAAGAACTCGAAAACTAATGAGCACGAAATCCCTGCAGACAAGTCGGCTGCCACGGATTCGGATACAGAACAGGCTCCAAATGTCTCTGCGTCACAGCCAAAGGCGACTTCGGCTACCTGCATTCCCAAATCGACAGAGCGCATCAAGATTGAACTGCCCAGTCACCGGATCAATGAAGAAATACAGTACATGCAAGACCACGCTCTGATAGGCAAATTCTTGGGATTCTGGCCGACAGAACGCGCCCTGAATGGCTGGATAGAATCCAAATGGAAACCCAAGGGACAAGTAACACTGCAACTAGGACCAAAGGGCTTTTTCACAGCCATATTTAACTGCCTGGAAGATAAGACCAAGGTATTCGAAGGCGGCCCTTATTTTTTCAACTCTTCTGGACTTTATCTTACAGAATGGAAGCCTCGATTTGACCCAAACAAGGAAGACTTCAGTTGGGCTCCGGTTTGGATCAGAATGTACGGTCTCCCAGTGGAATATTGGAAGGAGGACACGCTTGCCGACATTGGCAACAGATTAGGAACCTTCATCAAAGTAGCGGAGGAGACAAAGAAACGCAAGTTTACCTCATATGCCCGGATCTGCGTCAAAATGCACCTGACCAAGACTTTGGCAGACTCGGTAAGTCTCCTTCACGAAGATTTTGAATGGGAACAAACTCTAGATTATGAGCATATTCCTTTTCGCTGCCGTAAGTGTCATGCCCATGGGCATCTTTTTAGGGATTGCCCTTTAAATCATTTCTCCAAAGCCCATCCTACAGAACCTCAAACAGATTCAGAAGGCTTCATCTCAATACCCAACCGCCGTAGACATCCCAAAAAGCATCAAGGTACCCATGAGATCCCCTTCAGATTTGATGCTAAGAACAAGTTCTCGCCTCTTGCCAACCAGGATCCTCACAGCAGCGAGCCTCTGCACTCCAACTCTCAGCCCTCTTCCTCTCTGGCTCCCCATGCAGATAAATCTGCGGCTAAATCCATCTCAGGGCACTCCTCCCAATCTCTCCCGGAAGATAACCCTAAGGAAGATTCAAATCCTAGCGCCCCTTTGGTCGGAAAGGGGAAAGCTCACATGGATCCCAAGCAATTAGAATCTGACATGGACATGGATGCAGCAATAGCTCTAAGTCTACATACCTTGACCGAGGAGGAGGAACAGAATGCACCCAGCAACATGGATCAGGATCCGGAGAACATTATCATAGAAGGCATAGACATCTTAAAACTTGAAACAGCTTGCAAGCAAAAAGAATACAATTCTATCCCTCCATGGCAAATCGAGCGACTGGAAGGAGTCTTAACCAAAGTTCAGCACAACAAACATCTAGGTATACAAGGCGGAAGTCCATGGGATGCAAAGAAGATCCTCAAAGATAGCAAAAAGAGAGGGCGCAAGACGGACCTGCAAAGAACCATTGCAGTAGGGGAATTGCTTGTGGAATCAGGGCGATTCCCTAAGCTGACTAAGTTCTACAAACCTGCATCACATTTACCATGAAGCTAGTCTCATGGAATGTAAGAGGACTCAACAGTCCCTCGAAAATTAGGATGATCAAGAACTTGATACAGCAAGAAAAACCCTCGCTAGTTTTTCTTCAAGAAACAAAAAAAAGCACAACAGCTATGGACAAGGTTAGAAACAAGATCTGGGCCGGCAGTAATCTAATGTCAGTCGGAGCTTCAGGAGCATCGGGTGGATTAGCAATATTATGGAACCCACAAGTCCTTAATCTCTACGACTTCCATGCTGCGCACTTTCTCATACAAGCTTCCTTCCATCTTATAGGAACTCAGATCCATGGCCATTTAACCAATGTCTACTTCCCGCAAAATAATCAACACAAACTGGATTTGTTAAATACACTGTCCAGTTTGAATGAGAATAGACAATTCCCGCTCTGGATAAGCGGTGGAGACTTCAACATCATTCAATCGCTAGAGGAGAAAACAGGGGGAAGATCACGATTGGAAAGTGACAGCAAAGGGTTCAGAGACTTTATTCAGGACAACCATTTAATGGATATTCCTACTTCCAATGGGATCTTCACCTGGACCAACAAGCGCAGCGGGGTCAATCACATCGCCTCTAGACTTGACCGATTCCTCCTTTCAGATAATGCAATCCACTTGGGCGGAGACTTCAATGCGTCAATATTACCACACGGAGGATCTGATCACTGGCCCATTGTGCTCCACTGGTCGAGGCCGGGTGTAAGATGCAATCGACCCTTCCGCTTCGAAGCTTTTTGGCTCACTAATACAAAATTCCGGCAGATTGTGGAGGACGCTTGGAAAGCTTTTAGACCTCCAGAAGGGGCCAAAATGTTTCAATTTCAACAAAAATTGAAAAACCTTAAACAGGTTCTCAAAAATTGGAACAAAACCCAATTCGGCAACATACAGGAGGATCGACAAAGACTGGAAAAACAAATGGAGAATCTACAGCAAACCATTATTGAAGAAGGCCGTACAGAGGAGCAGTCACAGCAAGAGCAGATCCTTTGGCATAAATTAGAAGAACGAAGAAAGCAAGAAGAAATACTATGGCAACAGAAATCTCGAATCAATTGGCTAAAAGAAGGTGAAAAAAACACAAAATTTTTTCATAGAACTGCTGTTCAGAGGCGCATGCACAATAACATCACCTTCATCAACAATCCGCAGGGCGAAAGGGTAGAAAGCCATGAAGACATGGAAAAAGAGTTAACACATTACTTTCAAGATATTCTCAAAGAGCCAGAAGGAAACAAAGATGCAGAGATTAAAGCCATCACTCAGCACATTCCTCGAATCATAACTGAGGAGCACAACAACAAATTACTCCAGCATACATCCCTAAAAGAAATTGAGGAAGCAATGAACCAGCTCAAGGATGGCAAAGCACCGGGGCCGGACGGTTTCACGGCAAACTTCTACCACGCATTCTGGGATCTAATTAAAGTAGAAGTTTGGGAGCTGGTGGAAGAATCGCGAAGCATGCACTGGATCCTTCCAGCTCTCAATACCACCTTCATAGCGCTAGTTCCAAAATGTGCAGAACCAAGCAAGCCTGAAAGCTTTAGACCAATTGCATTATGTAATGTCATATATAAGCTTATATCTAAAGTCATTGCAAACCGACTCAAACCTCTGTTACCCTTGCTCATCTCTCCGGAACAAACAGGTTACGTCGAGGGAAGGCAAATTATGGACGGGATCATTCTATCAAATGAAGTGATTCACTCTCTCAAGATTCTCAAAAAGCCAGGTATGCTTCTCAAGTTAGATTTATCAAAAGCTTTTGACAAGCTTAGTTGGAACTATATTCAAAAAATGCTCATCGCTTTTGGCTTCAGTCATACTTGGACAAGATGGGTCTTTAATTTAATTTCCTCCCCAAGCTTCTCTGTACTGTTAAATGGTTCTCCTTCACAACCCTTTCGGCCTTCAAGGGGCATTAGGCAAGGGGACCCATTGTCGCCTTTTCTCTTTGTTCTCATGGCGGAGGGGCTTGGCAGATTGTTGAAGGCGGCCATCTCCACTCAAATGCTAAAAGGAATCTCGGTCCATGGCTCTCCTCCTCACTCCCATCAACAATTTGTTGACGATACTTTGCTATTTGGCCACCCATCCTCAAAGGAAGCCTCGGTTTTTAAATCTCTGCTCTCCATCTTCTCAAAAGCCTCTGGAACCTCCATCAACTCTTCGAAATCCCATCTATATTTCTTTAACACCCCCCTCTCCACTCAAAGAAATATCGCTAGAATTATGCAGTTTACCATCTCTAAACTCCCGTCAACTTATCTAGGAGCCCCCCTTGCTGCGGCTGCAATCAATCATTCCTCCTGGCAGTCACTTCTTGACAAATTTGAATCCAAACTCTCACTCTGGACGTTTCGAGCTCTCAACACAGCCAGTAGGCTTGTACTGATCAAGTCGGTTCTCCAAGCCTTGCCTTTATACCTCTTTTCCCTTGTAGCGGCACCCAAATGGGTCCTCAAATCAATTCGCAACCTACAACGCAATTTTCTCTGGGGTTCATCGGGTCTCAACAGAAAGTGGGCACTGGTAAAATGGTCTGAAGTATGCAAACCCAAATCTGAGGGGGGACTAGGACTTAGAGACCCGCTGCATAGCAATGACATCATGGGAGCCCGCATGTGGTGGAACTGGCTCACCAAGCCAAATGCCCTATGGGCCAAATTGTGGCAAGCCAAGTACGCCCCAGGCAGCCAATGGAATGATCTAATTAGAATCAATTCCACTATTCAAGGTTCTCCCATATGGAATGCCGCCAAACCCCACAGTAAATTCATACAAGAACATTGCTTTTGGGAGGTGCACTCTGGAAACTCAGCCAGATTTTGGGAGGACTCGTGGCAGCAGCTCCCCCCACTGACTACAGTTTTTCATAAGCCTCTATGGCAAGAGCAGATGCAACAAGCAGGACTCACACAAGTCAATCAGTTTTGGCAGCACTCTGATAACACTGACTTCAGAACCTGGAAGAAGGCCAGCCTTTGGCAAGATAATTGGCAAAGCGAAACTTATGAGGAAATAGAGGAAGAACTCTCATACAGGAAAATCAGATACTCCACTCAACATGACCGACTTCGATGGGGACATAAACACAAAGGCACATTCACTACTCAAGAAGCCCATCAGCTCAGATATAATGGAAACCAACCAATCAAGGACCCGATATGGGAAAAGATCTGGAGACCAGAAATATGGCCCAAAATATCCACCTTCCTATGGCTGCTTAGTAAACGAAGAATATTAACCTGGGACAACCTGATAAAGCGAGGTTTTGTGGGGCCATCAAGATGTCCGAACTGCAATATTGCCTCAGAAACGATAGGACATCTTATGGAGTCCTGCTCGTTAGCTAAGCTAATATGGGGGAAAGTAGAGAGCTGCCACATGAGAACAGAGGCCAGGACAGAGGATATAGCTGAAAACTTAAGGAAATGGAATCCCTCTCCCTACAAAAGTCAGCTTCTCAATCACTTGTGGAGACTCCTACCAGGTTTCATATATTGGATTCTCTGGAAAGAACGAAACCACAGAATCTTTAATAACTCTTCCCGGCCCATGGAAGCCTTATGGTTCATTCTCACCAATCAGTTGCAAGAAACTTTGGCCCTTAAATCATGGTCAGACACGGATATGCCAGATACTCCATTAGAAGGCAAGATCCTGAAGGCTTGGAACATAAATCTCTCAATGCTCCAGAAAGAAGGTATCAGACCCACTATCAGCAGCTCCTCTCCTTCTAGCTGGTCCCCCCCTGAGTTTGCGTCCTACAAGATGAATTTCGATGGGGCAGCCAAAGGAAATCCCGGGCTGGCAGGTTATGGAGGACTCTTCCGAAATCACACAGGGGAAATAATCCAAATTTTCTATGGTTCTCTAGGTAAAGATACCAATAATGTGGCCGAACTAGAAGCTTTATGGAGAGGACTATGCATTGCAGAACAGCACAACTACTTCCCTTTGGAAATAGAAGGGGATTCATTAATCCTAATCAACGCCGCCCAAAGACTCCAAGCCGGTACGCCGGCGGCCAAGGTTGCCACGAGTTGGAGATTATTAAGCAGATTAGAATCATTGGAGGAGAAACTTCACACCACACAGAGTATAGAGTTCAAACATGTAAGAAGAACAGCGAACAAGGTGGCAGACAGATTAGCCAACAAAGGAGCCTCTCAAGCTATCTCTTATTTTACTGGCTCTCTGAACAATTCCGAAGATGACAAGCTCAATTATGACTGTATCTCTCAGGCGAAGAAGGATCTCATCGCCCCGGATGCGGGTGATTAAAAACGGAAAGAATGACACGGGCCATCACGTGGCCGAGTGTCAAGACCACATGCAAAGGTGGTACCATGGGGTGAAGGCGTTAAGGCGTTTTAATGTGGTGAAGGCCGGAGATGAGACGGCATTAATGCCTGTCCTCTCGGCTCGAGGGAGGCAGGTGAGCAGTCGAGCGATGGAGAGGTTTAAGCGAGGGAGTATGGCTGGTTTGCGGAAGTATGGAGCGTCTGGTGGAGAGTCCCTCCTCTGTGCTAGCCGCAAGGTGAATGCAGAGCCGAGGGGGGAAACGGGAGAATGTGAGATTGCGACACATCGTGGGAGGAAGACTGTGAGTTATATGCTGAATGTCTTATTGATAATTCTTGCAGTTCGAGAGGTGAATTTGCTCGGTCAATGGGTTCGTAAGGCGAATTTGCTCTGTCATAAGGCTCGAGAGGCGGATTCAGGAATTGGGGGTAGGTTTTGGAAGTGGGCTCTGGAAGCCTGCTCGTGGTGCAGGCCCTCAAGCCTGGTTCTGGAAGCTAATCGCTATCTGGTCCTTGACGCTAATTCCTGGAGCTCGGGCACATTAAGGTATTGGACTCCTGAGGCCAGACATCGAGAGTGGTGGTGGAATTCGCTATTGCTACTGGGAGTAGCGTTAATTCTGGTGACTGTTCACAGCATAGACTTTGAAAGGCATTTAAGTATGCCGCGAGACAGGTTACGAATGGGTAGCCGGAGGGGAGGAATTCAAGGTCGCGCTCCGCCGAGAGATGACCATCACTCCCCTTCTTCTTCAATAGAAGTCACCTCTCAGCCTTGTTGGTTCCAGGATAGCAATGACGAAGTGGGAGGGCATAAGGAGAGCAGCCCAAGTGAAGGTGACAGTCACAGAGAGCTTCCCATGCTCAGGTATCGCCTCCCCTGTCCGCATGTCAATTCCTCTCTGATCGTGACAATTGCAGTGGAGCATGGCATTGAGCCTCAACAGCATAGGCAGCATCCCAGTGGGGATGACTCCCCTGTTGCCTGCCTTCCCGTAGGTGAAGAAGGGGGTGGGGCTCAGCCCGAGCTCATTCCTGGGATGGGATGGTCAGTTCCGGGTCCCGCGGGAGGGAGGAAATTGGAACGCCCTGGCCTCAATCCGAATCCAAACGCTGGCCCCTCGGCACGAGCAATCACTCATCCGCCTGGTTCGTGTAAGGGCAAGCAGAAAATGGAAGACTCCGACCTCAATCTGGATCCTGTAGCTGATACCTTGGTGCGTGCTGCTCCTTGGCCCGGTCCGAGGGAACTTGCCAGAAATGACAGTCCTCATAAAATCATTCAGCTCTCGGATTCGGAGAACACGCTCCACTTCGGATGCAGAATTGCAGAGCAGCCCCAGTCTATGGACGAAGAATGATGTTGTCATGGTAATTTATGTTTTGTTTGGGATTTTCCGGGGCAATTCAGTTACATTTTCCATATGTTGGCTTTACAGTCCAAATGTCGCTTGTAAATGTCCAAGTGTCCAGTGTATACGTCCAGTGTTCTATGTCTTTGTCCGTGTCAAATATGTTTATGTGCATCATATGTTCAGTCCAGCAATGGACAGTCTATCAGTGTTATGTAATAGAGTCAGCAGGAGTACAGCGAACCACCCAATTTTGAACTCTCTCAAGTTGGGTGCTGCAATATGGGCAAGGCCAAGGAGCCTGAGAAAATCCACTTAAACCTTGCCCTCTGTAATCTTTTTTGTATATTTGTTTTGTAAAGATAATAGAAGTAGTCATATTCAGAAAAAAAATATATATATACATATTTTTTAATAGTGAATTGCTTACTTTACTCTCCCTTACTTTTAGCTCTTTAGAATTATTCGAAGGTAATGTGTGGTACAACCTCAATTTTTAAGAATGTTAGTTTGGCACTATACCTAACTATTATATTTTACAATCTCCTCCCTCTTTTATCATGTGTTACCCATAACATGGACCGAAAACACTTATTTATCTAAAATATATTGGACTCTTTTATGAGTGCAAGTTTAACCAAACATTTTGATTTTGTTTTTAAATTTGATTTAAGAAATTCTCAATATCGAATCCCCTTTCAAACTAGGTATCCAAGAATCCCATATGGTTTGTTTACTCTAAATTGGTTAACCAAACATTTGGTTTTTAATTGTTTAATCAAACATTTTGTTTTTAAATTATTTATCCAAACATTTTGTTTTTAAATCTTTGAACAATTCTCAATATCCAAACTCCCTTCGAACTACTCTAAATTTAAAAATATTGCAAAATCTTATAATTGTATATTCATTTACTAAAACTTTAAAATCTCTCAAGTAATTTTTATTATTTTTTAATTATTATTACTATTACTTCCCCAACTTTAGAAAGGAATCCCTAAAATACTCAACTATTTCTTTTAGACTCGTCCATGTTACGTTCAATATATATACATATTTTTTAATAGTGAATTGCTTACTTTACTCTCCCTTACTTTTAGCTCTTTAGAATTATTCGAAGGTAATGTGTGGTACAACCTCAATTTTTAAGAATGTTAGTTTGGCACTATATATTGAACTATTTCTTTTAGACTCTTCCATGTTACGTTCAATATATATACATATTTTTTAATAGTGAATTGCTTACTTTACTCTCCCTTACTTTTAGCTGTTGCACCACCAATCTTACTCGAATTACAGGAGTGTCGAAACAACTAGAAGGAGGAGCTGAGGCCTGGGTCATCGCATAATAGACGGGGGAGTTGTGGATCTTCTAAGCCTTTGCTACCGCATCAGACTCGCTACTCGGACGAGAGGGAGGGTTTTTAGAGAGGCAATGATCTGCAGGGGGAGAGGGGTCGAAGGGAGGGGATGAGCAGACGCCCAGAAGGATTAGGGTTTCAAGAGACAGTGGGGGACAATCTAGGGTAGGTGAGTCAATGGAGAGAGTCCCAATGTGGAGGGTGGAGGCCGTAAGCCTAAAGAGGGAGACAACTGGTGACGAGCTCAAGGAGGACGGTGTTGAGGATGGAACGGTGTCGATTTAGGGTTTGGGTCGCAGAAGATGGGTTGCTCCGGGTAAGGGTCTGGCGAGTAATCCACGGAATTCAAATCCATTCCTTCCATGCTGAGCCTAGGAACAGTAGGCCGTAACCGTCGATAGTCGGGAGTAGGTGCAGGCGAGGGCAGCGGGTTGTGGAGGTAGCCTCGGAGGTTTACGTCATCTGCGGCTAACCGTAATTAGGGTTACGGCTAGGGTAAAAACAGTGAAAGCTGTAGCCCCCCATCCTGTTGTCGAATCAAACCTCCAATCCAATTACCCCATAATGTGGTTTATCTTATATAAACTATTCTAAAGAAAAAATTGTTAGCCCTTTTGTTTTATTTAGTCTAAGATATTACCTACAACATATCCACATTGACCTGCTCTTTACCTTTTACAATCCCCTCTTTGTTTTACCATCGGTTACTAATAATATAGACTCACTATAACCCTTTCTTTATATTTTACAATCTCCTCCCTCTTTTATCATGGGTTACCCATAACATGGACCAAAAACACTTATTTATCTAAAATATATTGGACTCTTTTATGAGTGCAAGTTTAACCAAACATTTTGATTTTGTTTTTAAATTTGATTTAAGAAATTCTCAATATCGAATCCCCTTTCAAACTAGGTATCCAAGAATCCCATATGGTTTGTTTACTCTAAATTGGTTAACCAAACATTTGGTTTTTAATTGTTTAATCAAACATTTTGTTTTTAAATTATTTATCCAAATATTTTGTTTTTAAATCTTTCAACAATTCTCAATATCCAAACTCCCTTCGAACTACTCTAAATTTAAAAATATTGCAAAATCTTATAATTGTATATTCATTTACTAAAACTTTAAAATCTCTCAAGTAATTTTTATTATTTTTTAATTATTATTACTATTACTTCCCCAACTTTAGCAAGGAATCCCTAAAATACTGAACTATTTCTTTTAGACTCGTCCATGTTACGTTAAATATATATACATATTTTTTAATAGTGAGTTGCTTACTTTACTCTCCCTTACTTTTAGCTCTTTAGAATTATTCGAAAGGTAATGTGTGGTACAACCTCAATTTTTAAGAATGTTAGTTTGGCACTATACCTTGAAAATGTGATGGGATAATACTTGAGGATTATTTTTTTAAAGTAAGGGAATTATTTAATTTGATTCCTAACTTCTTTTAAAAATATTCTCTGGATGTGGATCGTGGAACATATCTTCACTTTGTTGATGATGGAACATATCTGTCGATGTTTGAAAGTAATTTACGCAACCCTAAGGGAAATGCAAGAGCCTTTTTTTTGTTTAATTTAATTAAGTTAAACCGTAGGCATGGTACATAAGATTCCAGTTTGACTTGAGATTGATGGCCTGGTATTCATCGCTCGCTTTTAGGCCACTCTGCTACCCACTTGCCACACACCATACCATAATGGATGGAAAAGTTTGAGCAAGTCGCAGTGCACGAATCCATAGGCTATTATACTGCAAATTGCGTCCACCATGCCATACTATTCTCGAATCGCCATGAATCATGCATATGTCATTTCATTTACACAGAGGAAAGGCTACATGAACGCACCACTGGCCATAATATGCAATATTCTGCGTCCTCCACCTTTAAAAGTCATTCATCCGATGCAGGTATTCAATACCCACTCTGTAACGCCCAACGATAGGAAAGCGTCCACCCAAATAACAGTTGATATAGTGAGAGATTTTCTCCTGATTTGGAAAATTTCAAGAACAAGAATCACATCTTCATAATCAGACCATTAGGCGGTCCTTCAGATGTTTCGCAACCTGTAACTTCCACCACCTCATACTGGTACTCCATAACCACTGCTGCCCGCCACAGCAAATCTGATTCGTCGGGAGTGGGGGCTACATGAACTTGACAGCGAATCTTACTTGAAGTGTCACTTCTTCACGTCGCTGTTATGTTATTATAAACAATTTCATAAACAAAGAGGCAACAGTTAGCCCCAACAGAGAGATTGACTAAAATTGCTTGCTTTGGTTTAAGGAAATAGGTTAGTTTAAGGAAATAGGTTAATTGTCTTGGTTAATTGTTTTTGATAAAAAAATCAAAGCAATTGGTAGGAGTGAAAGTTTGTTTTTATCGATTCGATCACTAAAATTTTGAGCAAAATAATTTTCTTTAAATAACTGTGATGAATTAACCTAAATTAATTAATAACAACTAATAACGCTAAATAAATTTTTCGAACTAACTTAAAACATCACATCTTAAAATAGAGTAAAACTCAGATTCTTTTATGACATTTGGTGAAGCGCTTTTTTGCTTTGATCTGCTAAAGTGCATGGCGTGGGCTATGCATGGTAACAATTTGTGGGTGTTCTTTTCCACTTTTCTGATTTCTCCATGGTTGGATTCTAATATTTGCGTCATATTATTTCAAAATAATCTCACTCAATTCAAGAGTGTGAATCTTAGTATGTGAAATCTATAGTTTCATAAATTCAAAACTGTGATCTCTGCACTTCAGAGATTTGCTATCCATGTACTTCTGACGTTTCTACGAATTCATTAAATATTTGCGTCAATTTCAAAATAATCTCATTCAAATCAAAAGTCTGAATCCTATTATGTCAAAACTATAGTTTCATAAATTCAAAACTGTGATCTCTGATTCGCTATTCATGTACTTCTGACATTTCTACGAATTCAACAAATTGATCATAAATTAAATCATTTTTGTTCATGATTTTTGGCGCGGAGAGTATAATAAAAATTCTAGCCTATGCCGTTGTGTAAGAATCTCGGAATAAGAAAGTTCAAGGAAAGCCAATTGGTACAAAAGCTTGACTTTTTGCCAGTAGCAAACTCCCCAGTAGAGGTCCTCTTTCCAATATTTTTATGGCATTATCTTGCTTGAATTCTGTAATTACCATTTAAACAATTCCAAACTACAATTTTAAATTTATTTCTATTAATTGACATCATTTTCCAATATTTTTATGACATTATCTTGCTTGAATTCTGTAATTACAATTTAAACAATTCAAAACTACAATTTTAAATTCATTTCTTCTAATTTTTAAACATGTTAAATGAAATCGAGTTAATCGAGTTTTTAAAAAAAAATCTTTGACCCAATCAAAATGACACATTGCAATTAAAATCATTATTGAAAATGGAGAAGATGGTTGAGTTTGGTGTAGGTCAGCTTAACTCAAGGAGAAAATGTTGTAGTGGCTCCTTGCATCCGTGGGACGGGCAGAAACGTCAATACCAACCTCCGAGCATGTGACAAGCTGCCTTGCATGCGATGGTGCAACCAGGCTAAATCTCAGTAGGCGGGGAGGGACCCATTTTCCTTGACCGTCGCAGAATGTAGGTGGAGCTGTACAGAAAGCATGTGACCCTAACAGGATGAAGTGAGCAGTGACTTCAATTTCTTATCTGCAAATGTGTCGTCATTCGTGACGTCATTAACTCTGTGCTGATGCTCAATAAAGATGGGAGAGATGAACCAGAGAAGCTGTATCAGGGGGTTGCGTAGCCGGGGTATTTGGTATCGTTCGGAAAACCGTTTCACATTTTCATGGTTGGAATTTCAAAATAGATTTATTTTTAATTTTGATAGTTAAGAACTAAAATTTTAATTGTATTTAATAATAAATTACTTCAAAATAAATAAATTATTGATTTATCTTTAAATTTGAAAGTTAAAAACTAAAATTTTAAATTATATTTGACTAACAAATCACTTTTGAAATAAATAATTTGCTCATCAAATTCCATCCGCTGGCCACGAAGCACCTATTTGCCCGCCCAATTTAACTTCTGGACACCATATTCTTCCAAAATCAATCTTAAGATGATTAATAGCGAACGATCTCCTAAAATAATTATTGGCCAACGATTTACATTTTTTATGTTGTTTTGTTAAAGGTTGTTTGGGGATTTAAATTAATAAAATATATGAAAAAAATAGTAGTCATACCCACGAGGGATATAATTATTACTAGAAATGCATCATTCTATAGTAAGGGTTATCAACTAGTCAAGAGGGATAATAGTAAGTAAATGATCTTATTATCCACATCAAGTAATCTCATATAGTTAAGAAAGATTAATAGTATTATCATTAGGGGCCAAACCTAGGTTACTAAACCTAAGCTCTATAGTTAATGGATACATCTCCTAATAAGATATCTATTAGCTATTAGGGCCTAGGAGGGGATCCTTTAGGAGGTCCTACGGGAGAGGGTAGTTAACTATGGTTACATCTTGGATCCTATATAGGATATCCTAGGGATATCTCATATGGGCCTATGGGTACCTGTATATTGTGACTATAATCCATAGGATATCCCCTAGGGTACCTATGAGTATATCCCCTATATCTCTATTATCTAAAGTCTCCCTAGGAATCCCTCCCCTATCACTAGTTGCTATCCTAGGGCCCATATATATATATATATATATATATCCCGTATCCCCTATTGTATATGGTACCCTAGGGGATATACTAGGATACATCCCCTAGGATACTCCATATTCCCTATATCCCCTAGTATCCCCTACTCATCCCTTAACCTAATAGGGGGATCCTTTAGGGATATCCACTATGGGTGGAGTAGGGTAGCCTTACCTTCTATAGTAATTATTAGCCTAAAGGAGGAGTAGGCTATCCACTTAGTATCATATCCCTATAGCTCCCTATTGTTACTAGGGATAGTAAGATATACCTATTAGCAGTGATAACTGGACCCTATGGTATGATGTTAGTGGTAATTGACTATAGGAACCTTGAGACCTAAGGCTAAGATAAGGCATGTATGGTTCTCGAGCATTAGTTAGGTGTGACTTTGTGGATTAAGGCTTGAGGCGCTTTGACCTTTCTCAGAAAGCCTCCCTAAAAATAAAAGAAGTTATCCTTAGCCTTCTATTTATAGGGGTGATTTTGTCCTCTTTGATTGATAAGGAAGGTAGGATGAAGCCAATATATACTTATAAATAGTCAAAATATTTCATATATAAAGTAAGGCAAAGTGTTTATTTACTGATATTGGCATTTCCGAAAAGCAAAAGCCTTCAAAGATGAGGAAAATAACCAGACCGGAGCTTCGTATCCACCTGTTCTCTTCCTTCGGGCCACTACCCAACCAAGAGTGCCCTAAAACCGGGACATGGCTTCTTTAGTTTGCCCCGTGCATACCACTTTATCAAGTCATTAGGTCCATAGTGAAAAAAATAAGGGACATGAAAAGCACCCCACCATTGATCGTCATTCATAGAAGTCATGCACATCAAAGCAAACAGAAAGCCATTCACATTACAACACAAAGAAGCAACTCACACAGAGAAGGTTCACATAAGTCGTTCACTAAGAGCACATAAAATCCATTCAAATAAACCAACCGTTAATTCACTGCACAAAGTCCTCTCCGGGAGTATGTGTTCCTTCTCTCTCGGGTATGTATATGACTAGCTATGATCATCTATTCTCAGCTCTGATAGGCTTTGACAACTGGCTAAGGACCCTATGGCTATGACCACCTTCTAGCTATGCCTAGCTATGACCTCTTGGCTCTGAAAGGCTGTAGCCCCCCGGTGTATTTCAGTTCTAATGGGTACATAAACTACTAAAGTAGCATCGACCCAATACAAATCCAATAGAGAATGGGGAAATGATAACTAGGACAAACCATGCAAGGGACTAATACGGGATACCAGGGCCTCCCTTAACTCCCTAAGGGCCTAACTAGTTATACTTAGAGGTACCCCCCTATATACACAAGATACCTAACCCTTGTCCCCCTTAGTCATAGGGAAGGGATCCTAGTTGAGCACTAGTGGGATATGTAGGATATACCTATACTAATGGGGGACCCTAGGGGTTAATATGAGGACCTACCCCTAGGGATAAGGGACCCATATGGGATAATATATAGGTAAAAAAATAGTAGTCTAATTATTAAATGTTGTTTTTTTTTTTTAGTGATATAATTTATAATAAAATCATGAATTTAAATTTTTTTAGATGTTTTTTTTTAGTATATAAATGGATTCAATTGGTTGAAACATCCTAAACACAATATGTGTAGATTACATCACTAAAATTTAAAATCCCAAAAATCTTTTATCCAATATTTGATCTGAAAAATTGCCCAAAATAGACTGAAAAATTGCCCAAAATAGACTGATTCAAGAGTGAAATTTAAAATCCCAAAAAAATTCTAGTCCAAATTTGACCTGAAAAATTGCCCAAAAATGAACTGATTCAAGAGATTGAATTAGAAATTTTGAAAATTCGAACACTGACAAATCCTGGTTAAAATCACAGTTTAACTTGCCAGGAAGAAAACGACGGGCAGAAAAAACAAGGCAAAATGTTTCATTTATCTGATATCCTAAACCTTGTATTTGTATTTCTCTGTAACGAGGACAGACTCGATGATGGGTAATTGATAAAACCTACGCTGGAAAACAAATTGGCATGGAGATCTCTGGGCGTGACGTACGACAGTGTCTTAAAACAGCAAATTAACTATTTAAGAAATGTCAAGTGGCCCACTGAAAAGAGGCTGGCCTCTGCTGAAGTACGCTTCTCCCATCATCTGTTGCTGGTTTTAAATAATAATTTGTTGAGAAGTGATGGAAGAGTCATTTACAAGAAACGAAAGTACAGGTTTGGTCAAATGATTGATGAGCAATATGGGTCAGTTGCGTTCCAGTACAGCGACATCAGGTTGAGGTTGCGGGACGAGATCATGAAAATCCAGAGGTAGGAAAGAACTGACCTGCACAGAAAACAAGGTAAACTGACTCATGAGGAAACAGGTCATCTCCCACTATTGCTTATTCACTACAGGGGTGATTCCGAAAATACACAGTTTAATCATATCCAAGGAAGACATCTGTAATGCAAACGCTAGGGTTGACATGGATGTCCAACCGAACCTTTGGAATTGATGTAGGCAGATGAAGCAGATGCCATGATTGACTGACAGTTGCGACAATAATGTAATGTTAACATTATAAAAATGTAGGGAATGTATAAGGTATTTGAGATTGGTTTTGAATGTGACGGTTCGACCTCATCCAATAAGATAATCTTAAATGTTTTGAAAGTGATTAAAGGTGTTGTATATCGAGGTTATAATTTAGAATTCAGTTAAAAAAAACATAAGAAATTCAACTGTGGTAGTGTTTTTAATTTTTTTTATAAGGTAGAAATAGATTCAGCGCTTTCAAGAATTTTGAGATACCCAAAATTAATGGAATTTGAGTCAGATTTTAAAAAAAAATGGATTAATTTTTTCTAAAATCAGATTAAAATTTCTATTAGTTTTTTTCAGAAACGAAAAAGCTTTATATTATATGAGAGATATAAGGTCCAATAAGAAAATACATCTGAGATGGTTATATAAGGCCATTAGTCCAAATAGACTTAAGCTCATAAGATCAGTACTAATGGCAGCATATCCAAAACTAAAAACAACATATGTCCAAAAAACTTTCACAGTTTACCATGTGGAAAGACTGTAAGAAGAAAACATAATAAAAGAGAGCATAAGCAGTTTGAGAATTGAATGGCATGTAGATCAACTGTGACTAGAATTCCGGAAATGCAAAATCACAGATCTGAAAGGTTTTTCCCTCAGAGAAAATCTCTAAATGCCATATACCAGGTGAAGCAAGGAGTCCCATTTTAGAAAGTGAATGGGCTTTTGTATTTCCTGCAGATGTGCTCAATAGAACTGCCGACCATGTAGCCCCAGTAATAGTTGATCCTATACCAAAATTTCTATTAGTTTCTCAGCAAAATTGTGGCTGTTTAGACTGCTGGTTAATTAAATGCAAAGTCTGTTTAATGTTCAGTGTTTTCCAGTAATGTTTAAAGTTCTTATAACCAAAATTAGTATTAAAAAACTGTTTAAAAAATCTACTAGTTCTGATATATTGTATAATTTTTAAATTAATTCACTAAAAATATAATATTCCCTGAGTATAAATTTCTGGAGGTGTCTACAGAGATGGAGAAATTGAATCCCAGTAAGAAAATTTCAAATTTTTTTGTAAAAGCACTATTTAATCATGTTTTTGATGGTGGAAATGGATTCAACACCATAAAAACATCTAAAGCACCTAAAATTTCGAAAGTTAACAACTGTAATTTAGATTTACAAAAGTCTTTGCCAAATTTTCTAAAAATATCACTAGAATTTCCAAAACTTTCAAAAAAACCAATCTCATTACACTATTGCTAAATTTTTATCCACTGTAGACAAAAAAAAAAAGAAATTATGTGAAAAAAGTAATTTTATCTAGTAATTCAGATACTCCAATCTATATATAATAATTATTACCATGTTCATCTAACCCCACGGGTGGAAAAACAGGAGCGGATCTGCTGGCATCCCTGATAATAGGCGAGGTGACCAAAGACAAACGAGGGTGTTTCTACCATGAAAAATTAGTTAAGGTAACTATGTATTATGAGCTGTCTTTTCGTGTTTCAGTGTTCAAAGAAGTACGAAAGTATTTAATAAATAATAGAATAGTTTTGTGTGACCGGCAGATCTCGAGTCCATATCTGTTAGGATACTTTAATTTATATCATCATCAGGTGACGAGTCTAACTAGGTGACTTTTGGTTCATTTATATATTCATCGGATGAAGATTCTAACAATGTGGATTTTGTCTTTTGGTTTATATATATATTCATCAGATCAAGGTTCTAACTCAGTGACTCTCAGTTCGTTTATATATTCGATGAGGATTTTGTTTTTCATCTACATTGTCTTTTGGTCTATTTATATATTCATCCGATCAAGGTAAGTGAGTTACTCTGGGTTATGTTATATTCGATAAGGATTTTGTTTTTGTAATAAAAGAGTATATTAGTGTAGGCAGATGTTTAGATGTAATGTAAATATATGTATGTCAATATTTTAAATGTCGATTTAATATATTGAATTTATATTAATGTGAGCACCACCGCCACAATTAATAAAGTCAGATTTGACTTAGGTGGGAATATGCTTCACATTCAAAAAAAATGATACTCCTAGATCGACATAACCAGTTGGTTATGTATTTATACTATTATATTATTTTCTTAAACTTCTTACCAATGGATATGGAATGAGGGAAATAACAAAGAGATTTTAAAGATATCTTGATCTTTCTAGTCTTCATGGCATTCACTATGGGTCTATTTTTTATGGAAAAGTCACAACGTTGCAAAGGCCGCATTTCCCACTACTCTTGCACTGGCTACAATTCATGAACCTTCTAACACACACTACTATAGCCAATGTAGCAATTGTTTATAGGCATTTTGGTCTCTAAAATTAGAAGCCCAAAAGATTATTGGAGATTTCCTGTGCAACAAAACATTATGTGAAGAAGGGGGGGATCGGTAGCCCCACACAACTAGAAACACAAAATATAATGATCTGAATTTAAATAGGAACACAACAAATTACGAATATATCCATACATATAGAGATGCAACATAAATAACACTTCATTTCATTAATATCAGGTACTGAAATATGCTTACAAACAGAATGGAAATAAGACTGGCTCGGGCGATGGTAGCTTATCTCTAAGAAGAGATGTTGTGGCTACATGCCTCTGAACTGTGTTACAATGAGGTTTGAAGGCCTATTTATCATTGAGATACAATGGAAAACTCCAAACATCAAAAAACCTAACCCTAGGAGATGAAACACCAAACTATGGGCCTCGTTGGGGTAAATTGGTACATCAACTTCCCAGGACCGTAACTTTGGCATACGATCTCCATTTAACGCACACGATACCTCGTTAGAAAGATCTATCTAAGGACTAAAACCGCTAACAATGATTAGTGAGTTGGAAAATTATAGTCACCTGCGGTGATTTTCCAAAAAAAAACGTCGTTTAGGGCCTCAAAACGGCTCCGGAAGTTGAGGACCCGAAAAACTGACAAAAATAGTAAACTGTGCTACAATTAAGGAAACTGAAAAACTTAAAGAAACAATGGTGGGGGTCCAAGTGGAATAGGTGAGTGGGCACTGATATCCACCTAGATCAGATAATGGCCGAGGTGTTATTGTCAAGCCACTTGCTTTAAACCAAATTTTAATCTTTGGGGAGCATTATCAACACCATATGCGAGCAACACCGTCACAGTTAATAAATTCAGATTGGACTGGCTTTTGAATGTGCTTCATCCAAAAGAAAATAATGGCCCCACACCGACATAACAAGTTGGCTACGTATTTATACTATTATGTTATTTTCCTGAACTTCTTACCAATGGATATGGAATTAGGGAAATAACAAAGAGATATTTTAAAGATATGTCGATCTTTCCAATCTTCATGGCATTCACTATGGGTCTATATTTTTATGGAAAAGTCACAAGGCTGCAAAGGTCACATTTCCCACTACTCTTGCAGTGACTACAATTCATGATCTCTCTAACACACACTACTCCAAGGTGAATGATCTGTTAATGGTTTTGAGGAGTCTTCTGTCAAGCAATGGTTCATATGCCAATGATAGTCAGGTGAAGGCAGTGTGATATTATATCGATCATAAAAATTTTGATTTACCACTACCATTTGTGCTGCATATAAGTAATCTACACCATTGTTACTCTCATTTGCTAGGAAAAAATGAAGAATACTGATGAGCCCCAAAAATGGGTAACTTTATGGGCTCATTTTGCCTATTATTCTCGATTAATCCACCATTATTCATAGTTTTATGCATGCTTTTGAATATATTTATGTTAATTGAATGAATGAGAATAGTCACTTGACCACAAAGTCTAATACGTGCTTATTGCAGATTTTTGGACATCTTTTGGACCAAGATCAGGCATTTATGAGCAAGTTGATAGCCAAATACGAAGGAACAAGGCTGAGGATTTGTAGGAGGGGTGTCTCCTGCACTAAATGACCCCTTCCTCGAGTTCTCCACCATCAGCTCGGAGTTCAACAGCCCACCAAAGATGATTTCAAGGGGCAGCCGAGCAGGTTTTGTGAAGTGGCTGATTAACTGCAGTTTTGAACAGCCAAGCTCCTAAAGTTAAGGAGGATTGTTGGGAGTCCTCGTGTTGCATAAGTAGGAAGGCTTCAAGCCTTGGTAGTTTAGCTATTGAACAGTTGTTTTTTGCACTTGAGTGCAGCTCTGCATTTCAGCTCATTTTCGAGCTCTTGTTGTAAACAATTTTGTGACATGACTATTATTTTTTGAGTAATGGAGATGAATTTTGCTTTGCACTAGCTCTGAGCTTTCTTAGGAGGCTGTAGCTCTTGGGGTTGGGCCCAACCCAAGTTCCAGTACCTCCTCTGTGTACTTTTATGTGTTTTCCTTGCATTCATAGAATAATTTCTGTTATTTAGGTTAAGATCTTGCTTTGTTAGTTAGGTTGCTTTTGATGATTAAAATATCTTTTCATGCTTCAGGTTGATTTGATAGTTTGGTAACAGAAAATATCTGCAAAAAGGCCATCAAACAATCCTTGATCTCATCTCTCCCTCCTTGGGACCATGAGCTGAGACCAAGGCATACTTGCTACCACAAAAACATTGTTTTTGCCTTTCAATGCAACTGCTAGTGTTAGATTTTGAGTTGGAAAAGTTGATACCAGTTGTACTTGCATGTTTAGATCTGTTCTTGCTTAGTTTCCATAGCTATCTTGAATGATTTCCTGTCTATAAACTTCTGTTCATCATGTTTCTGGTTTTTAGGTCAGATTAGGTCAAAATAGATAGATATCTGGTTTTTCTAGTCTTGGTTCAATCAGTTTTGGAAAATAGTGTGGAGAACACCTGTGATACATTCCCACATACCCTTCCTCCATCATCCAACCTGTTCCAGCCCCTAATCCAGGATTCCTTCCCTTCATTCCCCACACTTTCCCAATTTGCCCTAATTTCTATATTTTTGTGCAACATTGCTTTCTCCATTCTTGAACAAATCCAACCATCTTCATTACTCCTGAGCTTCATTTACCAAGTCCCACACCTTTTAACAATATTATCCATCCTTCATTTCCACTTCACCACCATTTTTTTCTCCATCAATCCTCTAAAATCCTCTTTTGGCCGTTCCTATAGAACTTCCTGTAGAACATCCTGTAGAAACCCTGCAGACTTCCTGTAGAAGTTCACGTGAGCAGTTTTTTCAAGATCTGATCACTGTGAAACTCTCTGGAAGGGTGCTAGGGACCCCTTAGGCCCTCTTATCACCTTCCCAACCTCATGCAAGTGCCCACTCCATTTCCTTTTGCCAATCAACCTCTGCACAGTAAAAAACAGTTAAAGCACATGCATAATAAATCTGCAAGATTACTCAAAAATACAAAAAGATGTTTTTTTTTTCCAGATTTTACTTCAAAAGTAGTTTAGTCACATGCATTCTACCTTTCCAAGAGTCCATAGCATCCATTTCCGAAACTTTCCCCTCTTTTCTTGCAGCAATAGGATTAGTCGGTAAAACTAGGGTTTGCTAGGGTTTGCATTTCCTTTCAGCTTTCATCTTCTTTCTACACGTAGACTAGCTTCCTTTGAGTTAGCTTTCATCCATCATAGTTAAAAGCTTCTTTTAAGAGCTCATAGAAGTTGGCTTAAGCTCCTAGCGAACTTGTGCCAGCTAATCAAGTGACAACCTACGGCAAGAGTTAGTACTTGTGCATATAGCACCGTTGCTTCCAAGTTTGTTACGAACAACCGGGTTGATAAAAGTAAAGAAGGGAGTCTGTTGCAGCATCATTGTTGCAATACTGGAGCCCACCATATTTTTGGCATCGTTTCTGGGGAAGCGTTAGAGTATTTGTGATTGCTGCTTTTCTTCTATTTTCTACTACAACCTTCTGCTATGTAGTTTATTTCAGCAAGAGTAGAGTAGTTGTTTCATTTCCATTTCTGCAATGTCATTTCAGCAAGCATAGATTAGACATTTCCTGCTTTCATGGATTAGCATTTCAATTCTGCAAGTGTAGATTAGCATTTCATTTCTGCAAGAGCAGCCTATCATTTCAATTCTGCAATTTCATTTCAGCAACATAGATTAGTTATGTCCTGCTTTCATTTCAATTCTGCAATTTTCATTCCAGCAAGGTTCATTTTAGTTAGTTGCAATTTGTTGTTCAATCAATTTGAGTTTTGTAGGTACAAGAAGAGAAAAAAAAACAAAAAAGCAACCAAAAAGATTTCCTTTCATGCCTCGTAGGAACAGAGATAATTTAGGAAAATTCTTACCCAACACCCCCACCACATCACTGAGTCACCCTTCTCTCTTCCTCGGTGGCAGTGATATAGAAGATATTATAGGTGAACCTCTAGAGATATACGAAGATCCTATAACAAAAGAAGAGCAAGAAAACATTCCTCCTGAGACCATGGCTGAAAACATAAACGATAAAGGAAATGGGGAGAGAATAGAAGGCACTTTTCCCATCTGAGAGACCAATGGGGACACAAAAATGAAAAACATATGTCCCTCAGCCTTACCTCACTTCCATGGATTGACCACTGAAGACCCTGATACCTTCTTGTTTGAGTTTGTTGTCCTTTGTCGAACTTATGACTATGCAGAAGACGAGCAAAAGTTGAAACTCTTTCCCTCTACCCTCAAGGATGCAGCACTACGTTGGTTCATGGGATTACCTGGAAACAATATCACAACTTGGGCTCAGATGCAACAAGCCTTTAACAACAAATACTGGGATTACTGTAGGTCAAAGGAAACAAAGGGAGAAATCTTTCGGATGACCATGGGAAGTGATGAATCTTTAGAAGACTATGAAGAAAGGTTCCAACTCAGTTATAAAAGGGCCAGGTGCACACTTGACCCTGAATCTCTGAAGCTGGTTCTGCTCTGAGGAGTCCTTGAAGACCTTCTAGATACCCTCCATTTGCTGGCTGGGGGAGACATCTACCAGCTACCTTATGATGACATAAAGACTGTGTTTAGCAACCATTCTAGGGAAACCCAGAAGGAAGGTAGGGGGAGTCAACTTTCAGTCAGTACCACCTTATCCAAAAATGAGTTTGCAAATCAGATGGAAGACCTCAAAAGTGAGGTGAGACAGACCATTGCCATGCAAATGGATACCTTCTAAATCCAACAGAACCAAGAGGAATCTGAGAGGGCTTTGGCTATATTTTTTCCTAGATGTACAAGGAAGCATTCCAGGAACGAGTGCCCATTGCACTCCATAGAGGTATGTTTCATTTGTGAGGCATACCACCCTACAAACCAGTGCCCAACCTTACCCGAACTTAAAGCTATGTACCAAGGGGTTGAAGGAGCCACTGAACCACTCTAATTCCTGAACCAAAGGAGGCCACATGGACCCAGAACTTACCAGCAGGAGATGCAAGGGACATCCTAGACTTATTACAACCCCAACCAATCCACTCACATACCTTCTTGGGGTCCCCCTGCTCATCCTTCCTGGTCTGCACCCCCTCCTTGGTCATATCCATCTCAATACCATACTCAACATGCTGCTCATTTGTTTCATTCTCATGTTCAGCCACAATCTCAGTGGAATGCACCGCAACAAGGGTGGAGGCCGCAGTACAACTCTCCTCCTGCTATTTTGCCTCCACCACCTGCTCAACCACAACCATTACCTCCTGCTCCTCCAAGACAACCCCAGATGCCTGCTCAACCAAACCCGAACCCCAATAACAAACAGGCCCAACAGGTATATATTGGAGAGACAACATGCCCTACCTATGCTGTGGAGATTCAGGAGATCAACCTATGATCTGGGAAGGTCCTCCGAGATAGCCAACCTCCTCCTAAGGAGGACGAGGATGAAGTCTACTCTACACCATTGTGCACAGTGGAAGCCACCAAGGGAGGTCCTCAAACCAAGGATGACCTTATTGAAAATTTGATTCGAAATCCACCTCCCAGTGTGCTGCCATTAGAAGAGTTGGTAGAAGACACCCAAGCTAGTGCTTTAGTGGATCTCTGTGTGACTGATTCGACCTCTCCCTGAGTTAAGAATGTGGAATTTGGCCCTGAAAGAACCTTGAAGATCAACTCATCCCTAGCCCCCTCTCAGGGGAAGGAGCTGTGTAGCTTATTGAACTGCCATTTGGATGATTTTGCTTGGAGCTATAAGGAGATGAAAGGAGTCCACCCTTCAGTCTATACCCATCACATTTACATTAAAGAGAATTGTAATCCAATCAAGCAGCCTGAGAGAAGGATGAATCCAGCCCTTAAGGACATTGTCAAAGAAGAACTGCAAAAGTTGCTGGATGCAGGATTCATCTACCCCATCTCTGACAACGAGTGGGTTTCTCCTTTGGTGCTTGTGCCCAAGAAAAATGGGAAGTGGAGAATCTATGTAGATTATCAAGAACTTAAAAAAGCTACCAAGAAGGACCATTTTCCTTTGCCTTTCATAGATCAAGTGTTAGATGGCCTAGCAGGGAAGAAGTTATTTTCCTTCCTAGATGGGTTTAGCGGGTATAATCAGATCCAAATCAGCCCGGAAGACCAAGATAAGACCACTTTCACTTGTCCATGGGGTACCTTTGCCTACCAGGTCTTTCCCTTTGGGTTATGCAATGATCTTGTCACTTTCGAGACAACAGTACTGAGTATATTCGCTGAGCTGGGTCATGATTTGGTGGAAATCTATATGGATGACTTTACTCCTTATGGGTCCAACTTCCAAGAAGCATTAACTAACCTGGGAAAAGTTTTAACCAAGTGTATTGAAATGAACCTGTCCCTCAGTCCTAAAAAATGTGAATTCCTGATGACTGAAGGGACCGTGCTAGGTCATACAATTTCTCAGCAAGGATTACAGGTGGATCCCAACAAGATTGCTATTATTCAAAGGGTTCCACCTCCTCAAAAGGTAAGAGATGTTCGGAGTTTTCTAGGCTTAGCAGGATATTGTAGAAGATTCATTAAAGATTTCAGTAAGCTAGCCTCTCCATTATTTGCTCTCTTGGGGAAAGATGTTGAGTTTATATGGGCTGACAACTATCAAGAGGCTCTGGATGCGTTGAAAGGTAAGCTGGTAACTGCCCCAATCTTGAGAGGTCAAAACTGGGCCCTACCTTTCCACATTCATATAGATGCCTCGAACAAAGCCATAGGAGGAGCCTTAGGACAAGTTGAAGAGAAGCTACCATATGCCATATATTTTGTCAGTAAAAACCTATCCAAGGCAGAGTTAAGCTATACTGTAATCGAGAAAGAGCTCCTAGCTATAGTGCATTCCCTAAACAAATTCAAACACTACATCACTAGTTATCAAACATTCATACACACTGATCATGCTGCAATTAGGTATCTGATGAATAAACCTGATGTAAATACTCGTATCGTTAGATGGTTACTTTTATTACAACAATTTGATTTGACCATTGTTGATAAGCCGGGTAAGGAAAATGTTGTTGCTGATTTTCTGTCTAGACTAGATTTGCCTGCAAGTGAAGAAGGGATGGTGGATGATCAAATGCCAAATGAACACCTGTTTGCTATTTCAGTACTCTCTCCATGGTTTGCTAATATAGCAAATTACTTGGTTTCAGCATAGTTCCCGCCACACCTATCCTCAAAATAGAAGAGCAAGATCGTGAGGAAAAGCACCCCATTCACTTGGATTGGGGGCAACCTATTTAAACTTGGCCCATATCAGATTTTAAGGCATTTGTCAGGGAGGAGGAAGTATTTGACATCCTCCTAACCTGTCATGTTGGGCCCTATGGAGGCCACTTTGCAGCAAAAAGAACTGCCTTCAAAATTCTACAGGAAGGCTACTAATGGCCCACTCTTCATCAAGATGTCAAGAGATACATCATCCAATGTGATTGATGTCAAAGGATGGGGAAACCGACTCCAAGGGATGAGATGCCCCTCCAACTTCAAGAGACTTTCAAGCCATTTGAGAAGTGGGGCATGGACTTTGTGGGTCCTATCAACCCTCATTCGAAACAAAAGTCTTACTTCATTGTGCGCATGGAATACCTAACAAAGTGGGAAGAAACAAAGGCAATCAAGGTAGTGACAGAAGAAAAGGTAGTTGAACTTTTGAGGGAAAATATCTTCTACAAGTTTGGCTACCAAAATAATTAGTCATAGATCAAGGAAGTCAGTTTACCTCTAACCTGATTGAAGACCCGCTCACTCATCACAAGATTAAGCATAGAACTTCCATCCCTTATCATCTGCAAGCAAATGGATAGGTGGAAGTCACTAACAGAGCTTTGGAAGAAATTTTGACTAAAGTGGCGAGCAGCAACAGAAAATATTGGGCAGATTGCTTGGTTGAGGCCACCCGGGCCTATAACACTACTTGGAAAACTACAACAGGTTTCACACCCTATGAGCTGGTCTACGGGAATAAGGCTTTGCTGTCCATAGAATTTGAATATAACACATTGATGTTGGCAACTCAACTGGACCTAGATCTCAGCCATGCACAACAGGAAAGATTACTGTAGCTGAATGGACTAGATGAACAGAGAATGCAGGCCCTTATCCACTGAGAGGTAGTCCAACTTCAAAGAAAGATATGGCATGACCGACACCTTAAAGAAAAGAAATTTCAGCCAGGAGATCGGGTGCTGTTATATGATTCAAGATACAAGGATTTCAAAGGAAAGCTGAGGACAAGATGGTTGGGACCATATACAGTGGAGAAATGCAACGACAATTGTTCATTCCTTATTCAGACCATTGATGAAGAAGCCATCCCCATGCTTGTCAATAGGCATCGATTGAAAATCTACAAGAAGCCCCTTTCTAAGAAGAAGTTCATTGAAACTCTGGGTAAATCAGTGCTGGTAGTGGAGGAGGCCCCTGTCTCCACCCCACCCACACCTTAAAAAAAATAAAAAATAGAAACTGAAAAAAAAGGAATAAAAGATCCTTGGGTGAAAACCTTTTGGAGGCGCCCAGGGCAGATAGTGAGGGTGAAAACCTCTTGGAGGCACCCATCTGTCTTAGAAAAAAAGAAAAAGAAAAATAAAATTTCTGTTGAAAAAATTGTAGGTTGCAGGAAGGACATTGCAGGTTAGGAGGATCACACAAGACAAAGATAGAGGTCAGCACTAGGCTGCAAGCATCCCTCACAATCCATTCCTCCATGACCACTGCCCTTTCCTAAGATTTGGTCTCATTTGGGCTAAGATTTCACCTTCTACAGGAAGTTTTGTGTCTTCTACAAGAAGATCCTGTAGAACCTATAGACAAGCCAAAATAGATCTCAGAAGAGGACCTGAAGGTTGGGAATCTGCTCATGAGGCCTGTAAACCTCCCTGCTTCCATCCATCGCCATGTTTTTCCTTTTTCCATCTCTGTACACCTTCATTGCAGTCATTTTTTTCCCTGCACAGTCACACACAGAAATCCTGTTTTCTTCATACTACCAGCAAAAACTTTTTAATGACAAATCAAGCAGCAGTTTTTCACTCACCATACTTGTTACTCTCCATCTAGACTCCTCATTAGCTGAGACCCTCATCAACAGTATAGCCCTGCTCATTCTAGCTTGCATTCCAGGAGGAGAAGTAGCTACAGGACATCCTACAGGAACCTTGTAGCAACTGATCCCTCTAAAAGACATACTCCAGAGACAGGGACAACAAAGCATGGCATAAGAAACATGCATGGAGCTCTACTTGAACGTATGAACATCAGCAACAGCCGAGGCCAAGCATGCAGTGTGCATGCAGCAACAAAAAATGAAGGAATGGGTTCCAAAACCCGAAATCTACATAACACGGCTACGACCACGCAGGTAAGTGCCTAAACTCGTTCTTCAATTGCATAAATTATATTTTAAAGCAACTTGACTATGGGAATGGTTTGGATTGAGTGGAATTGGTGGCTAGTCAACTGGCCACCCTCGGCCACTTACACATCCTCGTGGAATCCCAACGAGCTCCGTTAAATTCAAAACTGCCGATTAGATGTGCAGCCAGCATGTGTGGAGTGTCCATTCAGGAAGAAATCGTCGAGAATGGTAGTGGTGGCGGCGGTTAATGGGAGAAGGGAGGTGATGGCGGTCAGACGGCATGTAAAAACATTATGGTTGTGACATCAGATCAACGGTCCGGTCTGGCCACCTCATCCCCTCACCACGAATCACACCGCAGTTAAAAAATGGCTCAGTTGAAACTTCACCACCCTTTGTTCATTCTGCACTCACGACGTTCTCAACTGGAGTACGCATCCACCACTTCCAGAACAGTTAACCAGTCCTCCTCCACTAGTTTTTCTGCCTGTTTTTGAAAATCTCCCACCTACTAAGCTCTGTCGGAAGCACAGTTTCATTCTAAAGGAACCGGGAGCCTTCTATAGTAAGGGTTCTACAGAAAAGGAAGAGAGCAGTTCTGCGGAGAGGAAATTCAAAATTTTCATCGGAATTCAAGCCCAAAATGAGGTAGGCTCAGGAAAACTCCTTTGTGCATGATTTGTTTGAGTAAGGTGGTAAATTGGACACACTAGTAGATTGAAAAAAGAAAGTGGAAGTCTACCTGCATATTTCCCTGAGTCTACACAGTTTCTTTTTCTCTCTACATTTGAAATCTCCCCATCCTTTTTCAAAATTCTCCTGTAAGAAAGATACATGCAGCAGTAAGGGCCAGCCTGTGTGAGTGTGTGAAAAAACGATTGTGCCTATCTATCTATGTGTTGAGAAAAGAACTTGTGTCCTTATACTTTGTTCTGTAAAAAAAAATTCTTTTCATAAATAGACAGTCAAATTCTGGGTGACAGCAGTCTTAAAATAGGAGAATTATTGCTACATGATATTGTAAGGGACACGAGAAATTCCTTCTTGGGTTTAGAAGAAACCGGATTCAGCTGTCCTCTGTTGTAGCGATTGACTGTTTGTTTTCCTGAGCATTTTCCTTTCTGGTTAAAACATAAAAAGAGCACTCAACACCATGCGAGGAGGATTCATAAGGAAAGAACCCTCATACTCTAGCAAGTTTCATGAGCACCTTGAGGTGGTGGACCTTTTCACTCGGGCAAATTGGATATCCTTCTTTGACAAAATTCAAGGTTATGATGAGGAAATAACTGAAGAGTTTTTAATGTCCCTGAGACCACATTCAAAGGCACATGCTACAGTTAGTTTTAGGGGTTTGACCCTAGAACTTGCCCTTGAGCTCATCAGTAGAATTACTAGTCTACCATTAGGGCTCCCTTGGAGCAAAGAAGAGAGATCATTGGGCCAAGTTGCTAAGAAAACAATTTTTCTGCTTGAGGAGCATCCTGTAGAAGACAAAAACGGAGTTAGAAGGACTTGCCTCCTCTCTGGAGTGAAGTTAGTTATCAAATTATGAAGTATATCACATGTGAAGGGAGGTTTAGCATCATCTATGGATATCATTTCAGGTTGTTACATGAATTAAGGCATGGGATGGACTTGCCTCCATCCAAGAAACTGAGCATCCCATATTTCCTTCTTCAGTCCTTAGTTGAATGTGGTACAAAGCTAAATGAAGGGATCCCAGATCAGTTGGCCCACCATGGGCTCATCAAACTGTTGGTGGAAGATGCTTTACACACCTATACTATTCCCATAGCTTGGGAAACCTTCAGAAATATGTCTAGGGATGATAAAATTAGAACTTTGGCTGAGAACATCACCGCATCCAATAGTGAGGAGGGGGAGCAAACTGAAGAAATTTAGAAGAACAATGATGAAGGATCACATGACATTCAAGTAGAGGGAAAAATAGAGGAAGAACAGACAGAAAAAAGAAGAGTTTGGCAAGACTGCTGAGCCTAAGAAAGCAAAGGAGAAAACAACAAAAACAGAGAAAGGGAGAAAGATAAAGGTTGGGAAGAAAAAGGCCAAGAAAGCCCAAAAGAAGACTACCACAGCCAAGGCAGGGACCCAACAAGAAAAAGAAAAGACACACCCTGAGATATCAGTGACACAAGCAGAAACAATGGGCATATAATTTTCTACAGGAAGTGAAGAAAAAGACTAGCAGGAAGAGAAATCCCCTGAAATGTTGGCAAGAGAGGCAGCAGCTGTGCTTGCTGCATTAAGCACACCTACAAAACAAAGAGGAAAAAGAAAAAGGACCTCCATGTACTTCAAAGCCAGAAAAAGCACAAGGATCAAAGTAGGCAAACCTCAGCCACCGTCCAAGGAACCAATTGTCATTGAGGACTCACCCACTAAACAGAAGGAAGAGTCTCCTTCCAAGATATCTATCACCTATGAAAGAGGAAGCCCAAAAACCTCCACATGGAAAGAGAGAATTAGGATGATGGACTCAAAGGCAGCTCTATAGGAAGCTGCAACATCTCTACAGGAAACTCTAGCCAAGTTAAAAGAGACTGAGAAATTGGAGGAGAAGGTAGCTAAACAATCACAAGGGAAGAGCAAAACCGAAGAAATACTTGAACCTACCCCTCAACCTGATTTGGGCTCGTATTAAAATTTGTTAGAGGGTGGGAAAATCATCCCACAAAAATTTTTGGTACCATTATTTTTCGAGTTAGAGAAAGAGAGGATCAGAACACACACATAGATGAAAATCACCAAATCTAAGGGAGTTGAGGACATAGGAAACATGGAGGAGAAGTTAAAAGAATTAAGGGGAAAATTGGCCATGGTAAGGCATGTAGAAAGCTACAAAAGAGCCTAGCTGTGGGAGGAGAATGAGCTGCTGAAAAAAATAGTTGCAGCGACAGGAAGTCCACAAGGAAGATAGGCTGTCCATTTTGGGAGGGAAACAACAGCAAGGAGGACCTCTAGCAGACAAGAACACAACTGAGAAACAACAGAAAGAGGAATAGCTACAAGCTAATGTGGAAATGCTAACAAAACTGCTGCAAGAACAGGAATCTCAGGTAGCAAAAGAAATACAGGTTTTGAAACAGCAGTTGCAAGAGAAAGAGGCCCAATTGGCCTGCATGGCTAGTTGGGCAATAGAAGCCTTACAATGTAGGAAACCTGCTAAATCTTATGCATTATACCTTAAAGACCAATGGTTGCAATTTCAAATTAACACACTGGCCCAAAGGGGCACTACTCCATTTCAGAATTACAATCAGTTTATGTATTTGTGTGACAGTAGCTCAACTGAAGATAAGGCCAAGATAGCAGAATTCTATTTACACAACTTGGCACTTCCAAACATGAATCTATGGGACCCCAATGCTACATTGGGAGATGTGCAACTCATGGCCATGGCTTCTTGGTTAAGCCATGAGGAAAAGAGGGCAACAGAAATTCAGAAAGTTATGGACAGGGAGCTAAGTGAGCCACTCATGATCAGGGCAGAACCAGAAGATCCCTCAGCTTTAGTATATGCCCATCAGCACCTTGCCAACAACCCTCAAGTTCTCCCAAACTACGTTGAAAGGCAAGCTCAGGCCATTGCTCACTTTGAGGACATGGAAAGACTGTTTGGTGATAATTGCATTCATGCTTGCACAAGGAGATGGAACACATTGCCTCATAGTCTGAAAATAAGAGAGTACCACTCCCCAACCAGAATGAGGGAGGCATTGGCAAGAGTGCCACTTTATAAACAGTCAATGCAAAATCTAAAGGCCAACTGGATTGGCCTAAAGTTCAGTCCTCCATTACTTTTAGGACTGCTGGAAGGGGTCAAAGAAGAAGAAGAACACAGGCAATGGGAGGAAGTAGAGAGAAAGGCAGGGTTTCATGACCGAGAAGGGGACATCACCTCGGAAGCCTAGGATGTTAGAGAGGCAGTCAAAGCAATCAAAGATGATGAGCTGGACTAGTTGCTCAGTGGATGAGCAACACATTCAACAGCGGGGTGATGATGAGCCCCAAAAATGGGTAACTTTATGGGTTCATTTTGCCTATTATTCTCGATTAATCCACCATTATTCATAGTTTTATGCATTCTTTTGAATATATTTATGTTAATTGAATGAATGAGAATAGTCACTTGAACACAAAGTCTACTATGTGCTTATTGTAGATTTTTTGACATCTTTTGGACCAAGATCAGGCATTCATGAGCAAGTTGACAGCCAAATATGGAGGAACAAGGTTGAGGATTTGTAGGAGGGGTGTCTCCTGCACTAAATGAACCCTTCCTTGAGTTCTCCACCATCAGCGTGAAGTTCAACAACCCACCAAAGATGATTTCAAGGGGCAGCCAAGCAGGTTTTGTGAAGTGGCTGATTAACTGCAGTTTTGAACAGCCAAGCTCCTAAAGTTAAGGAGGACTGTTGGGAGTCCTCGTGTTGCATAAGTGGGAAGGCTTCAAGCCTTGGTATTTTAGCTATTGAATAGTTGTTTTTTGCACTTGAGTGTAGCTCTGCATTTCAGCTAATTTTCGAGCTCTTGCTGTAAACAATTTTCTGACATGACTATTATTTTTTGAGTAATGGAGATGAATTGCGCTTTTCACCAACTCTGAGCTTTCTTAGGAGGCTGTAGCTCTTGGATTTGGGCCCAACCCAAGTTCCAGTACCTCCTCTGTGTACTTTTATGTGTTTTCCTTGCATTCATAGAATAATTTCTGTTATTTATGTTAAGATCTTGCTTTGTTACTTAGGTTGCTTTTGATGATTAGAATAGATTTTCATATTTCAGGTTGATTTGACAGTTTGGTAACAGAAAATATCTACAGAAAGGCCATCAAGCAATCCTTGATCTCATCTCTCCCTCCTTGGGACCATAAGCTGAGACCAAGGCATACTTGCTGCCACAAAAACACTGTTCTTGCCTTTCAATGCAATTTCTAGTGTTAGATTTTAAGTTGGAAAAGTTGATACCAATTGTACTTGCATGTTTCGATCTGTTCTTGCTTAGTTTCCATAGCTATCTTGATTTATTTCCTGTCTCTAAACTTCTGTTCATCATGTTTATGGTTTTTAGGTTAGATTAGGTCAAAATAGATAGATCTATGGTTTTTCTAGTCTTGGTTCGATCAGTTTTGGAAAATAGTATGCAAAACACTTGTGATACATTCCCAGCTACCCTTCCTCCATCATCCAACCTGTTCCATCCCCTAATCCAGGATTCCTTCCCTTCATTCACCACACTTTCCCAATTTGCCCTAATTTCTATATTTTTGTGCAACATTGCTTTCTCCATCCTTGAACAAATCCAACCATCTTCAAATCTCCCGAGCTTCATTTACCAAGTCCCAAACCTTTTAAAAACCTTATCCACCCTTCATTTCCACTTCCCCACCATTTTTTTCTCCATCAATCCTCTAAAATCCTCTTTTGGCCGTTCTTGTAGAACATCCTATAGAACACATGCAGACTTCCTGTAGAAGTTCATGTGAGCAATTTTTTCGAGATCTGATCACTATGAAACTCTCTGGAAGGGTGATAGGGACCCCTTAGGCCCTATTCTTACCTTCCCAGCCTCCTACCTCCTACAAGTGCCCACTCCATTTCCTTTCGCCAATCAACCTTTGCACAATAAAAAACAATTAAAGCACATGCATAATAATTTTGCAAGATTACTCAAAAATACAAAAAGATGTTTTTTTTATCCATATTTTACTTCAAAAGTAGTTTAGTCACATGCATTCTACCTTTCTAAGAGTCCATAGCATCCATTTCCACAGATTTCCTCTCTTTTCTTGCACCAATAATATTAGTCGGTAAAACTAGGGTTTGCATTTCCTTTCAGCTTTCATCTTTTTTTGCAAGTAGATTAGCCTCCTTTGAGTTAGCTTTCATCCATCACAATTAAAATATTCTTGTAAGAGCTCATAGAAGTTGGCTTAAGATCCTAGTGAACTTGCGCCAGTTGATCAAGTGACAACCTACAACAAGAGCTAGTACTTGTGCATATACCACCATTGCTTCCAAGTTTGTTACGAACAACCGGGTTGATAAAAGTAAAGAAGGGAGTCCCAGGAGTTGCAGCATCATTGCTGCAATACTAGAGCCCACCAAATACTTTGCAACATATATAGTACATAACTTGGATAAACCCATATTGAAAGAAGGCGTATAGATGATTACTACATTGATTATAGAACCTGTCAAGGGCGTTGGAGTAATTCCTGAATGAAAATGTTAGAGACACACTAGAACTCATGTATACCAAGATGAGAAACAACTATGATCACAAAGGAGGGCTAAGAAAATAGATATACATTGCTTCTAATGACTTCAAAAGGTTTTCTTGGTAGCATGAGCTCCCATTCTGGCTGTGTTTTAGTTGTAGATACACTTGTTGATATTCTACAATAGGCATGGCTTTCTCATGTATCAAAAGGGAACAATTGTGAGTTGTTACCTCACCCCTCATGTTTAATTGAAGCATTTGTACTAATGTCCTCAATTTTGAGTGTTGAGCATGTGCAAAAGGCTGGAGCATTTGATCACATGATCAATGTTGATGCTTTGAAGTGCTAATTAAAAGCACCTATGATATCAGATCTAAAGGAGTGATCACATTGGGATCATGCTTTTCCTCCTATGCTTGGTCAAATTTTGAACTAGATAGAAGGTACCAGTAATGATTTTCTCATCAACCCCATTCCAACCTGCACAGACATTACATTCTTACTTATTTACATATACAGAGCGATCTATCATATGTAGTTTGAATGTTTAACCTTAGAGGAATCAGAGCAAGTACTGCAACTATGAGCTACATTGATAGAGTTTAAGTGCCATTAATATTTTGAATTCCATTTTTATTTTTTACCTTGACACCTCTAGGCTAGCGAACCCCTAAGCTTTCTACTGATGTTGTGATCACTAGCTCATCAAAATCACTCACCTTCATCCAACTTGCACACACATTACAGTCTCAATTCCATATGGATACAGATCAGGTTGTCATAGGTATGGTGTTTTGTCAGATAAACGATAACCATTAAGGGATTATTATTTGTTGGTCTGAACATAGAAACAGGTGGGTGTGAAAGAGACACACTTTCATTTTCAGAAGGTTGTAGATTTGAGAGATTTTTAAACCTTTTCAAGCCTCCAATGCTAGACTGGTAACATCATATGAGATCCCAATTTCAACATTGAAGAAGAAATTTCAATCCATATGATGAGATAAATCTGTGATCAGTGGCTCATCAAAATCACTCACCTTCATCCAAAATGCACACACATTATAGTCTCAAATACTTATAGATATAGAGCAAGTTTTCATAGATAGATCGATTATCGAACCTTTGAGTGTTAATATTCGACCTCTGCCATGTCAAAATATGTTATGCATCCACACTAAACTAAATGAAACAATAGTTTCTTTCATTTTCTGATGATAAAATCATTCTCATTCAACAAACCTGCACACACATTACATTCACAGTTATAAATACAAAGCAAGTTTTCATAGGTAGTGGTGGGCTCCAGTATTGTAGCAATAATGCTACAACTCCTGGAGCTTCCTTCTCTAATTTTATCAACCCGGTAGTTCGTAACAAACTTGGAAGCGACGGTGCTGTATGCACAAGTACTAGCTCTTGCCGCAGCTATCACTTGGTCAGCTGGCACAAGTCCGCTAGGGCTCAAGCCAACTTCTATGAGCTCTTAGAAGAAGCTTTTTAACCGATGAACGAAAGCTAACTCAAAGGAAATTAACCTACTGCAGAAAGGAACTGAAAGCCAACAAGGAACACAAACCCTAGCAAACCCTAATTCTACCAGCTAGTCCTACTGATGCAAAGATGGGAATGAAAACTACTGGCAGAGATGCCATTACTTCTAGGAAGGTGAGATGCATGTGTCTAGACTACTTTGATCTGAAGAGAACATAATTTTGTATTTTTGTTCAAGTTGTTGGAATTATTATGCATGTGCTTCTAACTGGGTCTTTTAATGTGCAAGGGTAGATCAAGGGGGAGAAATGCTTGGAAGAGGTCAGGAAGGCTCAGAGAGGGTCTAAGGGGTCCCTAACATCCTTTCAGAGAGTTTCACAAAGTTTGGATGCCAAGAAACCGTGTTCATGAGCTTCTATAGGAAGTCTGCAGGGGTTCTACAGGATGTTCAGAATTTCTACAGGAAGTTCAGTAATTCCTACAGGATGTTCTATAATCAGATTTTAAGGTGATGGGTTAGTGGAAGAGGCTGCATGGATGGATAGGGAGGTAGGGGAGGAGTTTGTAGTGACTCAGTGACAGAGAGATGAGATGAAGAGGGGGTGTGCTAAGCTAGGTTGTCTTGAAGAGGGTAGAAGGAATAGAAGGCCAAAGAAGGTAGAATAACGAGGGTAATAGAATAGTTGAGAGACAAGGGGTCTAATTGGGAGATGAGTAGTTGGCCTAGGCACGACTTAGAAGGATAAGAGAGTGAGGGAGTAGTACTGCACAGTGTAAACGAAACAAATCATCCACGTCCTGCACATAACCGAAATATCATTAACCTATTCTAACTGTTTAATAAAACCAAAGAACAACAACGTTATTTCTAAGGAAAATCATGCATGGTACTGAAGCAAAGAATCATTCCACAAGATCTGAACGCATGGACACTTCTACAAATGAAAATATTGCATCAAAGATTGCATGAATTTGTAAATCAATGTTTTTGGTGGGTGGCACTGTCTACAATTCCAGCCCCTAGAAAGAGGTGAAAATGAGTGTGCAAGCAACCCTTTTCTAGAACTCTTATCAACTCCAATCTCTTCAATTTATTCTAAACAACTAAAGCAACTCTATCTTCTACCAATGTCCTACTTAATCACACCAAGAAATCTAACTCAGCAAACTGTGTTTGAATGCATGAAAAGGAAAAAAACATAATGCTGAAAGGAAAATAACAATACAAAGGAAGGAGGCCTTAGGCTCTCAGGTTGGGCCCAACCCCGAGAGCTATGGCTCCTTTAAGAACTCAGAACTGAACTCAAATCTGCCTGCTTTCCATTAAAAGATAATAATCATAAGTCTAATAACATGCCAATAATGGCTACAAAAGAGCAAAATAGAGCTAGCAGCTCGTAATCCAGAATGTGCAACAAGGTTTCAAAAGTCCTTTTCGAAGGCTAAAGCCCTATCATTTATACATCTCGAGGCCCCAAGATGGCCTCCTAAATCAGTGGGGCTTGGTTGACCAAACTAGGATTGAACTTCTGCTTCCTCAAAATCCGTTTGGCTGCCTTCTAACTCGGTGGTGGTGGCTGTCAGAGCTCGGAGTTGGGGGTGAAGATCACGAGGAAGGCCATTCAATGCTGTGGACAACCTTCCTACAAAATCTCAATCCCATCTTGGCTGTCTCCTAGCCCTCATCTGCATGGTTTTGCTCCATTAAATGTCAAAAAACCTGAAATAAGCACGTGTTAGCCACCTAGGAATAGTGACTGCCCTTATTCGTACAAATGACATAAATATACTAAAAAATGATGCATAAGTTATGAAAAATGAAGGGTTGAGCAAGGGTAGTTAGGCCAAATGAGCCCAAAATGTTACCAAATTTGGGGCTCATCATCACCCCCCAGCTAAAATGATTGCTCATCCTTGAGCAACTAATCCAGCTCCTCGTCCTTCATTGCTTTCACTGCCACCCTCACATCCCAGGCCTCTGAAGTGGTCTCCTCCTCACTGGCATGGAACCCAACCTTCCTTTCCACCTCTTCCCACTGCTTTTTCTCTTCTTTTTCTGTGCTGCCTTCCATCAATCCTAACAGCAGAGGTGGGCTTAGCTTGAGGCCAATCCAATTGGCTTGGAGGTTCTGTATGGATTTCTTGTAAAGGGGCACCCGTGCTAGAGCTTCCCTCATTCGAGTTGGAGTATGGTATTCTCTGATTTTAAGGCTGTGGGACAATGAGTTCCATCAGCGGGTGCAAGCATGAACACAGTTGTCCCCTAATAGTCGCTCCATATCCTCGAAATGTGCTATGGCCTGTGCCTGCTGATCCATGTATTTGAATAAAGTTTGAGGGTTGGTGGCTAAGTGTTGGTGGGCCGTTATCAACGCAGTGGGATCCCCCGGCTCTGCTCTGATCAGCAGTGGCTCATGCAATTCTCGGTCCATGATTTCCTTGACTTCTGCTGCCCTCTTCTCTTCATGGTTCAACCATGAGGCAAATGCCATCAATTGCATATCCCCTACAACTGTGTTGGGATCCCATGTAGTCACGTTAGGAAGGGCCAAATTATGGAGATAGAACTCCGAGAGTTTGGCCTTATCCTCTGATGAGCTGCTATTACATAATGCTGTGAACTGCTGCGGGTCTTGGAGTTGGGAGATACCCCTCTGCGCTAATGCGTTGATTTGAAATTGCAGCCACTGGTCTCGTAGGTACAGGCCATAGGATTTGGCCGGCTGTCTGCATTGTATAGCATCCATGGCCCAACTGGCCATGCAAGCCAGTTGTGCCTCTTTTTGCTGCAACTTCTGTTTGAGAGCTTGTATCTCGATTTGTGCTTGCAGTTCCCCTTCCTGTAGATGCGAGGTTGGCTCCCCAAGACCAATTTGCAGTCCTTCTCTGCCTTGATGTTCTGCTGTAGTGTCCCCTGAGGATGTGCCCTTTTCCTTCTTCAGCTCCTGTAGCTGCAGTCTAAGTTTCTCGTTTTCTTCCTGTAGGAACACCCACTGGCAGTTTGCCACGTGTTTAGCCATAGCCAATTCCTTTCTTGCCTCCTTGAGTTGTTCCTCCAAGGGGCCTATATCCGCCACACCTTTTGATTTGGCTATTTTCATCCACGTGTGGGTTCTCACCCTTTCCTCCTCCAATGCAAAGAAAAGCGATACAGTGAATTTTTGTGGGATAATTTTCCCAGCTTCTAAGAAGTTATAATATGAGCTCAGACTTGGCTGAGGACTAGGCTCCGGAATATGCTCTTTCTCTTCTTCTCTTGGCGGCTCTACTTCGTCTTCCCTCAGTGGTGATGAGGGTGCTTCTCCCTCCATTCTCTCTGTCTCCTTAAGCCGGGCTAAGGTTTCCTGTAGAGCGGCTTCAACATCCTGTAGCCGGGCTTCTGAAGCCAACCTGTCCATTCTCTCTTTCCACGTGGTTGCCTTCGGGCTCCCCCGCTCATAAGTGACTGATATTTTTGAGGGGGACCTCTCCCTGGGCGAAGTAGGGGCATCCTCTATGGTAATTGGGCTGCTGGATGGAGGCTGTGGCCTACCTGTCTTGATTCTCACACTTCTCCGGGCTTTAAAATACAGAGGGATCTCCCTCTTTCGCTTTTCCTTCGGCTTAGGAGGTGTACTAAGGGAGGCCAGCATGGCGGCTGCCTCCCTTGCAAGAATTTCGACTCTCTTTTCCTTTGGTTTTCCTTTCTCAGGGCTTCCTGTAGAAGGCCCTGTATCAGCTGATTTCTGGCTTCCTGTAGAAGCCGTTTTGGGTTTTCCTGTAGAAACAGGTGGCACCGTTTTAGCTTGTTTGGCTGAGGGTGTTGTGCTTTTTGACTTTGCTGAAGCTGTTGTCGAGGTGCCTTTACTGACATGGACTGGCTCAGTCCTATCCACCCTACTTTGTAATCTTTTCTCTCTGGGCGTCAATATGGATTTGTCATCCTTCTCTTCGGCAACCTTTTTCTCTTGTCTCCCTTTTTGCTCTTTCTTCGGTGCTTTGGCCGTGGGTTCTTGGCCTTTACCTTTCTTCTCTGTGGGTACTGACTTCTTCTCCTCGCTGGTGGAGGAATCAAGCTCTTCGGTCAACATTTTTATATCGCCATCCTTAGTCAGATTTCGGAAGGCTTCCCACGAGAGAGGGACTTTGTATGTGTGGAGTGCATCCTCCACGAGGAGCTTAATGAGCCCATGATGAGCTACCTGGTCTGGTGTGCCCTCTCGTAACTTGGTGGCACATTCAGTCATAGACTGCAGTAGAAAGTAGGGAATACTTAGTTTGTTTTCTACAGGTAGGTCCATCAGATGCATTAATTCTGTGAGTAGCCGGAAATGGTACCCATATACAATGCTGAACTGTCCTTCGCAGGTGATGTATTTCATAATTTGGAGGCTGACCTCGCTCCAAAGTGGCTGTAAGCTAGTTCTGCGAACCCTGTTCTTATCCTCTGAGAATGTCTCCTCTGGTGGGAAGAACTCCTTTTTAGCCTTTTGGCCTAATTTCCTCTCTTCCTTGTCCCACGGTACTCCCATTGGGAGTTCGGTGACTCTGCTGATGAACTGTGGGGTGAGTCTGAGACTCAAACCCCTGAAATTGACGGTGGCCAGCGTTTTTGATTTTGGCTTCAGCGCTCGCAAGAACTCCTCTGCCACCTCATCATCATATCCTTGAAGTTTGTCACAGAACGACATCCATCGCGCATGAGTGAACAGTTCTACCACCTCAGGGTTCTCCCTTAGTTTCTTTGAGTCGGTTGGTTCCTTTCTGATGAATCCACCCGGCATGGTGAAAACCTGCTATGTTAGCTGGAGGTAGTGGGTGCGTATCAAAAACTAGCCTTTTAGGACAGAGCGTAGAACTACGCCTCTGCCACGCACACAATTCCCGAAGACTATCTACAGATGAGCCTTAACAGGGCTTAATTACAAATCACATCCTATAGAAAACCTCACATACACTTCGACGACAATTCATGCAAACGGAAGACAACACTTGCAATTTTTATGATTAGACTGTAGTTTTACGTTTTTGAGAACGTCGACTCTGCCACCCTCGAAACCAATTGCATGGGAGGAACAGGTTCAGGCTTACCTTTTCCAATTCGCCACCTTTGACGTGAAGAGACCAATTTTCCTCATGGCAGTGAGCTTCCTGTAGCGTAGCTTTCCTGTAGAAGCAGCGCACAGGTTCTGGAGAGCACGACAGTGGTTCTTCGCCTTCTGTGCCGCTACCAGACATTCGAACAAGCCGAAGACTTGGAGTAACGAGCTTCAGAGAAATTCGGACGCTCACTCGACTTCGAAACGGCTGATGATAAATGCGTGGGGTGGCGATCTAGCCGATGGATTTGAATCCCGGCGGAATTCATGGCGCGGGGGTGAGCTGTCCCTGCCAGACCGTCGGACAACGTGACCTACTCATTCCACTGCGAGTTTCCCTGACTGCCGCATCATTCTCTGCAGATCTGCCACCATCATTTCTGCTAAAACGCCGCTTCTCCCCGACTGGACACTTCTCATGTGTCTATTCCCCGTTTTGCTTGCCACGACCGCCACTTTCCAAATCCGACTAGGCCATCTGACTGATCGTCATGGCCAGTTGAATGGCCATTCGATTGCTCAACTCATTCATTCCCACACTTGCAAACATTTCATAGTATGATTCATGTAATTTGACGAAAGAAGGGTGAGACACTTACCTGTGCGGCCGCGACATGATTTCCAGGTTTCAGGACGATGGTGATTGGATTTGCTTGTTGCTGCTTCGTGCACAGGCACGGAGGTTCCTCTTCGCAGGCTGCTGATGACGAAGCTTGTGACTCGGCTGCGGGTGGTGCATGTGCCCACTCTATGTGTTGCAGGCGCTTTGATGGTGTACACCCTAGCTAGATGAACTGCTACGGGATTCCTGTAGGATGTTCTGTAGTAGTTTTTCTTCCTCGGGTGCATGCTGAGACAACGGAGACGGTGGCATCACAGTCACGATCGCAGGGCCCTTGGATGGCTTTGATAAGTATTGTGTGGTATCTCTGTATCTTTTTCATTTATTTGAGAAGTGCTTCCTCTGATAATTCAATGTTCTGTTTTGACTGCGCAGGTTTTTTTCATTGCATGGCAACTGGGGTGGTAGAAGGAGGCGACAGCAGTGTGTGATGGAGAAAATAGTAGCTTGCATGCCTCCATGTCGGACCTTAGGCGTTATATCTCCCCACACAATTAGTTCTGGGCCGTCCAAAACTTCTATAGGAAGTTTCCTGTAGAAATACAGAACTTCCTGTAGAAGACTAAACTGTGATCACATCGTGCCCAGACCTTGGAGAAGATGAGTGTTTTCGGAGGGGGTGCTGGTGAGGTCAGCTGGTAGCATAATAAGGACCCTTTTCTTTGAGTTGAGGGACCTCTTTTCCTTCATAGAATACCTGCAATCTGCATGCATTGCCACATTGTGAACTTGCTGTCCCTGTTTTTTTTGTTTTCCCTTTTTTTTTTTTTGAAAGACAGCAGGGGCGCCTCCATGAGGTTTTCACCCTTACCATCTGCCTTGAGCGCCTCAGAGAGGTTTTCACTCAAGGGTATTTTTCAAACTTTTTTTTTTTGAAAGACGACAGGGGCGCCTCAATGAGGTTTTCACCCCTACCATCTACCTTGGGAGCCTCAGAAAGGTTTTCACCCAAGGATCTTTTTTTTATTTTTTATTTTTTTTTAAGATCTTCAGGGTATGCCCAAAACAGAGGCAGAACCCTTCTCGATGACCAGCACTGATTTTCCCACAATTTTGATGAATTCTTGTCTTGACAGAGGCTTTCTGTAGATCTTAAACCGATGCCCATTGACAAGCATAGGGATGGCCTCCTCATCAATGGTCCGAATAAGAACGGATCCATTGTCATTACATTTTTCCACTACATATGGTCCCAGCCATCTGGTTCTCAGCTTCCCCTTGAAATCTTTGTGCCTGGAATCATACAACAGTGCCCAATCTCCCGGCTGAAATTGCTTGTCATTGAGGTGTTGGTCATGCCACACCTTCCTCTGAAGTTGAACCACTTCTGAGTGAAGAAGGGCTTGCATTCTGTGCTTGTCCAATACATTCAACTGCAATAACCTTTCTTGTTGGGCATGGCTGAGATCCAAGTCCAGCTGAGCTGCCATCCTCAAAGTGTTGTCCTCGAATTCAATTGACAACAGATCTCTCTTCCCATAGACCAGCTCATAAGGTGTGAAGCCGGTTGTGGTCTTCCAAGTGGTGTTGTAAGCCCATGTGGCCTCAACCAGGTGATCTGCCCAATCTTGTCTACTGCTGCTCACCACCTTAGTCAAGATCCCTTCCAATGCTCTATTGGTGACTTCCACCTGCCCATTTGCTTGAGGATGATAGGGGGTGGAAGTCCTATGCTTGATTTTGTGATGAGCTAGCAGGTCTTCAATTAAGTTGGAGGTGAACTGGCTTCCTTGATTGGTGACTAGCTCTCTTGGGTAGCCAAATTTGTAGAAGATGTTTTCTCTTAAGAACTCGGCCACCTTTTCTTCTGTCGCTGCTTTGATTGCCTTGGTTTCTGCCCACTTTGTCAGGTAGTCTGTGCACACAATGATGTAAGACCTCTGCCTCGAAGGAGGATTGATCGGACCCACAAAATCCATACCCCACTTCTCAAATGGCTCAAGAGTCACTTGAGGTTGGAGAGGCATTTCATCCCTTGGAGTCGGTTTCCCCATCCTTTGGCATCGGTCACATTGGCTGATATACCTTCTGACATCTTGATGAAGCGTGGGCCAATAGTAGCCTACTTGCAGGATTTTGAAGGCAGTCCTCTTTGCTGTAAAATGTCCTCCACAAGGCCCGTCATGACAGGTGAGGAGGATATCAAAGACTTCCTCCTCCCTTACACAACACCTTAAGATCTGATCAGGGCCAAGCTTGAACAGGTTGCCCCCGATCCAGGTGAATGAGGCACTCTTTCTGACGATTCTGCTCTTTTCTCTTGAGGATAAGTGCGGAGGGAACTGTGCTGAAACAAGGTAGTTTGCTATATCAGCAAACCATGGAGAGAGTATTGAAATAGCAAACAGATGTTCATCGGGCATCTGGTCATCCACTGTTCCATCCTCATCTACAGGTAAATCCAATCTAGACAAGAAGTCAGCAACAACATTCTCTTTACCTGGTTTGTCAACGATAGTCAAGTCAAACTGCTGCAACAAAAGTAACCATCTAATAATACGAGCATTCACATCTGGTTTATTCATTAAATATCTAATTGCAGCATGATCAGTATGTACAAATGTTTGATAGCCAGTGATATAATGTCGGAACTTGTTCAGTGCATGGACCACGGCCAAGAATTCTTTCTCAGTTACAGTGTAATTTAGTTCTGCCTTGGATAAGTTTTTGTTGACAAAGTAGATGGCATATGGAAGTTTTTGTTCAACTTGTCCTAAGGCTGCCCCTATGGCTTTGTTCGAGGCATCAGTGTGGATGTGGAAAGGTAGGGCCCAGTTTGGACCTCTCAGGATTGGGGCAGACACCAACTTGTCCTTTAATTCATTCAGAGCCTTCTGACAATCGTCAGTCCATTTGAACTCAACATCTTTTGCTAAGAGGCCAAACAATGGCGAGGCTAGCTTGCTGAAGTCTTTAATGAATCTCCTATAGTACCCCGCTAATCCTAAGAAACTTCGAACATCTCTTACCTTCTGAGGGGGTGGAACCTTCTTGATGAGAGCAATTTTGTTAGGATCCACCTGTAACCCTTGGCAAGAAATGGTATGGCCTAGCACGGTCCCTTCAGTCATCAAGAATTCACACTTTTCAAGACTAAGGGACAGGTTCATCTCAATGCACTTGGTTAGGACTTCTCCCAGATTGGACAATGCTTCCTGGAAGTTGGACCCATAAGGAGTGAAGTCATCCATATAGATTTCCACCGAATCATGGACCAGCTCAGAAAAGATGCTCAAGACGGCTCTCTGGAAGGTGGCAGGAGCATTGCATAGTCCAAAGGGAAGAACTCGGTAAGCAAAGGTACCCCAAGGACAAGTGAAGGTGGTCTTATCTTGGTCTTCCAGGCTGATTTGGATCTGGTTGTACCCGCTAAACCCATCCAGGAAAGAGAAAAACTTCTTTCTTGCCAGTCCATCCAACACTTGATCTATGAAAGGTAGAGGAAAATGGTCTTTCTTGGTAGCTTTGTTCAGTTCTCGGTAGTCCACACAGATTCTCCACTTTCCATTTTTCTTGGGAACCAACACCAGAGGGGACACCCATTCGCTATCCGAGATGGGGTAAATGAATCCGGCATCCAATAGATTTTGCAATTCTTCCTTGACGATGTCCTTAAGGGCTGCATTCATTCTCCTTTGGGGTTGCCTAACCGGTTTACAGTCTTCTTTGATGTAGATGTGATGGGTACAGACCGAAGGATGGACTCCTTTCATCTCCTTATAGCTCCAAGCAAAAACATCTAGATGACTGGCCAACAGACTACACAGCTCCTTTTCCCGGGAAGGAGATAGGGAGGAGCTGATCTTTAACGTTATCTCAGGACCAAACTCCACATTTTTGACTCTGGGAGTGACAGGGTCGGTCACACAAAGGTCCACTAAGGTGCTGGCTTGGGCATCCTCCACCAATTCCTCTAAGGACAATGCACTGGGAGGTGGAGTCTGGATCAAGGTTTCAATCAAATCATCCTCGGTTGGGAGGCCTCCCCTAGTGGTGTCTAGGGTGCACAAAGGTGCTGAGTACACCTCATCCTCTTCCCCTTCCTCCAACCAAAGTGGTAAGTCATGCTCTAATGAGGGTTGGGCAGGAGGGTACAGGACTAGTTGCTTGGACATAGGACCATTTTTGATGGTCATGTTTCCTGCACGACAACTTATGTAAGAATCTGCAGTGGCTAACCAAGGCCTTCCCAAAATGAGAGGGTATCCAGTAAGCTTTGCCTTTGGTTGCAGAACCAAAAAGTTTGCAGGGTACTCCCAAGAGTCAACCGAGACCAAGACATCCTCTACGATCCCTTCGGGAGTCACAGTGGAGTGATCTGCTAGTTGTAGGACTGTCGAGGTCTTTCTCAGGGAACCCTGAAGGTTGAGTTTGAGCATGGTATCCCTGGTCATCACATTAATGGCAGCCCCCAGATCAATCAATGTGTGAGGTATGATGGTGCCATTGATGTGGACATCCACTACAGGACTCCCAGGATCCAAATACTTTGGGCAGATGACTTGTCCCAACATAAGATCAGACAATTGTCCTATGACATTGATGGTTGAAGCATCTCTCTTTCACCTGCCTGGGTGTCTAAAACACTTTTCCTTAACTAGTTTGTTGTATATCGGTACATCTTTGATGGCTTGGAGAAGTGGTATTTTCACACACAACTGTTTGAGCTCTCCCAGAAGCTCATCCTCCTCTGGGTTGGGTTGTGTGGTGGCTGTTAGTCTCTCAGGAAAGGGTGGAATGGTCTTTGGTTCACTTTTCTGTTTATCTTCCTCGTCCTCTGGGGGAGGAGGTTTGCGATCTGGAAGAGTCTTTCCAGATCGTAGATTGATCTCCTGGATCTCCACAGCATAGGTAGGGCATGACGTTTCCCTAGTATATACCTGCTGGGCCTGTCTATTGTTGGGGTTCGGGTTCGGTTGAGCAGGCATTTGGGGCTGCCTTGGAGGAGCAGGAGGTAATGGTTGTGGTTGAGCTGGTGGTGGAGGCAAAATGGCGGGAGGAGTGTTGTACTGGGGTCTCCACCCCGATTGAGGTGCATTCCACTGAGGCTGTGGCTGGGCATGTGAGTGAAACGAAGGAGTAGTGGGCTGAGTATGGTACTGAGGTGGGTAAGACTATGGAGGAGGTATAGACCAGGAAGGATGAACAGGGGGTCCCCAGGAAGGCATAGGAGCTGATTGGTTGGGGATGTAATAGGTTTAGGGTGTCCCTTGCATCCCCTGTTGGTAAGGTCTAGGTCCATGTGGCCTGCTTTGGTTGAGGAAATAGAGAGGTTCAGTGGGCGCTTCTGTCCCTTGATACATGGCTTTAAGTCCAGGTAAGGTTGGACATTGGTTTGTGGGGTGGTCCTCCTCACAGACAAAGCATACCTCAACCGAATGTAATGGGCACTCGTTCTTAGGGTGTTTCCTTGTACACCTAGGGCAGAAAATAACCAAAGCCCTATCAGCTTCCTCTTTCTTCTGCTGGATTCGGAATGTATCAAGTTGCATGGCGATGGTCTGTCTCACCTCACTCTTGAGATCCTCTAATTGATTTGCAAACTCATGTTTGGAGAAAGGAATACTAGCTGAGAGGGGGTTTCCTCGACCTCTTTTCCGGGCTGCCCTAGAGTGGTTTCTAAACACAGTCTTTATGTCCTCATAAGGCAGTTGGTAAATATTTCCTCCAACTAGCATGTGAAGGGTATCTAAGAGGTCTTCCAGGACTCCTCGGAGCAGGACCAACTTAAGAGATTCAGGGTCAAGTGTGCACCTGGCCCGTTTATAGCTAAGCTGGAACCTTTCCTCGTAATCCTCTAAGGACTCATCATTCCCCATGGTCATCCGAAAGATTTCTCCCTTGGTTTCCTTGGACCTATAATAGTCCCGGTATTTGGTATTGAAGGCTTGCTGCATCTGGGCCCAAGTGGTGATACTATTCCCAGGTAAGCCCATGAACCAGCGTAATGCTGCATCCTTGAGGGTAGAGGGGAAGAGTTTCAGTTTTTGCTCATCCTCGGTATAGTCATAGGTTCGGCAAAGGACGACAAACTCAAACAGGAAGGTATCAGGATCTTCAGTAGTCAGTCCATGGAAGTGAGGTAAAGCGGAGGGGCTAATGTTCTTCATTTTCATGTCCCCATTGGTCTCTCGGATGGGGAAGGCACCTTCAATTCTCTCATCTTCTCCCCTATTGTCAGCCATAGCTTCAGATGGAGTGGTCTCTAACTCTTCTTCTGCTATAGGATCTTTGTATATCTCAGGAGGTTCACCTATAGGTTCTTCTGGATCACTGTCACCAAAGAAGAGAGAAGGGTGACTTAGTGATGTGGTGGGGGTGTTGGGTAAGAATTTGCCTGTTTTATCTCGGTTTCTACGAGGCATGAAATGAAAAGACTTCTGAGTGCTTTTGTTTTTTCCTGGTACCTGCAAAACTAAAACAGATTGAACTTCAACTAACTATCTTGCTGAAATGGAAATGCGGAATTGAAATGAAAGCATGAAAGAACTTAATCTATTTTGCTCAAATGAAATTGCAGAAATGAAATGCTAAGCTACGCTTGCAGAATTGAAATGCTAATCTATGCTTGTAGAAATGAAATTGCGGAATTGAAATGCTAATCTATGAAAGCGGGAAATGTCTAGGCTACTTTTGCAGAAAGGAAATTGCAGAATGGAAATGAAATACTACTTAGCAGAAGGCGAGAGTAGGAAAGTAGAAGAAAAGCAACAATCACTAATACTCTGACGCTTCCCCGGCAACGGCGCCAAAAATATGGTGGGCTCCAGTATTGTAGCAATAATGCTACAACTCCTGGAGCTTCCTTCTCTAATTTTATCAACCCGGTAGTTTGTAACAAACTTGGAAGCGACGGTGCTGTATGCACAAGTACTAGCTCTTGTCGCAGCTGTCACTTGGTCAGCTGGCACAAGTCCGCTAGGGCTGAAGCCAACTTCTATGAGCTCTTAGAAGAAGCTTTTTAACCGATGAACGAAAGCTAACTCAAAGGAAATTAACCTACTGCAGAAAGGAACTGAAAGCCAACAAGAAACACAAACCCTAGCAAACCCTAATTCTACCAGCTAGTCCTACTAATGCAAAGATGGGAATGCAAACTACTAGCAAAGATGCCATTACTTCTAGGAAGGTGAGATGCATGTGTCTAGACTACTTTGATCTGAAGAGAACATATTTTTGTATTTTTGTTCAAGTTGTTGGAATTATTATGCATGTGCTTCTAACTGGGTCTTTTACTGTGCAAGGGTAGATCAAGGGGGAGAAATGCTTGGAAGAGGTCATGAAGGCTTAGAGAGGGTCTAAGGGGTCCCTAAAATCCTTTCAGAGAGTTTCACAAAGTTTGGATGCCAAGCAACCATGTTCATGAGCTTCTACAGGAAGTCTGCAGGGGTTCTACAGGATGTTCAGAATTTCTACAGGAAGTTCAGTAATTCCTACAGGATGTTCTATAATCGGATTTTAAGGTGATGGGTGAGTGGAAGAGGTTGCATGGATGGATAGGGAGGTAGGGGAGGAGTTTGTAGTGACTCAGTGACAGAGAGATGAGATGAAGAGGGGGTGTGCTAAGCTAGGTTGTCTTGAAGAGGGTAGAAGGAATGGAAGGCCGAAGAAGGTAGAATAACGAGGGTAATAGAATAGTTGAGAGACAAGGGGTCTAATTGGGAGATGAGTAGTTGGCCTAGGCACGGCTTAGAAGGATAAGAGAGTGAGGGAGTAGTACTGCACAGTGTAAACGAAACAAATCATCCACGTCCTGCACATAACCGAAATATCATTAACCTATTCTAACTGTTTAATAAAACCAAAGAACAACAACGTTATTTCTAAGGAAAATCATGCATGGTACTGAAGCAAAGAATCATTCCACAAGATCTGAACGCATGGACACTTCTATAAACGAAAATATTGCATCAAAGATTGCATGAATTTGGAAATCAATGTTTTTGGTGGGTGGCACTGTCTACAATTCTAGCCCCTAGAAAGAGGTGAAAATGAGTGTGCAAGCAACCCCTTTCTAGAACTCTTATCAACTCCAATCTCTTCAATTTATTCTAAACAGCTAAAGCAACTCTATCTTCTACCAATGTCCTACTTAATCACACCAAGAAATCTAACTCAGCAAACTGTGTTTGAATGCATGAAAAGGAAAAAAACATAATGCTGAAAGGAAAATAACAATACAAAGGAAGGAGGCCTTAGGCTCTCAGGTTGGGCCCAACCCCGAGAGCTATGGCTCCTTTAAGAACTCAGAACTGAACTCAAATCTGCCTGCTTTCCATTAAAATATAATAATCATAAGTCTAATAACATGCCAATAATGGCTACAAAAGAGCAAAATAGAGCTAGCAGCTCGTAATCCAGAATGTGCAACAAGGTTTCAAAAGTCCTTTTTGAAGGCCAAAGCCCTATCATTTATACATATCGAGGCCCCAAGTTGGCCTCCTAAATCAGTGGGGCTTGGCTGACCAAACTAGGAGTGAACTGCTGCTTCGTCAAAATCCATTTGGCTGCCTTCTAACTTGGTGGTGGTGGCTGTCAGAGCTCGGAGTTGGGGGTGAAGATCACGAGGAAGGCCATTCAATGCTGTGGACAACCTTCCTACAAAATCTCAATCCCATCTTGGCTGTCTCCTAGCCCTCATCTGCGTGGTTTTGCTCCATTAAATGTCAAAAAACCTGAAATGAGCACGTATTAGCCACCTAGGAATAGTGACTGCCCTTATTCGTACAAATGACATAAATATACTAAAAAATGATGCATAAGTTATGAAAAATGAAGGGTTGAGCAAGGGTAGTTAGGCCAAATGAGCCCAAAATGTTACCAAATTTGGGGCTCATCAGGTAGCTCAAATATTCAACCTTTCAATGTTAATATTCAACCTCTTTTGTGTCAAAATATGTTATGCATCCACACTTGTAGTAAATGTAACATTGGTTGTTTTCATTTTCTTCTACGAAAGGATATTTCCTTTTTCAGTAAGCATTACCCATGCAACAGTGACCCTTTTTTTATTACAGGTTGTTACCGGTATCTGGTTTCTTTTTGTGGCTTGCAGCTATGATAACATTTCTCTTTTTGACTATTCTTGAATTTATTGAGTTAAATTATTCATGTTTTATGAGATAAAAAAAGAGGAACGTTCCTAAGTAAGAATAAACTCTATCAAAATATCTAAAGAGGAATTTATTAAATTTTATCGGAGATTAGTATTGAGTTGTGATATTCATTTGACAGATCATTGCCTCTTTTAAATATATTTAGGGGCTATTTCTCATTTCATTAAGTTTCAAAAATTCAACTTAATTGAATAATTACATAATGATTGCACAATTGAGATTCATATAATTGAAATATTGCACCTTTATTTCCAAAATGGAATCCCACTGAAGAAAAGCCATTATCGTGGCAGGCATGAAGAGACAACAAATATGTAGGGTATATTTCCTATAATCCAATCTTCCTCCCTCATTGTCCAACTGTTTTCAGTGAATTCTATACAAATATCCACGAAAACATGCAATTTTACCTATCAATATCCTGCAAGACCTGGTAGAAAGCATAAAATAACACACTTTTGTGCTGGAATCCTTTCTTTCACATAACTCATTTCGTTCATAGGAAAGAAACAAAATGAAATTCAATAGAGTAGTTGGTGCCACTCAAAAAAGTTATATTGGGTATGTACAAGGAAGGAGAAACGCAATTATAATAAATAATTCCTCTTTATTAGTCACACACAACACACCAACACCATCAAGTTAGCTTGAGGCCTTTGAAGCCTAAAGGAGACACACTTTCATTTTTAGAAGATTGTAGACCTGAAATATTTTTAAGCCTTTTCAAGCCTTCAATTATAGAATGGTAACATCAAATGAGATGCCAATTTTAGCATCGAAGAAGAAATTTCAAGCCATATGATGAGATAGATTTCTATTGATCTTGTGATCATTGGCTCATCGAAATCACTCACCTTCATTCAACCTGCACACACATTACAGTCTAAATTACCTATATATACAAAGAAAGTTGTCATAGGTAGCTCGAATGTCCGACCTTTGTGTTAATCTTCTACCTCTACCATGTCAAATATGTTATTCGTCCACTCTAAACTAAATGAAGCAATAGTTTCTTTCATTTTATTATGATAAAATCATTCTCATTCAAAAAACCTGCACACACATTACATTCACAGTTATAGATACAAAGCAAGTTGTCATGGGTAGCTCTACTATTCAACCTTTGAGTGTTAATCTTCAACCTCTTTTGTGTCAAAATATGTTATGCATCCACACTAGTACTAAATGCAATGGAGATAATTGATTTTTAATGGTACTTATATTTTTCATCCCCGTCTGGTGGAAGAGTATCCTTTTATCTATCAGTCCTTTGTAAATAGATCTCTTTGTAAAAAGCAAATTCACATATTCCAAATCCATTTGTCATTTTCATGGTCAATCTCTTCTTGATGCCAAGAGAACTTAGGAAAGCTATATTAATCTGTCTGTCATGGTTCTCTTCTGCGTGAGACACTAAATACAGTTGCAACAGTGCACCAAACCACTATTTTTAAATTGAGAAAATTGGGATACCCACATTCTGAATTTGTTTACATAGAGGGAAACCTACCTAAATAAGTTGAACTTGTTTCCCACTACTCTTGCACTGGCTACAATTCATGAAATTTCTAACACACACTACTATAATCAATGTAGCAATCTTTTATAGGCCTTCTAGTCTCTAAAATTGGAAGAAGCACAAAAGACTAAGTTGGAGATTTCCTGTGCAACAAAACATTATGTGAAAAAGAAGAGGATCGGTAGCCCCAGGCAACTAGAAATGCAAAATATAATGATCTAAATTTAAACAGGAACGCAAAAAATTACGAATATATCCATAAATATTGAGATGCAACATAAATAACACTTCATTTCATTAATATCAGGCATTGAAATAAGCTTACAGAATGAATGGAAATAAGACTAGCTCGGGCGATGGTAGCTTATCTCTAAGAAGAGATGTTGTGGCTACATGCCTCTGAAATGTGTTACGATGAGGCTTGAAGGCCTATTTATCATTGAGAAACAATGGAAAACTCCAAACATCCAAAAACCTAACCCTAGAAGATGAAACACCAAACTATGGGCCTCGTTGGGGTAAATTGGTACATAAACTTCCTGGGGTCGTAACTTTGGCATACGATCTCCATTTGATGCACATGATACCTTGTTAGAAAGATCTATCTAAGGACTAAAACTGCTAACAATGAATAGCAAGTTGATCAATTATATTCAGCTCCGGTGATTTTCCAAAAAAACGTCGTTTAGGGCCTCAAAATGGCTCCGGAAGTTGAGGACTCGAAAAACTGCCAAAAATAGTAAACTGTGCTACAATTAAGGAAATTGAAAAACTTAAAGAAACAATGGTAGGGGTCCAAGTGGAATAGGTGATTGGGCACCAATATCCACCTAGATCAGATAATGACCGAGGTGTTATTGTCAAGCCACTTGCTTTAAACAAAAATTTAATCTTTGGGGAGCAATACCAACACCATATGTGAGCAACACCGTCACAATTAATAAATTCAGATTGGATTGGCTTTTGAATGTGCTTCATCCAAAAGAAAATAATGTCCCCACATTGACATAACAAGTTGGCTATGTATTTATACTATTATGTTATTTTTCCTGAACTTCTTACCAATGGATATGGAATTAGGGAAATAACAAGGAGATATTTTAAAGATATGTGGATCTTTCCAATCTTCATGGCATTCACTATCGGTCTATATTTTTATAGAAAAGTCACAAGGCTAAAAAGGTCACATTTCCCACTACTCTTGCACTGACTACAATTCATGATCTCTCTAACACACACTACTCCAAGGTGAATGATCTGCTAATGGTTTGAGGAGTCTTTTGTCAAACAATGGTTCATATGCCAATGACAGTTAGGTGAAGGCAGTGTGATATTATATCAATCATAAAAATTTTGATTTACCACTACCATTTGTGCTGCTTATAAACGATCTACACCATTGCTGCTCTCATTTCCTAGGAAAAATTGAAGAAGACTTTGTAACAAATATAGTACATAACTTGGATAAGCCCATATTGAAAGAAGGCCTATAGATGATTGCTACATTGATTATAGAACCTGTCAAGGGCACTGGAGTAATTCTTGAATGAAAATGTTAGAGACACACTAGAACTCATGTATACCAAGACCAAAAACAACTATGGTCACAAAGGAGGGCTAAGAAAATAATATTAATAATTGACTTTACTTCCTTTTTCATTTAATTCACATCACTCGTTTGTGATAAATTGGATAATAATAATAATAATAATAATAATAATAATAATAATAATAATTGACTTTACCTCCCTACTTCCCCATACGATATCAAAAATGAGTGATTCAAATTGCATTGTAAACTAGATTCATAGGCGAATCGACCATAGAAACAGGTTTTAAAAATATGGTCATTTAGGCCTCCAAAAACTGACTGTCCCAACTCTATTCCTGAGCTGCCCGCTAGACACCCTGTCAATGTTTTGGTTCTAACTTTTTCGTTTTAAATCCAAATTGAGTAATTCAAATTTGGTTAGAAAGTAGACATCAAGGGCTACTTGGGGTAGAAACAGGTTTTAAAAATATTCACTTTTGGTCTCTCAAAACATGGCTGTCCCGACTGTTTTTCCAGAAAGTTCATCAAGCCCGCAAGCCAAAAAAAATGAAATTCAAGCATTTTTTTAAATTGGTGATAAAAATGAAAATGAGTGTTTGTAGAACTTATTATTTCCATTATGATTCATCTACATACACAAATTATTAAAAGAATTATCGCCGATGTTGATTTGCATAACATGTTGCAACAAAAAAACTAGTTTTACATGGAAAAACAAAATGCATTTATTTATTCCCTTATTTATTTTATTTTTTCACTAACCTACTTTGATTGAAAGATGAATATTACTACGTATATGAGTACTTCCAGTGGAGCCATTTTCGAAATAAGGCTTCATGTATACACATACCCAAATTTGAAAAATGCATATTAATGAAAATTAGCGTATGAGAAGCCAACTTCCCTTGAAAAAATGATATCAAAAATTGTTGAAGCATAGAGTGATGTTGCAAACAAATGATTGAGTGAAACCAATCTTCAATGTATCCGTTACTTTCTTGATTTCTCATATCCATCAGATCATGAAGTTCTTGAGCTTTTAAAATAGCTTGTAGACACATACTATAAGAAACCTCATTTTCTTCCATAGCTTCTACAATTTTTGAATTTGAAACATTCTGAATCTCATTGTAAGTTTTCTCTAATGGTGCATGTGAGATAGAATGGGTGGGAAGGGTGGGTAAATTTGGAAGTTCAACATTGTAAGCATGTTGTACTGGCTTATTATGGTGAGGGTGTGGAATTAGTTGAGCAGGAAAATGTGTAAGGAATGGAGCATTGTGATGATGTGGTTGGTTGGGTTGAGTGGATAAATTTGATATGCAAGCAGGATGTTGTGGAAGAGCTGGTGGAGAATATGGAGAATGTGTTTGTGCTACAAGATGAGGGAGAGTAGTCATGCCATCATAAGATGAACCATGCCCAACTTGTAAACAAGATTGGTGGTTATATTGAAATTGACATGGCTGCCCTAACACATTAGCATTCCATAATGGATTATGCAAGTATGACAATGGAGAAACAGTGTTTTGAACCATACCTATAGGCCTTGTTGTAGCTTTCCCATCTCTTTTATATGCCACTTCCATCCTAGATAAGGAAGAGTGAGTATCTATGAGATGCTCCTTTCGGTCATGAGGGCAAAACACTTCATCAAATTCTTCATTTTTATGAACCTGCAAAACGTCCAATTTTTCATTTAGAGAGCTAATAAAATCAACTTTAAGATTTTCAAATAAAGCATTGATTTCAGCTCTTATGTTTCCTATTCTTGTAGCAGATTTAGAAAATAAGGAACAAACTTCTCTAGAATTCTTACCAGCCTTAGAGATTCCTCTTGAATACCTTATGCACAATTCACAAACATCATCATATGACAACTGAAAAACATCACCTTTTCCTATCAGATTTAAAAGTTCTAAAAATTTATCTTTAATTCCTCTAAGAATGAGTGTTTTTAAGATCTCTTTCTCCAAATGCTTATATTTTGATTTTTGAAGGTTATAATGAAATCGATCTACACATTCCTCCAAACTTTCATCTTCCCCTTGTATCATACCAAAAATATCTTCATTGGATTTGCAATAGTCTTGGTACTTCTTCAAGAATATGTTCTTCATGTCCTCCCATGATTGGATGCAATTCCCACCTAGGCTCATGAACCATCGGAGAGCTGCTCCTTTTAGAGTAAGAGGAAACACTTTCAATCTTTGATCATTAGTACAATAATCATATCCTCTACAAAGTATTTTGAACTCAAATAAGAATGTATCTGGATCTTCATTTTCTAAACCATGAAAATTTGGTAAAGATGGGGGAATTATGTGCATTTGTGTCACTCCTCCTAGATCTTTGATAGGAAATTCAAAAGTAGAAACGTAAGCCATTTCTTACCATAGTAGAAGATGTTCTTCATGTGTTTATTCGAGGCTCCTTCTTCAAATGTTCCTGTCAATTGGTTAGTGAAATGGGTGGTGCTTACATCACCACTTGAGTGAAATCATGTGATTTGTTTTTCAAAATTTCTATTTTTTTCTTTTAATTCATTCACACAAAAATTCAAACATCTATTTCTACCCAACAAAGCAACAACAAATCTGTTAGGAAAGCGGACAGTGGAGCAGGGCTTTTACATGCTCCGCATGCAGGTTCTTACCTTCCGTTTTTAAGATCCAACTCTTCCCTAACAGGCACTCATCAGATTCACACTACTCTTTAGAAATGGCTACACTCTCCCCGACAACGGCGCCAAAATGTGGAGCGATAAAAAGGTGTCTTTTAAACTCCTAATTACCTTCACATTAATTATCAACCCAGGGACGACTTTTTATTTCAAGAGTGTACTCAGTCTGAGGCGGCTATTTACTCAAGAGTAATGTTTTGTAGTATAGTGCTTAAAATTCAAAAGTAAATGAAAGCTTGAAAAAGAAATCTAACAACAACATAAACTCAAATGCTCTGAAATCCAACTATTCACTCAGCAAACATCAATTGAGGATACAGTAGCAATAACTCATTCCTCTGGATATTGATGCAATTGAAATCAAACTGGAACAAGACAATCAATCTGGGAACGAGGAAGCAATAACCAATGTTCTCTACAGTTGACAGTCTTGCTTTAAAGCAATCAAAAGGAAATCGAACTTGAACTAAAGCTGCCATTGAAAGTAAACTAGGAAAACTCTTTAAAAGCAAACTAGTGCAATTAATCAATAGAAATGAACAACAAAGTAAATGGGTGCATGTCTACAACTTAACTACTTCAAAAGGGTAAATCACACCAAGCATTGCATCAGTCGAAGGTTCGGTAGCAATAACCCATCCCTCTAGAAACTGATGGAAAGGAAATCAGAGCATGGACCACAGGTCTGGGAGCTAGGCAGCGACTGCTGAGGCTCACTACAGCCTTAGACCTTCTCTCACACCAAAGCAGAAAATGCAAGTAAATGGAACGGCAGAAAGTAAAATGGAACAACAAATAGGAAATGGAACAGCAAGTCTAAAATGGAATAGCAGTAAATGGAACAGCAATCAAATATGAATGTACAACAATCCAAATCAAGCACGCAACACACTTATCATTAAAAGGGATAGTAATCTGAGCTTCGATACAATATGCATGAATCACAGTTATAAAGTAACAACAATTGTAAAAGAACAACAATCCCAAATAAACAACAGTCACAATTTAAGAATACATCATACAGTTGTACCGGATTAGGAACATACAGCACGGTTAATTTGTAATCAAATGTCAATCTGTAAGGAACAACAATGTTATATCAATTATCAAACGGAATAGAAATGTGATACAAGGTTAAAATGATAACATAGCATTCCTGTTGAAAATAACAATAGTATCCAATCAAATATATATAACAGCGCTGATATGTAAAACAGTAAAGTGCATCAGATTACTGAATAGAGTAAAAGAAAGAAATCAAACCACACATGAAGCATAAAGATATAATACAACAGCAGCGTACTCCACCGGAGGCTGGGCCCTTAGCCGCCAGCGGATGCTGCTGGGTTACTTCAGGATCAAAGATGAAATGGCAACTAGATTTATATTAAAATATCAAAGCAGAGTTACAGTGGATTACAACAAGAAATCTCTCAATCTCTCATCCATTATCCATTCTCTCTGCCATCCTCAATTCTGAATCTTTAATTCATCCTCAATTCCATCATTCGAATCCCTCTGAAATCACCCTGAAATCCCCCCCTCTCTGATCTCTGTTGTGATTTAAATAAAGAGAGACCAGAGAGCAGTTACAATCAAGATAAGTACAACATGATTTCTATTACAAAATTAGATTGTTTCCAACCAATTGATAAACAAGAAGATATATTTCCATCCAGCTTTCAACAAGAGCAAGACGAATTTGGCTTTGCAGCTGAGATTTCGAGGACGGCCGCAACAACAAATCTGAGAAAATCGTGCTCAAAGAACCCTGCGTTTCTCTCAGTACAAGCCGAATTTGGGCAAACCGTTCTCTTAGAAAGTTAATTGGGCCCGTTCTGGACAAAACCCATGTTCCGGATTTTCCAAATTCTGCTTCATTTGCTCAGAATCTCAACCGAAAAACCGTCACTTCTTATTCCAACGAATTTCTGAGTTGGCACTTTTAATGATCAAATCTTCAATCTGGAAATTATCTTGGAGGCTAAAAATGGTGAATAATGGTACAACTAATTTATTAAAACTATCATTGATAAAATTATGCATAATCATCAATTTATTAGAAATAAAGGAGAATAAATAATATTCATCCATAAGAGCATAAATCATTTATAAAATGGATTTAAATGATAAATTATAATAGATGATATAATAGAGAAGAGTAAAAATGGATGAAATAAGTTTTACAAAGTGGTCGTATTCATGGCCCAACAGTCACGACCAAGCTAGACACCAAATTGGTGTATGAGACCCCCTTGTTTGCGGGACAAGGGACCCACCTCCACGTAGCAATTTGATTGCTAAGTCTACGAAGGCATACATACTCTACCCGTTGATTTGACTGCTAAGTCTACAAAGGCATACATACTCTACCTCTCTGGTTTTGAACTTGTGACCTCTTAGGAGGAAACACATGCTCTTAACCATTAGGCTCAATGAGAAAGACTAAAAACATGGAATAATTAGTTGTTAAAGGAAGGGTCAAGTCAATAGATTTAAATAAATAATTAGATGTTAAAAGAAGACCCAAGGCAACATATTTAAATAAAAAAATAAATAATATAAGAAACAAGAATTAAAAGGAAATTGAGGACTATATTATGATTTAATATAAAAAATTACAAGAAAAGGGCAAGCCCATGGATTTAAATAAATGATAAATTAATTAAAAGGGGGGAGGGGTGAGGGTTTGGGTGTAGCGATTATAATTAATTTTTTTGAGGATAATAATAATAATTAAGAGACACAAATATTGATAGAAATAATTATCAAGAAAGAAATTCAATAAATAATCCAACAGTCCCTGAAATTGAAGGAAATACACGAAGAATGTGAAAACATTTGAAACATATAAGGTTATATATTAGATTAGAAACAAATATTTTTTACTAAAGATAAAAGTAAAGGAAAGAGGTGGGTTAGGGAAGGAGGGAGAAGATAAAATCGCAGATAAAGACTAAGACCACGAGGGCTTCACTGGGGGAGCAATAACATACCACGTGGGTTCATATTGGGGGATATATATTGGGGAAAAAATGACATAATATATTAGGGGATATGTAGGGGGTAAAGGGCTTTTATATTGACAGGTATAAAAAATGGAGCTCAAAATTAATGAAAAAATATAAAAGGGTATAAAAATGTTAATCAAAAAATGGATACCTACAATATCAAGTGAAAGTAGGGGTTTTTCAAATTAGGTAGGTGTATTGGGTTCATATTGCTTAGGGGTTAAATAATGTTATTTTTAGAGGTATTTTCCAATATGTAGTCAAATTAGGGCATGTTTTAGTATTCCATGAATGCATGCGATATGTCAGAGGTTCATTCAGTGAAGCCCCCATGACTAAGACCAAGGGGGCAGAGTAGGAACTAATGGGTTTGATCCAAGGGATCAGTTTAGTGCTCAAAATTTAAAGTGTGGAACATAGATCGAAACTTGAGCAACTGGATATATCTCAGTGATCTAAATCCAACGCAACTCATTTCACTCAAAACTGATATCATATGTTCCCGATATCATGTTTTGATCGATTTGTCAAACAGGGAAAAAAATGCAGAATTGGTAGGGTGACTGGACATTTTGGGCTAGTGGCAGGCTGCCACTTGGCCAATCTTGATTGGTCCAAAAATTCGAATTTTATTGGCCAATGGGTTTTAGCCATTTGTCTTAAATTGATTGACTCATAATTTATTTTAATATATTGGGTTGCTGACTATGCTTGGGTTGGACCAATGTGGGCGAGCCACATGGCCAATCGAAGGTTGCCATGTGACCTTCAGTGAAAGGTAAAAATTTTGTTAAGGGCATAAGTATCCCACTAGATTTGAAACTGCAACCTCTGCCAAGAAACCATAAGGCTTTACCACTGCGCCACTTCATGTTTCTTAACCATAGAAGGATTTGACTTATTTAAGGTGTAACAGATGGTGCATTTGGAATGGGGTTGGGGCTAAGCCCTTGCCCTGGTCCCCGCACCCTTAGAACCAAGGAGAGGGACCAAGGGCCAGAGCTTAGCCCCAGCCCCATGGTCATAGCCACAATATAATGCACTGAGAGTTAGAACCTTCAGTGGAGTTAAATAGGGGGCTGTTGTGGGGAAAAGTATCCGATGCGGATGACCCTATCCCTACTCTAAAGGTGACAGTCTTTAGCAACAACTGAAAGTAAAGCTTTGATGTTTTCCTTTATGAAAGTACAGAGAGGGGGAAGAAATGATCAACCAACCTGGTATCCTTCGCTTAGTCGATCTTGATCCTCTCTCTTTGTCTCTTGTTCCCAGCTCCTTGCTCTCTTTGCCGGTCCAGCTACACACAGATCCTGCACAAAACAAGAGAGGAAACTACAAGATACATGTACTCATAACTGATGCATGGATTAGAGTGAATCAAATATACATGTAAATACAATACATCAATGCAATACAAGTATATAGGAGAACATGCAAAACTTTATTGATAGAAGTAACAGGGTTCTGAGAAGGTTACAACCAATGATGGCTCCAATCCAGCAGCACCTCCCCAGCAGCAAGAACTCTCCTCTTCACCTCTAGTAAAACAATCACCCAATAGCTCTAACTGTAATCCAACAGCACCTCCTTGCTTTACATAAAATTCCAGCCTCTCTAGACCTCATAGAAGAGCTCTATATATAGGAGGGAAGAGGAAAGGATGAGTCAGCTGGAGGCTGGCATATAGCTGACTAGTGTCCTCTCCATCTTCAGTTAATCTTCAGTTCGTGTGTCCACTTGGAGATCCTTGCTTACACATGGTGATCAAGTACCTCTTACTCATCACAGGGCGAATCTCATGAACCAAGTGTCATTTTGGAAGCTTCCTGGGCAATTGACACCTTGCAGGATGACTGTGCCACTTGGCCAATCTCGCCCAGCGCAGGTAGCCTTCATTGTTTTTGACTTCCAGCGCAGGTACAGAGTGGGACAGTTGCAATACAGCGCAGAAGCTCAGTTAAGCAGCTGACATGATCCAAAATAAGCCTGTTTTGAAGTGTTTTCAGGTGGAGAACTGATTGGAAGTGCTGTTGTTTGATGACCTTGTTCTTTTAGGGGTAAGAACAACATGTTTAGGGACTGAGGATCCCTGTAATTATTGACATTCCATGTTCCATGACGCGAGGCACAAAAATGTCTATAACAGTTGCCCCCTAAAGTATGAGGCCGTTTATCGGGTGAAATGCTTTATCTAGAGGATCCGAAGTTCGTTCCAGTGCTGAAGAGAGTGCCCTGTAATACAATACAATACAATACATTATTTTTCATTCATCATTATTCTCATGATCTAGCTGAGGCGGGCATTCCCATGCTCAGCTTTTTATAAATACATTTTGGTACATATGACAGACGATCGTCTGAAGATAGACTGATAATTTTCTGCTGAAATTATCATCCTTTGAGTAGGATGATCATCTGCTGCAATGATGTACATGGTAAATGCTTTTATATTTCCTGAATATATATCGCAGCCCGGATGGATGAAACTAGATCCGGGGTCTTCAAACTCGTTCGATCTTCACTCTAAGTACAAATCGATCCATGTGAGAATTGCGTTGAAGTCGAACATGGAAAGACATCGCTTGATTACCGGTCAATAATGAAAACCGTTAACAAGCGCGAGAGGAATCACCAATAATGACGATGACCTTCAAGGTACTGCAGTACAATTCACGTGGCGTGAATAAAGGACTTGGCGTCGAACGCCACGCAAAATCTTCTGGTCGAAGGTCATTGATGTATACCTGTCGCCGGAAGTGAGAAACTTGCCATTGAGGCATGCAAGCTTCAAAGTACTGATGGGGTTGTTCCTAGATCAACTTCTTGGATAATGAGTTGAAGTCGACAAGAAGCGATCCGTCAAAGGAGGGCCTTAATGAATCCCACATCAATGACACGGAACGGAGCTAATGATTTTAGTGGAGGTGAAAACAAACTGTGACATATGATTCAGGGTGGCGATCATGAATGGATGAAGGACAATGTATGGCAGTGGATGGGACACGGTTGACACTTTCAGAATGACCCCTCTTGAACATATAACGACACTGATGCGATGGATCGGTAGCATTACCCCAAATGTGGATGGTGTGGCGAGGACCATGGTGATGAGACCGGTGAATGAGACAACCCAACCCGATGTGATACGGAGGAAAAGTGTCATGTTCAAGAGTGACTTGCTACCATTAAACTTTGAATGTTCTCCCAATTTTTCCCCAGTCATTTCTGACCAGTACCTCTTTATTTTTGTCAAGCTTGAGGAGGATAACATATGCTTGTTCTATAACCTGCCCTTCGGGCAAGCCCATCGCTATGATTTAACGAGCCTAGCGATAGGGAAACTCGTTCTCGTCTAAAGACAAGTTTGTCGCTATTTAATCATTTTAACGAGTCTAACGACAAAGAAATACTCGGTCCTTTTCATTTTTAGAGAGTCTGAAAAGGTACAAAAAGTTAACTCCATAATTCCTTTTTCGTCAGCAAATCCCTTAAGTCCAAAAAAATATAAAACAATACAGAAGGGATGGCTGTTCGGTACTTTTAACGAGCCGAACCAGGCAAGCGCTCGATCCTTTTGTGCAATAATCCCTCAAGTCCAAAAAGATTAAAATTTAGAGGAGGGATAGTGTTCCGGTCATTTAACGAGCTGGAAGGCCAAAACTCGGCAAACTTTTCATATTTTACGAGTCAGTGAAAAGAGCTGAAAGAAGACTCGTCTTTTGAGGAACGAGTGATAAACAGGGATAGCTACAGATTCCAGGTACAGGTTGGAATTTCCAATCACGGCAGTGTCACAAGGATGGCTAGGTGAAATCACTCTTCGCAGCTGTTTCTCAAAAGAGGTAAACACACAAATGGAAGCGAATGGTCGGCCAAATGAACAGTGGAGGTGATGGATGAAAACACGATCAAGGTTCTTATGGCTGATGAATTTACGATCTCAAAAGGTTATTTACCGGTTCATTTTTTCCATGAGCTTGAACTCTGGGGGAAACTTTTGCTCACACTTTTCTATTTTTTAACGAGCTTAAATTCAGGCTTAAAACTGCTCGGATTTGCGTTTATTTTTTAACGAGCATGAACTATATGCTAAAACTGCTCGATATACCAGTCATATGAAGAACGCCTCTCGTAAGGACCAATTTTTATAGAGCTTATGCCTTACCACAGCTGTGCTCACTTTTGGCAAATTTTACTTCTGCCCCACAGGCTTTCTTTCATGCAAGTTTGGAAACGGCTAATCTTAAAACCAGATAAATAATCGCCCCTAGCTTGCACTCCAGAAAGTTTGCATGCCCCCAGGTATAGGATAGAATTTCGAGGCTGCCCCTCCTCTCCCCTACCTCTGTTTTTCTTTGGGTGTTCACATTTATTTGTCATCTTGCTAATCTAATGCTAACGATACTTGTCTTCTCGTTACTTTTAAGGGGTCTTACGCAGTACTCAGGCTTCCCGTCGGCCCACTTTTAACAAACAGTTATTTATGACAATAGAAGAACACTACTCAAAGATAAAACATTGGTATTATTGAGGGAGGCTTGCCTCTTTCTTATTATCCGAAGAGTGGTTCTATTCGCTGCCGCAAATCAATCTCTTTCTTCGGCGGTGTCTATCATTGGGTTGTCCAAAGATGGTTACCCTCTGTCACAACAATACGGTCTCCTTCTTAGTTGACTGCACCTGCTTATCCTTCAAAACATATGTTTCGATGGGCGAGGCTTGAATTTAAAGATGGTGACTACTTGTTACAATAAGGGAATTCCTACTTGGGCATTGCCCAGTTTTTAGACAAAAGGTGAATGATTCCCAAACACATAACTTTAACAAAAGATCATTATTCCAGAACAACCCCACTTCCTTCGGACGGGGTACGGACTAGTCATGTTCTTCTGCGGAAATTCTTCCTTATACCCGGAGTTTCTTCTGCCCGAAGCAGACCAGGGTGCATGCCCCCTGGGTCCTAGTCTTTCTTTCCGAATTACTCGCGCTCATCGGGAAGGAGGACTGGGGGCGGAGGCGAATCTTGAGTGAACAGACCATTTAGGATTGGTATTTGACTATTTGCGATGCGAGATCCCGGAAATGAAAGCTGGTCTACGAGCTTGACCACCCTTCCTTCGTGTGGAAAACACATTACTCTAAAGAGTGAGGAGACTATCGCTCCCATGCAATAAATATAGTCGCGTCCAAGGAGTAGGTTATAATCCAAGGGTCCTTGAACTACCAACACGTTCATCCTGACGGTCTTCCCCTTCAATGTAACAGGTACATCGGGGAGGATCCCTAATGGTCGACTGGTTCCTTTATCAAAACCTGAGAGATTTCTCAACTCAGGTAAAAGCGCCGGGGAACCCAGTGCTTTCCAAGCAACAGAGGAAAGGATACTCACAGATGCCCCTTCATCAATGATAGTACCAGCCATAATCATTCTATAGATCTGGACAATGATTCTGAATGGGGTACTGGCTGGTAACCGGGGTCTGCCTAGTTGATTCCAATCAAAGGATACAACCAGGTTGCTTGGCGGTGGGACCGAATATACGGCCGGATATGACTCTGATGATGTTCCTTCCTGCGATAAAGGAATGGGTGCATTGCCCTGATGCTCATCGGAGTCGGTGCTGATGAAAAGAACCTGGATGGTGTCATCCTTGTTCTCATCAGTGAGGGTGTCGCATGAAGATGACTCTTCGGCGACGGTGTCATTTGAAGACGGGTCTTCAATGACGGGGTCATTGGACGATAGAACCTCTGAAGGAAGAACCGGGCCAACTGCCGTATCGACCTTTAGACTTTCGTCTAGTCTAGATTCAGTAGGTTCATTCTCAATGACCGACACTTCGGCTGACCACTTGAGTGGTTCAACCGGTTTTTCAACTATCGAGGGATTAGGCGCGAGTTTTTGATATCCAGGTGGAAGTCGCACCGGTGACACCAGGCGATCTTCCAAAACTCTCTTGGCCTCATCTAAGAATGGATATTTGTGGATGGCATGATGACCTTCACACAATAGACAGGGTGATCTTGGTCCCCTTCTTCGTCCTTCACTCTCGCTAGTTGACGGAATGCAATCAACTTGACAACCAGAGGTTGATACTACCGGATTGTGCAACCTTGGGGACCAGTCCCTTAGTATCCGGGGAATACAAGGACAATCACGATGGAAGTGGATCCCTTTGCAAATGGCACATGGCGATTTAGGCCCGGTCGGTGCAGTGTGTGGGTTTTTGTCAGCTTTCTTCTGCTTGCCCCCAGTCGCCTTCGCCAGAGGCTCCTTCTGCTTCTTTTCTTTCTTCTTCTTTTCCTTCTTCTCCTTGGGAGGCTGACTTTTGCCGGCTCTACCTCGCGAAGATGAAGGATCAGAGGAAGTATCATAAGAAGTGGAAGGCTGGTGGGTAGTTCTAGATTGTTCTGACTGTTGATTCGACTGCTCAAGATTAGTGGCGATCTGGACTACATTAGTTGAAAAGAGCCATACAGGAAGGCCGATTGTCAATCCTGGAAGCGACAATGTAGCCATATGAGGCGCACCAACATCTCCCCAAGAGGAGAAGGGATTTGGACTTCCGCCAAGGTTACTTCCTTGGTTGGTGGGCTCCATACTTTTCAACTGAAAGATCAACGTGGGAATAACAGGTGATTATGTTCCGCTTTAAAATAAATTTTATTAACGACGCTTTTAGACACAAACTTGCTTTTTCATGTTTTAAGAGTCGAGAAAAAGCTAAAGATGACTCTAGTCGCCTTCGATGTATTAACGAGCCCGAAGTGACAAATGCTCGGTTGGACTTTTTCAGTTATAGAGTTTGAAAAAGGCCAAAAGAAACTGCTCTGGAGATCTAGGCAGAGGGTGTGCCAAACCTTTCGCGAAACCACAGAATACGTTTTACGGTACGGGTGGTCGATCTTCGTGAATGCTGTGTTCACTGCATCGCGATCAGTAGGGTGGCCGACACGGCTTCCTAAGGATAAAGGATAAAAGCCTATAGGGGTCTCCCAATATACGCGACGGTACGCGGGAGCTCAAGTCCGTGTTAGTGCCAGCGACTCTCAGGAGGAATCACCCACCTTCGTAGAGATCGACAGTCACTATGTTTAACGACGCCGGAACACGTCTATACCTAGACCTCTAGATGTTTGCGTTAAATTCCAAAGCGTTGTTATGTAAATTGAGTTTATTTTAATGTTGATCTTTCTTAACAGTTTGCCTTTCAGGTTCGCCACGAGATGTATATATACAACTTCCTATATGCAATCTAAGAATGAGAAGCAAATCTTTTCAATCTTTCAACTTTGAAAACCTTAATCTACTTGAGGGAAAAGAAGGACACAACTTTTTCCACAGATCAAAGAACACACACTAAAATGCACATCTTCCTAAATCGTCAAGCATACAGTCAAATGCAAAATGCACAATGCATGTATTTCTTTTCGTTATCCTTAATGTTGATGCTAGACAAAAAGGAAACTGTTGTATGATTTTGAATCTAATTTCAAGTAGAAATAAACAAGCTTGTCCACAATCAAAAAGACACCTTATGATAGACTTGTTTAAAAACACAGGAAATGTATAGATTCAAACCATAAAAGTGAAGAGCAAACAAACTCAAACAGCCATGAACAGTAATAAAACTAACTCAAAAGATCACAAAGACACTTTTACAGTTCAGGATCTAAGAGGTCACAACTATACTGGTTCGCTTTTCACAATGGGAAACTGTAACTGAAACAAGAAATACTGAAAGAACATTCACAGTTTCATCACACAACTGAGGCGGAATAATGTCAAGGAGAAGTGGATTACAGCAAGTACAATAACCAGCAAGCAATCATCCAAAAAAAAGTGCAAACAGGGCCAAGACACAATAGGAAGACTGAGCAAGACAAGGGCTAACTGGACCAGCGCAGGTTCTAGTCTGCCAATTTCACTCTCAGCGCAGTTCCCGAAGGGAGTACCTGCGCTGTAATGCAGGCTGCCTGTGTACAGCCTGCACTGACTCACGAGAGTTTCGTCTACAAAGTTTTTCGGGTCATAAAAAGCTCAAAAATGCACTGTTTTTGATGAAATAAAAAGCTATAGGTCAAGTACAGGCTAAGGGATGATCAAGAGGATGAAGATCTATCACAAAGAGTAAAGAGTCTTTTGTAGATAAGCTCTTCAAATCTTGAATTTGCTCAGCAAATGAGCAAGAGTAGCAGTCCCTCTACTTCGCTTTTGATATAGTCAAAAGCTTTTCGATTCGGTACTCTTTTCTTCAAGAAATGAATAGCAGAATACTACAAACACCAACAAGATACTAGGCTCCCCAGCAGAGTCGCCAGTTTGTTGTGGGGAAAAGTATCCGATGCGGATGACCCTATCCCTACTCTAAAGGTGATAGTCTTTAGCAACAACTGAAAGTAAAGCTTTGATGTTTTCCTTTATGAAAGTACAGAGAGGGGGAAGAAATGATCAACCAACCTGGTATCCTTCGCTTAGTCGATCTTGATCCTCTCTCTTTGTCTCTTGTTCCCAGCTCCTTGCTCTCTTTGCCGGTCCAGCTACACACAGATCCTGCACAAAACAAGAGAGGAAACTACAAGATACATGTACTCATAACTGATGCATGGATTAGAGTGAATCAAATATACATGTAAATACAATACATCAATGCAATACAAGTATATAGGAGAACATGCAAAACTTTATTGATAGAAGTAACAGGGTTCTGAGAAGGTTACAACCAATGATGGCTCCAATCCAGCAACACCTCCCCAGCAGCAAGAACTCTCCTCTTCACCTCTAGTAAAACAATCACCCAATAGCTCTAACTGTAATCCAACAGCACCTCCTTGCTTTACATAAAATTCCAGCCTCTCTAGACCTCATAGAAGAGCTCTATATATAGGAGGGAAGAGGAAAGGATGAGTCAGCTGGAGGCTGGCATATAGCTGACTAGTGTCCTCTCCATCTTCAGTTAATCTTCAGTTCGTGTGTCCACTTGGAGATCCTTGCTTACACATGGTGATCAAGTACCTCTTACTCATCACAGGGCGAATCTCATGAACCAAGTGTCATTTTGGAAGCTTCCTGGGCAATTGACACCTTGCAGGATGACTGTGCCACTTGGCCAATATCGCCCAGCGCAGGTAGCCTTCATTGTTTTTGACTTCCAGCGCAGGTACAGAGTGGGACAGTTGCAATACAGCGCAGAAGCTCAGTTAAGCAGCTGACATGATCCAAAATAAGCCTGTTTTGAAGTGTTTTCAGGTGGAGAACTGATTGGAAGTGCTGTTGTTTGATGACCTTGTTCTTTTAGGGGTAAGAACAACATGTTTAGGGACTGAGGATCCCTGTAATTATTGACATTCCATGTTCCATGACGCGAGGCACAAAAATGTCTATAACAGGGGCCAAACCCAAAGAGCCAACCTTGAGTCACATATAACCAATGCAAAGAACCATGGGCGGAAAAGTAAAAGGGCCAGACCGGGGGTCACATGACCCATCGCAAAACTGCGAGTGCAGGTTTATTTGGGGACCAACCCTTAGGCACTTGCAGCGAGGGTCAGCTTTGGGCCACATGGCCATCACACGATCTTTGCCAATAGACAAAAGGGACCTCGCATGAAATGTGGCATCCAATGAAGGAAAACATGTGATAAACACAGTTCTATGCACATCCAAATGATCACGCACCAGTCGTTGGGGGCCCGACCAGTGGGGGTGGGCGGTTAGCCCCGACCCTTGGGCACATGGCCTCCATGTGACCTTAATTTTTAAGAACTGGGCATTAGAGGACAATTTAACTGTCTTATAATTTTTCCCGTAGGGTGGGATTGTAGGCCAGATTTGTGTGCGTTGGTTTCGGGTTTGGGGAACCCAAGCTAGATTTGGGTCGAATTGTAGGATGGTTAGCTATGGAATTTGGAAAAAACTTGTAACATGCATAACCTTCCCATTTTTTGGCCAAATGAGGTGCATAAAGAACCCAGATAAGGGTTTTTGGTAGTTCTAGATCCATTGGAGACATTTGTTTTTGCATTTTGAGAATTGAAAATTTATGTAAAAGCATATTTTTGAGCATAATGAAAGAGGCCTTGCATTGGAAGCTAGACTAGGAGATGTAGCCCAGGAGAGGGGTGAACTCCTTTATCATGTTTTGATGTTATGTGTTTTTGAAATGGTTTATGTATCTGTTTGGCTGTTAATTGTGTTTAACAATCACTTGTTTATGTGTTTGGTAACTTGATACATTACCCAAAATACATATAAAATTTCACTTGCAATTTGTATATCACCTTCAATTTAAATTATAGATCGTTTTGGTATTAAAGAATCAAGTTGTTGTGAAGGTTTGATTTTGTTTACAAGTGTTTTTTTGATGCTTTCAAGGTTGAAGCTTAAAAGAAAAGAAGGAGAACTTGTGGAGCCAAGATCTGTAATTGTTTCAAGGAGAACAAACACACCTCAACCTTCAATAGTCATAGCACATGAAGAAGGTCCTGAAGGGATGTTTGAAGATGAAAGAACTTTCAAAAAATCATTCTTTGAGATGTTTGAAATGGTAAAGGTTCTTTATGAAGAGAGAAATGCAAGGTTGTATGGAGAGATCTCAAAACCTCCAAAAGGAGATGGAGGAAAAGGAGACAAGCCTCCAAAAGGGAATGGAGGGAATGGTGACAAGCCACCACCTTCACCTCCATCATCCTCATCCTCATATCCATCCTCATCTTCTACTTCTTCCACCCTTTCACAAAAACTTCCAAATTCTCCAAAAGGACATGGTAAAACTCCTTTGCTTAAGCTTGATATAAATTTTGAATTGAGGTAGATGCTGAGAAATTAGATAATTGGGTTCGTCAATTGAAGTGTCTTGTTGGATACAAAGAATCAAGGATGATGAGACCAAAATTCAACTTGCTTCTTTTAGATTGGAAGGTGCAACACTTATTTGGTGGGAAGCCAAAACTCAAGAAGACATGAAGAAACATGGTAAGGTTTTATCCTATTGGAATGATTTTTTTCTTGCAATAAGAAGGCATTTTTATCCATTGGCATACGTGCAAAAAACTATCATGAATTGGCAAAACTTTAGGCAACCCAAGGGGAAAAAATGTGCAATCTTATACTCAAGAATTTAGGAAAAGAGCTTTGATTTTGGGTATAGATTTTTCCTCTCAAGATAATTTGCTCAAATACATTGGAGGATTACATAGCTACTTGAGACATACCATTCTCATGTTTAACCCTACAAAACTAGATGAAGTTTGTGTATAGGAAACACATTTAGAGGCAAGAGGGAAATTTTTTTTTGAAGAAACTAGTGAGAAGTCATTCAAGTTTGGAGAAAAAGGAAAAGGGAAGTTTAAAGGCAAGGATAAGAAAAATGTTGCAGTTAAGAAAGAAAAAGAAAAAATTACATGTAAACATTGTTCAAAAGAAGGCCACGATGAAGACCACTATTAGAAACTTCATCTTGAGATGACACCCAAAAATTTTAATAATAAGGAGAAATAAAATATTGTTGCAACTACATAACGATATCTAGGATATGATTCTGGAGATGAAACAAAAATAATAGTTGTAGGATTGAAAGGTAAGGATTCAATTGCAAGTACTAGTTCTTTTAGCAAACCCATTGAAACCCAAAATGAAAGAGAAAGAATATAGTTGTTCCATATTAGAATCATCACAAAACATAACAAGATAGATACTTTGTTTGATAGTGGTTCACAAGAAAACCTCATTTCAGAATACATTGTCAAGAAATTAAATTTGGAAACCATTCCTCATCCTAAACCTTATCCTTTGGGTTGGGTATGTGACAATGCCAAGTTGCAAGTGACAATAAAATGCATACTTAGATTTGCCATCATTGCAAATTTTATTGATGAAGTAGAACTTGATGTGGTACCACTTGACATTTGTGGGATTGTTTTGGGAAGCCCATACTTCTATAACAGGAAAGCAATCTTTCATCGCAATGAGAACAAGTATCACTTTTTTAAATATGGGATTGAGTACATTGTTAGAGAACATAGCAAGAAAAAGAATTTATCTCTTGTGAATGTTCGACAAACCAAGAGGTTTGTAACTACTAGTCAAAATTTTACATTGTTGATGATTAAACATAAAGATGTTGATTAATCTAAAGTATTTCATTGAAATGAATAAAGTTTGAAATCATATTTCATTAAGGTTGCTAATCCATGTGATAATATGCTTCAGGAGTCTAACATGCCTCCTAAAAGAGGAAAACAATTTGAAGTTCATTTGCAGCAAGATGCATCATTGTTGAACATTGGTATGAACAAGATGTAAGCGTTAAAGAATGCAAGGGTCAAAAAGCAGATGCAAAATCTATTTGACAAAAAGGATACTGGTTCTAAAATATATTATTGCGGGTTTCATAATGTTTTGGCTTTGAGGAAGAATGGTGCATGGCGATGGCATTCACATTTGGTTAAGAGTCGAGCCAAAAACAAGGCTAGACATTCTAAGCATCATCATGACTACAATATTCAAGAGGAAGTGAACTTGAAATTAAATGTCTTCTTTGATTGAAGTTCAAGGAGAGAATATTCAAGTTTCTTTAGCATAATTTTTCTCTTCTAAACATCTTGAAGAATTGCAGCAAGGTTCTACCTTTGACAGAAAGAGAAAGACTTAAAAAATGAAGTACCTTCATGAGAATCTCAAAGCAACAAAAATGAACAAATCCAAATGGATTGAGGTTGGAAGGGTGAGGGAACAATACCCTCATCTAATTGTTGATTGAAAATGAGCTTTTCGAGGTCCAAAATATTCCAATGGGTAGGAGTGATATAGGGGATCAGTTTTGTGCTCAAAATTCAAAGTGTGTGATAGAGCTCAAAACCTAAATGACTAGATAGATCTCAACGATCTGAATCCAATGCAATTCATTTCACTCAAAACATATATCATATGCTCCCGATATCGTGTTCTGATCGATTTTCAAAACAAGAAAAAAATGCAGAATTGGCAGGGTGACTAAACATTTTGGGCCAGTGATTGGTTGCCACTTGGCTACTCTCAATTCATCCAAAAATTTAAATTTTATTGGACAATGGGTTTTCGCCATTTGTATCAAATTGATTGGCTCATAATTTATTTTAATATATTGGGTTATTGACTGTGTTTAGGTTTGACCAATGTGGGAGAGCCACATGGGCCAATTGGAGGTTGTCATGTGGCCTCCGATGATAGGTCAATTTTTTATTGAGGGTCGAAACACCCCACTGAATTTAAAACTGCAACCTTTTCCAAACAACCACATGCTTTTACCATTGCACCACTTCATGTTTCTTAACCATAAAAGGATTGGAGACTTATTTAAGGTGTAACGCATGGCGCACTTGGAATGGGGCCAGGGCTAAGCCCCAACCCTTGTCCCCACACCCTTAGAACCAAAGGGTGAGACCAAGGGCAAAGGCTAAGCCCCAATCCTAGTCCCCGTGCCCTCGGAACTAAGGGGTGGGACCAAGGGCTAGGGCTTAGCCTCAACTCCATGGTCACATCCACAACTCAATGCACTAGGAGTCAGAACCTTCGACAATGTTAAATGGGGGGCCAACCCCGAAGATCCAGGCTTGAGTCACATATAACCACTGAAAATAACCGCGAGTGGAAAAGTAAAGGGGCTAGCTCGGTGTCACGTGACCTATCACAAAAAAAGAATCATAGGTTTCATTGGGGGCTAGCCCCTAGGCACCTGCAATAGGGGCCATACTTGGGCCACGTGGTCGTCACACGACCTTTCTGACAGACAGAAGGGATCTTGCATGAAATGTGGCACTCAACACGGAAAAATAGTGCTAAAAAAGGTTCTATGCACATCCAAATGACCACACGCTAGTCGTTGGGGGCTCGGCCGACAAGGGCGGGCGGTTAGCCCCGGCCCTGGGCATGTGGCCCCCATGCAACCCTAATTTTTTGGAACTGTGCGTTAGAGGACAGTTTAACTATCTTACAATTTCACCCGTCGGATGGGATTGTATGCCAAATTTGCGTGCCGGTTCCGAGTTTGGGGTGCTCAAGCCAGATTTGGGTCGAATTGTAGGATGGTTAGCTATGGAATTTGGGAAAAACTTGTAACAGGCATAACTTTCTTAATTTTTGGCCAAATGAGGTGTAAAAAGAATGTAGATGGGGGTTTTTGATGGTTCTGGATCCATAGTAGACATTTTTTTTCATTTGAGAATTGCAAATTCATGTAAACAAATATTTTAGAGCATAATGAAAGAGGACCTGCATTGGAAGATGGACTAGAAGATGTAGCCTAGGAGAGGGGTGAACTCCTTTATCATGTTGTGTTGTTATGTGTTTCTGAAATGGTTTATTGTCTTTGTTTGACTGTTAATTGTGTTTAAAAATCACTTGTTTATGCGTTTAGTAACTTGATCCATTACCCAAAACACATATAAGATTTCACTTGCAATTTGTAAACCACCTTCAGTTTCAATTACAAATCAGGGTCTGGGGGACCCTAAGAATGACTTAATATGAATAACTGTGGAAATATACATTCTCTCAACCATATGTGAAGTTAGTTAATACGTGCATACAAATTTAATACTTTTAGTAAAATTACATTACAACAAGATTCTTAAACATGAATACTCATCCTCACTTTACCATGGATATTATTAACTTGTAAATAGGCTTTGTTAAAATACCATGGCTTCTAATACCACATGCCAAAACACCATAATTCATTTCACAATCAAAATATTGTATGAATATTTAATTTTAATTTAATTTAATTTAATGACATTTTGTAATTAAATCTAAAAGAAAAAAGGCTATACTTTTGAGATATATATAAACCCTCTACCCTCACTACTAAAACTATTTTGGGGATATTACATAGTGATTAAATCAAAGTTTTAATAAAATGAAAAATGAGAACACTTTTATTATACATATGTGAAATTTAGATAATACTAGCCTAGATCCATCTTAACTTTGATCTATTACGACAGGGATCAAAATCTCTTCTCACTCCAAAATAGGTTTGCACCTTAAGAGATTTGATCCCTCTAAGAGCTTGGTAAATCCAAATTTAACATAATCTAAACTAATTTTTAATAATGTGAATTTTTTTGTCTTTCTAAATGTATTACATAATCTTGAGGAAATTGTTTTATCATAAAATATAAAAATAAATTTAATGTTTTAAAAGAAAAAAATTAATAACATAAAATTAATAATTTTAAATTTTTCTATTGTTTCATTTTTAAAAGGATTGGAAATAAAATGAAAAAAAATAATTTAAAAAATGAAATTTTTTCGCTTAACTAAATTTTCATTACAAATAAAAATGACCGCTGAAATTGAAATAAGTGCATATGGGAGTGCAACGATCACTGAGATTGAAATGAGTTTATAAGTAGTGCAAAGATAACTCTAGTTCTCTGAGGTAAATATTCTAACTTATGATGAAAAAACATAAAAAGGAAAAAAAAACATAGATTTGATAAAGCGCTTCTATGAAATGAGAAAGTTTTAAATAAATAAATAATGTTGCATGAAGGATGTAAGGAGTGTGTGATGTGGATAAGGTTAAATGGTATATTTGGATCTGTGATGTCATATGGATTTATAGACTTCTCTTTTAAAGTGTGTATTGATATGGTTTTTCTTCTTCTTTAAAGTAATCATTTTTACATAATTTATGTATACAAACATTTACTCACAAATGAAGTGATATTTCCTTTATGTAATTGTATCTATCAAAATAGAGCAATGATTATGACATAGAAGCCACATACATAGTATACTAGCATGTAATCACAGGAGATGAACTCTATAATTTACATAAGAAATAACACAACAAAGCTTGATCCTAGCGGTCACCACATGAGATCATCCCATAGACATGAAACAATGACAGAACCTCTCTTTCAACAACCCCCAAACCTAGTTTTTACTCACATACTTGCATTATTAGGTTCTTTATGCAACATTCATGGGAAAACTGGGCAAGAATGACAATGAATGGGTGACAACATGTGGGAAAATGGCTAAGAAAATATATTTTGAATGGTGAAAGGAATGGAAAATTAATAAGCCATCATCTACCTCACACCTACACCTTTGAATGTACTCATGCCAACAAGGTAAAAGTGATCATTAGCTGGATTGTAGAATTCCTAATGCCATATGTCATGCCCATATTCATTTTGTGCTTCTTGTACATAGTCTTCTTGGTGTATGGAGTAACTATTTTTAGAAGGTGGCCAATTTCTAATGTAAACAAGTCAAAGCATGGAGCCAAGTTACACTTTTTGGCGAAATAAGGGAATGTTTTACTGAAAAAATAAATGCTCGATCGAGTAATTTCAAGCACTCAATTAAGAAATCTTTAGGTGCTTGTTCAAGCTTTCGAGACACTTAAAAATAACTCGGTCGAACATTTAAACAAACCCTACATTGAGCTCCTGTGGAACTTAGGTTAGGAGCTCGATTGAGCCCTAAAGCTCGATAGAGGCTTAAAGCTGAAAATTTTAAAATTATATGCAAACTTTAAAATTGTAAATATTTGATAGTTAAAAAAAAAACCAAATTTAATTACTAATTACATTTTAATAGGTTATTAACAATGGCATTGATTAATTTCTCATTACATTTCTAGTGTTTTAGTGTATAGATTTGAAAATTAATTCTATCCCAATTGCAACTGAAATTGTAATATTCTTATATTTATAATTTAGTAACTTAAAAATTAGTTTTTACTATGATTTAAATTTTCAATGTTATAATTTAAATAATAAATTGATTAAACATAAGAAAATTTATCAATTTGATTTTGATAAATATTACAATTTTTTATAAGAATAAGTGTAACTCAAAGAGGTGAATTTCACACTATTGGAAATATATATTTTATAAAATTAATAAACACGATTCCCTCATATATATATATATATATCCACTTGTTCAGGGAAAAAAATGTGCAGGTGTAAAATGTGATTGCACTCAATTTTGTCATCACTCACTTAGGTTAGGAATATATATTTTTAAAATAATTAAAACATAAGAAAATCATAAATTTTAAAATATTATTTGACTAATTTGAATATGAGTAACCTAGATTTAAATGTGCTTATGAAATTATTTTTAAAATAATAATATTATAAAATTTAGTTTATTTTAGTTTGTTATTGTTTTATTTATTTATTATTTTTGATTTATTTTTATTGAAATTTTCTACATAAAAAAATCATAAAATGATTAAGTATAAAAATATGCTATATTTAGAATCGAAACAAATATACAAATTATTACTTTTAAGAATTTCAAAATTGAAAAAACAAAGTTATTTATTTATTTATTTTTATATAGAAATTTATCTATATATTATTATAAAATTTGGATTTATAATCAAGGAAAATTGGAGTTTGGAATATATTTGAATACTTATAAAAATTACTTTATGGAATAAATAAATTTTATAATTCACTTAAATACAAGTATTGAGAGGTTTGTTTTTAAATAATTATGATAGCTCCATCAAGCCTCTGCTTAACCACGTTAAGGGCTCAATCAAGGGTTTCTTAAAACCTTGATTGAGCCTCTGTTTAACTACATTAAAGGATCTATTGATGATTTCTTAAACCCACGATCGAGCATTTTAAGTTCTCGATCGAGCTGTTGAGGGCCTAAAAAACAAAGTTTTAGCTCCTCTTTTGCAAATTTATCTACAACACCATTTTGTACCCTAGTGGACTCCAAGCACAATTTGTCCTTAAGTGGTAGAGTTGACCATGTTCGATTTGGGAGGGAACCCTCTATCCAATGGCATATGAGTTTGACATTTTCAAATTCATATTATATTTTTTATCTAATTTCTTTTAAACATAATGCTTGAAATTGTTTTGGATAGTCACAAAGGGGATAAAAAAAAATCAATAAAATAAAATATACGCAATTATTTTTTTTTCAAAAAATGTTACTGTCTTTGTTTATAAGCCCTCTTAAAAGGGTACTCCTGTTTTTCAGTTTATTCAAAGAGCTAAAAAAATCTTACGTGAACATATGTGTCTCCAAAATTCAATTTCAATATTACTTCACCAAATTCGAAAAATAATAAAAAAATATATTTTTGCATAAAAAGATAATTTTTTAATACCAAAAACTTAGTTATCTTCGTGTAGATCTCTCTCTCTCTCTCTCACACACACACACAGATATCTATATATATATATATATAGATATATTAGACTAAGTTATGCTACATGAACACACACATACCTCTTAAGTTTTGCTAAAATTTGCAAGGACATATATTGCATTTAATGGAAAATTGAGAGATTATACGAAACTATTTTTTTTTTCAAAAAATATCATGATGACAACAACGTAATTTTTCACATATTGTGTTTTTACTCCAAATAAAAATTCACAAAGTTTATATGAATTTTGAGAGCTGTAATTTGATAAAAGAGGAAAAACTGAAATTTCATCGTCACATTTGGTCGAAAAGTGTAACCCATTTTCATGCTTTAACCCAAACAAAATAAATCTTTCCTGAAGTATGTGACTACTACGTTGCACAATCAAAGCAAGTATCCTAAACAAAGGACCCTCTTCCTACTCTTGCACTATTCAAACCCTCCATAATTATTAAGAGTAATACCTTCACTGCAATAAATATGTTTCAATGCTTTGAATGACTTGTTGCATAGATTGAAAAGTTATGGTCTACTTGTTAAATGATGAACAATGTCTTGCAGATTGGGTCATAAGTATTCTATAAATTTTCTACAAAGGCTTAGGGTCTCTAGCTTAGGATTTGCACCATGCTACCACCAGAGATTGATAGGTTTCATGTTGGATTTTCTTCATAGCCATCACAAATTCACAATTGGCGGCCCACTATTTAGCCTTATTTCCCAAAAGAGATCATTTGTTTAGCACCCAAATCAACATCATGTGGGGTTGTCGTAAGAAGAAGGTAAAAGACAGGAACTACTCATTCATAAAGGCATATGGATCAATGGTATTATATCCTAGAAATTCCATTTGGAAGAAAGGAAGTTTGGCATCATCATTTTCATTACACTAGCTAGAAATATGGCTCCTATTGCTCTAAAAAAAGTCATCATGTTAGCATAATGTATAGTGAATTATGTGACTTGAATGGAACTAGCAATAGAATCAAATAAGCATGCTTATTTATATATTCCAAGAATAATTAGACTTGTTCTACTTAGGAACTATATTAAGCTAATTTTGCATTATAACCATATCAGGACTAGAAATAAGTACTTCATTTGATTTACCATTGCCAATAATCTTAGCAAGAAAGCTGGAAGTGTTGGTAGTATGGATATGTATTTTCTCATAGTGCCCTTCATTATCCCTGGTTTGGGAATAAAGGATCAATGTCCAGAAAAGGAATATTGCTTGAGGATTTCTTCTCGCATAAAGTAGGTGCAATCAATGTAGAGTGGTAGGCACCAAATGGTTGGGTGGTAGAATTCATATACTAAGTGAATCGACTACATGGAAATTTCCCTACATTATAAATGGTGAAGTTTGTGTTGAAATGTTGTGCATTTTGAGCTGATGGTATGAATCCTAGTTCAAGAATTGATTGTTCACAAAAACCTTATCTAGTGATGTTAAGAAATCCTTTTCTCTTTCTCCATTGACAAGGAATGTGTGCTCATCTGTTTCAATGTTTGGTGAGCTTACTTCCCACCGAAGTTCATTTACAATTAATTCATCATTAACAACATGTTTTTCTTTAGGAGATCTTCTAGTCCTTGCACCAAAAATCTAGTCCCAATTGATAGCACAAAAGATCCTTATCCTTGGAGAGCATATTCATATAACTCTACCACAGAGAGATTATAGAGAATAACAACAATTTTGAGGTCAACACCATTTGGAAGAGTAGAGGGCACCTGTTGTAGTGGCTACAACCACCCTCCAAAATTTTTCCTACACTTCGTTTTGGAGCCTCCCTACTAAATTCCCAGCAGCTTATCTTACATTCACTAGGTACTTGTGCTTTCATCTGAGTTTTACCTTTTGCTTTACAACTTGTGTTTTCTTACTTGCTTTTTTGTCTAAGCACAAGCTGACGTCTTGACTTGGTTGAAATCTAGTTCTAGACTGCCTTGATGATCTGCTCAATCCTAGAGGGAAAACATCCTTTCTCTCAGGAAATGAGCAGTTCAAGCCCATAGTGAGCTTTGGCTCCAAAATTACATAGACCCAGATGGTAGTCTATCTTCAGCTGGGAAACTGTGCAGAGCATGAGACGAAGCCAGAGCCACTTAACCCATGAACTTCACAGAAGCATCCCCTCAATAGCTTCCTAATACATGTGTTAGTAAGTTGCCCGGTTCTCCCTGGAACTACACAATTTATCTGTGCATGCATGGTATCCTTCCCTGAAAAAGAAAAAAACATAAAGCGAAACAACATCCCTAAAAATAGGGATTTAGTTTTAGTAGTCAAAATTACACTTGAGCTATTTTTGGAAACTTCTGCCATGTGTTTCTTTTTCCTAGATTTTTGGCTTTTGCGTCATAAACCCTAAATTGATTAAATTTATTTAATGGGCACCGCAAAAGCTCATTTTCACATTCAACCTTGGAGCTCTAACATTCTCTAGGAGATCTAGGAACCTTCGGCACAATCATCATAGCTTTTCTAGGTAAGTCTTTCTTTTCTAGCCTTCTACTTCTTTTTCTGTCGCTTTTGTTTCCTTGGCTTGCGAGAGTAATGTTTTACCCGTTTTATTGAATGACCACTAGTGTTTTGATTTGTTTTAGCTTGTAGAAGTTTTGTTTTAAGTTTCTCATTTCCTTTCCTATGTGTCACATGTATAACCCAGTTTTGCACTAACGGTTGTTATGCCGCTACTTTCTCCATTTTCTTCATTGTTCTTTTGTATGACTGATTACTACATTTGTTTTGATTGCATGCATCATCATTCACTGAGATTTGCACCAACCATCACTCACACATTAAGGTCTACTCGTTTTCATGTTGCGCTTGGGTAGATCTAGGCTTCCTTGGCCCGAATCTAGCTCTTCCTGGCATGCACTACACATTTCTCGATCTCTACCTTGGCTCCAAGAATTGCGCAGAGGCTCCTAGTGGTTGGCTTCAACTATGCATTATGTAGTTCCAAGAGCCAGTACCACAACGTTGGCCACTGAGATTATGCAATGCGTAGTCCCAGCTAGCACAAGCTAGACTGAACTGCACATTGCACAATTCTAGTCAGCAACACCTCCTCATTGTCAGCTAGGATTGCGCAATGCATAGATCTAGCTAACATTCCATCACCTTTGAAACCAAGAATTGTGCAATATTGCCCAACCGTTTCCTAGTTTGTTTCTTGGTCTTTCCCTAAAGTTATTTTGGTTTCAAGCTAACATTTGCATGCCATGAGTGTCCTCTCTGTCTCTAGGTACATCAGTGTTGAGCAGCTTTCAACAGTATAGGTAAGATGGCTTCCAAGAGAGATGGATCAAAGGATATTATCGATCTAGGTGGATATTGGTGGCCACTTACCTATTCCACTTGGACCCTCGCCATTTTTATTTCACTATTTTTCAGTTTCCTTAATTGTAGCACATTTTACTATCTTTCGTAGTTTTTCAGGCCTTGAACTTCCATAGCCGTTTTGAGGCCCTAAACAATTTTTTTTTTGGTGAAATAAGTTTGGTGATTTAAAAATAAAAAATGTTTTTAGCTGTAGTCCTCGAAGATATCTTTCCAACGAGGTATCATGCACATCAAACAGAGATAATATGACCAGGTTACAACCTCAGGAAGTTGAGTGCCCAACTAACCCTAATGAGGCCCATAAACTCTAGGTGTTACATCTCCTCGGGTTAGGGTTTTCTCTTACTGTTCAATAATAAAAAGGCCCTTGAGCCTCATTGTAACTCAGTTCATTGGCATGTAACCACCACATCTCTTCTTAGAGATAAGTTATCGTCGCCCCAGCTAGTCTTATTTCCATTCTGGTTGCAAGCATATCTCATTATTTGATATGAATGAAATGAAGTGTTATTTATGTTGCATCTCTATATTTATGGTTATATTTGTAATTAGTTGCATCCCTATTTAAATTCAGATCAATTCTCAAGAGTAGCACTTGGGATGAAGTTGAACATGTGTTAATGAACTTGCTAGTCTATGGAGACACACAACTGTTCATAAAGAAGGACATGAAGATAACATGGCAGGAAATTAAGGATATCTTCGCAGGAAACTTCAAGGAAGATCTAGAAGATTGGTAGGTCTATGCCAACATCCACAAGTCAAGATTTTATAAGGTTGCATGAAAGTACCCTACCTTCCCATGAGCGTACATCATTCACTGGATTGTCTCACATACCGATCCCAAGACGATAACACTAAGTAGTGCTAGTGGAACACAACTTTCTACCTTCGAGACACAAAAATATCATCAGATGTATCACTTAGAACAGTCGGTGAACCACATGGATGCACTTTTCTATACACTCAACAACAATTTGAACACTAGAGACATCATGAAGTGTTGGGTGAAAGAGTCGTCGAAGTTTAGGTCGGCACCTAATCAGGTCTACAAAAATAAGCCAATCAGAAAGGCCTACCAACTCTTGATCATCTTTGCATTTATCTTGTACGGTTTAGAGAGCACGAAGACCTTTTTGCAGAATTTGGTGGTTGTGCTGGATTAGTTTCCAAATGAAGGAAGGCCATTCAAATGGTCATATATGTTGGATTTTCAGTTGAAACTGCATGTGACTAATGCCCAAAATCTACCCAAGGATTAGCAAGAGAGATTCTATATGTCTGCATACCTACTTGATACAATTTGTGCCTAACAGCATTTTGCTAGAATGGGTTGGATATGGACACCATCAGAGAATGATGTGAACATTTATTGCAAGTTTCTTTCTAAGTGCAGCTATTGAGGAGTCATGGTGAGGCTATCTGACCATTTCATCATCCCGGTTTACAAGTTGATATTTGAGAAGGATCCACCTTCCATGTCCCAAGAAGCGATATAGGCATTACTTAACATTGCAGATTGGTATGCCTCACCCTATGGCACCTTCAGTAGGATTTTTGGTGGAGAAAAGTCTCTGCATGTGCTACCCATGTTTTCCACGAATAAGTTGGTCATGCAAGAGGTTGCATATCACATCTCCATAAGGTTATCGGTAGGGTTGCATAGGAGGAAGAAGGAACCATGGCCTGCTCTTCCTTTGTGGATTGGGTTGTACGAGGTATAGATCTTGAAGGATGCAGATACCAAGGCCAATGACTTAGAAAAGTATGAGTTCAGCAGTAAGTGCTACAATCTGTATGATCCCCACTGCATATGTAAGAACCACTGTGTAAAGGTGTATTATCTATGGATCCATGGGACATCTCATTGGGTAGAGGAAGATCCTTGGGGGTACTATTACAACTCATCTAGGCTCAGTGAACCAGTCAACATGGCTATAGAATGGAAAGTTTCTCTATAGGCAGTAGCACCACTGGAAGCAACAATAACATTAGCAGTTAGCAGCAAATAGGTGCAAGACAAAGGCAAGAGGAAGATTACTGATATCCCAGAGGCTGAGAAAAGCTACACGTTCAGAGAAGATCCTCTCATTGAGAGAGTAGATTTGGAAATAAAGGAAAATAGGAAACATCACATAAAGAGAGTAGAACGAAGGAAGAGAGAGAAGCAAAGGTTGGAGGATGCATAAAGGAAGTCTTAGGAAACAGAGAAGAAGCTGAAAGAAGAGTAGGAGCTAAGAAAGAGAGAGAAGAAAATGTTGGAGGATGCATAAAGGAAGTTTTAGGAAACAGAGAAGAAGCTGAAAGAAGAGTAGGAGCTAAGAAAGAGAGAGAGGGAGGAGAAGCAAAAACGAGAATAGGAAGAAGGGAAAGGTGCAATGACAGAGAAAACTATGCCTATATAGGTGGAGGAGTTAGAATAACTAGAAAATGAAGAAGAGGGCGAGCAGGTGCAGGTTTGGGAACTTTCTCAACAAATTGAGCAAATGGTTGAAGCAATGGACATGGAGTTGGAACATGAGAAACAGGAGCAAGATACTCATCTCATGCTGAGAACATCCTAGTTCACACATCAACCTCAACCACCTCTGGAATCAGAACCAGTCCCGAGCGAGAAAGGAGAGGTTGTTCTCCTTGATGATGATCCGGTGACGAATGTGTACAATCTGTCATTTGATGAGTCACAACAAAGGATTTTACAGGCGTGGATAAATCATATCTCGGATGATCACGCATCAGCTAGACATATGGAGGAAAGGGTGATTATGTCAGATGTTGGGAAACATCCAGCTGCCATGGCGATGCCTCTAAGGCTTATGCAGAAACCGCGAGCTCAACTATCAAGTTCTTATTAGTAGAGAATGATCAGATGGAAAAGGAATTGCAAGAGACTGGGAAGAGGATAGAACAATCCAGAGGATCCGCTCTGGCAAAGATGAGAAAAGAAATACTTTCTGAAGTATCAACTCTTGAGACCACCATGCAGAAAACTTTATGATGGATTTACCATTGTGCACAAGGCAATTGTCCATCTGTATGGTTTTTAGCAACGATGCATGAAGATTGTCCAAACTCTAAAAGATATACATGCTACTATTTCACATGTACAGGAATGGACAATGAGGTACAACAGATCCCCTTTTTACTTGAAGAAGATAATGAGGCAGTAGGCAAAGCTAGACAAAGCACGAATCTGGATTTTTATTCGAAACTATGAACAACTCCTTTCGCTTATCACTAGCATTGAGGCTCCCTATGCATGGTTTTTCAAGAGTCTAGATGTCATGCTGAGGACACACATGATCCCTTAAATTGGATCCCTCATGCAATCCATTAAGAAGATTCGATTTCAGCTCGAGGTCGAAAGGTACATGGAGTAGTTGATGTGAGAGGTTGCCAGTGAAGACTTGCATCTAAGCGTAGAAAACATGCAGAAGTACATTGGTGGTCCAACCACACTCAGATCAATTTTGTGCACGCTTCAAGATGAGTTGGAAACAGGTTCTAGAACTATATACCCATAATCCATGGAGGCAAGAGTCCGTTTCCAAAAAGACATCACCAAACAATACAGGGACACAATAATGCAATACCAAGCTTGGTATCAATTCGTCACCATAGACCATCAAGAGGATGTTTCCGAGTTGGTATTTCCCCAAGATTCTGAGTGATGGTGTTTGTCTTGTTAGGATGAATCAAGCCCATTTTGTCCCACATGGGTATATATGGAAATTGTATTATAATTTGCAAATATATTGTAAGTGAAATTCCAAGTGTCATTAGTGGAATGTGAATGGTCACTATGTAAATTAAAGAGTTATTTGTAAAGGATTTGAAGAGTCATGAGAGTTAAAGGGGAATGTCAAGGGTTAACCCACCATTTGTTATATATATAACCTCATAACTCATAGTACAAGGTTTTGGGAGCCAAGCTTTTGGCTAGGCTTTAGCTTAGAGAAGGCTTAGGAGTATTGTGACGAGCCTTGGATTCTCCACAATGTAGAGTGAGTACACATTTTTGGAGAAGAAGATGGTGTTGACTATAATGTTCCACTATTGGGGCTAGTAGGTTTCAATGGCATATGTATGGATGGAATTTTCACTTAATAATAAAACTGAGGCAACATGTTTTCATGCATATGTTGTTATTGTAATTGGACTATTCTAGTTTCTTTAGTAATGTATGTTGTTTAACTTACGCATTTGTGTATGAACTATTTTGTATGCAATTGTCTGAATCTTGTTGAAGGCGTGTTGTTGGATTAACTTGTCACTTTGGTTTTTGGACTAATCCACTTCCAACTTGTGATCTCATTCCGCTTGTGTTTTCCTTTTAGGATGCGTACTATTATAGGATTCTAAGGGACACACTTCCTTTTCCCCTTCGTGTGTTAGAACCCCCATGCATATCACTTGACTCGCTGTAAGGTCACGCACTTGCTTCTGCCCAAATTTATCATACTTATCTTTGCGCACTACCATGGTCAAGGCACTACATTACCACCCACTGCTGGGACTCCTACTCCAAACAATATGAGGTCTAGTTGGGACTTCTTACTGAGGGGATCCCCTTGATATGTTGTCGGATCCAACACTGTCAACATTTCTGGTGCTAGAAGGAGGGCCAGATGATAATCTAAGCCCTCAAAGTATTTTTTGAATCTCTAAACATCATTCATGACTTACATCAAAATCTTAACTCCGACATGTTTTTCTCATGCACATGATTTCGAAGTGTCAAAGGATGTCATCGATGACCTGTCATGACTCAAATATAATGGAGAAGGCAGAATATCCTTGTTAAGACACACAGTTTCCTTTTTGGGCTTCTATGAGAGGAATGAGGTCCCCTCGGACAACATTGGCTGTGGGTTGTTCACTTGCACGTTAGAAAGGCGTGTTAAGCAATGGTGTCTCACATTTCTCACAACCTCTATTCACTATTTTAATCACATGATCAAAGATTTAGGTAATTCTTTCTTTCGTTATGACTGTAAAGAACTTAATAAAAAAATTTCTGGAGTTACAAAAAGCACCTAATGAATCTATTGTGCAATTTTGGGAATGCTTCTATAATATTTCTTTTCAAATCCCTGAAGATGAAGTTGATTGGAAATTTCTCAGAGAAATATTTCAGTATCTTCTTCACGTATCTAAAAATCCACATGAGTTAGAATCATTCGAACACCTCCTAGCATAACTCAGTGTTAGAGATTCCAAATCTAATATGGACAAGGTCACTGTCACGAGTGACTCTTTGTCCTCTTGTCATCAAACGACTTTATTTTTGTAGGATGAGGTGGGAGAAGTTGCAAACCAATTTTTTGAACTATCACCACCTCCCACCCCATCTGCTCTGGATATGCAACCCCGATGGTTGTCACGTGATCTCATTCTCTCAACCTCCATCCTCTGGTTCCTATGATCCTCCAGATTTTACTATGTTGCATTCATCCATTCCAGACTCCACATTTGTTGTTCACAAGGATCAAGTTGTCAATGGAGTCTGTTTTGAGAAACCAACCTGTGCTATCATTTTTTATGAGTATGTGTGGGAATATGAAGAAGAAGTCACAGTGAAGGATGACTTATTTTCATCCACACCTCATCTACTTTATCCTGACATCACCAATGATTCTGATATTTCTGATTTATCTTGTGAAAATTCATACCTGAATGTTTCTACTTCCAATCATTCACAAGAAACACAGGATTTCATTTTGTCATTTGATTATGGAAAGGACAAATCTTTATTTCCAAATCCACCCAATATTTCATCTTTCATTTATGGAAATTCAGAGGGTGAAAAATTATGTTTCTCATCAACCCCTTTATATGATTTGTCAGATCATGAGGATGCTAATGCACATATCGAATTTTCTAATCATGGCTGTTGTGATATTTTTACTCATTCATTTGATCATGATTCTGATTCACTTACTATTGATCTTTCTAAGCCACCAGTATTTGATGATACATATTCTGATGAAGTGGAGACCCCTCAAGCTGTTGAGGCACTTCAGCCCAAGCTAATGGTTATGTCAGGTTCTCGCAGCCCTGAGGTTAGTTCCACTTCCGATCAAAAATCTGTTGAATCACCCTAGGCTCCTCATCACTCTCTTGTTCGCATTGAAAATCAATCTAGTTTACAAATTTCACATCCTCCACCAAAATCACATGATCCTATCACTCATGCATTGGAGGAGTCATATGTAGCAAGTCATGTTGCGAAACAAAAATTTTCTTCTTTTTGCATGTTTTCTTGTTTTTCAAGGTCGAAAGAGTGTACATGCTTGTCATTTGCACACAGTGTGATACAACACCATGATACATCTGTAGAGTGTCTTCCATGTGATTTTACTCTTTTATTTTCTATGGATGCATTCAAACTTCTAGTGTGTTAATTTTCATTGCTTTATCTTTCTTTCTTACTAGTTTTCTTGAATATCTTTCTTGTCAACCATGCCTTCACTTAAATTGGCCAACCAATGCATCGATGGCTGCATTGGAAATATCACTTCATATGAATAGGCCAATGCATTGTTTAACTTAGGAGTAGGAGTGGTGTTTTCTTTCCTGTTTTTATTTGCTTTCATGTTTTCCTTTGTTTTCTTGTTTGTTATTTTATGCACTCGTAGGATTAGCTTCCCATGAAACTATGTTTGGCTTCTTGAGACAAGCAAGGTGAAATACAAGAGGACTTGTACAACTATAAACATTTGGTTATCTGTCTGTTCCCTCTCTTTATGAATATCTTGTGTTTCTTTTAGTCGATGATACGCTGATGGAAAATACATTCTTTTCAGAGTGAGTCTTGGTGAAATCACAACGCTTACACTTTTAACTAGTACCGCTTACTGTAATTGGTTTTCTATATTCGGTTAACCCTTGTCAACTTATTCAAGTAGAGTAAGGTGAGTGGAAAAAACCTTAACAACTATGTCAGAGGTATATATAAACATCCTTCTCTAAAGGGACAACCCCTCCTACTTTCAATAAGTTGGGATCCCTCTTCTGACTCATGAAATAAATAAGTTCCTATGCACGGTTCCTTAAAAAAATGAAAATGAAAAAAATAAAATAAAGGAAAAAGAAGAGAAAGGCTTCCTACGTAGGGAGGTGAAGCAAGTAACTCCATCGGGAAACTATCTAGGCTCGCTGGTAGCATATCAATTCTTGTGTTCCTGAAGTGACTCCATCGGCGTACTGTCCAGGCCTGCTGGTAGCGGAGCAACACTAGAGATGCAACTAAAACTCTGGCAGTCTATATTCCTTGTGTATCAATATAACCCTCATCCCCAATCGAAACAACTCAGTTGACTTGGCTTGGTATGTGTGCTATTGATAAAAGAGAATGGTAGGGACTACATCTTTAAGTCAAGCTAGTGAATAAGCTATGAAGATCAAAGAATCGAACAATACTTTCGAAAGAGTTAGACTCTCTTTACATAAGGCAAGGTCCATGCAAAGAGAGAGAGTTCTTCCAGTGTGTAAACAATGCTGTAGCCTATTATGATTAATGGAAAAAACCTGTGAGCAATTTATGAAACCGACGTTTCGGACTAGCTAGGTGAGTCCATCATCAGGGAAATGAGATCTGTATTTTGAGAAGAGAGAGTCAAGAAAATGTGAACCTATTAATAGAAGGATAGAGAGATAACTTAGGGTTGGAGAGGTCGGCTTGGTTTTCATATATTTATTAATAAATTGATTAAGTTAATTTTAATTTGTTTTTAATTTTTATTTTAATTAATAAATTTTAGTTAATAAATTTAAAACTTAATTAAAAATAAAATTAATTTAACCTAAATTAAAATAAAATTAATTTAAACTAAATTTAAAATAAAATTAATTTAATTAATTAATTAATTAAATTAACTTTAAATTTAGTTTAGATTTTATTTTAATAAATTAATTAATTAATTTAAACTACATTTAAAATAAAATTAATTTAATTAATTAATTAATTAATTAATTAATTTAATTAACTAAATAAATAAATAAATTAATTAATTAATTTAATTAATTTAACCTAAATTAAAATAAAATTAATTTGAACTAGATTTAAAATACAATTAATTTAATTAATTAATTAATTAATTAAATTAACTTTAAATTTAGTTTAAATTTTATTTTAATTAATTAATTAATTAATTTATATATATATATATATATATATATATATATATATATATATATATATATATTTATTTTAATTTTATTTTAATTTTTAAATTATGAGCTGTAAATGCTGTCTCAAGGAAGAATTTGTATAAATTAAAGTTACTTTATTTTATTCAGCAAAGGTTTCCATGTATTACTTAGTTTAAGACCATCATCCCTATTCATATTATTAGAAGATTTTTCAATTTCAATTGCCTCTTTAATTCTTCTTTTTAAATAGTGGTCTTCCTTATGGATTAATTTAGCTTGTTCCATGCATATATAGTGAGAGGAGGAACAAGCGTGCTCTGCAAGACCTGATTTATCAGACCTATTTCTAGTAATATCGCTAATGTGTTCTTTTAATCTTACTCCAAAGGATCTCCCTGTTTCCCCTATATAAACTTTACCGCACGAACAGGGAATCGAATAAACGCCTTTGTGATTTTTTGGGTCAATTGCATCTTTCGCGGATTCAAGCATGTTTTTTATGGTGTTAGGGGGGGTGAAAGCTACCATAATGTTGTGCTTAGCGAGAACTTTGGCAATTTTGTCAGTGGTTCCTTTGATATAGGGAAGGGAGATTCTAGGGTTTTCAAACGATTTCCTTTTGTTTTGTTTATTGGTTAAGGAATCTTTAATTATTTTGCGGATGGTGTGATGTTGATAGCCATTGTTTACAAAAACTTCATGGAGATGGACAAGTTCTTCATCTAGATGTTCTGGGTCGGAGATTCTAGAGGCTCTCGTGGTTAGGGTTTTGATGACACCCATTTTTTGCTTAGGATGGTGGTGGGAGTTTGCATGAAGATACCTGTCAGTGTGCGTTTTCTTTCTGAAGACCTGGTGGCTTAGCTTGCCATCTTTCTTGGTGAGGAGGACATCTAAGAAGGGGAGCTGGTTGTCTTTCTCAATTTCAATGGTGAATTTTATGTGTTGAGAGAGGCTATTTATATGGGATAAGAATTCCTTGAGCCTATCCAAACCATGGCTCCATTTAGCAAAAATATCATCTACAAACACCCTTTAAAATTTTTCCTACGCTTCGTTTTGGAGCCTTCCTACCAAATTCCCAACAACTTATCTTACACAAACCAAGTACTTGTGCTTTCATTTCAATTTTATATTTTTCTTTACAACTTGTGTTTGCTTACTTTAATTATTGACTAACCACAAGATGACCTCTTGACTTGGTTGTAATTCGGTTCTAGCACTACCTTGATGATCTACACAATCGTAGAGGGCAACCAACCTTGCTCTCTAGAAATGCAGAGTTCAAGCCCACAGTGAGCTTCAGCTCTAGAATTGCGTAGACCTAGTTGGTAGGTTGTCTTCAACTGGGAAAATACGCAGAGTGCGAGAGGTAGCCAAAGAAACTTAGCCATGAATTGCATAGAAGCATTCCCTTAGCAGTTTCCCGATGCATGTGTCAGTGAGCTGCCTGGTTCTCCCCAGAACTATGCAATTTCTCCGTGCATGCATGGCAACCTTTCTCAGAAAAGAAAAAAAGAAAAATGTGAAAACACATCCCTAAAAATAGGGATCTATTTTTAGTAGTCGGAGTTGCATTTGAGCTATTTTTTGAAACTACCACTATGTGTCACTTTTTCCAAGATTTTTGGCCTTCACGTCATAAACCCTAAATCTATCAAATCTATTTAATGAGTGCCACCAGAGCTCATTTTCACATTCGATATTGGAGCTCTAGCATTCCCGAGGAGATCTAAGAACGTTCGACATAGTCGTAGCAACTTTTCTAGGTAAGTATTACTTTTCTAGCCTTTTGCTGCTTTTAACGATGTAAACTTTGAAACGGGAACTATAACCTCAAAACAAGAACTCTGGCCAAAAAACCCCGAAAAACATCAAAAATAGTGCTAAGAAAAAAAGTGTGTAGAATGGAACGATGGTTTTTTTTAGGGTCAATTTTGAACATGTTTTAAAAATGGTAGTGAAAACAAATTTTTTGTGCAAAAATTGTGCAAAAAACACCCTGAAAATGAAAAGTCTTGATACTGGAATGATGGTTTTTTTTTTAGGGTCAATTTTCAACATTTCTAAAAAATGGCAGTAAAACCAATTTTTTATGTGCAAAAGAACCCCTGTTTTTGAGGAAAAAAACACACTAATGTTTTTGGTAGAATAACATTTTTCTTTCCTAGGTATAATTTCAACATGTTTTAGTAATGACGATATAGATAAAATAATGGGATCTGAAACACATTAAAATTATATTAGTTTTCATCCATGTTGTTAAACATATAATAACACGACTCTAAAGATCGCTAACATTCTAATCGTTTTCAACCATAACATTAAAGATACAAAAAAATTTGGAAAATTTTCAAGAATAAAATTAAACAACCATGACATTATGAACAAATTACATGACTAAAGTGATCAAACTGTCATTATTTGTAGATTGAATGAAACATACATTATATCTCTAATTTATTATTGCATTGTAGATATTCTAAGCAATAAAATTCATCATAATTAAAACATATAATCCAACAACATAAAAATGACTCATAAATTCTGATTTAACACCATATGAAAATCAAATTTTTTATTTCAACATACGATGCAAACATCAGTTGTATAAATTGTCTTAGATAATTATTCAAAATCACTCATATTTTCTTGCACACCATCAGAATTTACGTCTTCAGATGAATGACTGGATGCAGATGAATATGTTCCATATTCTTCTCTTTCATCAACTAGTGCCCCATCTGAGTCCACATGCATGCCCACCATTTTAGGTTTCAAAATTCTTCTTGATATATGATTGGTTTCAACAGACTCCCATATCAACACTGTTCCTTCTAATAACAACCTTTTCAGAATCTCTATTGTATTGAAGTGAAGAGTTCCTCTCTTTGTTAAATTGCAGTCATAAACATGTATGTCAACACCCTTGAATTTTAAGAGGACTCTGCGGTGACGATTCATATTTCTACCCTTTCTTTTTCTCTTTCCTCCAATTTTTTTATCAACTACCATCTCTGGCTTATACACACCATTGAAGGGGTGTGTATTTGTGGCATACCAATGTACTTCAACACCTGTAACATCTTCTTTTTTTGTAATGACCTATATAACCTTAGCAATCCAGAATGGATAGCCATTGGGATCTACATCTACTAGCACTGTGATCATGCAACCCTCAATATCCTGTATTGAACCCCTGTAAAGGTCTTCCATGGATTCACATTGTGCATGAGATCTTCTGGAACCAATATACATCTCTCTTTCCTTTGCCTGTGAAGAATTAATAATACCTTGAGATTGTTGTTGTTCAAAAGTGTTTCTTTCCTTATGTTCATTTAACACATTTTGTGGCCAAATAAATGGATTTATCAAAGGTATATCTTCATTTTTTGTTCTTGAAATGATATCACTTTGATTATTGAAAAAGGACTCCCACCAAACTGAATCAACAATATCAAAGTACTCATATGTATATCTAATACATTTTTTAATTTCTTTTAGACAATCAGCATAATTTATATCTCTATTTTGTGTGCGTGCATTATGAACTTCAACAACTGATTGTAATAACAATATATTTGATGAAAATATTGGATGATCTGGAATGAACTTGAAAAATTCCAAACCTGATGACGGTGCCCATTCTGCAGTATTTGAATACTTCTTGCCCCATATTAGTGTTTTCCCATCAATTTTTTTGATACGAAATTGATGTTGGAAGCTAATGTCATTAAGTTGTTCAATGCATTTCTCCTCACCATATGATCCTAGAAATAACCTTCGCATGTCAACAGTTTCTTCCAACACATCAAAAGTAGGTTTGGGCATGTATGATTTCTTAATACATTCAATTAATGATGGAAAGCTCCCAACATCCTTCCTCAATGTGACTGAAAAATGACTGAACATCTGATCAATATGGTCATGAGTGTGCCCAACAAGAAGGAAACCAACCTTTACCTTTTGAAAATTTTTCAATTCAACAAGCATGTTTAGATATCCAAAAACAATTTGATTTTTGTTTTCACGGCAAGTCTTGTCCAATTTTAGATACAAAACTTCAGGAAGATTACCAGACCAATGAGAAAGCAAATCATGAATTATGGTTATTTTCAGATTTTCATCATTATGAATATTTGGAGCTGTGAAGTACACCCTTGGCAACATTTTCCCATTGAAGACCATACAACCGACTAAGTGACACTAAATAAAATTTTCCTCTTGTAATTTTTTGGGTGTGCAAACAAAATGTGGTAAAAGTGTTTTCTTATGGTCCATACCATCAATTATCAAACCTAGATATTTATTTGGATTATCATAACACTTCTTTCGATGCTTGTACAACCTTTTCCTTTCACTTGTTTGTTGTTCACGATACTCCTAAAATTCTTTGACAATGGAATCTACAAAACATAAAATGAAGTTATTAAGAAATACGTTTTCATAGTTAATGACTATACAATTTTAAAAATTAAAGTTATGAATGCTTACCTCTTTCTAACGCTTCACATTTATCCCCTTTTTATTTAAAATAAGCACATGTACTACAAATCCCCATCCTTGTCTTCTTAGGAATACAAACATTGTTGAATTCTTTTTTCCATACCTTCACAAAATATTGATATGTAATAAATCGACCATGTCCCTCAGCACCTTCTGCATATTCTTTGTATAAGTTGTAGATTTCTCATCTTGAGAAATTATCTGGAATTGTATTGTGTCTCTATTTGGCATACACTCCCCATGCTTTGAAAAGAAATCTTTCATCCATGACATTGCAGTATTTGATAATGGCCCAAACTGTCGTTTATGACGTACTTATGAATAAAATGTGGGATCTTTTTCCAAAATTTCTTTGATTCTTGGGAGACGAAAATTACCCATTGAATGAAACATTTTGAAAGCCTTTCTACAGATAAATAAAGTGTTATGCTCTTAACCTACAAGACGATACCAGAATACCAAATATGCAAAGAAATATACCCAGAACATAGAAGAATGAGAAATAATAGCAAGTATTTTATTATTTAGAAAGCAATGTTCACTTGCCTCTTCGAGGGGGCAACCTCCAATAGAGCTGAGCTCAATTACAGAATAAGACACGATGCTCCTCTAGGGGAGTCTCTATCCTTTATATAGGATTCATATATGCAATACCATGGGGCAATACCGTGGTTCTTATTAATACCATCTATCTAATACCATGGCCCATTTGCAACTAACTGTGGTCCCTTAATTAAATGCGGGTTAGCCACTTACAATTATTAATATGGGCTTTATTGACTCTTTACTTAACTATAACTATGACTCGATCCTATTACATAAATAACGGGGTTAGGGTGGGACCCTAACATGCCCTACCACATAAGAATAGCCTTGTCCTCAAGGCTGAAGCTGCAGAAACTGCCGAAGAATAGTGGCTGGTTCCTAAGTTGCATCTTCCGGAGAGGTGTCTTTCCACTTGACGAGGACTTCCTTGATCATGTGGCCATGCAGGTGCCATTCTCATGTGTCAAGAACCTGTTCAGGTTGGAGCCAGATTGACCCTTCTTCATCCAGTTCAGGTAGACTGGTTTGAATTCTACAATTGTTCCCAATCACTTCCTTGAGGCATGAGACATGGAAGACTAGATGGATTTTTGTAGTGGGTGGAAAAGCTAGCTTGTAGGCAACTTCTCCAATGTGCTGAAGTACTTGATACGGTCCATAGAATTTTGGAGATAGTTTCTAACAACCCTTTTCTTTCAGTGATGTTTGCTTATATGGTTGCAACCTCAAAAATACCTGATCCCCTTCTTGAAATTGGTGTTCTGAACGATGTTGATCTACCTGTTGCTTCATGCTGTTTTGAACTTGATGAAGATTCTCTCTAAGGTGGGCCAACATGGTTGTGTGGTTCTGTAGGAGTTGATCCACTGCTTGTACCTTCGAGCATCCCTTGATATAAGAAGTAGGGGAAGGAGGGAGTTGACCATAAATTGCTTCATACAGAGTCATTTTGGTGGTGGCATGATAGTTGGTGTTATGCCACCATTCGGCTAGAGGTAACCACTGTACCCAGAGATGTTTCTTTTTTGAAGTGAAACACCTAAGGTAGGTCTCCGGACATTTGTTGACTTCTTCAGTTTGACCATCAGTTTGTGGATGATAGAAAGTACTGAGTTGTAGCTGGGTACCTTGTAGCCGGAAGAGTTCCTGCCAAAAGTTATTGGTGAAGATCGGGTCATGGTCAGACACAATGGAAGTGGGCATGCCATGCAATTTGAAGATCTGATCCATGAAATATTGAGCGACCAAAGTTGGTGTAAAAGGGTGGGGTAGGGCGCAAAAATGAGCATACTTAGAAAGTTTGTCCACAACCACCATGATGACTGACTTGTTTCCTGACTTTGGAAGACCCGTAATGAAATCGATAGAAATCTCTATCCAGATTGAGGTTGGGATGGGAAATGGCTATAATGTACCTGGGGATTTGACTGTTTCTCCTTTGTGGCACTGACAAACGTCGCATTCAGCTACAAAAGTAAGAATGTCCTTTTTCATGCCTGTCCAAAAAAATTATCTTCGAGTGTGAGCATACATCTTCTGAAAGCCTGAATGTCCTGCAGTGGGAGATGAGTGAAACTCCACCAAAATGTAGCTTTTGAGGGTGTATATTGGTGATATTACGACTCTATCCTTGTAGTGAAGAATCTCGTCCTACCACAAGTAGCCCGATGTGGAATTTGGATCCGCCTGCAATTTATTAATGAGTTAGGAGAGCCAGGGATGTGAAAACCATTCCTTGTGAGCCTCTTCAATCCATTCTAGAATGGGAAGGGAAATTGCGAGCAGGGTACTTTCCTCCTCAAATTGGTGGGATAACACATATGCTACAATATTTTTGTTCCCTTTCTTGTAAATTATCTCATAATCATGTCCCAGCATTTTGGCAAGCCATTTATTTTGTTGTGGTGAGGATAGGCGTTGCTCCAAAAAATATTTAAGGCTTTGATGGTCTGTGTGGATTTGGAAACGTCGCCCCAATAAGTATGGTCACCAGGTATCTACTACATGTAAGATGGCCATCATCTCCATCTCATAGGTAGATTGTCCCAGATTCTTCCCACTTAGTTGTTGGCTCATGAAGGCCAAGGGTCGAACTTCCTACATTAAGACCGCCCCTCTACCTGTACCTGAAGCATCACATTCAGTCACAAAAGATTTGGTGAAGTTGGGTAGTGCTAAGACTGGAGTGGAACACATGGCATGTTTGAGAGCTGTAAAGGCTTGTTATGCTTCATCATTCCATAGGAGTGAATTTTTCTTGAGGAGTTGAGTGAGGGGCCTAGCAATGCGACCATAATTGCAAACAAATTTGCGATAGTAGCATGTGAGACCCAAAAATCCTCTCAGGCTCTTCAAGGTCTTAGGTTCAGGCCAATCCTTCATTGCCTGGATCTTTTTGGGGTCCACCCTGACACCTTCACGCCCCACAATGTGGCCCAAATACTTAAATTCTTCCATGCCAAAAGAGAACTTGGAAATCTTGACAAATAATTTTTATGCTTGTGGAGCAGTTGCAAGAGCAGATCTACATGCTGAAGATGTGTGGCCCAGGTGCGACTGTAGATGAGGATGTCATCAAAGAAAACAAGGACAAATTTTTTGAGATATGGTTTGAGCAGGTGGTTCATAAGGCTCTGAAAAGTGGATGGGGCATTACAAAGACCGAATGGCATGACCAGGAACTCATAATGGCCTTCATGAGTTTGGAATGTCTACTTCTTTCATGTGAATTTGGTGGTAGCCTGAGCGAAGGTTGAGCTTAGTAAATAATTGAGCCCCATTTAGTTCATCCAGCAAATCATTGACAATTGGGATGGGAAATTTATCTTTGACTGTCAACTTATCAAGGGCCCTGAAGTCTGGACACATACGCCATTCCCCATATTTCTTGAGCACCATGACCACTGGCGATGAATAAGGACTAATGCTGGGACGAATGACGCCTGCTTCCAAGAGTTCCTTGATTATTTTTTCTATTTCATTCTTTTGGGAGAATAGATATCTATATGGGCACACATTTGGTGGTTGGGCCCCTGGGACCAAAGTAATGCTATGATCATGTTCCCCTCTCGAGGGTGGAAGCTCATGAAGCTTGTCAAAGACTGGCAGATGGTTGTTCTGTTGCATCTCAGGATGAATATGAAGAAAATTGGGTTCGAAAGCCTGGATGGCATTAAATTGAGCTATAACTCCATGGTGGCCCTTTTTTAACAATTTTTCCATCCGATGTCAGTTGATGATAAAGGGAGCTCCCGCCCAGAGTCCGCGGAGGGTATGTGTGTAGTTGCTCTGCTTAAAGCTCATATATAACTCCTAGAAATCCATTATGATTAGGTCAAGTGTGCGAAGCCATTCAGCACCGATGACAATGTCGCACCTTCCCATGTGTATGGCAAACATGTGGGTCTTTAACTGATAATCCCCCATTTGAAGTTTGACATTTTCACAATGGCCTTCACATTTCATTCTCCCCCCATCAGCAATTTGGACCTAGAATTTAGAAACTGCTTGGAAAAAACAATGCACTGCTTCCGCAACTCTTTGATGGATAAAATTATGTATACTTCCCTATCAATCAAGACTACTACTGGGTGATGCTTAATAAAACCTCCGATTTCGAGAGTTTGGGGCGAAGAAATCCCTGCCAAAGCATGCAGTGAGATAACTGGTTCTTCAGGTACATTGTCCTACTGGTTGTCCTCTTCTTCCTCCTCTGGTTCCTCAAGTGGTGGGGTTTCCTCCGATGAACTGTGATCACTAGCATCAATTTGAAAGAATTTTGGCTCCTTGCATTTATGCCCGGGGGAGTATTTCTCATCATAGTAGTAACATAATCCTTGCTTTCTTCGTTTTGCCATTTCTGCTGGTGACACCTTTTGAACCTTGAGTGTTTGGGTAGTGCTTTGAGCCTGTGGGGCCCGACCCTTGGCGATGAAATTTGGGTGAGTGGACTGGGCCGCTAAAACATGTTTGACTTCATGAGTTATCCTGCAAGCATACAACCATGAGCTAGGGTGGTGCAGTCAGACATGGGCTTGTATGGCTTCTTTGAGACCACTGGCAAAACATTCCATGTAGAACTCATCGTGTAGACCTCCAGTGCAAAAAGCTAAGGTGTCAAAGGTGGCAATATATTCGTTCACTGTTCCTGTTTGTCGGAGCTTAGTGAGATGGCCCAAAAAGTCAGATTCATGGTCAAAGCGATCCATAAGAGCTTTTTTGAATGTCTCCCAAGTCAAGGGCCTTCCATAGCAATGTTGATGCCATTTCCACCATTGCCATCTTTCATTGTCCAAGTACATGATGTTATGGCCTAAATCTACCTCAGGTTGAGAAAGGCAGGTCTAGGGTAACATCAAACTACACTTAACTTGGTAGCTATCCCTACCAGGTCGGGAGAGGGCTCTCTCCTTGTCAATCTCAGGAAAATATAACAAATGAGGCTTGAGATGACTGATGTAAAGACTAATTTTAGGCTAGGTATATGCTCAGAGGAGTTTGATTGAGTTTTATGTTGGTTTGCTGGATCAAAAGTGAAAGGCAGTTTTGGGTTCGGGGAATGAACCCAGTCTTACAGAGGTTTCTATGGGGCGAGGTAGGAAAATGTTGTAGTACTTTGAAATAAGTGAAATGGAGAGTTTTATGACTAGTTAGGAGTTGGAGAGGGCATGAAAGTATCATGAATCCTCTTCAAATAGTTGAAAACATGTAAAACCAAATAAACCCTAAGGTAGAGCACTGCAACATCAATGAATTCCACCTTTATACTTGATTCATTTAATTAAGCTGAAAAGAGAGAGATGATGGCACACATAAACAAATGATAACTTGAATCACAGAAGGAGAAACAATACTAAATCACCTTGCCACAAGAATCCCACAAAATACTGCAAACCCTGGTCTATTTCCTTAACAAACTGGAGAGATGAATGTACAATAATGCTCAAAGCATTCACAAGAGTCAAACCTTTACAAATGACTGAAAAAACACATCATATAGACCTACAAAATAGCTGTGCTATCCATCAGGGGTTGAATCCATGAGAAGAGGGGTGGTTTCAACCATATCTAAACTAGGAACACAAAAATAGGTAGTGGAACAACTTGCCTCTAAAACCTAGGAAACCGATTCATTCAACTTCAAACCACCTATAACTGATGTATCTATCTTATCAAGTCAATTTTTATCATTTTACATCAAATTACATCAATTTACATCATGTCAGCTCTTGAATTTGACCATAAGAGAGAAAAATCCAAACTAGAAGAAAACTAGGCGAAAAACAGAGTTGTTTAGCAAAATTGGCACTTTTTCATCCTGTGCGTAGCGCCACTTTTTCTGTGCATAATGCTTTTTCCCAGCTGAATTTGTAGGCCTTCTCCTTCAAAAAATTTTCTCCAAGTTAGCTTGTTGGAAAGGTCTATCTATCTACTTTCTAGGACAAGTGGAATTTTTTAATTTTGTGTCCATTTGCCCCTCCAAAAATCAGTTCTCCCAACACTGCTTCCTGTGTGGCCAAAAAGTGGCAGAGAGGGCATTTTTGAGGTGTTTTTGACCCTTTTGGAGGTCCAAAACTTGTCAAAATTTCCTAGTAATTTCTTTGCATGCATAATTTTTCATAAGGAATCCAAAAATGTAAATTTTTCCTCTAGAGGAGGTCCCTATCAAAAGCGAGCGCCAGGTGGCGCTATGCACCTACTGGAAAAACCTGTTTTTTCCTTGAAAAATTCAAAATTGCCAAAAAGTTTGCCAAATTTCTTGAAATTTGGCATGAGTGATCTGCATCAAGTACTATGCTGGGCCAATGAAGCTTTAGCCAAGATCTTGAGCTGATATTACTCTTTCTTGCTCCTCAAAGTCTTCCTCAACTTGGCTTTTAGGCTCCTTATCCTTGTTTTGCAAATTTGTTTCGTGCCAAATAGTGATAAGCCATGTGCCGCAACATCTTTTTCTCCTTATTGGATTTCTCAAGCAGCTTCTCCAAGTGCATATTTACCCTCTCTAGCCAAGATTCTCGATCAGCATCAATCTCTTGCTCAAGCAGTGTCAATTTGACTTTCCTCCTTTTTGCTGCTTGCTTGTTTTCCCTTATGGTTTGTAGCTCCATAATTGTCTGTTTATCCTCCAACTTCTTGTTCCATTGCTCAAGGTAATTAATAATCCACTTACCCCTTTCAAGGTTAAGAGATAAGGCATGGATGTCATCTTCTTGTTCTTTGATGATCTCCTTAAGTCTTGAGCTTTAGAAGCCCAAATCAGTATCCTCCTCCTCAATCAAAATAAAATCTCTCTCCTAACCTTCAAAATTCCCTTCCTCATGCAATGGTTGCTTCCCTTTATCCTGTACTTCCTTTGTTGAAGAAGAAGGGAAAGCCCCTTTCACCCCGGGTGAAGATAACATTTGCCTATGGTCTGATGAAGGAAACGAGACCCCTTCCACCCCAGGTGGAGATAGTACTCGTTTGGCAGCTGCAAATAATCTCCTTATGCCTTTTTCATAAGTGAAAAATACTGGCACACCTGTAGTTTGAGTCTTATGAACCTCTTACTGATTTGAAGGCCCTCCTTTCTCTTGAAATATTGATGGGGTCAGTTGAGGGCTTTTGAAAACCTCATGTGAAATGAAAGTATCCCATGAAACATTCAACAAACTCAGCTGATGAAAAACAAAAATTTTGATCAATGAAAAGTGATAAATGTTGTTGAACTGTTGATGAAGAGGTTTTCTTTGCACCAATGTACCCATTTTCTCAATATTTCTTCATATGAAATAGGAGAGGTTCATCATCCTCACTCTAGTGAAATGCATCAATAATCTAACATGATAAGTGTACAAGCGAGAAAATATCCCTTCATAGCTGAAGTATTTGATAATGATTTTCATGAGTGGAGCATAAGTGTCCTGTAGGTATTTGAAAGGAAAGACCCTACAGATTTGCTTTTGATAACTAGCCTTAATATAAGGCTCATAATGCTCTTTTCCCACAAGCTGTCTGTTGTTCCACTATTCGCCCACATTTGGAATACCTATTGCTTTAGCTATAGTTTCAGGTGTTAAAGTGAAGGAAACACCTGCTAAGTTCACCTGGCCATTGTGAAGATAAAGGATAAATAGTCTAGCAAGTTCATGGTCGTATTTCACCCTCTCCACCATCTCACAAAACTGGTAGCAAGACTAATGTTTAAAACATGTTACTGCAAGAGGACAAGCCAATAACTCTGAGTGTAGTGGGCTTCTCCCGGATGTGTTTTCCTCCATTATGTGGTTTTCTTGGTGCATGAATCTCTTGGGAGGAATCACTCACAGTTTCCTCATCCCTTTCATAAGTTGAATCTGTTTCCATATTTGCCATTGAAGGGATGGTATTAGAAAAATTTGGAGCTTTGGCAAGTTGATTGGATGAGTTTTGAAGTTGGTCGACTGGTGCACTGCGCCAACGCCCAGGTGAGCCACGCCCGTTCAAGCTTCTTTGTAATTCCTATGCCCGGTGTGCCACGCCAAGAGAAATCTCAGAAACTCGCTGCAATTTCCCTCTTTTTGCCTCAAATGCGATTTTCTTCTTATTCCCTCTCACTTTTAGCAGAAATGAAGTCTTCAACACAAATGGTCCCTTTATATACTTTTGACTTTAATTTTTCATTTAGAAAACCCACTTTCTAAAGTTTTCCTTTTCACTTTATTCTTTAAAAACTCTGTTTTGCAATTTGGCTCTCTTTTTGTCATTTGATGGACTAATGCTTGGATTTTCTTGTCTCTTTTGCAGGAGATGGAGTGTAGGAGTTTGGCAAGGTGACCCAGGGCTGCAGATGATGCTTTATTACATATGAAAACGATAAAATTACATAAAATTTGTACAAGAAATGGAAAAACCCTGTTTTCACCTCAAAACAGAGTTTTGAGGTAAAAACCCTTTATGGAGAAAATCATGAGTAAAATTTGTGATTTTATGAACTTATTGAACATCCTCATGTGACTGCTGGCCTGTTATTGAGCTTTTGAAGATCATGGTGGTAAACCCTAGACCTAATGAGACTTGAAAACCCTAAAATGACTTTTGCAACTGAAATGAAATAAAAAATGACAACAAATGATCTGTACATGTGCAAATAGGCTAGCAGATGAAAAGCATGAGGGAAATTGATAAAGAACCACTACCATCAGATGATCCATGACCTAATGGAATGCATCTGATTGGATGAGACACCTAAAATGCATGCAAAAAGAGAATTTTGATCACTGATGGAGGGATGAAGATACCTGCACTAACACATGATACCCACACTAAGTTGAGTTGCATTATCCAGGATGTAATTCAGTGTGAAATATTGCCCCATTTGTGCTATGCATGCGGCTAGGTGAGAGCCATCAAATTTATACATGTCTAGCTTGGGTGGTCGCGAATGGGATTGTTGGTGGGTGCCAAAGAGGTGAAGAGACTGGCTAGACTCACCCTCACTGTTTTCATTGCCAATATATGCCTTCTCACGTGCCTCCACCTTTCCCTTAGAGAGTTTTGCATTTAAGTTCTGCAGTTGCGACACGACCTCATTCAATTGTGATTCAAGGTTGTCCATCCTCTCATTCACCATAGCTTAAGCTCTAGTTTGTACCATGCACCGACCTGATGTACTTGAAATTTGGGACCGCCCGAATTTCTTGGCACTAACAATTGAATGGTACCACCTTGCTCAGCTCGTCATCCTGATTCTTATGGGCTAAGTAACCAATAAGCGCCCCGGGGGGGTGTCTCAGACTCTTTTTATTTTATTTTTTATTTTTTTTACTCCGAATGGATTTTTACTCCTTGCTTAGGAATACTGCAGTAGCCGAATCCCAAAAATTTCAATGCTGCCAAAAGTCTTGCGAAAATCACGCCCAGGTATAGGAACCCACACAACTACTCAGATCTGGATGGCAGATCTGATGGATCTAAGAGATCTGAATGGCTGATCTGATAGATCTGAGTGACAGAACTGATTGCTATTGCTGTGACAAAACCCAACTTACAAGATCTGATCTGGCAAAGATTATGTGTGATGCAGAGAGAGAGAAAGGAACTATGGTCTCCAGGAGTGTCAGGTGCTACAGATCGCAATATACATAAGGGTTTGACAATAGTACTCAGCCTAGTTTTTCAAGGCACTAACCAAGGAGGATCAAATGTATCCTTAGTTGTACAACCCAACTACCTTATCGTATGCTTGAGTAATCTATCCAAGTGTTGTTCTCGGTGTATTGTAGTAGCAAGACGACCGACGGTTTATCTATGGCCAGGTTTCAAGGGAGCTAAGGGGCTTCCAATATACCCAGAGGGTACTTGGAAGATAATCCGTGCGCGGTTTTGTCTAATGTGCTACTACTCGAAGGGGTACCCACAAGGGTTACAAGGGAGTCCAACAAGCGTGACCACCTCTTGTATTTCCTGTGTGCATGCCTCCCCAAATCCGTAGGTTTATGTGCTCAACGACAGATCCCGTGGTTTAAAGATGCCGGAACATGTCTCTAGCGAATTTTTTTTTATGTTAAAAATTGGAGATCCCATCGGCCCTGGAAAGCGCTCTGATACCACTTGTTATGATCTTAACCTGCAAGACAATACTAGAATACGAAATATGCGAAGAAATATACCTAGAACATAGAACAATGAGAAACAACAGCAAGTATTTTATTATTCAGAAAGCAATGTTCACTTGCCTCTTCGAGGGGGCAACCTCCAATAGAGCTGAGCTCAATTACAAAATAAGACATGATGCTCCTCGAGGGGAGTCTCTATCCTTTATATAGGATTCATACATGCAATACCATGGGGAAATACCATGGTTCCTACTAATACCATCTCTCTAATACCATAGCCCATTTGCAACTAACTGTGGTCCCTTCATTAAATGCGGGTTAACCACTTACAATTATTAATATGGGCTTTATTGACTCTTTACGTGACTATAACTATGACTTGATCCTATTACATAAATAAGGGGGTTAGGGTGGGACCGTAACATAAAGACCCAATATGATAATCATAACCTAACAATGTAGATTTCATGCACCCCACTAAATATTAATTTTGCATGATTTTATTCATTGACAGATATCTCTTCCTTTTCCCTAATGCAAACTTGAAATCCATATGTTTCAAGCAATATTTTTGACAACATTCACTTGAAATGAGAGAGTTGATAGAACTTCTTCTCGTCAGATATTTTTCTCTACCCCTTGTATAATGAAAACATCTTTGATTGATATGAAAATGTCTGCTCCTCCTTGTTACAATATTTCCTAGCAACATATCCATCATTGGATCATCATTTGTATACGAATTTTCATCATCATTCCAAGGAATTTTATCCTTACTATGATCATTTGAGATTTTGAAATACTGACTTGGAGGATATTATTCAACTTCCCCTTCTTCAATGCTATTGTCATAGTCCTTATAATTAGGACTAAATGGAAAATTTGACTCGATGTTTATTGGACACTCTTCATCATGTGCATTGTCAGTGCTTCTCTCATAGTCCATAGGATTAGGACTACATCGAAAATGTGACTATTTACTTATTGAAAATTCTACATCTTGCCCTTTGTCACTGCTACTCTCATAGTCCTTAGGATTAGGATCAAGTGCTTCATCCTATCCTTCATCACTATTGATCTCATAGTCCTTAGGATTAGGACTAAGTGGAAATTGCAACTCTTTATTTATTTGAAAATCTTCATCATGGTCTTCATCACTGCTGCTCTCATAGTCCATAGGATTAGGACTAAGTGGTAACCATGACACTCTAGTCATTTCAATTTCTTCATCATGTTCTTCATCACTGTTGCTTTCATAGTCCATAAGATTAGGACTAAGTGGACACTGTGACACTCCGTTCATTTGAAATTCTTCATCATGCTCTTCATCACTGCTACTCTCATAGTCCATAGAATTAGGACTAAGTGGACACCGTGACACTTCATTCTTTTGAAACTCTTCATCATGCTCTTTATCACTGCTGCTTTCATAGTCCATAGGATTAGGAATAAGTGGACACTATGACACTCAATTCATTTTAAATTCTTCATCATGCTCTTCATCACTGTTGCTCTCATAGTCCATAGGATTAGGACTAAGTGGAAACCATGACACTCCATTCTTTTGAAATTCTTCATCATTCTCTTCATCGCTACTGTTGTCATAGTCCATAGGATTAGGACTAAGTGGACACCGTGACGCTCCATCCTTTTGAAATTCTTCATCATTCTCTTCATCACTGTTACTGTCATAGTCCATAGGATTAGGACTAAGTGGACATCGTGACACTCCATTCTTTTGAAATTCTTCATCATGCTCTTCATCACTTTTGCTCTCATATTCCATAGGATTAGGACTAAGTGGATACCATGACACTCCATTCTTTTGAAATTCTTCGTCATGCTCTTCATCACTGCTGGTCTCCTAATCCATAGGATTAGGACTAAGTGGAAATCGTGACTCTTTATTTATTTGAAATTATTCATCCCATATTTCATCAATGCTGCTCTCATAGTCCTTAGGATTAGGAATAAGTGGAAGATTTGAATATCTATTCACAGTGAAATAATTTCCGTTATATTCGTCAATATGAATAGAGTTGTTATGTGATGAAGATGTTGATGCTTCACAAAGTGAAACTTCACTATCAGAAGAATCCATGCCTTTCAAACAAAAGCGGTTGAATGTTACACATGCAGACTCTCCTAATGATAATATATAGCTTAAAGAAGGAAAATTTCCCTCCAAAGTTTCCCTCCAAAAGTTTTTGCCAAAATTTTTCCCTCCAAAAAATTTGTTTCTTGTATTTCTCTCCATAATTTTCTTTTACAATTTATTGAAAAATTTTAACTAATTATTATTATTATTATTTTATGAAATAAATATTTTAAATTAAAATTGTAAGCTAAATATTTTACCTAAATTAATTTATTACTTAAACTATATAATATTTACTAGACAATTGAATGTTTTTTAAAATTTTTATTATACCTCCTAAAACAAATTAATCCCACATTCTCCGTGCTGTAAAACAATTCCGTAATGTTCGCTTTATCATAGTTCCCTATATCACATAGCAAAATTTACATGCTAATTTTTTTATAAAAACAAATTAGTCCCACATTAACCGTACGGTAAAACAATTCGGTAATTTCCGATATATAATAAATTTCATTATCACAATTCCTCACATCACATCAAGGTTTTTTGAGGTTCGTTAAAGACTTGGAGTGAATTTTTGGATCAACTACATTATTATCAACAACATATTCAACAGAAGATTATCACATTTGAAAGGTTAGTTTATTTTTTTCCTGTGTGAAAATTTTAAAATTAAATAAGTTTAATGATTTTTTTTTTAGAAATTAAAAATTTCAATGATACAGATTTACCCACTATGTTCGCAGTGGGTGTGGTGGGCTCGATCATGCTCTCAACGGCCCAACGGGCCTATGGGGGAGGGGTGGGGGGGCTAGTTGCCTAGCCACCCACCCCACCCTGGTAGCCTAACAGCTAGCCGGGGCGGCGAGTCGTTAGGCTGCTAGGGTGGGGGGGTGGATGGGAGTGGGCTGGGGGGGTGGCTGTTGGGCCACTAAGGTGGGGTAGGGGGGCTGGTGCTTGACTCTCTACCCACTTTGGTATGCTGATTTCCGGGGTGGGGCAGCAGGGGGCTGTATTTTTTTTTTTTTTAAATTGTTATGTTTTACCAAATTAATTATCATTTGTCATTTTGTTTGTTAATTTAAGTTATTATTTTTTTGTAATTTATTGATTTATATATGTGTCTTTTTTTGCAAGAAAATGGCATCAAAGAATATTTTTGTGAATCTTTCTGGACCAAATACTGTTAAAGGTGGATCATCAAAAAACCCTGTTGAACGAACCAAACCTGAGCTGATAGCTACAAATATTTCAAGTGCCTCAAATGATAAGAAGACGATTTCATACTGGAAGAAATCAAAAGAAGTGAAACTTCTAGAAAATATATGGTATGTGAAAGAAAGAGAAAGTGGAGATGTGCAAATATATCTATATGCTGATATACCTAACGATAGTGGAATTTATGAGGTGTTGGGAAAGGTCATAGACATGTGTTCGGTACCGGACAATGAAGTTGTTTATATACTTACAAAACCACCCAAGTCACATGAAAGGATTAAATATCAGTTATTATATTCATTGTATGACACAAGAGAGGTATCTACAAAGTTTTGTAAACAAATTGTAAATGATATTACACAAAATATCGTAAGTATTGTTATTTATATTTGTATTTTGCGTTATTGTAACTGTCTCATTATATTTTTATAACTTAGTTTTTATTGACATATGATATTTTTTTTGACAGAATTTTGTTGAAAGTGTTTCAATTATGTTGGGAGGCATTCATTTCATAGAGCATGATATTATGAATGTTGTTAGCAGTTTCTACTCAGTGTCAAAAGAAGACATGGAAAACAAGCAAAAAGGTAGTAATTCATGATGCTACAAAACTACATCCAAGGGATCAGAAAAAAATGCCTCTAGTGGACAGATCGAGCAAAGGTAGACATGTTACTTTGGAAGATGATGAAGTTGAAACTAACACTGAAGAATATGTTATTGTTACTGAGGATGCCATTGGAACTGATGTTAGAAAGGAGAAGAGTCGTAAAACACCAAAAGTAACAATGCCCAAGAATAAATCTGTTCTAGTTAATGATGAGAATGTTATGAGGAATAAAAGTAAAGTTGAACATTCTCAAGTAGTCATTACCAATAGTGAAGATCATAGTGAAACTTCAAAAGAAAGCAGAGAAATCATTACACCAGGAGCTGATTTAGAGGATGGCATTATTAAAACAAAACAAAATGTCATTCGACAAAACTTGACAAAGAGAAACTTAATTGAGGGTGGTCATACATTTTAGCTTAATGTGAGACAAATATATAAGGAAAGTGAAGAACAATATAAATTTCAAATTAGAAAGCCACACCACCTGCATGTTCACAACTTGAAGACATTGATGAGGCACAATCCATACGCTCATGTGGTTAATTATGTGCTTGTTGTTGATCTAGTTCAAGTTCCCAACATAGAAGCATTTGATAAGTCAAAATGTTTTGAATACAATTATTATGTTACTGGGGGTAACCATTCTATAGAAGCTCAAATACAATTGGTGGAGGATTATCCCAATAACCCACATTTTGAAACAATGAAATGTATCATTTATGATGGTTTATCATATACAGAAGCAAAGTTAGTAGCATGGGATCATAATTCAGATAATGAATATAGGATGTCTATGACATTCATCCAAATGGTTAGATTTATTCATAGTGAATTTGAAGAAAAATGTGGTGGGGATAAGATAAATGTTACTGTAGATTTCTGAAAGGAATGTTGTATGGAAATAGGCTATCAAATTGAGGAGAAAATCAATTCAAAAGGCAATAGAGTAAATACTGATTTATTCAGAGGTATTGATAACATTTTCCAGTTGGCATTTAGAACTAGAGAGATATGGGAATTGATTAATGACATTTTTATCGTGTGGGAGAACATTTCCATTAAAAACTAGAAGGCCAAAAGGTCTAAACCATTGATATGCAGCAACAGTAAATCAGGTCCTGAAATGAAGAAGCTTCCAAGAGATATGACTATGACACCTTGGAGAGCATTGCAATGAGTGAAGGATGAAAAACTTGTCAAAGAAATATTATCTCGTGTGAGGTTAGGGGAATTATCATTGGAGGAAATGTTAGAGGAATTTCAAAAGTAAGTTTGTTGAATTATTTTTACTTATTTCTAGATTATAATTTTCTTTTAAATATAACATATTGTTCTTAGTAGTATTTGTTATAAATATCATTATATTAACTTTTTTTACTTTATCTATGCAATCACAAAGTTTACATGAAAATAAAAGAACAAATGGTTAAATTTTTGAATGAATATAGTTGGGATGATGTTGTATGCAACTATCCAGATTCAAGTTCTACATCAACACAATCTTTTTGTTATCTTGCATTTAAAAAGGTATGTTGATTTATACATTCATTTTTATTCATATGTATACTATTTTTATTTTATAACTTATACATCTATTTGTTTATTTTATTAAATATGAGGAAGGATGTAAATGGAACACCAGATAGTTTTAAAACCTTTATTGAAAAAATTAAGATCGAAAGACTGAAGAAGCAATGTCTTAGGAATGTTGAACTTGATCCAACTCTTACTCATTTTATTTGGAATGGGCTTGAGACTATTCAATATCCAATAATACAAGGCGACTGTGAAGACATTGCTAAACTCATACCTAAAAGGGATTATGCCCTAGTTATTGCAGATATTCCCCATGGTTTCAATATCCCAAACATTGACTATGATAGTGACCCTTATACTTTTTTTTTTTTGCTAAAGCAAGTGTAGGTCCTTCTATTTCAATTCAAAAAAGATACATAATATACAAAAAGGGCGCAAATGCCCAAGCTAAACCCAAGCCCAAGCCTTGATCCCACAAACCAAGCTTTGAGCCAACAAACCAAGCCTCGGGCCCAAACATGGCCATTTGATCATGCCCCACAGATCTAACGGACCATGTGAATATCAGGTGAGCAACATGCTCACACTATAATGCCAAAAACGGACTTGAAAAAATAATAAAACATCATTAAAATCCTTATCGGGTCTAAATGGATTGATAACCTTTGGGAATTTTATCTGCCTGAAATGCACCAGATGCAAGCGGACACAAAAATCGTCTCCAACTAGCGCGGAACTTAACTACGCCTTCGGACCTGAAGTCTTATAGAGTCCAGTCTAAAATACATTTCGGGTCCAAATGGAGGGTTAACCACTGAGCAGTTTTCTATGCGAAAAGAATTATAATTTCGTGATTATGCTGACCTGCCCACTCTTTAGTGAAGTTCTAGGCACTAAACATTAAAAGGCTTTGAAGACTTGTTCTATTAATAGTTTCCCACTTGCTAAACTGCAGACTTGCTATGTAGATAGTTTCCCACCTGTTAAACTGATAAATATAGAATTATGATCAACAGAGTAAACCCCTGTGTTCACTTTTGACCTCCTACTCAAGTTTTTCCTCATGATGACTAAAGGTCCTCTGAGCAAGTAGAACATCCTTCTTATACATCATCTTGCTTTTTTCCTTTGTTCTAGCTGATCTCTTTATCTGCTGATGCTTGTTTGTGGCACTCATCCCTCAAACGTCCTTGAGGAGTCTCTGTCCAGTCATATATTTTATTGCTTTTGGCACATAGAACACCCTCATTAGCCATAATATCCTCTAACCTGTTGGCAAATCTTCATACATGAGTAAACCTAAGGGTTCTCATGGTGCGCAGGTGGGATTGAATAAGATGATAAATTTGCAGTAATCTCTAGTTTTTCGAAACTTTGTCTGGCACTGAGCCATTGCAAATTTTCTTGACTGAGTTGATTATCAGTTCAGAATCAGCTTCAATTATGGTATTATGTAAGTTTGAGCCCTTTAAGACTCTTAGGCATTACTCTAGGGCCATGAGCTCTGCCATATTGTTAGTGGCTTTACCCAGATGACTGTGAAAGATGGTTTTTATTAATCCATGGTCATCTCTTGTTACTCCTCCATATCTAGAAATGCCAGGGTTTCCTTTTGAGGTCCCATCAATATTGCACTTCATATATCGGGGGGGGGGGGGGTTGCCAGAGATCCTTATTAGCTAATATATGACTTACATTCTTGGTTGTTCCCTGGGGGAAGAGCCCTTGAAGGCCCAACTGGATCAGAATCTGCCTATCCTGTTCTTGAGGTTGGTTCTCAGGGGAGGTTTTTATAACACTACCAACAATCTCTTTAATATATCCTATGATCTGATCCATAATGCTTTAGGCTGAATCACTTCTGTTCTTGAAGATTCTATTGTTGCGTTCATTCCATAGATCCCAAATTAGAAAGCCAGGAACTAGTTCCCAAGCTTTGTTGAGAATCTCGTTAGTAGAGAAATTACTCCAATTCCTCAATGTGCTTTTGATGCTGCCAATGTCCTTGTCGAACTGTTTGAAGATTGAGGCTACCCAATTCCACAAGATAGAAGTGAATGGGCATAGGTTGAGAAGGTGTTCCATAGTTTCTTCTTGTAATTTGGAACGCTGGCATCTTGATGGCCCAATTACCCCTCTTTTCCTCAGGTTTTCCCAAGTTAAAATATTTTTGTGTTGCACCAACCACATGAACAGTTTGATTTTCATCCAATTTTGATTCTTCCATAGGTCCTTCCAGATTGTATTAGGGTTTGGAAAGTCAAGCCCAAGGGCTATTCGCTTGGCCTCTTTAAGGTTAAAGTTACCTTAATTGTTTCTGCCCCATCTCAGTTGGTCAGAAGAAGTTGAAATTAGAATCTTTTTCTATTCCAAGATAGTTGTGAGAGCTTCTGCCTAGGCCTTCAATGGAGAGTCCTCACTGTACAACAGATTCTTCCATACTCTCCATTTTCCTTCGTTTCTGTTATGCTCCCAGAAGTCATTAACCCTTTGTAACCCTTTGTCATCGGTATCATTCTTAAGATTGTCAAACTCTTCTCTCAGCAATTTTGGTTCCTGTTCCTAGTTATCTTCCCAAAACCAAGCAAGGTTTCCATCTCTAATTTCCCAGAAACTATGTTTTTGAACAATAGCTCTGTTCTCCCAAGCTTTGTTCCATATGTGGGAGCCTTTGATTATTCCAGACATTCTAATGAGCTCCCTTTCTTACCAATTGTTTGCATATTTCTGTTTCCAAACCTTGGCCCAAGGGGCATCTCATTCCTTAAGCCATCTCCACCAAGTTTTATCCCCTAGAACTTTGTTTACAATTTCAGGATCATCTAGCCCCAAACCTCCACGTGTCTTAGGTTTACAGATCTTTTCCCAGGCTACCAGAGCCCATTTCTTTTTCTCTTCCCCTCTGCCCCAAAGAAAATCTCTTTGAATATTTCTAATGCATTGCATCACTTATTTAGGATCTGGAAGTGATGAAAAAATGAAAATAGGAACAATTTGTAGGATGGCTTTTGTAAGCACTAGTCTTCTTGCCAAATTCAAAGGCCTACTTGTCCATTTCTGAATTCTATCTTGAAGTTTATTAATAACAGGCTCCAAAACTATCTTGCTTAGAGGTATGTCTGTTAGAGGAACTCCCAAATATTTGGAGGGTAATAATTCTCTTTGAAAACATAGAATTCTGGTGAGGTTTCTCTGTATAGCATTATCAATATTAAAAAAGAAAATCTTTGATTTGGTAAGGCTTACCTCAGTACCTGCAGCCAAAGCAAAGTATTTCAAAATTTGTTGGAAGGAAAGAGCTTGTTTGACTGTAGGTGTACCCTACAACATGGTATCGTCCACAAATTGTTGATGAGTCAAAGCATCCAAATTCATGGTGAGTTTGAGCCCCTGAATTTTTCATTCTACTCTGGCAACTTTAATTACATTTCCTAGCCCTTCCATCATGAGAATAAAGAGGAAGGGTGAGAGCAGATCTCCTTGTCTGAGACCTCTTATAGGCTTGAAGGTTTTGGATGGTGAGCCATTCAACAGAATTGAAAAGCTTGAGGTGGAGACGAGGGCCATTACCCATCTTATCCAATTATGGTGAAAGCCATAAGCCTTTAGAACTTCCCTTATGTAATCCCAACTAAGCTTGTCATAAGCCTTTTCAAGATCAAGTTGTATTATCATGCTTGGCTACTTAATACTCTTCAAAGAGTGGATCACTTCGTGTGCTTGAATGATATTATTTAGAATTTGTCTACCTTCCACATATCCCGTTTGCTCCTCAGACACTAGAGTTGGAAGAAGGGGCTTAAGCCTATTTGCAATTATTTTGGAGATGATTTTGTACACCACATTGAATAATGCTATGGGTTTGAATCTATCTGGTGTCATAGCATTTTCTTGCTTTGGGATCAAGGGTATGAAAGAGGTGTTGAGCGCTTTCAAAACAATTTTGTTTTTCCTTGAGTCCTCTACCACCTCCAAAATTTCTTGCTTGACTATGTTCTTACAAGCTTTGAAGAAGTCAACATTAAAACCATCTGGGCCAGGAGATTTCCCATTTTTCATTTCTTTGATGACTTCACTAACCTCTTGTTCATTCATTGGCCTGTTAAGATTATAATTATCCTCTCTTGTCACAAGCCTAGGAATGTGTTTAGTGAAGTCATTGATAAAATGTGATCTATCTATGAGGGGCTCCTCTACTATGACTTGGAAAGGTTTAACCAAAGAATATTCTATTTCTTTATGGGTATTGAGTTGTTTTCCTTGCGTGTCTTTCAGTTTTAGAATCCTGTTATGAGATCAGTGATCCATTGTAGATTTTTGAAAAAACCTTGTATTCCTGTCTCCTTCCTTTAACCATTGGACTCTAGATTTCTGTTTCCAGAAGATTTCCTCTTGCTTACATAAGCCTTCCCATTCCTAATGAAGCGAATAAGCTTGCTTCTTACCCTCCTTGGTGAAACCCTCTGTGATAAGCTCCTGGTTAATTTCCTGAAGATTTCCTTCAACTATTTTTTTTTGCTTCGAAGATATTGCCAAACTCATTCTTGTTCCAATCTTTAAACCCGAGTTTGATGTGTTTTAGCCTCCACTGTAGAAGGAACATTTTAGTATCCTGAACATTCAAATATTTTGTCCACCATTTTTCAATATTGCTGTTGAAGTTCAGGTGGGTAAGCCAAATATTTTCAAATCTAAAAGGTCTATTTCTTGGCGTTCCTATAAAGGACGATTCTAATTAAATGGGCCAGTTGTCCGAGCCTCTAAAAGGGAGAATCATAGTTGACAAGTCAAGGCCTGAGAGGATAAGGTCACCAAAGATAATGAATCTATCAAGTTTAGAGGCCACTTGAGCAGCCTCTCCCCTTTTATTGTGCTAGGTGAAGATACCATTGGAGGTTTCTGTATCTACTAGCTTCATGTTGGTAATGAAGTTCTGATAAGCTATGGAATCTCTGCCTAGAGATCTAGTCCCTCCTTTTTTTTCCGAAATAGATTTGACCATATTAAAATCCCCTCCCGGAATCCATGGGCTACCCATATGTCTTTCTCTTAGTTCCTCGAGTAGCTTGAATTTATCTTCAAGCTTTTGAGGACCATAGAAATTTGTGATTAGATAAACTTCCTTGTCTCCCAAAGGTTGGATGACCACTGAAAGGTAGTTTCTAGATGCTTCAGCATCTAGGATTCCAAGTTTTTGAGGGTTCCACATTGTAAGAATTCCTCCTGCTGCATTGTCTGCTTTAAATTCTAGATATTCATACTTAATAAGCCACTTGCTGTGTATCTCTCTTATTTTATGTATAAAACATTTTGTTTCCTGGATAAAAACCAAATCTAGTTTTTCTTCCTTCATTCTATTGCTGAGATTTCGTTGTTTCCTTTTACTTCCTAGACCCCTAATATTTCATGTTGTATGCTTCATTTAGAAAGATTTTTAAATGAGTAACTAGTTAGGTATTTCATCTTACTTGAGTTTATTACGAGTTTTCCACATTCAATCATCAACTCATTTTATCTTTTTCTTCCCCTTTTTCTTCCTAGATTCTTGGGAGCTTGTCCCTTTGTTGCTTCCATAGTTTTGACCCCTCCATTATCCTGACTATCATGGTTTATTTTTACCCCTGAACCCTTTGCATGAGTTCTCCAGAGGAAGATCTATTGTACTCTGTTAAGTTACTCTTGAGGTAGCGAGTCCACTCCTTTGGTAGTTCCTTCCTCCAGGAACTTTTCTAAATCGAGATGTTCCCTTTCTAGTATGTCCTGCAGTTCATGTTCCTCCATTCCCACTTTGCTTGAGGTCATTTCTTGGTCCCTATCAAGTTCCATCGTGCTGGGCTGATCCTCCTTTTTTTGATTTTGGTCGAATCTATCCTCCATGCTGTCCTCCTTTTCCTTCTCTACTAGATTGTCCTTCAAAACTTGTTTCGCTTTCTCCTCCCCTTCTTCTTCTTCTAATATCTTGAACTTATTATGACTAGGCTGTTTTTCCTCATAGATTTTTTTTGGGTTCTTTCTTCCTCCTTTTCCTTTGCCTCCTGCTTTGGTAAAGCTTTCAGTCTCTTTACTTGAGGTTGCTTTGAAACTTCTCTCCATCTTATTTAAAGGACAGTCTCTGAAGAGGTGCCCGTGTTCATGGAATTTGCGCATATGAATGATATATGCTCATAATCCACCGCCTACACCCAATCTTCATCAAAAAATTCTAGAATTATTTCATCCGGCAAAGCCCCAGAAAGGTCCATTTCCATGCATATTTTGGCAAAGGAGGTATATTTCTTGTGTAGTGTGGCCTCTGATATTTTTATAAAATGCCCTAGCTTATCACCTATGGCTTTTAGTGATTCTGACAGCTAATAATCTAGAGGTAGGGAATAAAGTCTTCTCCATACCGGCACTGAAGTAAATTTTTTTCGCTCCGAGACGAAGTTCATCACCCAAGGATGCATATAGAGACCTGCAGCCGCATAGAAGTAGGGTCCTCCTTGAAATATTATGTCCTTATCCTTGAGGTTAGTAAACAAAACAGTGAAGAAACCCATGGATCCAAGGTGCAGATCTATATCTCCCTTAGGTTTCCAATGGTTCTTTATCCATGTGTTTAGGTTCTTCTCCAAAGGCCATAACCCCATGAATTTTCAAATCATTGCATAACTGTCCATGTGCTCCCTGTGCGCCTGTAGGGCTGGGTCACTTAACACCACTCGGGGTGTGATGGAAGCCTTGGGTTTACATGGTCTTGTCCGAATTATGGGGTTAGCTTTTTGACTGTCTACTTCTGTACATTTCTCCCTTCTGACTTCCTCCTGCATTTCTGCCATACTCTGTGCTCTGCTGTTTACCTGTTTTCCTCTTTCTGTATACCCGGTTTCCACTTCCATGGGCTTCTTGAAATGATTAGAGACTACATGACTGTAGGAGGGAGTAGAAATCCCCCCTTCTCGCCCCTCCATGGTACCCAACTCCAATATTCTACTCCAAACCCTAGTTCTACGTGATTTCCTTCCTTTGGTGTTGCCTTCCTCCGTAATTAAGTTTTTGTTCAATAGTGACCCTTATACTTATCAAGCTCTTAGTTAAGTAGTTGTGGGATTTCTAGAAGTCACATCATCGTCATATGGAGATTTGTGACATTTCATTCAGACACACAATTGGTAATTTTATTGTCAATCTTCAAGGGGGAAACAAACTCAAGGGTGCAACTTACTTGGTAAGACGTTGAAAATGTATATTTGATTAATGTTAAAAAATTCATTTATGTACAAGTTAATTGAACTTTTACTACTTCATGTTACAGGAAAAATTCAAATATTCTTAACCATGAATATCAACCATTTATAAATGATTGTGAGTTCATCTATATTGATAGTTGGGAAAAAGATGATAGCTATATGTCTATGATTTTTAATCGGGTAGTTGGAAAGAGTCATAACCAAGTACTAGCTTATGATGTTGTTGTGAGAAAACTAACATATGAAGACAAAGAAGCAAAAGGAGAGATAGTTACCATTTATCAAAAACCACAGTTACTGATTAAATATCTTATAGACATATGTTCAAATGAAGGAGAATGGGTTTTGGATTTATTTTCTGGCTCAAGTAAGTTTTATTATATGGAATTGAATTTCAATATCTTCTTTCTTAATTTATAAATCATTATACTAATTTACTTCATTATTTCTTTTGTGCTTGATAATTAGGTACAACACTAGCATGTTGCCTTCAAAAAGGAAGAAATTACATTTCCATTGAAAAAGATCGAGTACAGTGCAATTTTATTCAGCAAAGAATTAATGCTCTTCAATTTCTTCAAGATGCAATGCAAGAAATTGGGTTGAAGAAAGAGGATTTTAGTGAATCACGTGCAGAAAAATGGCAAAGGAACCTCAACCACCATTACATGGAATGATCGGAAAGGCATACATTGGGAGATTCACAGACATCAAACATCCATTAGAAGAGGAATATGAGCAAAATGAAGCAGAAAATATTGTGGAAGAAGACAACGATGAAACTCTAGAGGATGAAGAGTTTGGATTACATGATATTGTTGATTAAATTTAAGTTATGTTTGGAAATGAAGCTCATTTTTTGTAACTATTAATTAGTTATACTTGCAATGTTTTGACTTTGACATTTTATGAGAAGAATAAGCATTCAATTAATGTTGTTATGTGTTCAATATTTGTATTATGTGATTTTTGCATTAATTTTTATGTTAATCATTATTTTTTGAAAAAACCGGTGATTATTATTATTTTTTTGACATGAAATTCATAAAAAAACTATTATTTAACCATTTTTTTGTTAAATGTTTCCTATAAAAATTCTGATTTTGACATGTCATTTCTAGCAAAAAATTATCAAAATGAGTAATTTTTTAGTTATATTTGTGTTGAAAAGATTTTTATCTCAAGTGTTAAAAAATATTGTTTTTTAGAGACAATTATTTGATGTGCATTGAAAGATTAAATAACGATGTATAAATATATAGAATATCAAAACTTTAAAATATCGACCTTCTTCTTTAAATATGCAAAACAATAAAAAACTCACTACAAAAAAAATAAATAAAATAAAAACAAGAAAATATGAAGAAGAAGACCACTTCAGAAATTGTTAAATTTAGAAAATAATTATTTACATTTCATACATTAAAAAATTTAAAGTAAAAAAATAGGCCTTTTAGAAAAGGGCCTGATGTAGAATCACCACTTTTTTAAATCAGCATGAAAATCACTAACATTCTAAAAACTAATGTACAAAAAAAATTTAAAGTGCCAAAAGCTATGCTTAAAAAAAATATGTGCATTCTGCATCACCCTTTTTAAAAATTGGGTCACTTTTTTGCTACCTCTACGAAATGGGTAATTGTATCAGTTCCCGTTTCAAAGTTTACATTGTTTTTTTGTTGCTTTTGTTTCCTTGGCTTGTGAGAGTGTTCTTTTACCCGTTTTATTGAATGACCACTGTTGTTTTCATTTGTTTTAGCTTGTAGAAGTGTTTTTTAAAGTTTTGCATTGCCTTTCCTAAGTGTCGCATGCATAACCCATTTTTTCACTAGCGGTTGTCGTTCGATGACTCTCTCCATGGGATTCATTATTCCTTAGTATGATTGATTCCTGCACTTGTTTCAATTTCATGCATCAACATTCAGTCAGATCTACACCAACCATCACTCACACTTTAAGATATGCTCATTTTCATGTTTTCGTTGGGAATATCAGGGCTTCCTTGGCCTGATCTAGCTCTTCCCAAAATGCACTACGCATTTTTGGATCTCAAGGCTCCACCTTGGCTCGAGGAATTGTGCAGAGGCTACCAGTGATTAGCTCCAACTACGTACTACACAGTTCTAGGAGCCAATCCTAGAGGCTTGGCCGCTGGGATAGCGTAATGCGCAGTCCGAACCAATACGAGCCATACTGAACTGTGCATTGTGTAGCTCTAGTCAGCAAAACCTTCTCATTGGAAGTTGGGACTATGCAATGTGCAGATCCAGCTGACAGTCCCTCAACTTTGAATCCTAGAATTGCGAAATCTTACCCAACAGTTGCCCAGTTTGTTGCTTGGTCTGTCCCTGAAGTGATTTTGGTTTCAAGCTAATGTTTGCATGCCATGAGTTTCCTCTCTATCTCCAGGTACAACAGTTGTTGAGAAACTTTCAACAGTACAAGTAACATGGATTCCAAGAGAGCTGGATCAAAGGATACCGCTGAGAGTAGCACTAGGGACGTAGTTGAACAGGTGTCAATGAACTTGCCATTCTATGCAGACACACAAATGTTCATAGATAAGGAAATGAATATAACATGACATGAAATTAAGGATATCTTCACAGGCATCTTCAAGGAAGATCTAGAAGATTGGTAGGTTGGTGTCAACATCCACAAGTTAGGATTTTATAAGGTTGCATGCAAGTACCCCACCTTCCCATGTGTGGACATCATTCACTGGATTGTTTCACATACCAATCCGGAGACGATGACACTGAGCAGTGCCAGTGGAACACAAGTTTCTACCTTTAGGACTTAAAACTATCATCAGAGATATCACTTACCACAACTATGAACCACATGGATGCACTTTTCTATACCCCCAACAACAATGTGAAAAATAGATACATCATGAAGCATTGGGTGAAAGAGCCATTGAATTTTAGGTCTACACCTAATCAGCTATATAAGACTAAGTCAATCAGAAATGCCTACCAACTCTTGATCATCTTTGCATGCTACTTGTATGGTCAAAAGTGTGCAAAGATCATTCCGTAGAATTGGGTTGTTTTTTGGATCTATTCGAAAATGAAGGAAGGCTATTCAGTTGGTCAGATATTTTGGATCCTCAGCTGAAATTGCATGTGACCAATTCTCGGAGTCTGCCCAAGAATGAGCAAGCAAGATTCTATATGTCCATGTACCTACTTGATGCAATCTGTGCCCAACATTAGTTTCCTATGGGATGGACATGGACACCTGTTGGGAACGGGATCCCTCAAGGATAGTTTTGGGGCTCAAAGCCCATGCTTTGGGTCAAATTTTGTGATAAAGTTGTAAGGAATTTTCATTTTGTGGTCGCGGAGCGCGAAGGTGTCATGAGTCATAAAGGGTTGTCTGCCCTTATTTTGTAAAGTAAAGACAGCTGTAAAAGATCTACACATGGTCCACGAACGATGGGATTGTATAAAAAGAGATAAGTAAGCTCTGAGAAGGGAGATGGGTCATAGTGGTAGAAGAATTCTTGAGCGATAAGAAGGGAAGTGTAAGTTTCGAGTCTTAGTGTAGGTAGAGGCTCTGTAGCTGAGTGTGCAGAGGCCTAGGGTGGAAGTATGTAGTTGAGTGCATGGACCCCTGCAGCTGTGTGCGTAGGGCATATAGAGTCTGTAATCATATGAAGATATCAATAAACATAAGTATTTTACAAATTCTATGTCTTTGTTTCTTGTTAATGCATCTTGTCATATTGTGTATGAATTTAATTTATAATTCTCATGTGATGTGCGAATGTATGTAATTACGTTGGTTAATCAAACATAAGTAATAATATTTGTTTACGTGGTGCTAACTGTGATTGTTTAGTAAGATAATTAACCACTTAATGATAACTTGGAAACTTATTATATACGCTGATTAGCAACGCAAAAGTACTTGAACCATAGGTTAGGTCTACGCGAAGGTCAATTGTACCCCTTTGCGGAGGTACCGAAGGGCGGAGCAAGGGGTTAGATAGATGGAGCCCTAGAACTCTGTTGGAAATAATACTGAGAGGGGGGGGGGTGAATCAGTATTATTAAGCCAAATATTTCCTTTTTAAATTCCAGATGATATACGCTACTTCAGTTAAAACAACCCGCATATATACGCAACTACAGATAAAGAAACCAGCGTATATAAATTAGACTTATAATTTGAATTATCTTTCAGATGTCAGTTATTAATCTGTGATTCAGATGCACATAAACAGTACCAGAAACAGTGAAGCAGAGCAGAAGACAGTCACACACAAGAACACAAGATATAAGGAGGAAACCCAATGTGGGTGAAAACCCCCTGCTGCAATTTGTCTCTATCTTCTTTTTAATTAGAAACTTCTCTTTACAATGTCTTGTACTGGAGCAGACTTTACCAGTACGCAGGCTGCAACCTGCAGAGAGCTACAACTCTCTCTCGTTTTCCAGCTTTCCTGGAAGGGAGCTCCAACCCCCTTAGTTCTTGTACTAGCTTGAGATACTAGTACACAGGCTCCTACCTGCAGAAGGCTGCAACCTTCTCTTTGTTTTCAGGGACCTCGTTTCATTAATTTTCAGACTGGATCCACACGTAACATCAATCAAACATCAAGAATTTCTGCATAACCCAAACTCCTTTTCACAAATCAAAAGCTGAAAACAACTAAGCTCTTCTCTGATCACTGAACCCAGAACACAGTAACTGTAATCAAACACCAATTCTGAACCCAGAACACTGCAGCAATAAAACAGAAGCAGCTAGAACATAAATCAAGACATATACGCTACTTCACTGTTCATCAACCTGCGAGTATACGCTTTTGTACCACACCCAACCTGCGTATATGCGTCTTTCATTCACAGAAAACGCGTATATACGCACCTTCAATTCACTGAACCTGCGTACAGATCTATAAAGGATAATTTATTCTTTTAAGCATTCAGACATTAGTTAGCCCAGATTTATAGATCAGGAGTGCGCCACATATAACAGATCAAAATCATACAGAGATACCAATGTTCAAGCCTTGAGATTTAGATCCATCAATAGTCCTTATCCTTCTTGCGCTCAGGTTCCACCTTCATTCAGATCTAGATCTGCACCATAACCCAATCACCCGTATTCCAGATCTATCACAATATCAGATATTCAATAATTCAGATAATTCCTTGCCACATGATCTCCTTCCTCTTTTATAGTTTTAGGCCTTCCTCAATACCACGGTCCAAAACCATAATAAACCAATACCATCAACTCAATACTAGGGATCAACATGTCTGTCGAGATACCATGGTCCAAAACCATAGGTTCAAATTCCAAGGACTAACTGCCATGGACCAAAGGTAAGATTTCCAACATATACGCGCTTTTCTTTGCATGAAAGTGCGTGTATACGCATACGCACTTTTATAAAGTCCAACCTGCGTGTATACGCGACTTGATCTTAATGAACCTGCGTATATGAATTTTCTCTTCATTCTTGTAGTCTGAACTGAGATCTGTCATCAGAGAGAGTTGCCATCAAGGACAACACCTGTACCATAGAGTCACACCTGTGCCATAATGCCAACAATCTCCCCCTTTGGACTTGATGGCAACCCCAAGATCCTCAAAGTCATTCTCCCCCTTTGTCATCAAGGGCAAAGGGCTGTGCTCCCCCTGAGTTCATGCTGATATCTCTGCTCTGCTGTGCTGAAAGTGCTCCTCTTGACTGTAGGAAAGATCTGCAAAAAGATGTTCTTCAAGAAGAACCATGACTTAAACATCATAAAGTACCTTGCTATCACCAAAAGACTCAATACATACAACCATCTCCCAACCAAGTGGGGATCATCCATCCAACTAAGTGGAGATACAACAGAAATTCACATATGACAATCAATTGCATCAATCATCCCAGGCATAGTGGGGAAACCAAAATAGGTCGTTACATGACCTTGAAAAAAAAAAATATACATGACATAGAGACGAAATAACAAGACTAAGCAAAATACCAATGACAATTATCATCTGACAATCACTGTCGATATCAGCAATCAAGTTCTCCTTCTGATCCCTTTCTGCAGCTGATCCACCTGAACCAAAACAGCTTGAGTACTAGAGCCAAGAACTTCTAAGGTAATGCCAACAATGCATTATTAGAAGATTAATTGCTCCCCCTGAACCTGTGCCTGATGATCTCTGACAGACCCATATCAGATGCTCTTCAACCAGAGTCTGCCCTTGCTGATTTTCTTCAGAACTCCATATACGCGACTGCACCTGCACAAATCAGCGTATGTACGCGGATTACCCTCATCCAACTCGCGTACATAAACTTTTCTTTGCACAGACAAGCTTCAACAGCAGGATGAAGCATCAACAACTCCCAGCTTCTGTCTGAGATATTCAAAAGTTTCCCTGGGCAGTGGTTTGGTGAGTATATCAGCAACTTGTTCCTTAGAAGGAACATACTCCAATTTGACCTTTTGTTCCAACACTTGTTCCCGAAGAAAGTGATACTTGATCGGTATGTGCTTGGTTTTTGAATGCATGACTGGGTTCTTTGAAATGCTTATTGCACTTGTATTATCACATAAGATAGAGATAGGTGGAGTACAAGTGATTTGAAAATCCTGCAAGGTTTGCATCATCCAAAGGAGTTGTGTGCAACAAGATGCAGCAGCCACATATTCCGCTTCTGCTGTAGATAAAGCAATCGAACTCCTTTTCTTGCTGAACCAAGATACTAATCTGGAACCCATAAAGAATGCACCACCACTTGTGCTCTTCCTGTCATCCACGCTTCCGGCCCAATCTGCATCTGTGTAAGCATGAAGTGTGAGATCTGTATCTCTAGGATACCATAAGCCATAGTTTTGAGTTCCTTGAAGGTACTTGAAGATTCTCTTCACTGCCTGAAGATGAGTTTCTTTTGGATTTGCCTAAAACCTTCCAACTATTCCCACTGCATGCATAATATCTAGTCGGGTACCTGTCAAATAAAGCAAACTCCCAATCATGGATCTATAGGTTGGTTGATGTACTGCTGCTAATTCATCATTTGCACTAAGGCTGCATCCTGTAACCATGGGGGTACATACTGGTTTCGAATCTTCCATGCCATACTTCTTCAAGATCTGCTTGAGGTACTTGGTTTGAGACAAGAAAATACTGCCTTCATTTTGTTGGATTTGCAATCCAAGAAAATATGTCAATTCTCCAAGTAATGAAATTTCGAATTCTTTCTACATCACCAAGGCAAAGCTTTGACTCATGGCTTCTTCATTGCTTCCAAAGATAATATCATCTACATACACAACAAGTATTAGCAATTTGTTATTTTCAATTTTTATATATAGATTGCTATCTGCTGATCCTTTTGAAAATCCTTGTTGATGAAGGTATTTGTCCAACCGATAGTACCAAGCCCTTGGAGCTTGTTTAAGCCCATAGAGAGCTTTTTTAAGTTTGCATACAAGATTTGGATCATTTCCAAGGATAAAGCCATCTGGTTGCTGAATGTACACTTCTTCTTCTAAGTCTCCATTCAAAAAGGCTGACTTCACGTCCATTTGAAAAACTTTGAATTTTTGAAAGCTAGAGAGGGCAAGGAACATTTTGATGGCCTCAAGTCTAGCAACAGGAGCAAAAGTTTCTTCAAAGTCTATTCCTTCCTGTTGAGCATACCCTTTGCAAACAAACCTGGCCTTGTTTCTAATAACTTCCCCATTTTCATTCAACTTGTTCTTGAAGATCCATTTTGTTCCTATGACATTCTTGTCTTTTGGTCTAGGAACCAACTCCCAAGTGTTGTTCTTTTCGATCTGCTCAAGATCTTCATCCATTGCCTTAACCCAACACTCATCTTTGCATGCTTCTTTTACATTTTGCGGTTCAGTGGAAGAGAGCAATGCCAAATAGCTTGAAGCTTCTGCTATTGTTCTTCTGGTTTGTATACCTGCCTCTTTTTGCCCCAAAATTTGAGATTCTGGATGATTCTTCTGAACATATCTGGATGGAGTCTTCTCTTCTATCCTTATCTGTTCCTCTGGTGCCTCTTGGGGTTCTTCTTCATCATCTGCCTAATTTGGAGAGTAGTCTTCATCCTCATCGATATTTTCATGATTTACTTGCCTGGGGATGTATCCTTTTTCATCAACCACTACATCAATACTGTCAACAATTCTTCCAAGTCTTTTATTGTAACACTTATATGCTTTGTTGTAGGGAGAATAACCAAGAAGAATTCCTTCATCTGCTCTAGGTTCAAGTTTGCCAAGCTGCTCATCAGTATTCTTAATATAGCATTTGCTCCCAAAAATTTTGAAATGCTTTACCGAAGGAGTCTCACCATACCAGAGCTCATGAGGAGTTTGAGTGCTGTTCACTCGAACATTTGTTTTGTTGAGAATAACAACCGCAGCATATGCAGCTTCACCCCAGAAAGTTGTGGGAGTTCCGGATTCATCAAGCATAGCACGAGCCATTTGTTGGACTGTTCTGTTCATCCTTTATACCACTCCATTTTGCTGAGGAGTTCTAGCTGTGGAGAATTCCCTTCTTATCCCATGTTCTTCACAAAAATCAAAAAATTCATTTGAGGTAAACTCCCCACCTCTGTCGGACCTGAGGCACTTAATTTTGTAACCTGATTCATTTTCAACCAAGGCTTTGAAGGATTTGAATTTTTCGAATGCTTCATCTTTGTGCTTCATAAGTCCTAACCAAACAAACCTGGAGAAATCGTCAATGAATAATATCAAGTATTCTTCTCCTCGTGGTGTCCTTTTCCTAAAAGGACCACATACATCTGTATGGACTAGCTCAAGAGGCATGCTAGCTGATCCTTCCTTCTCCAGAAAGTTAGTTCTGGTTTGTTTTCCAAACTGACATGATTTGCATATGGTGGAATTTTGATATCTGGAAGACCACGAACTGCCTGATATTTGCATGCCTTCCTTATTTGTGAAAAGCTTAGATGCCCCAGCCTTCGGTGCCATAACGAATGTTCATCATCCTTGCTCAAATAGCATTGTTTTTGTCCTTCTTCAAATATGTATAGATTATTTGGAGTTCTTCTGCCTTTGATCACTGTTTTCCCTGTATCAAGATCACGAACACAACACCCATTTGATCGAAATATTACTTCGGTTCCTTGGTCGCACATCTGACTGACACTTAGAAGATTATGCTTCAAGCCATCAACATACAAAACATTTCCAGCTTTGACCTTTTCTTTCAACTGAGCAGTGCCTTTTCCTTTTATAGCTGCAGGAGTATCATTTCCAAAAGAAACTTTCTTTCCCTTTTCTAAAGAAGAATATGATTCAAGTTTTTCTTTATCACCTATCATATGCTTCGAACATCCACTGTCAATGTACCATAGATTTTCCTGTCCCTCTGCATAAAAGGCTATCCCACATCTTTCTGTTTGTGGTTCCTTTATTCTCCATGTTCTTGTGCTTGAGGCTTGTTCCTTTGTCTGCGGAAACCTGCTCCTGCATTCAGAATCTTCATGACCAAAGTTATTTCAAATAGAACATTCAACTTCATTTTCAAGAGCCGAAAAGTTGTTATAGGTCCTTTTTGTAATCCCTGTCATACTTCTGTGTTTTTGAGCTTCTCTAGTCATGATTGTTTTATATGAAACACATTGAGCTGCTTTGTGACCAAAGTTATGGCAAGAGAAGCATTGTCCATTGAAGAAACTTCTGCGGTTATCAAATCTACCAGCCAAATGATTGTAATTTCTATTGTCATCCATTCTTGAAGCAAATTGAGAAGATTTTACCTATGGCTGGTTGTAGCTTTTGTTCACCCTTAAGAAGGATTGCCCCTAGTTTACCTGATAGTCTTTGTTTGTTCTTGATGTAATTCGTCCCTGCTTTACCTGGTGATCTCCGTTGTGCTTTTGCTCATTTCTTCTTGCTGCATCAAGATAACTCTTTGAGGTGGATGCTTGAGAAGTTTCTCCATTATACCCCAAACCTGTCTTGTTTAGTGGAGAATGCTGTACATTGATGATCTCATCCAGAGTTTCAGATCCTTTGACAAACTTAAGATTAATCATCTTTGTTTTCTCAATCTCTTTTCTAAGGCCAACAATTTCGCCTTCTAACTTTTCAAGATATTTTTCCTTTTCATCTATTTGAAATTGTAGAGTATCAATGATCATATTCTTTTCTTCTGTGCATGTCTTGAGTTTAGAAATTTCATCATAAAAGCTATCTACATCGATAGCATCCATGTAGTCATCATCTTCAAAGGCCATTAAAAGTTTATAGTCATTACCTCGTTCATCTTCATCACTATTTGATAGACCATCACTGTCTTCATGAGTTTAGTAGCTCTTCTTATTTGCATTCTGTTTCTTGTTCCATCTAATAGGTTCCTTTTCCTTGTCGATCTTATCCTTATGAGGACATTTGGCAGCATAGTGACCCACTCTTCCACAAGCAAAGCATTTGAAGGGCAACTTACCTCTGAACCGTCCAGCACCACGTTGAAGATTTCTGACAAAATTTGATTCTTCTTCTTCTTCTGACTCATGTCTTGATTCATAGTACTCTCCTTTGCCTGAAGCCTTGAAGTCAGCTTCTCTCCTGTCAGATGGACCTCCTTTCCTCATTTCATAAGCAGTTAGAATTCCGTGTAGCTAAGACATAGTAAGAGTTCGTAGATTTTCCTTTTCTTCTATTGCAGACACTTTAGATTCAAACTTGGGGGATAATGATCTTAGAACTTTTTCAACCACAATAGCCTCTTTTATTTCTTCACCCAAGTTTTTCATGCAATTAACAATCTCATCTACCCGAAGGAAATAGTTAGCCACACTTTCATCATTATACATTCTGAGATTTTCATATTGAATCCTGAGGGTTTGAAGTTTAGCAAGCTTTACCTGTTCATCTCCTTCGTAGCTCAAGACAATCTTGTCCCATATTTCTTTTGTAGATTTATATTGCATAACCTTCACGAATTCTGTTTGAGATAAGCATCCTAGCAAAGTATTGACTGCTTTAGCATTTGTTTCATATTTCTTCTTCTCGGTCGCATCTGTAGGAGTAGCTGAAGGAAAAGTGTAGCTTGTATCTATGATATCCCAAACTTCTGTACCAAGAGATTGAAGATATGCAGTAACTCTTACCTTCCAATAATTGAAGTTTGTCCCATCAAAAATAGGAGGCCTGATTGATGCTTCCCTCTCAAGCGATCAAGCTTCTCTGAAGGACCTGCTCTGATACCAATTGTTGGAAATAATACTGAGGGGGGGGGGGGGGGTGAATCAGTATTATTAAGCCAAATATTTCATTTTTAAATTCCAGATGATATACGCTACTTCAGTTAAAACAACCCGCTTATATACGCAACTATAGATAAAGAAACCAACGTATACAAATCAGACTTATAATTTGAATTATCTTTCAGATGTCAGTTATTAATCTGTGATTCAGATACACATAAACAGTACCAGAAACAATGAAGCAGAGCAGAAGACAGTCACACACAAGAACACAAGATATAAGGAGGAAACCCAATGTGGGTGAAAACCCCATGCTGCAATTCGTCTCTATCTTCTTTTTAATTAGAAACTTCTCTTTACAATGTCTTGTACTGGAGCAGACTTTACCAGTACGCAGGCTGCAACCTGCAGAGAGCTACAACTCTCTCTCATTTTCCAGCTTTCCTGGAAGGGAGCTCCAACCCCCTTAGTTCTTGTACTAGCTTGAGATACTAGTACGCAGGCTCCTACCTACAGAAGGCTGCAACCTTCTCTTTGTTTTCAGGGACCTTGTTTCATTAATTTTCAGACTGGATCCACAAGTAACATCAATCGAACATCAAGAATTTTTGCATAACCCAAACTCCTTTTCACAAATCAAAAGCTGAAAACAACTAAGCACTTCTCTGATCACTGAACCCAGAACACAGTAACTGTAATCAAACACCAATTCTGAACCCAGAACACTGTAGCAATAAAACAGAAGCAGCTAGAACATAAATCAAGATATATACACTACTTCACTGTTCATCAACCTGCGAGTATATGCTTCTGTACCACACCCAACCTGCGTATACGCGTCTTTCATTCACAGAAAACGCGTATATACGCACCTTCAATTCACTGAACCTACGTACAGATCTATAAAGGATAATTTATTCTTTTAAGCATTCAGCCATTAGTTATCCTAGATTTATAGATCAGGAGTGCGCCACATATAACAGATCAAAATCATACAGAGATACCAATGTTCAAGCCTTGAGATTTAGATCCATCAATAGTCCTTATCCTTCTTGCGCTCAGGTTCCATCTTCATTCAGATCTAGATCTGCACCATAACCCAATCACCCGTATTCCAGATCTATCACAATATCAGATATTCAATAATTCAGATAATTCCTTGCCACATGATCTCCTTCCTCTTTTATAGTTTTAGGCCTTCCTCAATACCACGGTCCAAAACCATAATAAACCAATACCATCAACTCAATACTAGGCGATCAACACGTCTGTCAAGATACCATGGTCCAAAACCATAGGTTCAAATTCCAAGGACTAACTGCCATGGACCAAAGGTAAGATTTCCAACATATACACGCTTTTCTTTGCATGAAAGTGCGTGTATACGCATACACACTTTTATAAAGTCCAACCTGCGTGTATACGCGACTTGATCTTAATGAACTTGCGTATATGAATTTTCTCTTCATTCTTGTAGTCTGAACTGAGATCTGTCATCAGAGAGAGTTGCCATCAAGGACAACACCTGTACCATAGAGTCACACCTGTGCCATAATGCCAACAAACTCAACGACCTACGTGAAGGCAGGAATAGAAGGAATAAACCGACATCATGACCATCTCAGGGTGTAGAAACTTGGTTCCAGCATCCCCCATACTGCTTCGGTTGAGACTTCGATCGGCGCTCCGTGGGCTGATGCCGAAAGGGCTAATAGTGTAGGTATTTGTTTGGCTAACTAACGTTGAACCTGGGTTAGGCCCTTCCAAGCCAACAAATGGTTCCGTTGCTAGGACAGGATTTTGCATAAGAGATCTATGATGTCGTATCACTGGAATCCAACTAAGAAAGAGATCAGAGACTAGTTGGATAAGAAGATCCACGAATTCGCGACGCAGGAGAATAGAAATCCGCGACTGAGAAAGGAATAATGGCTGGACATGTACCTATATATAGAAATACACGAGATCTTTTTATGTTCCTTTCCGGTTGATCTATACGAGTGGATCGCGAAGCTAGCAGATACCTAAGGAAGGTGAAGACTTGACGGTCCTATTGTTTGGACCCCGGAGTTAGTACATAGATTGAAAGCCTCTGAGGGTAATATCGCCTACATTGTCAATCATTGGCTTGATCGACTCATAGGAGGATTTGTGACTGAATTCGTTGTTGACACCTCAGTCAGCTACAGTGAGGCAGAGTGGATTTTTTTGAAAGGTCCGCGAGGTAAGTACTTGAATTATTGTACGAAAAGCGTGTTATGAAGCTACCTTGATGTTCAGAGCTATGCGAAGTGGAAAAACTTACAAGAAAAAAGGAAGAAAGGGTCCTGAATATAGTCCATTAATTTTACCTCCACGAGGTGATGAAGAGGGAGTAGCGTAGGCTTATACACAAAGCAATATTCAGTTAATAAGACAAGGATTCTCGCGATTGCCACCTCCACCCACACCACCTCCAACTTCACCACCATTGCCTGCGACTTCACCCATACCACCTCCACCTCTACCACAATTCAACGTGGCGAATTTAGTGAAGCCACCTTTGTTTAGAGGCTTGGGAAATGAGGACCCAGACTGGTTTTGGTTCATTGTGAAAGCTGTGTGGGAAGCTCAGGGAGTTACAGATGATCACATGAAGAAGGCAACACTGGTTAATGCTCTGCGAGATAGCACGCTAACCTGGTACATTAAATGATATAATGATAACCCAAACACTGGAGTAGCAGACATCCATACTACACTAAACAAAGAATTTAGTAGGCCTAAATCGAGGCACAGTCGATTGTAGGGTTCAAGGAAATCACGATGAAACCAGGTGAGACACCTTAGGAATTAGATCAGAGATTGAAGTGTAAAATTTGTGAAGCTAATATGAACTTAATAGATGGACAACACTACGAATGGTTCATGGCTTTGCTCCTGCCTCACCTGAGGGTTGCATTTTCCCAAAAAAAGATAACGACTCAGGCAGAGGCCTTGGATATTGCGATGAGATTGCATGAAACATAAATGCAAGATCTGAATCTGGGGGTTCAACAGATCCATGTCTAGTTGCAAAATCTTTGCATTAAAATGCAGAGCTTGAAGTAGGACAAGACAGTTTGACTGGAGGTGTGCAAAGGGGTATGATGCCTAAAATGCAAGGGTCAGGGGCATGACAAAGACCATTTCTCGATCTTTGCGAACTACATTGTAGGAGGAGGACCAATGCCTTTGAGGCCGGAAGCTCAAGCAGGACCAAGCGTGGGGCCTCCATTATGGTGCACTATATGTCAGGTAGCAAGAAAACATGCCATAGATAACTGTCATTTGCTGCAAAAGTTTCTATAGACACTGCGACAACTGTTTTGCAACTTCTGTAGGTTGGTAGGGCATGATGAGCACAACTGTAGGAGCTATGTGTTGGCTTGGTGGGGCCTGACCCAGGTTCAACATTAGTTAGCCAAACCAATCCCTACACTATTGGCCCTTTCAGCATCAGCCTGCGGAGTGCAGAGCGAAGTCTCACCCGAAGCAGTATGGGGGGATGCTAGAACCAAGTTTCCGCACCCTGATATGGTCGTGATGTCACTTTATTCCTTCTATTCCTGATTTTGCACATGTTCTTAATTTCTAGGGCCCTGTCTACCTAAACCCTTATTCCTCCCTTCGATACCTCCACGAAAGGGTACAACTGACCTTTGCGTAGCCCTAACCTTCGGTTCAGACACTTTCGTGTTGTTAAGTTAGTGTATTGCACATATTCCCTAGTTATCTTAAGGATCTTACTTATCTTATTAGATACTCACAGTTAGCACCGCATAAACAAGTATCCTTATTTGCATTCAATTATCCAACATGATTCCATTCATTCGCACATCATATAAGGATTATAAAGGAAATTCGTACATAATATGACAAGATGCAGTAACCAGAACAAAGACATAGAATTTGCAGAATACTTCTCTTTATTGATATCTTCAAGTGATTACAGACTCTATCCATCCTGCGATCTTCAAGTGATTATAGACTCTATCCATCCTGTGCATACAGCTGGAGGGGTTTGCGCACTCAACTACGGACTTCTACCCTAGGCGTCTATGCACTTAGTTGTAGAGCCTCTACCTATGCTATGACCCAAAACTTAGACTTCTTACATTGAAGCTATGACTCTCTAAGACTCATCTGAACTACTTAGAGATTACTTACTTATATCTTTTTATACAATCCCATTATCCATAGACCATGGGTAGACCTCTATAGTCGACTTTACTTTACAAAATTAAGGGCGGATAACCCTTTATGACTCATGACACCTTTGTGCTCCGCAACCACAAAATGTGGAGACTTTACAACTTTACTACAAAATTCTACCTAAAACATGGGCTTTTATCCCCAGAACTATCATTGGGGGATCTTGTTCCCAATAATCCCCCAACACAAACATCGCGACTCACCCTCGAGTCACTCAGCAGGTGCAGAGATCTTTACGGGAAGCCCTTCCAGCTTGACTCGTATGACGACAACCTCGACAGTACACTTAGCTGCCGCTTGCTTCGTGTCTTCGACCATCTGCTCGGTCACTGCTCCTGAACTATCAACCTGAAGATTTTGCTGAGTTGGTTGCAGAGTCACAAACTTTCCTTCAATAGAGCCTATCACCATGTAAGCCTCATCCAGCAAGGGCTTCAGTCTTGCCTTCAACATTTCTTCCTTGTGCAGCGTTGCATCCACCTGTTCTTTTTGTTAGGTCCCTATAATACTAGTGAATCTCCCATTAAAATTGTCATTGTATCCCTTATTGTTATTATTGTGCCCCTATTGTCCACATATTGTTATTAGTGTGCCCCATAGAAACCCAGTGTTGTTATTTTTGTGCCCTTATGTTATCACTATTATGTCGGCTTGATTATATTGTGACCCCTTAGAATCCTATATATAGAAGGGAGGTTTGGTCATTTGTATCATCCAAGAATTGTTCAATTGTGTAATGTAAAAGAGGTTCCCCCCTCAAATAGGCTAAATTCTAAGGCGTTGATTTATCTTTTCTATCTTTCTGTAAGCTAGTTTCCTAACATTTGGTATCAGAGCTTTGGATTCTAGGATTTCGCTGCTCCAAACAAGTCATCGAGGAATTTTCGCTATAACTTTTGTTCTGAGACTGTTCAAAAGCTAACAAGAAAACCCATTTGAGCTGAAATCATTCTGAACTTCGGATCTGAGTTTCAAGGATTTTATCACTATATTGTCGGAGATATGATCTGAGGAAGTTAGGTTTTTTGCAGACTCCCGAATTATATTCCAAACAGGTGACCTGGGGAAAATCATCATAACTTTTGTTTTGAGCATTAGATTGAAATTTCATAAGAAGTTTCAGAAAGAGCACGGCCTGTAGGTTTTTGTATATCAGTTTCAGGTACTAAGGTCGAAACAGTGACACGTGGAACATCGTACAAGTTCACTATATTGAACTAGTCTATAATCAAGGCACCGTGGGAGATTTATCATAACTCTTCCTGGGAGAATCCAATATTGATAAGACTTGTGAGGTTAGAAATAGGAATCTAAGGGCTACTGTAGGAAGAGATTTTAGATATTCACAATCCATAGTTATAGAGATACAACAGATTCAAATAGAGCTCTTAAAAAGTGAAAAAACGGTGTGTAGTTTTTTTTTTAATTTTGCATAATATTGGTTTGAAAAATTAGTTTGAAGGAATTTAAAGGGAATAATGAAGAATTATTAGCATTAATTAATTCCCCTAAGAAAGAAAATGGAAACACCTAGTAAGCAACATGAAAGCTCTAGCATGAATCGTGAAGAAGAGAAAGAAATACAACATGATATATCAAAATTACAAGACCAAGTACAAAAAATTTCACTCTCACAAAAGGTAACTGAAGCCAAGATGAATGGCATGGAAGCTAATATGAATGGCATGGATGTTAATATGGATGGCGTGGAAGCTAATATGGATGGCATGGAAGCTAAGATGGATGGAATGGAAGCTAAGATGAATGGCATGGATGTTAAGATGAATGGCATGGACAATAAGATGGAAGAATTGAAGACAAATTTGAATAAGTTGCTACAAGAAATGGTCACTAATGGTGAAAGGGTAGTAAAGGAAACTCATGATGAGAACAAAAGAAATGTTAATCATGATTTCATAGACTCTAATGTTGGATTGAAGACTCACCATGTTCCAAAATCGATATGAGGAAGTTTGATGGCAAGGATCCCAGAACATGGATACTACAGATGGAGCAATTTTTTGATCTCCATAATGTGAAAAACACACAAAAGGTATGTATTGCAACTTTATATTTGGAACCAAATCAGTTTTGTAAGGTATCGATGGCTTTGATCTTGTAAACAAATTCTCACTTGGGCAAATTTTTACGGAAGAAATGATAGAAAATTATTAGGATACAAAAAGCAACACCTTTTTTAGCCAATTGATAAATCTCAAATAAAATGATTCAATGATGGAGACATTGAGGACTTCCAAAAATTGAACATAAGGGTAAAATATATTCCAAAGGAGAATTGGATTGATGTGTTCATAGGGACTTTAAAGGATAATATCCAACAGAGGTTCGCCTTTGGGAACCTGATTCATTAGAGAAGGCATTCAAGTTAGCAAGAAAAATGGAAAGCAAAAGTATGGAAACCAGGAAGCCTACCACTCACAACTATAAATATGGAAGTGTTGTTGCCCCTAGCGTTCCATAACCTACTAGGTTGACTCCACAACAATTGGAAGAAAAAAGAGCAAAAGGGCTTTGTTACAGTTGTGATAGAAAATGCAATAAAGGTCATAAATGTGCTGAGAATAAATTATTCTACATAGATTGTGAAGAGGAGGAAGAAAAGGAACAAGAAATGTCAAAAGAAGAGGATATACTCCAGGAACAAACCCTAGATAAAGAAGAAATGAATCATACTGGTGGGCTCCAGTATTGTAGCAATAATGCTACAACTCCTGGAGCTTCCTATCTCTAATTTTATCAACCCGGTAGTTCGTACAAACTTGGAAGCGACGGTGCTGTATGCACAAGTACTAGCTCTTGTCGCAGCTGTCACTTGGTCAGCTGGCACAAGTCCGCTAGGGCTCAAGCCAACTTCTATATGCTCTCAGAAGAAGCTTTCTAAATGATGGACGAAGGCTATCTCGAAGGAAATTAATCTATTTTGCAAAAATGAACTGAAAGCCAAAAAGAAACACAAACCCTAGCAAACCCTAGCAAACCCTAATTCTACCAGCTAATCCTACTGATGCAAAGGAAAGAATGCAAACAACGAAAAGAGATGCCATTACTTCTAGGAAGGTAAAATGCATGTGTCTACGTTATCACTATCTGAAGAAAACATCTTTTTGTATTTTTGATTAAGTTGTTGAAATTATCATGCATGTGCTCCTAACTAGTTTTCCACTGTGCAGGGATGGATCAAGGGATGAAATGCTTTGGGAAAGGTTGGGATGGTACAGAGAAGGTCTAAGGGATCCCCAGTATCCTTTCTGAGAGTTTCACAAAGTCTGGATGACATGCAACCGTGTTCATGAACTTCTACAGGAAGTCTGCAGGGGTTTCTACAGGAAGTGATGTAAGTCTTCTACAGGATGTTCTGTAATTCTTCTACAGGATGGTTCGAAATGGGATTTTTGAGGATGGATGGTTGATGGAAGATGCATGGATGGTTATGGAGGTAGGATGGGGATATGAAGTGACCTAGGAACTGATGGATGGAGAGGTGAGATGATGTGGAAGGCTGACTTGCATCAACGAAGGTTTAGGCAATGGAAAAGCAAGAAGGTAGGGCTACGTGGCAAAAGAGCAGATGGGAGATGAAGAAATAGACTTGGTGATGGAGGAGCTGACCTGAACGAGGCTCAGATGAATGAGGAGGTGATGAAGGTGATAGAGATGCCCTGCACAATGCTTATTCAAACAAATCAATGAATTCTTGCAAACAAACCAAGTCCTAGCTAACTCAATCCAACTGTTAATGAATGAGTAAACAGCAGCCTTGTTTGAAAAGAGAACCATATACATCACATGAGAAAGAACATGCCAAAAGATCTAAATGCATAACAAACTCCTACCAATCTATTATAAACATGAAAAGCTACTTGAACCATCAAAAGAAACCTAAGTAACAAAGCACGAATTAAATCTAAAGAGCAGATTTTAGTTCAAGAACGCAGCAAACACATAAATATAAACAAGGGAGGTACTGGGCGCTTGAGATGGGCCCAACCCCAAGAACTACAGCCTCCCATGAAAGGTTTAGAGCTGGTGCAAAGCTGGATCCATCTTTATTAATCAAGAAATGAAAAGTACATCAAAACTGTCCACAAGGAGAACTTGAACATGAGCTGAAAGCAAAGCTAATCTATTGCATAAAAATCGAACTACAAACTAGCTAACTAATGGTTAAAACAAAATGACTAACTAGCTACAAAATGACTACCCACTAGCTAACCAAAATGAGGCCCCAAGCCTTCTTATTTATACAATTTGAGGACCCAACAGTCCTCCTAAAAGTTAGGGACTTGGCTGCCCAAGACTTGGAGTTAACAGCAGTCCAACTTGACTTGCTTGGCTGCCCTTGAGCTGATTGATTTGGTGGCCCTTGAACTCCGAGCTGATGGTGGAGAATTTGAGGTAAGGGCCCATAAATGAGGGGGACACCTTCCTACAAATCCTCTAGCTTGTTCTCCCACGAATTTGGCTGCCAAGTGCTCATTAAGACCTTCAAATTTGTCTCCAAGTTGACCAAAAAGGCTACACAAAGCACCCATTAGACTTGTTGGCATAATGACTATCCAAATTCACTCTATTAACATAAAAATAATCAAGAACATGCAATAAACAAATGAGAATGGTGGACTAAGCCAAATTAGGAGGTTGAATGAGCCCAAATAATTGTACATTTTTGGGGCTCATCATCACCCCCCTACTGAAAGTGTTGCTCATCCTCTGAGCAACCAAATCTCTCCCCTTGTCTTTGATGGCCTTGGTGACTTCCTTGGCTAGCATCTCGGCCGATTTCTCCTTTGGCTTCCCTCTTTTCAAACTTTCCTGTAGAAACTGTTCGCTGGCTTCCTGTAGAAACAGTCTCTGTCTTCCTGTAGAAACAGTCTGCTAGCTTCCTGTAGAAACAGTCTGCTAGCTTCCTGTAGAACGAATTTCACTGATTTTACTTGCAACCGCTTCTCCCTTGGCATTTGTGTTATTTTACCACCCACAGCTTTGGCTTCATCAGCTTGTCCTTTTTCTTGCTTTTCCTTCTTGCTTTTTCTGTGGTTTTTCCTGTGCTGGCTTGTCCTAGGTTTTCTCTCCCCTAGCTTCCTTACCCTTAGTTTTCTTCTCTGCCTCACCATCTTGCTTCCTCATGCTCTGTTTTGGCTTGTGCACTGACCAGAATGGGAATTCTGTATATGACTTCCTCCCTAGAATGTGGAGGACAGTATCCCTCAAGTGCTTGTCCTTTGCAAACCATTCAACTAGTCCTGTCATGTTTTTCACTCTACTGAGTCTTGCCATAGAAAAGATAATGGGCTTTTTGCGGTCATTAAAAATACACATGTGTTTAGCTGCCTGTTCAGGATTGAACAAGAGTTCCTCAATTTAACCATGTAAAGTAGTAAGATGGTGCTGCTTCCCTATATAAGGGAAATAAATCTGCATGATTCATTGCAATTAGCTCTGCAGTAACTGGCAAGAGAAATGATATTTTTCTTCATATTGTTTCAGTATATGTCTGAATATGGGTATTTGGTCTTCTCCAAAGCATGGGCTATGTTGCACTGAGTGATTTCTTGTCTATGTGAAATCAGAGATGCAACCAAATTTCCATCATTGTAATTGCCAATGATCAGATCAGGTTGACCTTTTAGCTCTGCCGTTACTTCATTTAATACACCCTCTGAAAATCTTTCCCAGTAAGGCCACACACCAAATCGAGAAACCCATTTCTGCAGAGCTCATTTTGCTGTTGTAAAGGGTACCTGGAGTATCCTTGAATGTTGTGTTCCACGAATTCTTTCAATTCGTTGATTGCATGTTGTACCATAGGCCTCAGGAATCAACCGAGTCACCACAATAATTTCAGGTTTGATGTCCAATCCTTGATGTTTTTATTCTTAGCAACATTTCATTCTTCAATGCATGGGAAAACAAGTCCACCACCTCAGGGGTTTCCCATAACTTCTTGGAGTCCGAAGGTTCTTTTCTAATGAACCCTCCTAGCATGGTAAAAAACTCTGTTTTTTTTTTGTTCTGAACTTTCCTGCTTGTGTACAGAAGGAGGACTTCGGGATTTCTCTACACAGAGCGCAGAGCTACGTCTCCGTTATGCGCACAGTCATATAAAATTCACAATTTTTCACCGGTGAGCCTTAACTGTGTCTCAATTTTTCTACAGGAGGGATTTTAATTGAAGACCCTGAAGAAAATCTCACATGCAGACTACGAAGACAATTCCAGGCAGCAATAAGAGAATGGATTTTGAATTCATAGAAAGACTTGCATACTTCAGTTGAGAATGTCACAAATGCAAAATAATCAGCGGATGGTGAGAGCATTTCACGGTTGCGTTCAATTGGCTATTTATGGAAGCTTCCACTGATGGAGGGTGAGCTGGCGAGGTGCACGTTGGCCCCATGCAAACTGTAGTTCTGCAATGGCATAAGAGTTTTCTGTAGCAACCTTGATGGCGGCTGCTCTTGTGCTAATAAAACTTACCAACAAAATCCACACTTCCAGTTGTGTGCAAGTTGACTAACAGCTGAGCGCTCATTCTGCGTGATTTTTGGAGTGAGGTGGCACATACGTGCGTTGGCCCATGAAAACTTTGGATCTCCATTGCAGTGTTTAACTATCTGTTCCCTGTTTGTGATCACATCCATCAATCACACTGCAGTTTAAACGGTCACCACCACCTGATTTCAATTTTCTTCTTGAGATGGCTGAGCACACGTGTCTCATTCACCCACCGAGTGCTATTGAACTAGATGTGGGTGGCTAGTTAGCTGGCCACCAATTTTTTTAATCCTAACCATCTCATTCATTCATGCAATGCTCAGATTAGATTCATGCAAACAGAGGAATCGGTTTTGTCACGTACCTGAAAGTCGACTGGCTGCTGTGAAGCTTTTTGCTGCATGCATGTGTTGATCTTCATTTGCTGCATGTATGGTGGCTTCACTGATGATTTATGGCTGTTTTTTCTTTTGCAGGTGTCCTCTGGACGGATCTAAGCTGCAGGAGTTCATTTCCACGTTCAACTCTGCCCGTTCAAGCTGCTGCCATTGAATTTTCTCAGGACCAGAACTACTTTTTGCCATTTCTCCCAAACGGTAGATCGGTTTGATCTGAAACTTGGTGAGCATGTTACTACCATCATTATGCATCTCCCATAGCAAATTCGTGATCAATGGATGCACGGATTTCGAGAAAAATGGAAAATGGCTGAAGATTTCAGAGGTCGATTTCTCGGAAACCGTGCATCGGAATCGGCTGAAACTGCTTGGGTAGGTTACTATCACCCATGTGCATCTCCCCATGAAACAGGTTTTGAAACGGATGCACGGTTATGGAGAAAATGCAAAAATGGCTGATGGTGATGGAGGCTGATTTCTTGGAAACCGTGCATCGGAATTGCATGAAACTGCTCAGGCATGTTGTCATCAACCTTGTACAATTCCCCGGCAATGGCGCCAAAAAGGTGGTGAGCTCCAGTATTGTAGCAATAATGCTACAACTCCTGGGGTTTCCTGTCTCTTAATTTTATCAACCCGGTAGTTCGTACAAACTTGGAAGCGACGGTGCTGTATGCACAAGTACTAGCTCTTGTCGCAGCTGTCACTTGGTCAGCTGGCACAAGTCCGCTAGGGCTCAAGCCAACTTCTATAGGCTCACAGAAGAAGATTTATCAATGATGGACGAAAGCTAGCTCAAAGAAGACTAATCTACTTGGCAAAAATGAACTGAAAGCAAATCAAAACATGGAAACCCTAGGAAACCCTAATTTAACTAGTCTAACCTCTATGATGCAAAGAATGTGAAGGAAACTTCTACCAATGATGCCATTACTTCTAATAAGTGAAAATGCATGAATCTAATCTACTTGCAGATTAAAAGACATGTTTTTTTATTTTTTCTTTAAGTGGATGGAGTGATTGTGATTTTGTGCTTATTAGGGTTTGGTTGTGCAGATGTGATGCGGAAGGAAGGAAAGCTTGGGAAAGGTTGGGGAGGCTAGGAGAGGTCCCCAGAGATCCTTAGCATCAGTCCACAGAGGTTCCTCACGTTCAGAGGCTCAGAAACCGAGTGAGTGGCCTCCTACAGGATGTCTGCAGGGGATTCTACAGGAACCGCAGGGGTTTCTACAGGATGTCTACAAATTTCTATAGGATGGCCTACCGTGGGGGTTTGAAGTGATGGAGGAGTGATGGAATGGTGGGGGAAGATGTGTAAGGTAGGAACAAGGCTGGTGATGGCTCAGGAGTGGAGAAGTAGGTTGGAGAACGAGTGTATGAAGTGGGTTGAAGGATGAAAGGTTATAACAACGAAATGTCTACAGGATGGAGTTACGTGAGGAGTGGAGGAGTTTAGGAGATAACAGAGCGGAGCAGGGGTCGAGGATGTGGTTGTATGCGTGATCAAGAAGAAGAAGGAGGTAATAGAATGATGAAAAGTAGTGTAAATGAAACAAATGGCTTGTGACTGTCACCAAGATGAAAATTCATTAACCTAAGCCAAAAAGGTGGTGAGCTCTAGTAGTGTAGCAATAATGCTACAACTCCTGGGGCTTCCTGTCTCTTAATTTGATCAACCCGGTAGTTCGTACAAACTTGGAAGCGACGGTGCTGTATGCACAAGTACTAGCTCTTGTCGTAGCTGTCACTTGGTCAGCTGGCACAAGTCCGCTAGGGCTCAAGCCAACTTCTATAGGCTCACAGAAGAAGCTTTATCAATGATGGACGAAAGCTAGCTCAAAGAAGACTAATCTACTTGGCAAAAATGAACTGAAAGCAAATCAAAATATGGAAACCCTAGGAAACCCTAATTTAACTAGTCTAACCTCTATGATGCAAAGAATGTGAAGGAAACTTCTACCAATGATGCCATTACTTCTAATAAGTGAAAATGCATGAATCTAATCTACTTGCAGCTTAAAAGACATGTTTTTGTATTTTTTCTTTAAGTGGATGGAGTGATTGTGATTTTGTGCTTATTAGGGTTTGGTTGTGCAGATGTGATGCGGAAGGAAGGAAAGCTTGGGAAAGGTTGGGGAGGCTAGGAGAGGTCCCCAGAGATCCTTAGCATCAGTCCACAGAGGTTCCTCACGTTCAGAGGCTCAGCAACCGAGTGAGTGGCCTCCTACAGGATGTCTGCAGGGGATTCTACAGGAACCGCAGGGGTTTCTATAGGATGTCTACAAATTTCTACAGGATGGCCTACCGTGGGGGTTTGAAGTGATGGAGGAGTGATGGAATGGTGGGGGAAGATGTGTAAGGTAGGAACAAGGCTGGTGATGGCTCAGGAGTGGAGAAGTAGGTTGGAGAACGAGTGTATGAAGTGGGTTGAAGGATGAAAGGTTATAACAACGAAATGTCTATAGGATGGAGTTACGTGAGGAGTGGAGAAGTTTAGGAGATAACAGAGCGGAGCAGGGGTCGAGGATGTGGTTGTATGCGTGATCAAGAAGAAGAAGGAGGTAATAGAATGATGAAAAGTAGTGTAAATGAAACAAATGGCTTGTGACTGTCACCAAGATGAAAATTCATTAACCTAAGCTACCTGAACTTAATGAACAGCAAGATAAAGCGTATAAAGGAATGTGCATGAAGTAGTGATGAAGGTGTATGGTGCAAGAGTGAAGTGCATGGAAATATCTATCATAACGAGACTATGTTGCAGCATGTATAACATGAAGAACTGCATATTTTTGTGGCTGGTATAGGCTGCACTCCAATCTCCAAACAGAGATGGTAGTGGAGACTTTCTCAACCTTTTTTGCTGGAGCTCCAATGTATTATCAACCTGCTAATCTAACTAAACAACCGAAAGCAATTCAACCATAAACTAGTCCTATCTATGCTCATGAAAACGACTAAATTACCAAACTGTGAATTCGAATTGCATGTGAAAATAACCAAACTGAAAGTGCTGGAACGAAATGAAAACACATTACAACACTGAGGAGATCTATTGCTCTCAGGTTGGGCCCTAACCTGAGAGCTATAGCTCCTTGAGAAAACTCAGAACTAGATCAAAATCTGCCTTCTTTATTCATAATCTGATATCATGCCAAATTGGCTTACAAAAAGGAACAAAGACCGAGTTGTGCTCAAAAATTACAATAGTAATGCGAGAGTTTCAACAACCTATCAAAGGCTACGGCCTCCATACTTATGCAAAAACGATCATCCAACAAGTGTCCTTGATTTTAGGAGCTCGGTTGTCCAACTGAAGTTTAACTTGTTGATCCTGTAGGACAGTCATAATTGCTGTTCCTGTAGAATAGTTATAACTGCTGTTCCTGTAGAACAGCTGGCTGCTTCTAAGCTCGGTGGGGAGATGGATTGGAGCTCGGAGCTATGGTGGGAATCACGAGGAGGGTCCCAAGGCTGTGGACATCCTCTCCTAAAAACCAGCAGTGCCACCTCATTGTCTCCTTGTCTCCTTTTTCGTTGTCTTTTTCTCCCTTTTAATGCAAAAACCTGAAATCATAATGCATTAGTCACGTAGATAACATGTCTACCCTTCTTCCTACAAACAACACAAATAAACTAAGAAATGCATGCATAAGCAGTAAAAAGTGAATGGTTTGAGCAAAACAAGTAGGCCAAATGAGCCCAAATTATACCAAAAATTGGGGCTCATCATCACCCCCCAGCTAAACTATTTGCTCATCCTTGAGCAACTTTGCCCTGGCTTCTCGTCTTTGGCCGAGAACTAGAGCCCAGAGCATGCTTTTCCTCCCCTGATTTTGGTGGTTTTGCCTTTTCTGCTGAGGGTGGCGCTTCTTCCTTTCCCGTTTTTGGCGGCCCTGCCTTTGCTGCCCCTGGTGGTGACGAAGGTGATGCTTCCTTCCCCTTTCCTATTTCCTTGAGCCGGGCTTCGGAAGGCAACTGGCCTATCTTTCGTGTCCAGGAAGTTATTTTTGGGCTCCCCTTTTCGGGGGTGGCTGATGTTTTAGAAGGGGTTCTTGCACTGGGTGAAATAGGGACGTCCCCTGGAGTGGTTTGGCTGCTGGGTGGAGGCTGTGGCTTGCCCGTGGTCATCCTCTTGCTTCTCCTGGCTTCAGATGGTAGAGGGGTCTCCCTCTCCCTTTTCTCCTTCGGTTTTGGAGGTGTGCTGAGGGCAGCCAGTGCCGCTGCTGCCTCCTTTTCGAGAATGCCAGCCTTCTCTTTCTTGCGTTTTGCTCTCTCAGAGCTCCTTGTAGAGGGCCACTCCTTTTCAGATTTCGGGCTTCCTGTGGAAGACCCTGCTTTGCCCACTTCCGGGCCTCCTGTAGAAGATTCTTTCTCTGTCTTCAGGCTCTCTGTAGGAGGCTGTTTCTCAATGACTTTCGGGCCTCTTGTAGAAACCCCTTTTTCCAATTTCGGGCTTCCTGTAGAAGCCCTTGTCTCCGTTTTTGGGCTTCCTGTAGAAGCCTGTTCTCCAACGATTTTCGCGCTTCCTGTAGAAGCCTTGGTCTTTGCTCCTGGGCTTCCTGTAGAAGCCTGCTCCTTACTGATCTTCGGGCTTCCTGTAGAAGCCTTTATCTTTGTTTTCGGGCTTCCTGTAGAAGCCTGTTTTCCACTGATTTTTGGGCTTCCTGTAGAAGCCTGTGCTTGTGTTTTCGGGCTTCCTGTAGAAGCCTGTTTTTGCTTACCTGTAGAGACAGGTGTCTCCACTTCCGCTTGCTTGCCTGCTTGAGTTTTGCTTTTTGCTTTGGGTGCAGGTGCTGTTGAGGTGCTTGGGCTGACGTGGGCTACCTCTGCTTTGTCCATCTTGCTCTTCATCCTCTTTTCCCTTGCTGACAGAATAGGTGTGCCACCCTTTTCTTTGTCCTTCTTTTCCTCAGCCACTGCTTCCTTGTCCTCACTGCTGGAGGAGCCACTATCTTCAATCAACATTTTAAAATCCCCATCTTTGGTCAAATTGCGGAAGGATTCCCATGAGAGGGGGACCTTATATGAGTGCAATGCATCTTCCACAAGCAGTTTTATTAACCCATGGTGGGTTATCTGATCAGGTATGCCCTCTCTTAGCTTTGTAGCACACTCCATTAGGGACTGCAGGAGATAATGAGGGATGCTCAGTTTTTGCTCTACAGGAAGGTCGATTCGGTGCCTCAACTCAGCGAGTAACCGAAAGTGATATGCATACACGATGCTGAACCGACCTTCACAAGTAATATATTTCATGATTTGCAAACTGACTTCATTCCAAGGTGGTGATAGGCTCGTTCTTCTCACCCCGTTTTTATCCTCCGAGAATTCTTCCTCAGGTGGAAAGAATTCCTTCTTTACCTGCTGACTCAGCTTTCTCTCCTCTTTATCCCACGGCAGACCCATGGGAAGTTCTGTGATCTGACTGATATATTCTGGGGTGAGTTGGAGGCTTAGACCTCTGAAGCTTACTGTGGCCAGTGTCTGGGATTTAGGCTTCAAAGCCTGCAAGAATTCCTCGGCTACTTCATCATCGTAGCCCTGCAGCTTATCACAAAAAGGCATCCATTGTGCTCTGGTAAAGAGCTCTACCACTGCCGGGTTTCTCCTTAATTTGGTGGAATCTGTGGGTTCCCGCTTGATAAACCCACCCGGCATGATGAACACGGTGGTTTTGACTACAGGTGACAAATGCAAAGGAGATTCGGTCTATTTCAGGCAGAGCATGCATACAATTCACAAAACACAGTCTAATTATACTGCTATCCTGTAGAAGCGATAGTATAGGCATAGCAATCCAAGATTTTTATGACCAGACTGTGAATAATGATCTTGCCACCTTTGAAAGCCAATTGCGGAAGGAGTTTCAGGGTTACCTTTTTTTCTGCCACCTTTTCTTATGTGAGGAATTCACCTTCCTGTAGAACTGCGTTCCTGTAGAAACTGCTTCCTGTAGGACTGCGTGCCTGTAGAAACTGTTCCTGTAGGAGTAGTGTGCAAACTTCGGGGAGGACTGTAGTTGGCCAGCGGTCGAGATGTGCTTCACCGGCGTTCTGGTAGCCGAAAGATCGGCGTATCAACGTTTAGAGGAAATCAGGAGAGCCACTCGAGTTTTGAAGTGGAGGTTGATGAATACATGCGCATAATCTAGCCGATTAGATTTTGAATCGGCGCAGCTCGTGGCGTGGGGGGTGAGCTGTCCCCGCCGGACCGTTGGGCGACGTCACCCATCATTCACCTGCATATTCACTCGCTGCCACATTCATTCCCACAGATCTGCCGCCGCCCTTTTCGGTTAAACTCGTTTCTCGGTTGACGGGACTATCTTCACGTGCGTGCTGCGTGTTTTCTTTGTCGTGGCTGCCACCCAAGCATCCGAATATACCATAACTAGCCGACGTGGCCAGTCAACTGGCCATACGGTCGCTCAACCATTCATTTCTACGCCATGCAAACAAATCAAAGCAATACTCATGCGATTTGGTGGAAAGAAGGGTTGAGACACTTACCTGCGCGCGACTGCACACGATTTTTTGGTTTTTGGACGACGGGGAGCGGATCTACCTGCTGCATGCGGCTTACACAGTCCCGGAGGCTCATGGTTACAGGATTCTAGTGAGGGAGTGGATGATCTGGTTGCCTGCGCCCATGTTTTGTTTGCAGAGGGCGGTGCTGTGAATGGTATCCACTCATGCAGGTTTGACTGTTACAGGATTCCCGCGGGGTGCCTTGTAACAGTCTCGCCTCCTTGGGTGCATGCTGCACGACGATGGATAGAATCTTCTGCTCACGCTCCCGGAGCTTCTGATGCTCGGCATGGATGTGGTATGAGCTCTCGGTGCTTGTTTTTCTTTGACAAATGGTTTTACCACGAGAACTCACTGATCTGGTTTGCTGGTGCAGGGATCTTGGTTGCCTGGCGACGAGGATGATGGAGCAAGGTAACAGCAATGTTCAGGGGTGCCAACAGTGGCATGCATGCATCCTACCCATTCCTCAGCCGCTAGATCTCCGTTTGAAACAAATTTTTGGCCGTCCCAAACTTCTACAGGGAGTTTCCTGTAGAACACAGAGCTTCCTGTAGAAAGTTCGGCCTTCCTGTAGAAAGTCTGCACTTTCCTGTAGAAAATCCGCGCCTTCCTGTAGAAAGACTGCGCCCTCCTGTAGAAAGACTGCGCCTTCCTGTAGAAAGTCTGCACTTTCCTGTAGAAAATCCGCGCCTTCCTGTAGAAAGACTGGGCCCTCCTGTAGAAAGACTGCGCCTTCCTGTAGAAAGACAGCAGCTTCCTGAAGAAGATTCAAACCATGATAAAATTGCACATACCTTGAAAAACATGGGTGCTCTTGGAGGAGGTACTGATGAGGTTCCTTGTCAGCATGATAAGGGCCCTTGGCTGTGAGTAGAGAGGCTTCTTCTCCTCCATAGAACATCTGCAACCTGCATGCAATTTTCATATTGTGCTTATTATTTTTTCTTCTTCTTTTTTCTCTCTTTTTTGGAAAGATAACAGGGGCGCCCCAAAGAGGTTTTCACCCTTGTTACCTGCCCTGAGCGCCTCAGAGAGGTTTTCACTCAAGGACTTTTTCAACCTTTTCTCTTTTTTTTTTTTTTTTGAAAAAGCAATAGGAGCGCCTCAATGAGGTTTTTTTTTTTCTTTTTTTTTTCTACCCTACCCTACTTGAAAAACAAAGTCATTTTCAAGTATAAGAATACTTCCAATGGAGCCATGTGCACATCGAGATTAGGGACAAGATGATGTAAAGGCTCGGAATGCATGCTTTGACAACTATCCAACTTTCAGAGACAAAATGATCTGACTTTGAACGTACAAAACATAGCTAAGGAGGAGAGTACTGTTGCAACTTAGTGACCTTCTGAAACCATATCTCAATATAGCTTTGATATCCTTGGTCACCTCACTGATCTGGATCATTTTTCATGTCACATTCTATCATGACCTTCTGATCTTCCTCTTTTTGTTGATCTTTCTCTTGAATACATGGAAGATTGGATGGTAACCATGAGGGATCTCTCTCGGTCTCTGATTTAGATCTCTTTTCTTCATCAAGTGCAGCCCATGGTTCTTTGATCTCCTCTTCTGAATCTTCTTTTGCTTTTGGTCCTTCAATGTTGTCAAGATGATCTCTTTTTTGCAATGCTTTTCTTGAGCTTTGGTGAACATCATTGAGCTCACGAGGAATCATTTGCACATGTTGTGCCTCAGATTTGCAATGGGGTTGAGCTACTCCATTGTATGGCTTTGGAAATGGTACGGGTGGCTGAGTGGAGGTGCGAAATTGAGATGGAGATGGATGGCATTGTGGTTGGGTAGGCATTTGGGGTTGCCTTGGTGGAGAAGGAGGCGATGGTTGTGGATGAGCAGGTGGTGGAGGAAAATGAGCGGGATGAGAGTTGTGCTGGGGCCTCCACTCCTGATAAGGTGCATTCCACTGAGGCTGTGGCTAAGCATAAGAGTGAAATGAATGAGCAACTGGTTGGGCATAATATGGATCTGTGAAGGAACAAGGAGAATATGACCAAGGAGGAGGTGTAGACCAGCAAGGATGAGCAGGGGGATCCCAAGAAGGCATGAAAGTGGCTTGATAAGGGTCATAATAGGTCTCGGGTATCCCTTGCAGCTCCTGCTGGTAAGATCTAGGTCCATGTGGCCAACCTTGGTTCATGTAATAGAGTGATTCAGTGGCTCCATTGGCTCTTTGATATGTGGCTTTGATTCTGGGCAAGGAAGGGCACTGATCCGTAGGATGATATTCTTCACAGATGAAACATACTTCTAGAGAGTGCATTGGACATTCGTTCCTAGGATGCTTTCTAGTGCACCTAGGACAAAAAATGGCCAAAGCCCTCTTGGCTTCTTCTTGCTTCTTTTGGATCCGCAAGGTATCCAGTTGCATGGCAAGAAACTGCCTCATATCACTCTTGAAATCTTCGATCTGATTTGCAAATTCATCTTTGGACAAGATGTTGCTCCCAACATCTCTACTTGTAGCCATTTGCTCCAGAGGAATTTTTTCTTCTTCTTCTCCCCTAGAGGTTCTTTAAATATGCCTTGATGTCCACCCAGGGGTTCTTTCATCACAGCCATCGAAGAAGAACGTTGGATGTGTGAAGCAGTGGGGGTGTTGTGCAATCATTTTTCTAACTTATCTCTACTCCTACAAGGCATGAAATGGAAAAGTCTTTCTTTTTCTTTTTGCTTGCTTTTGCTTTGCTTTTCTTTTGGTACCTGCAAAACTGAGACAGATTGATCTACAACTAACTATGAAAGATGAAAAATTAAATGAAAGCAGGAAAGAACTAATCTACTTTGCTCAAATGAAATTGCAGAAAGGAAATACTAGTCTAGGAAAGCAGGAAATGCTAATCTATGAAAGCAGGAAATGCTAATCTATGAAAGCAGGAAATGCTAAGCTATGAAAGCAGGAAATGCTAAGCTATGAAAGCAGGAAATGTCTATGCTACTTTTGCAGAATGGAAATGAAGTAAACTACTAGCAGAAGGCAAGAGTAAGAAAGTAGAAGAAAAGCAACAATTACTAATACTCTGACGCTTCCCCGGCAACGGCGCCAAAAAGGTGGTGGGCTCCAGTATTGTAGCAATAATGCTACAACTCCTGGAGCTTCCTATCTCTAATTTTATCAACCCGGTAGTTCGTACAAACTTGGAAGCGACGGTGCTGTATGCACAAGTACTAGCTCTTGTCGCAACTGTCACTTGGTCAGCTGGCACAAGTCCGCTAGGGCTCAAGCCAACTTCTATATGCTCTCAGAAGAAGCTTTCTAAATGATGGACGAATGCTATCTCGAAGGAAATTAATCTATTTTGCAAAAATGAACTGAAAGCCAAAAAGAAACACAAACCCTAGCAAACCCTAGCAAACCCTAATTCTACCAGCTAATCCTACTGATGCAAAGGAAAGAATGCAAACAACGAAAAGAGATTCCATTACTTCTAGGAAGGTAAAATGCATGTGTCTACGTTATCACTATCTGAAGAAAACATCTTTTTGTATTTTTGATTAAGTTGTTGAAATTATCATGCATGTGCTCCTAACTAGTTTTCCACTGTGCAGGGATGGATCAAGGGATGAAATGCTTTGGGAAAGGTTGGGATGGTACAGAGAAGGTCTAAGGGATCCCCAGTATCCTTTCTCAGAGTTTCACAAAGTCTGGATGACATGCAACCGTGTTCATGAACTTCTACAGGAAGTCTGCAGGGGTTTCTACACGAAGTGCTGTAAGTCTTCTACAGGATGTTCTGTAATTCTTCTACAGGATGGCCTACCGTGGGGGTTTGAAGTGATGGAGGAGTGATGGAATGGTGGGGGAAGATGTGTAAGGTAGGAACAAGGCTGGTGATGGCTCAGGAGTGGAGAAGTAGGTTGGAGAACGAGTGTATGAAGTGGGTTGAAGGATGAAAGGTTATAACAACAAAATGTCTACAGGATGGAGTTACGTGAGGAGTGGAGGAGTTTAGGAGATAACAGAGCGGAGCAGGGGTCGAGGATGTGGTTGTATGCGTGATCAAGAAGAAGAAGGAGGTAATAGAATGATGAAAAGTAGTGTAAATGAAACAAATGGCTTGTGACTGTCACCAAGATGAAAATTCATTAACCTAAGCTACCTAAACTTAATGAACAGCAAGATAAAGCGTATAAAGGAATGTGCATGAAGCAGTGATGAAGGTGTACGGTGCAAGAGTGAAGTGCATGGAAAGATCTATCATAACGAGACTATGTTGCAGCATGTATAACGTGAAGAACTGCGGCTGGTATAGGCTGCACTTCAATCTCCAAACAGAGATGGCAGTGGAGAATTTCTCAACCTTTTTTGCTGGAGCTCCAATGTATTATCAACCTGCTAATCTAACTAAACAACCGAAAGCAATTCAACCATAAACTAGTCCTATCTATGCTCATGAAAACGACTAAATTACCAAACTGTGAATTCGAATTGCATGTGAAAATAACCAAACTCAAAGTGCTGGAACGAAATGCAAACACATTACAACACTGAGGAGATCTATTGCTCTCAGGTTAGGCCCTAACCTGAGAGCTATAGCTCGAGAAAACTCAGAACTAGATCAAAATCTGCCTTCTTTATTCATAATCTGATATCATGCCAAATTGGCTTACAAAAAGGAACAAAGACCGAGCTGTGCTCAAAAATTACAATAGTAATGCGAGAGTTTCAACAACCTATCAAAGGCTACGGCCTCCATACTTATGCAAAAACGATCATCCAACAAGTGTCCTTGATTTTAGGAGCTCGGTTGTCCAACTGAAGTTTAACTTGCTGATCCTGTAGGACAGTCATAATTGTTGTTCCTGTAGAACAGTTATAACTGCTGTTCCTGTAGAACAGCTGGCTGCTTCTAAGCTCGGTGGGGAGATGGATTGGAGCTCGGAGCTATGGTGGGAATCACGAGGAGGGTCCCAAGGCTGTGGACATCCTCTCCTAAAAACCAGCAGTGCCACCTCATTGTCTCCTTGTCTCCTTTTTCGTTGTCTTTTTCTCCCTTTTAATGCAAAAACCTGAAATCATAATGCATTAGTCACGTAGATAACATGTCTACCCTTCTTCCTACAAACAACACGAATAAACTAAGAAATGCATGCATAAGCAGTAAAAAGTGAATGGTTTGAGCAAAACAAGTAGGCCAAATGAGCCCAAATTATACCAAAAATTGGGGCTCATCACATACCATATCTTGTAATGCATTGGCTGGAATTACCACTCCTCAAACTATCAAGATAGAAGGACATATCAAGAAGAAAAAGGTAATAGTGTCGATTGATTTAGGAAGTACCCATAATTTTATTCATTGTAATATAGCAAAGGAATTTAATTTCTTCCTATATCCAGCACTAGAGTTTCAAGTGATGGTTGCAAGTGGAGGAACTATAAATTTCTTTGGAAAGTTCCATATTATCAAGCTATCCATGGGAGAATATGTATTGAATAGCCCAGTGCTTTCCATTCCAATGGGTGGTGCTGATGTTGTACTAGGAGTCTAATGGCTACAATCCATGGGTACAATAGATTTTAATTTTCAAGAACTTTTCATGAAATTTTGTGCCGAAGGAAAGGAAGTTGAATTAAGGGGTATTACAAGGAAACCAGGAAAGATAATCAGCTCCAACGGTATGACAAAGCTTCTAAAGAAGGAACAACGAGATGTAATTGCACAATTATGTTCGCTAGAGGTTCCCACCTCGAAGTGATCTATTTCTCTACATATCCAAAAAGTCATGGACAATCATTCCAAGGTATTTGAGACTCCCAAAGGCCTCCCACCTATTCGTGATCATGATCATGCTATTCATTTGATTCCATGAAGTGTTCCTCCAAACATCAGGCCGTACAGATATCATTATGCCCAAAAGAGTGAAATTGAATGTATGGTTGTAGAAATGCTAGAGGCTGGTATAATGTAACCTAGTCAAATTTCTTTCTATGCTCCAGAAGTATTGGTGCACAAGAATGATGGATCATGGTGAATGTGTCTAGATTATAGGGAGCTCAACAAGCTCACAATTAAAGATAAATTTCCAATTCCTATCATTGATGAATTATTGGATGAACTACATGGATCACTTTACTTCATCAGGTTGGATCTTCATTCAGGATATCATCAAATCAAAATGAATATTGACGACATTAAGAAAATAACATTTAGAACTCATGAGGTCATTATGAATTTTTGGTCATGCCTTTTGGCCTTACCAATGCACCTTCTACATTTCAAGGTTTAATGAATTCCATTTTCAAGCCCTTCCTTAGAAAATTTGTGTTAGTGTTTTTTGATGATATACTAATCTACAACAAGTCTTGGAAGGATGATGTTGAACATGTTGACAAGGTGCTGAAACTATTGGAGGAGAAACAATTATATGCAAAATGCTCCAAATTTTTCTTTGGAGTACAAGAGGTGAAATATATGGGTCATATTGTATCTCATGAAGGTGTTAAGGTAGACCCTAGCAAAATTAAAGCCACTAAGGAATGGAAAATCCCCACATCCATAAAGCATCTGTGAGGATTTTTTGGGTTGATGGGGTATTATCGCAAGTTTGTTAAGAATTATGGGAGAATAACAGCGACTCTAACAACATTATTGAATAAAGATGCATTTTCATGGACTCCAGAAGCAACAAAGGCCTTCGAACATCTTAAAGAGGCAATGTGCCAATCACTAGTCTTAGCTATGTCGGAATTCACAAAAACCTTTATTGTGGAATGTGATGCTTCAGGAAATGGAAATGGTGTTTTTTTAATGCAAGATGAAAGACCCATTGCTTTCGAAAGTCATCCAATCAAAGGAAAGTATTTACACAAAGCTATTTATGAGAAGGAAATGTTGGCAATACTAGATGCACTTAAAAAATGGCGACCCTACCTAATGGGAAGACACTTCAAGGTAAAAACGGATCATGATAGTCATAAATACTTTTTAGAACAAAGATTATCCTCTGAAGAGAAACAAAAATGGGTCACAAAGATGTTGGGTTATGAATTTGAAATCATCTACAAAAAAGGGAAGAAAAATGTTGTGGCAGATGCACTCTCAAGAAAGGATGAGGATGTGGAAGCATTGTTGATTTGAAATTATCATAAACTAAATACTGATGTAGAATTGATTAACCATTAGTGATTTGAATAATAATTGAAAGCACGGAAATCGAGGTAAATTGCTTGAGCAAAACACTTTGCGACAACTCATTAAACATGAAATCGATGCATAATAGAAGTGCAAATAGTAAAGGCACAATGATACTAGATAGAAAATTGATGACGGAGTTTGTCCCTGACGGACTATGTCTCTAGGTTCGCTTTCAATATGGGCGATCGTTTTATTAGGAGTGAGAAGAAGGTGTTTATTACACAGAGAAAATACCAGACTGAATGTGTACACAGGCACTCTTGATCGATGTCATCCGATAGCCCTCTGAGCCAACTTTCCAATGCCTCTTACGATTCCCAATTCCGACTCCCGATGCTCCCGAAACGCTGAAACCAAAATAGCCTTTAACCTCTAGAATCTACATACAAAAACCCAAAACCACCAATCTATTCTTCAATGAGCAAAACTACCTCTTATAGGCTTGCAAGTACATTAAAAACTTCCTGACTGCATTTGAGGTGAATGAGTTGACTTTAGGGTTTGAATGTGTTTGGTTTTGTCATGATTTTCCACCTTGGTTCATTAGGCCATGGTCTTCAAATTAGTTGAAAACAAACTAAACAATAATAACCCAAAAATGACTTTGGATTAACCCTGAAACTGCTAGCTGGCAGCTAACTGCGTGGAGGAAAGGTGATAGCTCATGTGAGCATTGGACAATCCCCACGGTTAGCGTACCGATGGTTCTGCTGATAGTTCCATCTAGTGCTTATCTGCGTGGTGAATTACTTGCTTTCACATGCAACCTGGTTCCACTATGGTTTGAAAGTGGTTAACTATAAACTCCGACGTGGTGACATATCCTCCAAAGGTTAGTTTGTCACATGTCCCGTGGTTCCGATATGGTTTTCCACATGGTCTAGATAGTTGTTAACTCCAAAGCTTACACATCGTAGCTTATCCATGCACATGACACGGTCCTAACGTGGCTAACCGTTGTAGTTAGGGACCTGTCATATGGTTATTTGCAATGTTTTACATTGTTTACAAAGGCCGAGGGTGTTTATAACATAGTTTTGAATGTTGTAATGTATTTTTTTTAATACATTGTTTTTTATGGGACTTTAGGGTTAGTCTTATTACATAGTTTGAATGCAATAGGTTGGTATTTTTAGGATTAGGCTTAGCATTAGGTTCATGTAGTAGATTTAATGCACAAGTTAAGGTTTACATGTAGTTTTAGAAATCCATATGCAAACTATTGTCACAATGTGACGTTCACGACATTCGTCACATGATGATGATAAACCCATGCCTATCATTGACAAATGAAGATATCAATGCTCTGCCATGAAGAAACCCATGTTGACACTAACTCTATGAGTCGAATGACAAAACACATGTCGTCGACCAATCCTGGCAAATCTGTCGATGAACTCAAGTCGACAGCCAAGTGCTAAACCTAGATCAACTGAACGCCATGAACACTATGAACATTACTTGAACAACCTGATCCATAACCAACATTTTTGAACACTTGAGCACTTGTGCAATTTGAATCAACGAATCCTCCTGGATCATTCCTATCCACTTGAAATCTTTTGGACATAAAAGTTTGACTAATCAAATAGTCGATGAGGGTAGAACTCCCTCTCTTTCCACCTTGACATGACGATGTACCAATACATTCGATCAATCACCTGCAAGTGATGACCCCGATGATGCTGACCATGATATCTTTCGAGTCGGTGACATGTTTCTTCCATCCGTAGTATGAACAACTTGCGATGATGGGCAAACAACCTGTTACCAACATGGCAATTGTATTCTCTCCATGAATAATCATGAGTTAGTGATTCAAAAACATCTTTGAAAACAATATTTGTAGAAATTTGTTCAATACATCTGATGGATATTAACAATCTACTTTCCAGAATAATTGAAATATTAAAAGACTCTTTTGATTTTGAATTCATATCAATTACTTGACTTGATTGACTTTCCTGTTGACTATTTTCTAAGTGAACTTGCTGCACATAACTCATCCAGATGCGATGTAAAGACTGCTGCAACTTAGTTTGACTTTGAAAGTATCTAAGTAGTTGTTGATTTATTTGAATCACTATTTCTTCGTCTATTAACTAATATCTCCATTGACTAACACTTTCACTTAATGCATTAGTTTTCAAATCAATATGAGGAAACTTTAGATATGCTTTCGAAAATGATTTGTCATGAAAACTTATACACTTCCTCTCCACTTGAAAAGAGGCTTCATTACTTTTTAAAGCATGAAATGATGATGCAATACCAAAGAAATGCAATACTGGCTTTCCCCAATACTGACCTACACCCCTGAAACTGAAAATAAACATACCATCTGAAACAAGTCTCTGATTAGACTCACATGTACCATTCCCTGCAATACATTGCTGATGATGATAGTTTCTATAATTCAGTTGAATGAATGAGTTGAGATTCATTATGTCTTTAAGAAGATGTTCATAGGACATTAAATGTATCTCATGTTGCTTATCCTGTTTATGAATAAGATTTCTTGGAAAATAATTAACCACCTTGACCAATTGATCTACAAACTTAATCTTCCATTCCAAACAATCATCCTTATGTTGTTCCTTAATAAACATGAGTACATATTTACTTGAACTTATAACTGCTTAACTTGATTTGTAATAATTAAATGCAAGTTTGATTTGACTTTATGTGCCCTAACAATAAATTCAACCCCTTCTTTCTTTAGGTGATATTTATGTTCACTTTTGTAAAACACTGCATCTCTATCATAAAGATAAGGACTTCCTAAGAAAACTCCACATATGTCTACTAGGACCACATCTAACTCCACTTCATCAATGTACTTAGATGTAATTGCAAATTTTAATTGACATTGCTTTGTGACATGTATCTGAGTTGATTTATTAATCCAACCTAATGGGTATGATCTTGGATGATTCTGTGTTTCCAATCCCTATTTATTAACTATATGTTCAGATATTAAATTTGCTTGCGATCTACTAGCAAACATGGTGTGAATCTTTGTGTGCTTAGAAGTTATCCTTATGTGGAAGAGTTCAACTCTTTTATCTTCATGTGAAGGATTTATGTTTGAAGAAGATATAATAGTTTTCGAAGTCGAACCAGTATCATAAGTTTTACATGTCGTAACCATGGCAGCTATCCTCCTTTCATCCCCTAAATCTGAACCTAGATCTTGCTAGACTGCTGCAATGGCCTTCTTTTCATCCTTCACCTTAAGGAACCTTTTGGGATTAAGTTCTGTATGAAGTTTTCAGCACTTCGATTCATCATGACCGATTCTCTAGCAATGAGAAAAAGTAGGTCTTTCCTTCTGCACAATTGTTTATTTCTTTCTCTTTGAAATGCTCTTCCCCTTACTATCAATAGAATCTTTGGTTTCAAACTCTTTGGATGACTGCGATGAAAACTTGAATGGTCTGCCACCTGATTCAATATGTATGGCCTGAACACACACCTCATCAAAATCATCAGGATTAAACATCAATAAAGTATGCTACAAATATGAATGTAAAATTCTGATGTATTTTAACAAAGTTTCACGTGTATCCAATGAAATACCAAGCGCCAATTCTTTCTTTCTAAACTCCTGAGTAAACTCCTGAACACTCTGCCCTTTACCTTGCCTCAGATGCTGCCAATCAATAACAACTTGCTGCATGTATCCTAAAGGATAGAACTGTTTCCTAAGAGCTTTTAAAAACTTGGACCATGAAGAGATGACTTTTCCTTTACACTTTACATCAATATGAGTTTTACTTTCCCACCAGATTAAAGATGTTCCCCCCATTCTAAGTGTACTAACTGAGTTTTATTTTTATCGCTAGAAATTTCCTAAATGCGACAATACACTTCTAACTGCTTTATCCAGTTATCTAGCTTTTGAGGATTCATTTCACCATCATAAATAGGTAAATAAAATTTAACATCAAGTTTCAAAAGAGATGTTTTCTTAGGCTTCTTTTATGTTTCAGATTCTGCATTGGAAGAAGAAGAAGAGGAAGAGGATGAGGGAGATGATGGAGGTGAAGGAGGTTTATCAGCCTTTCCTTTACCTTTGTCCTTTTTTGATGTCTTTGAAGAAGAATCATCTCTCGCCTTCTTGTCTTCGTAAAATTCTCCCAACATCTGTTGCATAGTTAAGAATGACTGCTGAAATTGTTCCCCACTCATCTTAGTTTCAATGTTTTCACCTGCATTAGCTCCTGACATGGTCGATTTTTGAATGACTCGTTGCTTTCCAATCTTTGGATCAATCTACTCAAGGATTCCTTCTCCTCGTTGCGACTTAGACCTGGTTAACATTCAAAGGAACATTCTACAATGCAACATGCTCCGATACCAAATTGTATGATATGAAATGACCATAAACTAAATATTGATGTTGAAGTGATTAGCCATTAATGAGTTGAATGTTAACTGAAAGCATGGAAATTGAGGTAAGATGATTGAGCAGAACACTTTACAACAACTGATTAAACATGAAATTGATGCATAACAAAATTTCAAACAGTACAAACATAGTGATACCAGATAGAAAATTGATGACGGAGTTCGTCCCTGGCGGACTACATCTCCAGGTTCGCTTTCAAGATGCACGAACGTTTTATTAGGAATGAGAATAAGGTGTTGATTAAAAAACGAAAATACCATGATGAATGTGAACACAAGCACTTCTGGTCACTGTCATCAGATAGCTCTTTGAACCAGCTTTCCAATGCCACTTACAGTTTCCAATTTTGACTCCCGATGCTCCCGAAACACTAAAAACAAAATAGCCTCTAACCTCCAGAATCTGCATACAAAACCCAAAACCACCAATTGATTCTTCAATGAGCAATACTGCCTCTTATAGGCCTACAAGTACATTAAAACCTCCCTGACTGCATTTGAGGTGAATGAGCTGACTTTAGGGTTTGAATGTGTTTGGTTTTGTCATGATTTGCCACCTTGGTTCATTAGGCCATGGTCTTCGAATTAGTTGAAAGCAAACTAAACAATAATAACCCAAAAATGACTTTGTATTAACCCCAAAACCGCTAGCTCGTAGCTAACCGCGCAAAGGAAAGGTGACAAATCATGTGAGCACTGGACAATCCCTGTGGTCAGCAAGCCAGTGTTTCCGCTGACAGTTCTAGCTAGCGGTTATCTACGTGGTAAATTACTTTCATTCACATGCTACCTAGTTCTGCTATGGTTTGAAAGTGGTTCACTATAAACTCCAACGCTGTGACATATCCTCCAATGGTCAGTTTGTTCACATGTCCCATGGTTCCAATACAATTTTTTGTGTAGTCAAGATAGTTGTTAACTCCAAAGCTTACACACCGTAGCTTATCCATTCACATGATATGGTCTCGACGCGACTAACTGTTGCAGTTAGGGGCCTGCCATATGGTTATTTGTAATGTTTTACAATGGTTACAAAGGCCAAGGGTGTTTATAACATAGTTTTGAATGTTGTAATGTATTTTTTTTAAATACATAGTTTTTGATAGGACTTTAGGGTTAGGCTTATTACATAGTTTGAATGCAATAGGTTGGTATTTTTAGGATTAGGCTTAGTATTAGGTTTATGTAGTATATTTAATGCATAGGTTAGGGTCTACATGTAGTTTTAGAAATCCATATGCAAACTATTGTCACAATGTGACATTCGTGACATTCGTCACATAATGACAATAAACCCATGCCTATCGTCGACAAACGATGATATCGATCCTCTGCCATGACGACACCCATGTCGACACTAAATCTGCGAGTCGAATGACAAAACACATGCCATCGACCAATCCTAGTGGATTTGTTGATGAACTCAAGTCGACAGCCAAGCACTAAACCCATATCAACTGAATTCCATGAACACTATGAACATTACCTGAACAAATTGATCCATAACCAACATTGTTCTGTCGAAGCTGAAATGAAGCGATGACAAAACTGAATAATGACGATGACACTTGAGCACCTGTGCAATTTGAATCAATGGATGCTCCTAGATCATTCCTCTCCACTTGAAAGATTTTGGACCACAAAAGTTTTACTAGTCAAATAGTCAATGAGCGTAGAGCTCCCTCTCTTTCCACCTTGACCTGACAATGTACCAATACATTCGATCAATCACCTGCAAGTGATGACTCTGATGATGCTGACCATGATACCTTTTGAGTCAGTGACCTATTTCTTCCATCCATAGTATGAAAAACTTGCAACGATGGGCAAACAACCTGTTATCAACATGGAAATTGAATTCTTTCCAAGAAGGATCATGAGTTAGTGATTCAAAAACGTCTTTGAAAATGGTATTTGTAGAAATTTGTTCAATACATCTGATGGGTATTAACAATCTACTTTCTGGAATAAATGAAATATTCAAAGACTCTTTTGATTTTGAATTCATATCAAATAATTGACTTGATTTACTTTCTTGTTGACTGTTTTCTAAGTGAACTTGCTGCACAGAACTCATCTAGTTGTGATGTAAAGACTGCTGCAACTTAGTTTGACTTTGAAATTATATAAGTAGTTGTTGATTTACTTGAATCACTATTTCTTCGTCTATTAACTGATATCTCCATTGACTAACACTTTCACTTAATGCATTAGTTTTCAAATCAAGATAAGGAAACTTTAGATCTGCTTTCAAAAATGCTTTGTCATGAAAACTTATAAACTTCCTGTCCACTTGAAAAGAGGCTTCATTACTTTTTAAAGCATGAAATGATGATTCAATACCAAATAAATGCAATACTGACTTTCCCCAATACTGACTTGCACCCCTGAGACTGAAAATAAACATACCATCTGAAATAAGTCTATGATTAGAATCACATGTACCATTCCCTATAATACACTGCTGATGATGATAGTTTCTATAATTCAGTTGAATGAATGAGTTGAGATTCATTCTATCTTTAAGAAGATGTTCATAGGACATTAAATGTATCTCATGTTTCTTATCCTGTTTATGAATAATATTTCTTGGAAAAGAATTAACCACCTTGACCAATTGATCTACAAACTTAATCTTCCATTCCAAACAATCATCCTTATGTTGTTCCTTAATAAACATGAGTACATATTTACTTGAACTTATAACTGCTTAACTTTATTTGTAACAATTAAATCCAAGTTTGATTTGAATTTATGTGCCTTGACAATAGATTCAACCCCTTCTTTCTGTAGGTGATATATATGTTCTCTTCTGTAAAACACTACATCTCTATCATAAAGATAAGGACTTCCTAAGACAACTCCACATATGTCTACTGGAAAACAACATCTAACTCCACTTCATCAATGTACTTAGATGTAATTGCAAATTTTAACTGACACTGCTTTGTGACATGTATCTAAGTTGATTTATTAATTCAACCTAATGGGTATGGTCTTGGATGATTATGTGTTTCCAATCCCAATTGATTGACTATATGTTTAGATATTAAATTTACTTGCCATCCACTGTCAAACATTGTGTCAATCTTTGTATGCTTAGAAGTTATCCTTATGTGGAATAGTTCAACTCTTTTATCATCATGTGAAGGATTTATGTTTGATGAAGATACAATAGTTTTCGAACTTGAACCAGTATCATAAGTTTTACCATTCATAACCATGGCGGTTATCCTCCTTTCATCACCTGAATTTGAACCCTGATCTTTCTAGACTGCTGCAATGGCCTTCTTTTCATCCTTCACCTTATGGAACTTTTTGGGCTTAAGTTCTGGATGAAGCTTCCAGCACTTCGATTCATCATGACTGATTCTCTGGCAATGAGAACAAGTAGGTCTTCCCTTCTGAATGATCGCTGATTTCTTTCTCTTCGAAATGTTCTTCCCCTTACTGTCACTGGAATATTTGATTTCCAACTCTTTGGATGACTGCGATGAAAAATTGAATGGTTTGCAACTCGATTCAATATGTATGGCCTGAACACACACCTCATCAAGATCATCAGGATTAAACATCAATAAAGTATGCTACAAATATGAATGTAAACTGCGATGTATTTTAACAAAGTTTCACATGTATCCAATGAAATACCAAGCACCAATTCTTTCTTTCTGAACTCCTGAGTAAACTCCTAAACACTCTACCCTTTACCTTGCCTCAGATGCTACCAATCAATAACAACTTTCTGCATGTATCCTAAAGGATAGGACTGTTTCCTAAGAGCTTTTAAAAACTTAGACCATGAAGAGATGATTTTTGCTTTACGCTTACATCTATCTGAGTTTTAATTTCCCACCATATTAAAGTTGTTACCCCCATTGTAAGTGTAGCTAACTGAGTTTTAGTTTTATCACTAGAAATGTTCTGAATGCGAAAATACACTTCTAATTGCTTTATCCAATTATCTAGCTTTTGAGGATTCATTTTTCCATTATAAACAGGTAACTCAAATTTAACATCAAGTTTCAAAAGAGATGTTTTCTTAGGTTTCTTTTCCGTTTCAAATTCTGCACTGGAAGAAGAAGAAGAAGAAGAGAATGATGGAGATGATGGAGGTGAAGGATGTTTACCAGCCTTGCCTTTAGCTTTGTCCTTCTTCGATGTCTTTGAAGAAGAAGCATCTCTCAGCTTCATGTCTTCGTACAATTCTCCTAACATCTACTCCATAGTTAAGAATGCCTGCTGAAATTGTTCCTCACTCATCTTAGTTTCAATGTTTTCACCTACTTCAAGTCCTGACATGGTTGATTTTTGAAGGACTCGTTGCTTTCCAATCTCTGGATCAATTTGCTTAAGGATTCCTTCTCCTCATTGTGACTTAGACCTAGTTAACATTTAATGGCACTTTCTACAAGGCAACGTTCTCCAATACCAAATTGTATGATATGAAATGACCATAAACTAAATACGGATGTAGAAGTGATTAGCCATTAATGTGTTGAATGTTAACTGAAAGAACGAAAATAGAAGTAAACTTATTGAGTAGAACACTTCACGAAAACTGATCAAACATGAAATTGATGCATAATAGAAGTTCAAATAGTACAAACACAGTGATACCAGACAGAAAATTGATGACAGAGTTCATCCCTGACGGACTGGTCTCCAGGTCCGCTTTCAAGATGCGCGAACGTATTATTAGGAATGAGAAGAAGGTGTTGATTACAAAGCGAAAATACTAGGGTGAATGTGAACACAGGCACTTCCGACCACTGTCATTAGATAACCCTCTAAACTAACTTTCCAATTTCACTTACGGTTTCCAATTCCGACTCTTGATGCTCTCGAAACACTGAAAACAAAATAGCCTCTAACCTCTAGAATCTGCATAAAAAAACCAAAACCACCAATCTATTCTTCAATGAGAAAAACTACCTCTTATAGGCCTGCAAGTACATTAAAGCCTCCTTGACTACATCTGAGGTGAATGAGCTAACTTTAGGGTTTGAATTTGTTTGGTTTTGTCATGATTTTCCACCTTGGTTCATTAGGCCATGGTCTTCAAATCATTTGAAAACAAAGTAAATAATAATAACCCAAAAATGACTTTGGATTAACCCTAAAAGTGCTAGCTGGCAGCTAACCACGTAGAGGAAAGTTGACAATTCATGTGAGTGCTGGACAATCCCCACGGTTAGTGTACTGGTGGTTCCGCTAATAGTTCCAGCTAGTGGTTATCTGCGTGGTGAATTACTTGCATTCACATGCCACCTAGTTCCGCTACGGTTTGAAAGCAGTTAACTGTAAACTCCGACGCCGTGACATATCCTCCGGTGGTCAGTTTGTTCACATGTCCCATGGTTCTGATACGGTTTTCTGCACGGTCAAGACAGTTGTTAACTCCAAAGCTTACACACCATAGCTTATCCATTCACATGACATAGTCTTGACGTGGCTAACCACTGTGGTTAGAGACCTGTCATATGGTTATTTGTAACGTTTTACATTGTTTACAAAGGCAGAGGGTGTTTATAACATAGTTTTGAATGTTGTAATGTATTTTTTTTAATACATAGTTTTTTATGGGACTTTAGGGTTAGGCTTTTACATAGTTTGAATGCAATAGGTTGGTATTTTTAGGATTAGGCTTAGCATTAGGTTTATGTAGTAGATTTAATGCATAGGTTAGGGTTTACATGTAGTTTTAGAAATCCATATGCAAACTATTGTCACAATGTGATGTTTGCGACATTCATCACATGATGACAATAAACCCATGCCTATCATCAACAAACGATGATATCGATCCTCTGCCACAATGACACCCAGGTGAACACTAAATCTGTGAGTCGAACAAAAACACACATGTTGTCGACCAATCCTGGCGGATATGTTGATGAATTGAAGTCGACAGCCAAGCACTAAACCCATATCAACTGAATTCCATGAACACTATGAACATTACCTGAACAACCTGATCCATAACCAACACTGTTGAATTTTTGAAGCTGAAATGAAGTGACGAAGATACTGAGCATTGATGACGATACTTAAACACCTGTGAAATTTGAATCAACAGATCCTCCTGGATCATTCCTCTCCACTTGAAAGATTTTGGACCACAAAAGTTTGACTATTCAAATCGTTGATGAGGGTAGAACTCCCTCTCTTTCCACCTTGACCTGACGATGTACCAATACATTCGACCAATCACCTGCAAGTGATGACCCTAATGATGCTGACCATGATACCTTTCAAGTCATGACCTGTTTCTTCCATCCGCAATATGAACAACTTGTGACGATTGGAAACCAACATATTATCAAGATGGCAATTGAATTATTTCCACAAAGAATCATGAGTTAGTGACTCAAAAAATTATTTGAAAATAGTATTTGTAGAAATTTGTTCAGTACATCTGATGGGTATTAAAAATATAATTTCTGGAATAACTGGAATATTCAAAGACTCCTTTGATTTTGACTTCATATCAATTACTTGACTTGATTTACTTTCCTGTTGACTAATTTCTAAGTGAACTTGCTGCACAAAACTCATCTAGCTGTGATGTAAAGACGCTGCAACTTAGTTTGACTTTGAAAGTATCTAAGTAATTATTGATTTACTTGAATCACTATTTCTTCATCTATTAACTGATAACTCCATTGACTAACACTTTCATTTAATGCATTAGTTTTCAAATAAAGATAAGGAAACTTTATATCTGCTTTCGAAAATTCTTTGTCATGAAAACTTATAGACTTTCTCTCCACTTGAAATGAGGCTTCATTACTTTTTAAAGCATGAAATGATGAAGCAATACCAAATGAATAAAATACTGACTTTCCCCAAGACTAACCTACACCCCTGAAACTAAAAATAAACATGCCATCTGAAACAAGTCTCTGATTAGACTCACATGTACCATTCCCTACAATATACTGTTGATGATGATAGTTTCTATAATTCAGTTGAATGAATGAGTTGAGATTCATTCTGTCTTTAAGAATATGTTCATAGGACATTAAATGTATCTCATGTTTCTTATCCTACTTATGAATAAGATTTCTTGGAAAAGAATTAACCACCTTGACCAACTGATATATAAATTGAATCTTGCATTCTGAACAATCATCCTTACGTTGTTCCTTAATAAACATGAGTACATATTTACTTGAACTTATTAACTGCTTAACTTGATTTGTAACAATTAAATCCAAGTTTGATTTGACTTTATGTGCCCTAACAATAAAGTCAACCCCTTATTTATTTAGGTGATATTTATGTTCTCTTCTGTAAAACACTGCATCTCTATCATAAAAATAAGGACTTCCTAAGACAACTCCACATATGTCTACTGGGACCACATCTAACTCCACTTCATCAATGTACTTAGATGTAATTTTAAATTTTAACTGATTTTGGTTTCCAACTCTTTGGATGACTGCGATGAAAACTTGAATGGTCTGCCACCTGATTCAATATGGATTGCCTGAGCACACACCTCATCAAAATCATTAGGATTAAACATCAATAAAGTATGTTGCAAATATGAATGCAAACTGTCAATGTATTTTAACAAAGTTTCACATGTATACAATGAAATACCAAGCGCCAATGCTTTCTTTCTGAACTCCTAAACACTTTGCCCTTTACCTTGCCTCATATGTTGCTAATCAATAACAGCTTGCTACATGTATCATAAATGAGAGAACTGTTTCCTAAGAGATTTTGAAAACTTAGACCATGAAGAGATGATTTTTCCTTTACACTTTACATCTATTTGAGTTTTACTTTCCCACGATATTAAAGATGTTTCCCCCATTCTAAGTGTAGCTAACTGAGTTTTAGTTTTATTGCTAGAAATGTTTTGAATGCGACAATACACATCTAACTGCTTTATCCAGTTATCTAGCTTTTGAGGATTCATTTCGCCATCATAAACATGTAACTCAAATTTAACATCAAGTTTCAAAAGAGATGTTTTCTTAGGTTTTATTTCTGTTTCAGATTCTGCACTGGAAGAAGAAGAAGAATAGGAGGATGATGGATATGATGGAGGTTAAGGAGTTTTATCAGCCTTGCCTTTACCTTTGTCCTTTTTCGATGTCTTTGAAGAAGAAGCAGCTCTCGCCTTCTTGTCTTGTACAATTCTCCCAACATCCGTTGCATAGTTAAGAATGCCTGCTGAAACTGTTCCTCACTTCTCTTAGTTTCAGTGCTTTCACCTGCATCAGGTCCTGACATGGTCGATTTCTGACTGACTCGTCACTTTCCAATATTTGGATCAATCTGCTCAAGGATTCCTTCTCCTTGTTGCAACTTAGATCTGGTTAACATTCAAGGGAACATTCTACAATGCAACCTACTCCGATACCAAATTATATGATATGAAATGACCATAAACTAAATACTGATGTAGAAGTGATTAGCCATTAATTAGTTGAATGTTAACTAAAAGCATGGAAATCGAGGTAAACTTCTTGAGCAGAACACTTTACGAAAGCTTATTAAACATGAAATCGATGCATAACAAAAGTGCAAATAGTAAAAACACAACGATACTAGATAGCAAGTTGATGACTGAGTTTGTCCCTGATGGACTACGTCTCCGAGGCCGCTTTCAAGATGGGCGACTGTTTTACTAGGAATGAGAATAAGCTGTTTATTACACAGAGAAAATACCAGACTAGATGTAGACACAGGCACTTCTAATCACTGTCATTAGATAGCCCTCTGAACCATTTTTCCAATGCCACTTACGGTTTCGAATTCTGACTCTTGATGCTCCCGAAAAACTGAAAATAAAACAACCTCTAACCTCCAGAATCTGCATACAAAAACCCAAAACCACCAATCTATTCTTCAATGAGGGAAACTGCTTCTTATACGCCTGCAAGTACATTAAAACCTCCCTAACTACATTTGAGGTGAATGAGTTGAATTTATGGTTTGAATGTGTTTGGTTTTGTCATGATTTTCGACCTTTGTTCATTAGGCCATGGTCTTCGAATTAGTTGAAAACAAAGTAAACAATAATAACCCAAAGTTGACTTTGGATTAACCCCAAAATCACTAGCTGGTAGCTAACCGCATGGAGGAAAGGTGATAGCTCATGTGAGCTCTGGAAAATCCCCGCAGTCAGCATGCCGGTGGTTCTGCTGACAGTTCCAGCTGGCGGTTATCTATGTGGTGAAATACTTGCATTGACATGCCACCCAGTTCCACTACGGTTTGAAAGTGGTTAACTGTAAACTCCAACGCAGTGACATATCCTCTGACGGTCAGTTTGTTCACATGTCCCGTGGTTCTGATACAGTTTTCTACACAGTCAAGACAACTATTAAATCCAAAACTTACACATCGTAGCTTATCCATTCACATGACATGGTCCCGACGCTGCTAACCTCTGCATTTAGGGACTTGTAATATGGTTATTTGTAATGTTTTACATTGTTTACAAAGGCCGAGGGTGTTTATAACATAGTTTTGAATGTTGTAATGTATTTTTTTTTAATACATAGTTTTTGATAAGACTTTAGGGTTAGGCTTATTACATAGTTTGAATGCAATAGGTTGGTATTTTTAGGATTAGGCTTAGCATTAGGTTTATGTAGTATATTTAATGCATAGGTTAGGGTTTACATGTAGTTTTAGAAATCCATATGCAAACTATTGTCACAATGTGATGTTCGCTACATTCATCACATGATGACAATAAACCCATGCCTATCGTCGACAAACGATGATATCGATCCTCTAACATGACGATACCCATGTCGACACTAAATTTTCGAGTTGAATGAAAAAAAAACATGTCGTCGACCAATCCTGGTGGATTTGTCGGTGAACTCACGTCGACATCCAGGTGTTAAACCCATATCAACTAAATTCCATGAACACTATGAACATTACTTGAACAAACTGATCCATAACCAACACTGTTGAACTGTCGAAGCTGAAATGAAGTGACGATGAAACTGAATACTAATGACGACACTTGAAAACCTGTGTAATTTGAATCAACCGATCCTCCTGGATCAATTATTGTGCGCCATTTCTATTATCCAACCAGATTGGACAATCAAATCAAGGGATGAATGGAAGAATGACGAATAAGTGTGGGAACTCATTCAAAAGTTACAAAAAGATCTCAGTACATCTGATACATTTAGCTGGAAAAATAATTTATTATGGTACAAAGATCGCTTATACCTATGTAAGAATTACCAACTCAAACAAAAGATTCTTATGGAATTGCACACTTCTCCCTTAAGAGGGAACTCAAGATTTTTAAAATATTACCACAGCGTTAAGAAGGAATTTTTTTGGGATGGCCTTAAATTGGATATTCAAAAGTTTGTGGTGGAATTTTTGGTTTGCCAAAAAAATAAAGTTGAAACAATTAAGACCCCAGGTCTATTACAACCTTTATCCATTCCAAACCAATCTTGGAAGGAGGTTTCAAAGTATTTTATCACATGTTTACCCAATTTTGAAGGAAAGAGTGTCATCATGGTGGTAGTTGACAGACTTACCAAGTATGCACACTTTTGTGCATTATCACATTCATTTAAAGCCAGTACAGTTTCTACTGCATTTATGGAAATAATTAAAAAGCTACATGGAAACCCAAAGATTATTATAAGCGACAAAGATCCCATTTTCCCTGGAAATTTTTGGACAGAGTTATTTTCTTGTCTCGGTACTCAGTTAGCTCATAGCTCATCTTATCATCCTCAATCTAATGGGAAACTGAGATAGTAAACAAATGTTTGGAAGGATATCGTCGTTTCTTTGTATCTAATAAACATACACAATGGGTCAAATGGTTGTCTCTAGTTGAATGGTGGTATAACACTTCCTTCCATACTGCAACAAAAATGACCCCATTTATGGAACTTTATGGATATCATCCACCATCCATCGCATCATATTTAAGAGAAAACTCTAAGGTTCAAGCAGTGGAACATCACATCAAGGATCAACAACAAGTTCTCCAACTCTTAAAGGATAACCTCACGTTGGCATAGAATAGAATGAAACAACAGGCATATCAACATCCAAGTGAAGGAAGTTTTGATGTAGGTGACTGGGTATTCTTATGGCTACAACCATATAAGCAAATGTCCCTCAGGAAAGCTGAGGATAATAAATTATCACCAAAGTATTATGGTCCGTACATGGTGTTGCAAAAGATTGGTACTATGGCATACAAATTGGAGCTTCATGTAGCTTCCTGAGTGCGCCTAGTTTTCCATGTTTCATGTTTAAAGAAGGTTATAGGTGACAAGCTCCCAGTTCAAACAATATTGCCAGAACTTGATGAGGAAGGAAAAATCATATTGGAACCAGAAGCAGTGATAGAAATAAGAACTTGACAGCTACGAAATCAATCAATTTTGGAGTATCTCATTAAGTGGAAGAACTTATCCACTGAAGATTGCACATGGGAGGATGAGAATTTTATACAGAAGCATCCAGAACTACTGAAGCGTTGAGGACAATGATTTTTAGAAGGAGAGGGGCATGTTAGGTCCCTATAATACTAGTGAATCCCCCATTACTATTGTCATTGTATCCCTTATTGTTATTATTGTGCCCATATTGTCCCCATATTGTGATTAGTGTGCTGCAAAGAAACCCACTATTGTTATTTTTGTGCCCTTGTGTTATTATTGTTATGTCAGCTTGATTATATTGTGACCCCTTAGACTCCTATATATAGAAGGGAGGTTTAGTCATTTGTATCATCCAAGAATTGTTCATCTATGTAAGGTAAAGGAGGTTGCGCCCTCACAGAGGCTGAATTCTATGTTGTTGAACTATCTTTTCCATATTTTGTGAGCTAGTTTCCTAACACTTTTAGCTGCTTGGCCTCCTGCATCTTTTCTAGTCTTTGTGTCAACGCAACGGCTCATGGTGTGCCCTTGACCTCATCATATCTCTGTTGTAGCTTGCGCGCTTCTCTCTCTAGTCATTGTACATTAGGGTCCTCCTACAAGCTTGTTAGGACCTCGAACGACTGCTCAAAAAGTTGCGTGTAGTTTGCTACTACACTGTCAACTACCGCTACTACTTCTGTGAAAACTGTCATCCGCTACTTCTTTACTTCTGGCAAATTTTAAGGTTGGGCCTTCAACTACAACTCTACGATCTGCAGGTTCAACTCCAACTGAAATCTCACCATTTCAGTACGAGAGTCACACACCCCCATAGCCAAGTTGCGGATGTGCACCTCAACTGGTTCTTCCTCAGGAATAGCCAACTCTGGGACCATTCTGTATGCTTCCTCGACGACCTGGATAATGTGCTTTTTCTGGTTGGTCGCCTCGATCACATTGGCCATGGAAAAGTCTCATTGTAGTTCCATTTGCTCATTTTTAATGTGCTACTCACTTATCACCTAGAGGGCATTGTGCTCACGGGCCCTTAATTCTACAATCATCCCATCCTAAAATAGATGGAGTGCTTCACTTGGGAGCACTGCTAGATTCAACCCTACTCTCTTTAGGGTGTCGAAAATGGGCCTATCAGCTTCATTCTCCATGGTCAGTGCTCCATCAGGCAACACTATGACGATAGAGGCCTTTATGCGCAGCATATCGACAGCTTCTAAAGTGCCGATAGTAATGTTGGTAGACGCCATTCCAGCCTGTGCCGCGTGGGTCTCTAGCTCCTGCAGACGTGTCTGGATAGTCTTGAATACTAGCTGCTGTTATTGCTCAAACTGTTGTAGGGCCTCTGCGGTGACATCCCGCACCGTGTCATTGATGTCGTACAAATCACCTTTGGTGAGGGTGATTGGGTTCAGTGATGTCTTAGTAGCCTTTGATTTCTTCTTGGACCCTCCTTTCTCTTGCTCCCTTGGACGCTTGATGTGGGTAGATGTCGCCTGAGGGTCTACACCGTGTTGCTTTCTCTGCTGGTCTGTCTCAAGTGAAGGTGACCTCACACCTTTGTCAGAGCCCCACTCTATTCCACCTATTTGCTTCCATGTCTATTGAGTGGCTTCGCGCTCCACTTGGGCCTTGTCAGTGGCTTCCTTTTCCTCTTTTCGGCCAACTGTGTCATCTTAAGCTTGGCCTCCTCCTTCTTTTTCTGTGTGGGGGAATTACTTCCTCCTGCCACCAAGTCTGTTGTAGAGCGCCAATCTATCGACCATTGATCAAGTACTGCATCAATGGCATCATCCGTTTCCAGGTAAGAAATGTCATACCATTTCTGCACAGGTTCCTTCCACCACTCTGATGGACACATGGTGAAAGTCTTCTTTAAACTCTGTATAGCCATGCATGTTGGAATACAATGTAGGCGACAACAGTAGTTTGCAGTTGATGGCCATCTGGATGTTCATCTCCATCAAGATCCAGAAGATCTTGCTATCCTTGATTTGTTGTGTGTCCTTGGTCACCCAGAGCGAAGCGTACTTCGTTGCTTCTGGTAGGTCTAGCATGATTGAAGGGAATTGGCTGTCCTATAACAGCTCCTATGATACTAGCACAATCTAACACAAGAGCCATGTATAGTGGAATGTCTTGCTAAGCTCCTGTGCTTCACGATAGTTTGCTAGGAACTCTCCATGAAGATAGTCCGACCAGTTGAACTGGACTCCTTTGGCGCACTGGGCTGCTAGCGTGATGGCAGGCGCTGACACTTCATCGGTGCAACACTTCGTCATCACCTTCCTCGCTAAAATCTGCGTACCTACCTTGACCGCATGGTTGGAGATGATGGATATGGCATATCTGCGCGACTTCTTCACCGTCTTAAACTTTTCCTTCATGGCCTCTGCGAGGGCCTACTCACCACCTTTTCCGCCAAATATCATGGCCGGATTCTCTCTTGTGTAAGGCAACTGCATTATCATATGAATCAATCTACCCATGATGGGTATTGGATCCTCTAACCACAGACACCCATCATGCACCAAGCATAGCAGCTGCTTGATGATCAATACTATAACCGGGGTGCGGTTGTAGTGTGGAACCCAAAGCAGGTTGAGCAACCATACCTTGTCGACTCCTTTGAGCCACCTCCGTGGCTCTAATGTGGTCATTCCAGTGTTTTTATCAATGATGCAGCGCATCAACTACTTGCTCGCCAGGTGTGGGAACTTCTCATGATCAACCAAGTCCCAATCCTTGAGTTTTAATAGTGGAACCCACACCAAGTGTGGTCCTTTGAAAACAATCTCATCTTTGCAAGAGGGTCTTGCTCCCTTCGATCTTTCGACAACTTTGTCTTTCCCTTGCGTGGAGGGACATACTCAGGCAACCGAGTGATAGGGTTAGCACACTAGGCTTCAATCTATTCCACATCTACTCCCACCTCCTCATCATCCATTGGGATGCCTTCAATTTCTTCCTCCTCCAGCTCCAAATTGATGGCTTTGCCCTTCTATTCTGTGGTAGGTTTTGGTGGATTTCTTCTTGGCGATGCGTGCACCGGTATTGCAGGCTGCTTTCCCTTCTTATCCTTCGTGCTCTCCTTTGTTGGGGTGGGCTTTTGTCTTGGTGTTCTTGGCGATTTAGGGATTGTCGCTAATACTTCGGTCACTTCTTGAGCAGCATCTTCTGCTTCCATCTCCATTCTGACACCGACTCCTCTACTTCAGTATCTATAGCTTTTGTGGGTGCCGACACAATGTTATGAAAGAAATCCTGTATCTCCTTTGGCAATGTCTCAAATACTTTACTCACTATCAGAAGTTCGTAGTGCTCATGATTCATGTGCGTCTGAGAGCTCGACAACTCAATTCCAAAATACCAAGTGTTTTTTCGCTGGACAACCACTTGTAATTTATAGGGAATTTTGAATTCAAATCCGATCGTTCCCCCCAAATTCGGTTCATTAATGCCAAATTGGCAGCAGATCTTCAAGGATCCGACCCATAAATTTCATCTTAAGTGTCGGTCTCCCATTCCATTTAGCCACATTTCTGCCCTCAAATCATGAATAGTGACTTTAACGGTCACTTTCCGACTGACCTGCATGATTCCTCCCTGGGTAGCACAGCTCCCTTCGCGCTACCGTGAACCTTGTGACACTTCCTTGCTTCGTACAATCCTCCAATCACGCAGCTCCTCAATCCGGATAGTGTAGTTTATATTCCCACACCTCCTTTCAGTTGCTTGGAGTGCTAAGACTATGCTACCTTCATCTAGTCACATGGTTGGACCGCCAGTGTATGGATTCAATCAACTACCATTCACCATTCCTGGGAAGGGTTCCCCATTGAATTTGGCCAACTGAACCACTCCTCCATTGGTAATCTCCTTAATGACATAGGGACCTAACTAGTTCATTCTGAATTTCCTTGGAAATTTATCAAACTTGCTATCATATAACAAAACCAGGTCATTTACCTTAAAGGTGCGCAACCTAATGTGCCAATCATGCCATGATTTTTTGCGCTGCTTCTAGACCTGTTGGTGAAATCTAGCTAGAAATATTTCTTCCTCAATTGCTGGGCATGGGATCCCCCATAGCAAGTTTTGGGGCTCAAAGCCCAAGTTTTGGTCAAAGATGGTGTAGAACTTCGTGAAGTATTGGTGTGGAGCATGAATTGGATAATTGAGTCATAGGTTTGTCCACCCTAAGAATTTTAATTTAATGTAAATTTGTGTCGGCCTACCCATGGTTTGCGGACCATGGGATTGTATATATAGAGTGAGGCTCTAAATTGTAAAGGGAGCTAAGCTTAGTATAGGATAGATAGAGATGTGAAGCCATGGTTAGAGCATAGAGTGAAAGTTGAAGTGTATTAGGTTGTAGTAATAGGAAGAGGCTCTGTAGCTGAGTGCACAGAGGCCTAGTAGAGTCTGCAGCTGAGTATGCGGATCCTTGCAACTGAGTGCGGAGGGTGGAATCAGGTATGTACTTGGGATTGAAAGCTAATAAAAAAAAGTTTATTCTGTGCATCTATTCTTGAATCTATGTTTTGATGTTATGCATTACTTTTACTCTATTATTTACTGTGCACAACTGATAAATACATGTATGAATGCTTATATGTGAAGTTAATCTAAGTAATCAGCTAACAGAAGACTAATTAAGGAAGACTTGGGTAAATAACACGGGTCGCACTACGACTAGAACTGCGCAAAGATAGTATCACAAGGTGCGGGGTGCCCGCAAATGCGCATAGCGCAGTAAGTGAGAAGGTTGGACTGTGTACTGATCTCCACATATCAGACATCCCCAGGGTGTAGAAACCTCATTCTAGCACCCTCCCATACTACTTTGGATGAGACCTCAGTCTGTACTTCGCGAACTGTTGCCGAAAGGGCTAGTAGTACCAGGATTTGCCTGGCTAAAACACTTCCGAACCTGGGTCAGGCCCCACTAAGCCAAGAAATGGTTCTGTTGCCAGAACTGGGATCTGCATAAGGGATGTCTGATGTCATGCCACTGGAACCCTACAAAGAAATAAATTGAAGAGTGGTTGGACAAGAAGATTCATGAGTTCACAACATAGGAAAACAGAACTCCGCAAGTATCTAGAGAAAAGTGGCTGCATCACTATGTGTATATGGAAATCCACCAGATTTTATTTACATCCTTTCCATCTGAGCTGTATGAGTGGGTCGCAAGGTTAGCTGACAGCCAGGGAAGGTGTAGGCTTGACCAACTGATAGTGTGGACTCCGGAATTAGTTTGCAGACTAGAAGCATCAGAAGATAAGATCGCATGAGCTGTGGACTATTGGCTCGGCTGGATAATAGGGGGATTTATTATTGAATTTGTGGTAGACACGACAGTTAGTTATAACGAGGTAGAGTGACGTTTTCTCAAGGGACTGTGAGGTAAGTATATTAAATCTTTGAACACTTGGAAGCAGGTTATGCGAATAAATTAATGTTTGGGACTACGCGAAGTGGAAAGATCTATAGAAGCGGAAGTAGTCAAGAAGTAGAAAATAGTCCCTTAATTTCACCCTTGTGGGAGAGTGAGGACGGGCTTGCGAAGGTTTCTCTGAGAAGCGTAGTCAGTTTGATAAGGCAATGGATTCCGTGGTTACCACCTCCACCCACACTGCCACCCGCTTCACCTCCCTCACCTCCATCTCCACCTACTCCACCTCCATTGCCTCCACAGTTCAGTATGGCGAGCGCGATAAAACTACCAGTATTCGGAGGAGTAGGGAATGAGGATTTGGACCAATTCTAGTTAGTGGTAAGAGAGGTATGGGAAGCACAAGGTGTCACGGATGACAATATTAAGAAGGCTACATTGGTGAGTGCATTGTAGGATCGCGCATTAACATGGCATATCAAACATTCTAATGACCACCCAAATGTAGGGATAGCATAAATATAGAACGCGCTGAACAAGGAATTTAGCAGACCAAAGTTAGAAACACAATCAATTATCGAGTTTAAAGAGATTGCGATGCTCCTAGGTGAGACTCCATGGGATTTGGATCAATGGTTGAAGAGTACAATCCATGAAGCCAATATGACATTGACAGATGCAAAACATCACACATGGTTTGTAGCATCTCTAGAACTGCACTTGAGGACAACGTTGTCACAACATAAAATTTCTACCCAGGCTGAAGCATTGGAAATGGCAATGAGATTACATGAGACCCCGATATAAGACCCAGGGTTGGGAGTTCAACAAATCGACATGCAACTATAGAATTTGTGTTTGGAAATGAAAATCTTGAAGCAGGATAGGGCACAACGGCTAGAGGCATGCGAGGAAGTATGGTGCATAAAATGCAAAGGCCAAGGCCATGACAAGGATCACTGTCCAGTGCTCGTGAACTACTTGGCAGGAGGAGGGCTAATGCCGTTGAGACCGAAGGTACAAGCAGGGCCGAGTGCGACACCCTCTTTATGGTGTGCGATATGTCAAATAGGAGGGAAACACATGACAAACAATTGTCATCTGCTGTAGAAATATACATAGACAATCCAACAATTGTTTTGTAATTTCTACAGGTGAGTAGGCCACGATGAGCACAATTGCCACTATTACGAGTTAATGATGGATCGGACCCTAGCCTATAGGTTGTAGACCAAAATGCGAGCCGTCGACCTAGATGTGGGGATGACACACGGTGGATTTTAGGGGCAAGGTCGAGGATGACGTGGAATGGGACTAGGAAGGGGTTGCCAATAGTTAATTTATTACAATTACGGAGGACCAGGGCACTATGCCCGCAATTGTACCAACTTGATGAGGATATCTTGTTCGTATTGTGCTCAGTTCGATCATGAAATGATAGAATGTCCTACATTGATAAAAAAAGATGTGTGAAAAAGGGGTATTCTAGCCTCCCTTGACTCAGAATATACAAATGTTGAGGTCTGAGCCGTGTGAAGAGGACTCAAATGTAAACATGATGCTTAGAAGTGGTGCAACCACGGGAAGGGATAAGGGGTAACAACCAGAGGAAAATACAAGGGTTCGCAAGGCTCCTGCAAAGGAACCTGAGTTTGACTTAGAATGCACAAAGGAGACATTCATGGAAGCTAAGAAGAGCTTCGCAGAGGCCTCCACTTCAAGTAGTAAGGATCAACCAGAGCCAGGAATGGATCCTTCAATGCTCACTAACTTTCTGGAGATAAGCATGAAATTGCTGTGCGACAACAAGGCGGTTAAAGGAATATAGGAACTGATCACCAAGTGCGTGGGGTTAGGGGAACCACGTGTAGTCCAGAAATTGGGGAAGCATGCATTGTGCACTGGAAGGGAGATGAGCTTGATTGCATAGATTGGTGAGAATGAAATGGATCAGATACTCCTAGATCTGGGTTCAAACGCGAATTTATTACTGAAGCAAACATGGGAACGCATGTGCAGGCCCGCATTACAGTGGTCCCCTATTCAATTACGAATGGCAAACCAACATAAGATTTTTCCCATGGGAAGGTTGCAAGGGGTAACAGTTGATATTGAAGGCGTGACTGCATAGGTAGATTTTGAGGTAATAGATATTGTCATTGACAACAATCTCTATCTTGCATTGTTAGGAATAGACCAGGCCACTGATATGAACGGAGTTATTAACCTAAAGAAGTGCAAAATGATCTTCGAGAAAAAGTCACTACGTGTAGTAGTCCCACTGGACCCAGCTGAAGGAGTGCGCTAGACTGAACCAGTGTGCAACGATGATAGTGACGATGTTCTTGATTGTATTTACAAGATAACCACACGAGACCAGGATTGGGTGAATCCAACTGTATATGGGAGGATCTTGTGGGAGTGTGAAAGCTCCTGCACTTCGGATTCAGACGAGGAAGTAGAGCGATGGAAGAATCGGTTGCACGAAGTAACGATGCTGAATTGCAACATGATGATCAGATCATAGCGTTGCATGAAAATGGAAGCAAGAGAGTTGCCGACATATGATGGATTGATATAGGTGGATGAATTCTTGAGCAAATTTGAAAGCATAGTACTGGAACAGCAGCGGTTCGATACATTGAAATGGGCACTGCACGCAACACTCGCACGATGGTGGGGTACACATCAAGAAAGCTTTGAAGATTGGTGCGAATGTAGAAGGATGATGCGCCTACAATTTGGAAGCCCCCAGCTTCAAACAAGAATTGGTCAGTGAGGACGGAACAACTTGCACACCCACCTATCTTGATGGGTACAAACATGTGCTGTGAAGTCCACAAAAGCAAACCCCAAATTCAGGATCGAAAATCAAAATAGGACACCACAACAGGAGAGACGATTTACACCACAACCATTCCAAATAGAAGTATTCAACAAGGTATGCAGAATCTTGAACAAAGTTCACCAGGCGAGACGAACTGATTGGGACTTGTGGGTGCCAGTGATTCGATGGCCTATAGGACTATGTGAAAAAACCTGAGCATGGAGATGACTCTAAATCTAAGGAACAGAGTTGAGACCATAATTTTGGAGGAAGGGAATCCTCACGCATTAGCTCCTGTTAGAGTCAGTCCTTTGGCCTTCCTTCAGTGATCAAAATGGGCCTCTTACTGGGTTTGGTCTGGTTAGATGTTTTGCACATGATCTTTAGTACAAAACATATCGCAAGTGTATCCATCAGAAGCAACTCGGAAAGAGATTTCCAATGGTATATCACACTCCCGTAACCAGTTTCTGGATCAGAAGATATGATCGAAATGAATGATTGATTCTTGGTTATGCATGTTTTGAGGTCAGTTGCTGTACACAAGGGCAAGTTTACTAAAAAATCAGTTTGGACAGGAATTTTACAAAAGTGAAAGATTTTTTTGTCCATCACATACCAAATAACAAAAAATCCTTCATTTTATGCACATGTGCTACTATGTGGGAGATATGCAGTGATATTTGGAGCCTACATTAAAACAAAACAAATTTTTCATTTATTTTACTGTTTTATTCATTTTAGTACGGTGCCATTTTACAACAGATGGAAAGTAATTTTGAGAAACCCAAGGAGGTTTTTGTTAAACACAAGCCATATAACAAAAACCTCTTTCATTTTATTCACAGGTTTCGTGAAGTGGAATATTTGACTAGATCTTTATAGCTTACTTTTACAAATTTAAAGTTTTAATGATTTTTATGTTTTAGAGATTATGCTATGGCACAGATTCTGAGAAACTAGAAACGAATTTCCAAATTTGGAGAGAGTTTTTTCTCAAAAATGACCATATCTACAAAAACCTCTTTCAGTTTTGTAACAGGTGCTATGGTTCAGGAGATACGAGTTCATCTCTAAAACATATTTTTAGAAATTCGGTCCAAGTTTAATGTAACTTATTCTATTTTGAAGAAGATGGTTGAGCTCAATTCCCTTAATACAAGGATGAGCTAAATGTATATATTTTATGAATTTCATAGTGTAGAGGTTGGATTTTGGCAACAGAGAGGCTGCTTGGTGTTGTGTAAATTTTTCCTAAATATCATTTTAATAAAGCAGTTTTCTGTCCTTTGGACCTGGGATCATCACAATGTTATTGTTTGGTATGTTTTTCATGTAACTCAATTACATATTTTGTTTTTATTTAACTTGTTATAGCATTAACTAAGATATATGTTAGGAATTCATCCCCTATGATGCTCCTTTCATGATGATTTTTCTATTAGATGTAATGGTTGTCTTTGCAGAATTCATCCTTTGTTAGATGCTCTGTTGAGCAACCCTGTGTTTCTCATTCGTCTAAAGTTGCTACTATAGATCCATCCCCTATTTGATGCCTGTAGGGTAGCGGGATTTCTCCCATACTCTTCTCACATTTGCAATCTTCTATCTGGTTGAACATGGCACTTACTTTGCCCTAAGTTTGCCGGTAGAAACTGACATCGACTCCATAGCCCAATCATCCTTTCTCTTGCTGTTTCGACCCAAAACCTTTTAAACAAATCCCTGCACTCCATAACTAGCCTAAGATTTACTTATTGCAGCCAAATCTTGTTGGAAAAGAGAGATCCATGTCTGGTCTGGCAGGGCTAGATTCTAAATCGAAAGTTTGGTCTGTGGTTACCTCGGAATTGACTTTTCTCAGCCTTAAGGTTAATTCTAAGTGCTAACACATTGGCACCGTTAACAGGGACGAGGTGATAGATCTTCTCTGGGAAAGATCATTCAAGTTGCAGATGTGGTTGCTAATGGTGGGCAGTGATCAGACACATATGAAGGCTGAAACATCTGCCTGGCAACTCCACTATTCGAAATCTCGAGTTTCAAAGTATTGATGGTGGTTCCACTAGCTAAATGAAGGACTCAAATGTTGCTTCTATTTGTTCAAGGTATTCATGTATCAATTTTTCTAATCTTCCTGGTTTTCATAATCAATTACCAAAGGATGCATATATTTTGAGTAATGGCCCTAAATTCAATGGGGAAGATTTGAATTTGACTCTTGAACATATAGAAAATTTTAAAACATCTGTGAAAATTCTTAGAGTTAAAAAGGAAGATGTCTTCATCAGATTGTTCTATGATTCATTTCAAGGCAAATGTAGAAGATGGATTAAAAGTTTTCCTATCAGATCTATTAAGTCATTTGTAGATTTTTGGCATATCTTTCTTGAAACATGGATGGAGAAAGAGGAAGAATTCAAAATAGAGGTGCCCTTTATTCAAGGCTTTAGATAATGGGAAGATATGTTCATGGATGATGAGGTAGATGAGAACTTTGCTTCATCTCTTTCTTCTTATTTGAAGTCCTGTCGATGTAGCCATGAAGTTAAGCTCAATTTTTTGTAAGAAATTGCCATCAAAATTGAAGGAGATCTAACTGAATTGGATACCCAAATATAGTCCCAGGATCTGGACTATCTAGTTCGATTCTTTGGGGACCTTTTCCAATAGAAGGAAGGAAACGTGAGGTTTCCCATGGATGTTTGCATTGACATTTTGTAGCTAGAAGCATATGTTGAGGAGTTAGGGCAGCAGACATGGTCTGGTTTCTATGTTCCTGTTGTTGCGTATATGGAGTATTTTTTCAGTTTGAATGACAAACTCAATTTTCTTTTACACAGCCAGACTCATTTTGTGCATATATGGCTATCAGCATTTCCAATTGTGTCCTGGTTCGAGCACCTCCAAGCAGAATCCTTGTCACAGTTACTTGATTCGTTGGTCTGGCATTACAACATTAATTGATATATCAATTTTGCAACAAAGTAGAGTAGGGTTGCACATAAATAAGCTGCCCAAAGCAACATTGTAGTTTTAGGCATTTGTTTTCGTTTCCTAATGTATAGATTGAAGTATGTATATGTTTCTGGATTGGTATGCGTTTTTTGGGTTTACAGTTGTTTGTGACCATATTTCCCAATGGATAAGGCACTAATTTACAAGTTTCCAAAGATTGAGTTTCTTGGCACCTCCAAGGAGCTACCATCCCAGATGGCGCCACTATTAAAGTCAATCCTTTGGCCTTGCTTCAGTGATTAAAATGGGCCTCTTACTAGGATTGGTTTGGTTAGATGTTTTGCACATGATATTCAACACAAAACATGTCACAAATGTGTCCATCAGAAGCATCTAGGAAAGATATTTCCAACAGTATATCACACTCCCATAACCAGTTTCTAGATCAGAAGATACGATCGAAATGAATGACTAATTCTTGGTTATACATGTTTTGAGGTCAGTTGCTGCACACACGGACAAGTTTACTAAAAAATCAGTTTGGACAGGAATGTTACAAAAGTGAAAGAGGTTTTTGTCCATCACATACCAAATAACAAAAAAATCCTTCATTTTATGCACAGGTGCTACTATGTGGGAGATATGCAGTGATGAGCCTACATTAAAACAAAACAATTTTTTCATTTATTTTACTGTTTTGGTCATTTTAGTGCGATGCCATTTTAAAACAGATGGAAAGTAATTTTGCAAACCTCAAGGAGGTTTTTGTTAAAAACAAGCCATGTAACAAAAACTTCTTTCCGTTTATTCACAGGTGTCGTGAAATGGAATATTTTACTAGATCTTTACAACTTATTTTTACAGATTTAAATTTTTAATGATTTTCTGTTTTAGAGATGATTTTGTGGCACAGATTTCGAGACACTAGAAATGAATTTCCAAATTTTGAGAGAGGTTTTTCTCAAAAATGACCTTATCTACAAAAACTTCTTTCATTTTTGTAACAGGTGCTACATTTCAAGAGATACGAGTTCATATTTAACACCTATTTTCAGAAATTCGGTCCAAGTTTAATGTAACTTATTCTATTTTGAATAAGATGGTTGAGCTCAATTCCCTTGGTACAGAGATGAGCTAAATGTATATATTTTATGAATTTCATATTTTAGAGGTTGGATTTTGGCAGCAGAGAGGCTGCTTTGAATTGTGTAAATTTTTCCTAAATATCATTTTAATAAAGCAGTTTTCTACCCTTTGGACCTGGGATCCATCACGATGTTACTGTTCAGTATGTTTTTCATGTAACTCACTTACATATTTTGATTTTCTTTAACTTTTTACAAAATTATCTAAGAGATATGTTAGGAATTCATCTCCTATGATGCTCCTTCCATGATGATTTTTCTGTTAGATGTAGTGGTTATCTTTGCAGAATTCATCCTTCGTTAGATGCTCTGTTGAGCAACCCTGTGTTTCTCGTTCGTCTAAAGCTGCTACTGCAAATCCATCCCCTGTTTGATGCTTGCAGGGTAGTGGAATTTCTCCCATACTCTTCTCACATTTTCAATCTTCTATCTGGCTAAACATGGCACTTACTTTGCCCCAAGTTTGCCGGCAGAAACTGGCATCGACTCCATAGCCCAATAATCCTTTCTCTTGCTGTTTCAACCTAAAACCTTTTAAAAAAATCCCTGCACTCCATAACTAGCCTAAGGTTTATTTATTGCAGCCACATCTTGTTGGAAAAGAGAGAGCCCTCTCTGGTCTGGTAGTGCTAGATGCCAGATTGAAAGTTTGCTCTATGGTTACCTCAGAATTGCCTTTTCTCAGCTTTAAGGTTAATTCTGAATGCTAACAACTCCCACAATTGGGATAGTACGTGAGGCCCAAGATGAAGGGATTATGCAGCTACGCGAGGGCGAACAGGTGTAGATTCAGGAAGACATTCAGTGAGGGAACCTTAAGCTTTATGAACTCGAAGAGGATTGGGTACGACTAAGGAAGAAAAGCATGTTAATAGACGCAGAGATCAAAAACCTGGAAAACGAAATCGTGCAAGCGTGTCACAGCCAGAATCTTGCATTAGAAGATTGTCATCGAGGATTTTTGACTCTACTACCATGGCTACAACTGTACCTTACCAGACAAAGTAACCAGGGAAGCACAGAGCATAAGGAATAATGTGCGGCGCTGACTATCACGAGGGCAATTGAGGAGTGCCCGCGGACCAGGCTGGAAGGTGGATTAAATTCTTGCACAGGTGGTGCGACCACTTGACTAACCATCGAAAGCACAGTCTCAGTGCTCCAAGTAGTTGAAAGAGAGCACGGGACTATGAAAGAGTCTACATGGGAGCTGCGTGATAAGGAGGTTGCGCGCAGGATTACTATGTCACAGTGGTCACACCTGCGCATAGGGGGCTGCTCTTCTGCATGGGTAGGCTTGGAGGTGACTGTTAGTGTTGCTGTTCATGAGAAGATGTCCAATTTAAGACAAAGAGGAGAGGGCAGTGGGAAATTAGGACACAAATTAACAGCTAGATTTGGGACGATCTGCCGCAAAGAAGGCATTAATGACTCAAAAGTGGGGGGAATGGTCAAATTCAAATTCAAAAGATGCTATAAAACCCCCAAGGTTGGCCATGAGATAACACTTGGTTGTTTGAGACTTGAGCGATTACAGAGTGTTGAGCACCAAGCACTCTTGCCATCTTTGAGTATGCGATAAAACATATCTCGTGTGAACATGATGACTACTACCAGACCAGGAGTGCAATTCCCCGAAGATACCACTTGTGAGGCCGCAGAGCCCCATATGGTACATGAGGAGATCAGAGATGTGGCGCTTGCACCAGAAGTTCCAAAATCACCATAGACGCCATGACTGAAGAAGGATAAGCAGACGATGGGACCAGTCTGCGTATCCCCAAAAAATCCATGGTTTGGCAAATTGTCGATGGAAGAAAAAGGCAAAGCCATCACCATTGAATCAGAGGAAGAGGAGGAAGACTTACAAGCTCTAATTGATCAGATAGAGGTGCAAGATGATGGGGAGGAGGATGTCCCACCAATGCTTTTTGCAACAAAGTTACCCATGTACGTCCCTCCATGGAAAGGGAAAGTTAGGGTGGCCAAAGACCTGGAGGCCACAAAGAATACACTGTAGACCCCACTCCTCTCTGATGGCATTACTTTTGAAGGTTCGCCCCTCAGCCGGGTACCTACCATAAAGTTCGAAGATTGGGACCTCGCAGACAACGACAAATTCGTGCACCTGACGACGGAAATCTTGCTGAACCAGAAGTTGGGGGGATCATTGATCACTTTGGCGCCATGAAAATGGTTGTGCAGTGTAGAGAAGGTCAGGTTACTTCATCTACGATGGATACCCCACTTTCACCGTGTGCCCATCATAATTTTTGTCATCAGGCAACTGTGGCGCTTGGTGCATGATGGGTATCTATGGTTGGAGGAGCTGATTCCCATCATGGCGAAACTGATTCATAGACTTTCTCAGCTTCTCTATAAGGGAAAGGACCCCATGGAAATAGCTTGTAGAAGTAGCGATTTGGCTCTCGCGGAAGCCATGAAAACCAAGTACAAGCTAGAGAAGAAGAAGCACGACTATGCAATTGTGAGTATCAAGGACAAAGGCGTGTGCATAGCCACCCAGCTCTTGGCCAGAAAATTAGTGCAGAAGTGCCATGTCGATGAAGTACCAGTGCCTGTGGTTGCGTTGGCCGAGTAGTGCATGGAGGCGGTACAATTCAACTTGGCTGAGTTCCTCTATGAGGAATTTTTGGTAAACTGCAAGGAGGCCTAAGAGCAGGGTAAGACCTTCCACTACGCGTGGTTTCTCTTACCCATTGTGCTGGTATCTAGCGAACTACCGGCAGATAGCTAGTTCCCACTGATCGACTAGGACCTTCTTGAGGACGTGAAGTATGCTTCGCTCTGGGCCACGAAGGACGCAAAGTGGATTCACGCGGTCAAGGTGTTTTGGGTGTTGATGGAGGCAAGCATCCGGATATGGATCAATAGAAGGCCAAGATTGTCTCCCACAGTGTACGTCACTCTATAGAGCTTTGCAGAGTTTAAAGTGGACATGCACAACATTCATGTCCGGGCGTGGAAGGATCTAGCAAAGGAATGGACAAAGCTTCCATTTATTGCTACGGATGACACCATCTTCACAGCATTGGAAAAATGGTGTCCCGTGTGGTGAGCCCCAGACCTGGCAGGAATGGAGAAGGCCGTAGCCTGGCAAAGGAAGAAGGACGCCAAGCTGTGGATCGCATAGTTGGCCGAAAAGAGGTGCCAAGAATAAGCCACAATAGAAGAAGCCGCACAATAGAAGATGGCCGATGCTGCAGAAGTAGTGTAGACAGTAGAAAAAACGACAACAGAGGCCGAGGGGGACCATGGAATGTCCACAGGGCAGGGGGTTGAGGACATCGAACTGGACAAAGAGTGTGCAGATCTGAAAACCACCTCACAGCAGTTGAAACGACTATGGATCCTTGAGAAATAGGTTCCCATAAAGAAGACTAGGGCATCAAAGACATCCATTGACCCAATCACGCCTACAGAAGGTGATCTTCTTGACATTGGTGAAACAGTTCGCGATGTCACTAAGGATGCACTCCAAGAGGTAATGATGGAGCAGAACACTGTGTTGGGGGCTCGGAGCGTAACTACAAGGCTTACAAGTACAACCCCCCCAAAAAAAGTACAATGGCTCTTTACATCGCAGCAGGAATCGTAAAGGCCGAATAGATGCTACGTGCCCGTATGGACAACTATTTTGTATTGCCCAAAGGTCCGCTAGCAACAACAAGCGAAGTTGACTAGGCTGCGGTGAGCAACATGAAAGGCGTAGGCTTAAACCTGGCAGCATTTCCGCATGAAATCCTGTACCAGTTGCAGGATGGGCTCATCACAGAGCTCTGCACTAGGAAAGGTAGCGCGATCCAAGTCTTGAATGAGCAGAAAGTCGACATGGATTAGCTCAACCTCGAGCGTGATGAGTTGGTTGCTCAGGCTCGTGAACTAGAGCAGGCAGTAGAGGATGCATGCAGGGGCATCCCAGAGTTGGTTGTGCTGACAGAGCTACCAGTAGCAGAGCGGGTCCACCGATTGGCAGTCGGAGTTCGTGAGCCCAGGGAGGAAACGATGAAGGTTCAGTTGGAGCTGAACCTACAGATCGCCGAGCTATAGTTGAAGGCGCAACCTTCCACACCCCTAGTGGTTAGAGAGTAGTGTGCCCGTGCTATCCAAATGGGGTTGGAGAAAATTGGCCAAGCAGTACAGGACTGCACTAGGATGTTGGATTAAGCACTAACCATTCTTTCATCCCTGCAAGAAGATCCAAACCTACAGCGCCTAGAGATAGAGGTGCGTGAGTTACAGTAGGAGTACAACAGTGTCCGAGGGACTGTGCAATCGGTCGCCCTTACTCAAGCACTCGCCAAACTGTAGCATGCAAGGGCACTGAAGGACCAGTTAGACGCCACGTGACAAAAAGAAGCCTTTCTTAAGGTGTGCTTCCAACCATGGACCGATGAAGCTTTCACAATTACATCTACCATCGAAGGGAAGCTGGCACAAATGCAAGGAATTTATGTGGTTAGACAGGGAGGTGACCTTGGTCACGAAGGTTCAGAGATACGAGTGCAGCAAGTACAACAGACAGTAGAGCAGTGTGCCGCGGACATCCAAGCTGTGCGATACTTGCTGGATGGACTCCACACAAATATCACCACACCAACAATGCGACTTGGGATGAGTCACGATGATTGTGTTGGGGGATTATTGGGCATGGGATCCCTCACAGCAGGTTTTGGGGCTCAAAGCTCAAGTTTTGGTCAAAGATGGTGTAGAACTCTACAAAGTATGACGCTGAGCATGAATTGGATAATTGAGTGATAGGGTTGTCTTCCCTAATAATTGTAATTTAATGTAAAGTTGTGTCAGCTTGCCCATGGTCCGCATACCATGGGATTGTATATATAGAGTGAGGCTCTAAATTGTAAAGGGAGCCAAGCTTATTAGAGGATAGATAGAGATGTGAAGGCATGGTTAGAGCATAGAGTGAAAGTTGAAGTGTATTGGGTCGTAGTAGTAGGAAGAGGCTCTGCAGCTGAGTGCACAGAGGCCTAGTAGAGTCCGCAACTGAGTGCATGGACCCCTACAGCTAAGTGTGTATGGCGGAGTCAAGTCTATACTTTGGATTGAAAGCTAATAAAGAGAAGTTTATTCTATGCATCTATTCTTGAATCTGTGTTTTGATGTTATGCATTAATTTTACTATGTTACTTACTACGCGCAACTGATAAATATGTGTATGAATGATTATATGTGAATTTAATCTAAGTAATTAGCTAACAAAAGACTAATTAAGGAAGACTTGGGTAAATAACACGGGTCACATTGTGGCTAGAACTGCGCGAAGACAATATCACAAGGCGCAGGGTGCTCGTAGATGCACATAGCACAGTAAGTGTGAAGGTTGGACTACGTATCAATCTCCACATATCAGACATCCCTAGGGTGCGGAAACCTGGTTATAGCACCCTCCCATACTACATTGGGTGGGACCTCAGTTCGCCCTTCGTAGACTATTGCTGAAAGGGCCAGCAGTACCGAGATTTTCTTGGCTAAAACACTTCTGAACCTAGGTTAGGCCCCACTAAGCCAACATCAATCTCAGCCAGCTGTTCGAGCCTCTCTTCTAGGGCTCCACGATTAGTCATACCCATGAGTGCCACTATGCACAGATTAGGAACAATGGGTATCACCGCTTCAACACCATATACAAGCCTAAAGGGTGTCAATCGAGTCAGCTTCTTGCATGTCGTCCGATAGGCCTATAATACTGCGGGTATGTGTAGGTCCCAATAACTTTGCTGAGCATTGCACACCTTGGTTAGCACATTCTCTAACACTTTATTGAAAGCTTGTGGATGATAAGGAGTGCTCTTCTGGTGATATACCTAAAATTCCTTTGTTAGTGTGCTGATCGTCTAATTTAGAAGGTGCGTATTGCGATTGCTCATCAAAATCTTTGGACACCCAAATCGCGTCAGTACGAACTCAAAGAGGAACTTTGCAGTATTCGTGCCTGTATAATCCTTCACTAGCTGTGTCTTCGGCCATCGAGTCAAATACTCCGTCGCGGTGATAATATACCTCACTCCTAGCTTTCCTTAGGGCTGAATAGGTCCCACAAAATCTATCGCCCATTTCTCAAAGGGTTGTAATGTCATCTATGGATTCAAAGGTAGCTCATCCTACCGCGATGGCCTACCAGTCCTTTGACACACATCACACGCCTTACAGTATGGTTTTGAATCTCGATGGAGGGTTATACACCACAACCTATGCGTAGAATCTTCTGCGCAGTCACTCCCTGCATAATGTCCTCCCATGGCACCCCCATGAGCATCCGCGAGTATACCATGTCTTTCAAACTCTAGTACATATTGTCACAATATCTCACCTGACCCCATTTTGTACAAATGCCCAGCAATGACAGAAAAATCTACCATGTACACCACTAACTCCTTAAGTTGGACAATATATCCTTCCGGGGCATATCCTGTCATTAGGAAGTGTATGATATCCTCAAAATGACCATCCATGATGCGTATTGCAAATAGTTCTGCGTCAGACAATCCTTCTTCCAAATGAGCGGGCTCTTCCCCTGTTTTGATGCACGACAGATGGTCTGGTCCTGTGTTCAGTCATCTAGGCTTCACAATAACTTCAAAATCATACTCCTCGAACAATAACAATCATTTGCATATTCTCCCCCCTAACACAGGCTTATTGATCAGGTATTTCAGTGTGGAATGATCTCTATACATCTTAAAATGGCCACCCAACAAGTAGTGTCTAAACTTCTCGAGGGTGTATACGATGGTTAACCCTTTGCGCGGTGGTGGAATAGTTCTTCTCCACCTTAGATAACCTTCTACTTGTGAACGCTATAGGATGGTCGAAGTCTCATCTGCCAGCCTGTGTCAGTACTTCTCCTTGTGAAATAGATGACGCGTCGACCTGTAAGTGAAACTCCTTCTTCCAATCTGAGAAGACTTAAATCGGCATGGTGACCATCTTTTATTTCAATACATCCAAGCTCTTCTTACAGTCGTGGTTCCAATAGAATGTGACACCTTTGTTCAACAATTTCTCCACAGGTGATGTGATCTGGGCATAACCTTTGATAAACTTTCTGTAATATCCTTTATGTCTTAGGGTAGCGCGTAGCTATTTCACACTCATTGATGCTTCCAAGATTAGTATCACCACGATCTTCATGGGATCTACCATCAGTCCTACCCGCAAACCACATGACTCAGAAAGGTCCCAAAAAGAACACAAAATAGGCACTTCTTCTGATTGAACGTGATCTGGTATGTTTGACAGGTATCCAACATCAGGCTTAAGCTTGCTACATGGCATTTCAGCAGCCCAAACATAGTTCAGTCATCAAAGTAAACTTCCAGGAACTTATGAATAAATTCCTTGAACGCCACAATGACTACGTGAGAAAAAATCACAGTTGCATTCTTTAATCCAAACAACATTACAGTGTACTGGAAACATCCCCACTCAGTGGTGAAGGTCATCTTGCTCCTATCCTCCGGCACAATTTTGAACTCATGGTACTAGGAGAACCCATTAGTGAAGGAATATGCTTCCTGGCCACCTACATTATCCAACACTTCATCAGTGAACGGAGTCGGAAAGGATCATGTACGCAAGTGTCATTCAACTTTATGAGATCCACGCATATCTTGATTTCATCCTTCTGCTTCTTCTCCAGTACCACCATTGGGCTTACCCAATCAGATTCTTCCATAGGATCAATGATGCTTGCCACGAGCATCTTGTCTAGCTCTAAGTGGACCTTCTCCTTATACTTCGGATTGAGACGGTAAGGTCTTTGCTTAACCAGCTTCGCATCGGGCTTCAATGTGATTTTCATAACACTCTGGTCTGCGTTGATCCCTTTTAGGCCCGTAAACTTGGTAGGGAATAAATCCTAGTATTCGCGGAGCAATTCAGCAACCTTATCCATTGTCTGGTCATCCCAGTAATCTCCAATCTTCGCGAATTTGGCTTCTGCCTCCATACCAATGTATACTTGTTTTGTTTTTAGTGGCGCAGTTATATCTAGATTCTCAATCTGTGGTCCTTCAACCTTAGGGTGAGCTTCTATTTCAAGGTTGTTAACCTTTCACGAATCCTCATCCTCTTCTTCAGTGGTTTCGTTATAGCATTCCAGTGCATGACACAGTTGAGTATCCCAATCAGGCTGAATAGGCCCAAAGGGTCCTGCGGTATCCTAAAGATTGCTGCTTTCACTTCTTGTAGCACCACGTCGATATAGTCAAACCCATCTTCAAAGACAAATCTCATTATGAATATTTCAAGTAGAATATACCATTCACCTGTACCATGGCAGAGCTCTATTTCTATATACCAATTCATCGGGACGACATCCAGGGTGTGACAGAACAAGTTCACCCATTCAGGTTGGGGCTTCTCTCCATAAGCCTGAACCCATTTGACCAAGTGTGTGCATGGATCATCCTACCCATCATACTTGTCTGTTATTCGTACCTTTGGTTTCCCAAAGTGTGTTCTCATCATCCTCCTACATTCACGCCAATCATCAAAGCTTCCCTTATGCGTACCCCACCATCTTATGGGCATAGCGTGCACTGCCTAGTCCAACACCTAGAAGCATTGCTTTTCATGTACATCCCTCTCAAATGAATCCAAAAAGATATATATATATATATATATATATATATATATATATATCATTCAAGCCATCATAAGCGGGCATATTTCTTACCTCTGATGACATGCAGCACAATGATTGGGTCATCATGTTACAAGTCAGTGTAGTTACTTCATGTAACCGATTCTTCCAGCGCTCTAATTCTTCATCAGAGTACAAGGTGCAAGAACTCTCGCGATCCCATGTAATTCATCCATCCATTGTTGGATTAATCCAATCTTGGTCTCGTGTTGTTATCTTATAGATACAGTCTAGATCGTCATCTCTCTCATAATCACGGACTGGTTCAGTATAGCGCGATCCTTCAGCAGGATCTTTTGGTACTATTACGCGAAGCGATTTGTTTTAAAATACCATCTTTCACTTCTTTAAGTTGATTACCCCATTCATATCGGTAGCCCAATCAATGCCAAGGAGCACAGGGTAGGGGTTCTATCATCCAAAATTTCTATTACTTCAAAGTCAGCCAGTGCTCTCGTGCCTTTAATATCTATAGTCACCCCTTACAGCCGCCCCATGGGGATGATATTCTGTTTATTTTCAAGCCTTAACTGAATCAGGGATCACTGCAGCGCGGGTCTCCCCAGCCATTCCCAAGTCTATTTCGGTAGGACGTTTGCATTTGACCCCAGATCCAAAATAACCTAGTCCATTTCATACTCTCCTATCTGCGCGGTCAACCTCATCTATCATCCTGTCCTTGTTTTATGCTTACCGATTTTTCGTACCACACGTAGTTCAACTGAAGTGTTTCTGGTGCATCTATTTATGACCTCCTGTAACCCCTTCATAGCCTTGCTATCCCGGAGTAGCTTCATGTAGGTCTTCAGGAAGGTTGTAAGCATAGAAGGGCCCATCTCCTAATCAGGTTTATCCTTTCTACCTGAGGTGGAGGCCTCAGTGAAGCTCTTCTTCACCTCCATGAATGTTTCACGTGCACGCTCCAAATTGAACTTAGTCTCCTTCGCTGGAGCTTTGTGAACCCATGTGTTGTCCTCAGGCTGTTTCGCCTTATCATCTCCTGCTGTGATTCCACTTCAGAGCACTATATTTACATTTGAATCCTCTTAGCACAACTCAGACCTCATCATTTCTAGGTTCTAAGTTGGATGAGGTGGTAGTTCCCCTTTGTCTCATATCCTCGCTATCAGTGTAGGATAGTCCTTTGTCTCATGATCAAAGAAAGTGAAATACTTACACGATGGACATGTTGGGTTAGTGCAATCGTGGGCATAGTGTCCTGGTCGTTCGCAATTGTAGTAGATTAGCTGTCCCCGACCTCTGCCTGTTCCTCCTCTGCCTCGGCCTCGTCTGCACCCCTGAAACCCAGTCTGTGCCATCCCCATGCTCTGGTTTAGGAGCCACATTTCTGCCTGTATCCTACAGGTGGGTGTTATATCCATCATCAACTCATAGCTTTTGCAATTACGCTCATCATGCCTTACCGACCTACAGAAGTTGCAGAATGGTTGTTGCGATGTCTGTACCAACTTTTACAGCAAATGAAAGTTATATGTGGCATGTTTTCCAGCTACTTGACATATAGCACACCATAATGCAGGCCCTGTGCTTGGTCCTACCTGAGTTTCCAACCTAAAATGCATCGATCCTACTCCTACAATATAGTTTGCAAAGACTGAACAATGACCTTTGTCATGCCCTTGACCCTTGCATTTCAGGCACCATACCTCTTCGCGCATCTTTGGTTGAACTGTTTTGTCCTACTTCAAACTTTTCATCTCAAGGAAAATATTTTTCAAGTGTGAATGGATCTGCTGAACCCCCAGATTTGGATCTTGCATCATTGTTTCATGCAGTCTCATTGCAACCTCTAATGCCTCTACCTGAGTCATTATCTTATGTTGTGGCAGCACAACGCTTAGGTGTGGTAGGAGCGAAGCCACAAACCATTCATGGTGATGTCTGTGTGTTAAGTTCATATTAGATTCACGGATTTTACACTTCAACCTCTGATCTAGTTCCCAAGGGGTCTCACTTGGTTGCATCACGATTTCCTGGAACCCCACAGTTGACTGTGCCCTAGATTTAGGCCTACTGAATTCTTTGTTTAGCATGGCCTGGATGTCTGCCACTCCATCATTTGGGTTATCATTAGAGTACGTGATATACTAGGTTAGCGGGCTATCCTGCAGAGCACTAACCAATGTTTCCTTCTTCATGTGATCATCTATAACGCCCTGAGCTTCCCATACAACTTTCACCAGGAACCGAAACTAGTCCGGGTCTTGATTTCCCAAGCCTTTTAACAAATGCAGCTTCATTGAATTTTCCATACTGAAATGCGGTGGAGGTAGAGGTGGTACAGGTGAAGTCACAGGTGATGGTGGTGAAGTTGGAGGTGGTGTGCGTGGAGGTGGTAGTCATGGGAATCCTTGTCTTATTAACTGAATATCACTTTGCAGAGAAGCCCGTGCTATTCCCTCTTTGTCACCTCGGGGAGGTGAAATCAATGGACTATACTCACGACCCTTTCTTCATTCGTTCTTGTAATGTTTTCCACTTCACACAGCTCCGAACATTAAGGTAGATGCATAACCCATTTTTTCGCACAATAAAATTGTAATCTAGGCATTCAAAGATTTTACGTACTTACCTCGCAAAACTCTGAAAAAGCGTCGCTTTGCCTCGTTGTAGCTGACTAAGTTATCGATAGTGAATTCAGTCACAAATCCTCCTATAACGCGATCGAGGCAATGATTGGCAATGCTGGCAATCTTATCCTCGCATGCTTCCAATCTCTGTACTAGCTCTGGGGTTTAGACAATAGGAACATCAAGTCTCCACCTTCCTTGACTATCTGCTAGCTTTGCGATCCACTCGTATAGCTCCACTGGAAAGGAACAAAAGAAAATATCGTGGATCTCTCTATATAGGTACCTGTCCAGCTACTATTCCTTTGTTAGTCACAGGTTTCTGTTCTCCTGTGCTGCAAATTCATGGATCTTCCTATCCAACCAGTCTCCGATCTCTTTCTTAGTTGGATTCCAGTGATACAACATCACACATCTCTTATACAGATTTCGGTTCACGACAACAAAACCATTTGTTGGCTTGGTGGGTCCTAAACCAGGTTTAGCGTTAGTTAGCCAAACAAATCCCTACACTACTGGCCCTTTCGGCATCAGCCCGTCGGGTGTGGAATGAAGTCTCACCTGAAGCAGTATGGGGGATGCTAGAACCAAGTTTCTGCACACTAAGATGGTTGTAATGTTAGAGTATTCCTTCTTTTCCTTCTTTCACGTAGGTTGTTAAGTTCTATGTTCCTATCTACGTAACCATTATTCCTCCCTTTGATACGTCTACAAAAGGGTACGGTTGACCTTCGCGCAGCCCTAACCTTCGGTTCAGATATTTTTGCGCTGTTAAGGCAACATATTGCATAGGTTCCCTAGTTATCTTAAGGATCTTACTTATCTTATTAGATACTCATAGTTAGCACCTCGTAAACAGGTATCCTTATTTGCGTTCAATTATCCAACATGATTACATTCATTCACGCATCATATAAGAATTATAAAGGAAATTCATACATAATATGACAAGATGCAGTAACTGGAACAAAGAAAAAATTTGTAGAATACTTCTCTTTATTGATATCTTCATGTGATTACAGACTCTATCCATCCTGCGCACACAGCTACAGGGGTCGATGCACTCAGCTGCGGACTTCCACCCTATGCCTCTGCGCACTCAGCTGCAGAGCCTCTACCTATGCTACGACCCAAAACTTAGACTTCTTACTTCGAAGATATGTCTCTCTAAGACTTATATGAACTAGTTAGAGCTTACTTGCTTAGCGCTTGTTATACAATCCCATGGTTTGCGGATCATGGGTAGACCTTTACAGCTGACTTCTCTTTACAAAATTAAGGGTGGAAAGCCCTTTATGACTCATGACACCTTCGCGCTCCACGACCATAAAATGCAGAGACTTTACAAATTTACTACAAAATTCAACCCAAAACATGGGATTTTAACCCAGAACTGTCCTTGGGGGATCCAATTCCTAACACTATGAATTGATGATGGATAGAAAACTTGCCTATAGGGTTCAAGAAGAAATGCGGCCCCCTGACCAGAACGTGGGGATGGCATGAACAAGCTTTTAGGGGCGCGGAAAATGCTGAGACAGACCTGGTAGAGGTCGGGGATAGCTAATCTGCTACAATTTCAGAGGGCCAGGACACTATGCTTGCGATTACACTAACCCAACACGTCCGTCGTGCAAATATTGCACTCTTTTTGATCATGAAATGGAGGACTGTCCTATGTTGATAGTGAGGATACGCGACAAAGGGGCACTACCACCTCAACCAACTCAGAACCTGGAGATGATAAGGTCTGACCCTCGCGAAGAGGATCCTAATGTGAATATAGTGCTACAAAGTGGAATTGCAATAGGAGATGATAAGGGGGAACAACCCGAAGGTAGTGCATGGGTTTTCAAAGCTCCGGTGAAGGAGGCTGAATTCCATTTGGAGTGCGGACATGAAACATTCATGGAAGCAAAGAAGAGGTTTGTTGAGGCCTCCACCTCAGGAAGCAAGGATAAGCCTGATTAGGAGATGGACCCTTCTATGCTTACAACCTTCCTAGAGACCTGCATGAAGTTCCTACGCAATAGCAAGGTTGTGAAGGGATTATAGGAGGTTATAAATAGATGCACTGGAAACACTTCTGGTGAACCGCATGTGGTACGAAAGATTGGTAAGCCTAACACAAGGATAGGATGGGAGATGAGGCTGACTGTGCAGATAGGAGAGTATGAAATGGATCACATTATTTTGAATTTGGGGTCAAACATGAACTTCCTACTGAAGTAGACTTGGGAATGAATGGGAAGACCCGCACTGTAGTGGTCTCCAATTCAGTTAAGGATGGAAAATCAACAAAAGATCATCCCCATGGGGCAGCTGAAAGGGGTGATTGTCATTTTGAAGGTGCGAGTGCACTGGATGAATTTGAAGTAATATAAATTGTGGATGATAGCAACCCCTAACCTGTGCTCCTTGGAATTGATTGGGCTATTGATATGAACAGGGTAATCAACCTAAAGAAGTGAAAGATGATATTAGAGAAGAAATCGCTATGCGTAATAGTACCCCTAGATTCTGCTGAAGGATCACGCTTTACTAGAACATTCTGTGATTATGAGAGAACTGACAATCTGGAATGTATCTATAAGATAACAGTGCGAGACCAATATTTGGTGAATCCAACAGTGGATGGACAAGTTACATGGGATCGCAAGAGTTCCTGCACCTTGAACTTTGATGAAGAATTAGAGAGCTGGCATAATCGGTTACAAGAAGTAACCACAATGAGTTGTAACATGATGACCTAGTCGCTGCACTATGTGTCGTCATAGGTAAGAAATCTGCCCACTTATGATGTCCTGAATGACATAGAAATATTCTTGGATGCATTCGAAATAGAGGTAATAGAAAAGCAAAGCTTCCAGGCTTTGGACTGGGCACTATGCACTACGCCCATGTAGGAGGATTATGAGAACACCCTTTGGGAAGCCGAAGGTATGACTGACCGATAGGTATGATGGGAAGGATGATCCGTTCATGCACCTGGCAAAATGGGCTCAAGCTTATGGAGTGAAGCCCCAACCTGAATGGGTTCACTTTTTCTATCACACCCTGGATGTCATCCCGGTGAACTGGTACTTAGAAACGGAGCTCCGCCATGGTACAGGTGAAAGGGATATTTTGCACGAAGGATTCATAATGACATTCATCTTGGAAGATGGGTTTTACTTTATTCACAAAGCGCTACAAGAAGTGAAAGCAATGATCTTTAGGAAACTGTAGGATCCTTTGAACGTGATTCAACCTGATTGGACTACTTAGCTGAGTCACGTGCTGGAATGCTATAATGTGGCCGCTAACGAAGAAGATGAGGATCCATGAAAGGTTAACATCCCTGAAACAAAAGGTCACTGTGAGGCTGAAGGACCGTAGATTGAGAATCCTGATATAACCGCGCCATTGAAAACAAAATAGGTAAATATTGGTATGGAGGCAGAGCCCAAATTCGCGAAGATTTCATATTATTGGGAAGATGTGATGGTGGATAAGGTCACTAAATTTCTCCATGAATACCAGGATTTGTTCCCTACCAAGTTTACAGATCTTAAAGGGATAATCGGGGACCTAGGTGTTATGAAGATCATGTTGAAGCCTGACGTGAATCCGGTTAAGCAAAGATCTTACTGTTTCAATCCAAAGTATAAGGAAAAGGTCCACTTAGAGCTAGACAAGATGTTTGCGACAGGTATCATTGAGCCAGTGGAAGAATCTAATTGGGTAAGCCCAATAGTGGTACAAGAGAAGAAGCAGAAGGATGAAATAGGGATATGCGAAGACCTCAGGAAGTTGAATGACACTTGTGTACATGATCTTTTCTCGACTCCATTCACTGATGAAGTGTTGGAAAATGTAGGTGGCCAGGAAGCATATTCCTTCACTGATGGATTCTTTGGGTACCATCAGATCAAAATCATGCCGGAAGATAGGAGCAAGACAACCTTCATGACTGCGTGAGGGTGTTTTCAGTACACTGTAATGCCTTTAGATTGAAGAATGTGACTACGGTTTTTTTGCGCTCAAGGAATTTATTCACAACTTCCTAGAAGTATACTTTGATGACTAGAATGTGTTTGGGCTAGTGAAATGACATGTAGAAATCTTGTGCCTGATGTTGGAGACCTGTCGAAGATACCACATCACACTCAATCTGAAGAAATGCCTATTTTGTGTTCCTTTTGGGACCTTGAAGGGTCATGTGGTTTGTAGAGAGGGGATGATGGTAGATCCCATGAAGTTCATAGTGATACTTAAATTAGAAGCGTCGAGGAGTGCAAAACAGCTGTGTGCTACCCTAGGACATACATGATATTATAAAAAGTATATCACAGGCTATGCCCAGATCACCGCACCTATGGAGAAGTTGTTGAAAAAGGATGTCACATTCAATTGGAATGAGGACTGTAAGAGAATATTGGATGTATTGAAGGAAAAGTGGTCACTACATTGATTTTAGTCTTCCGGATTGGAAGAAGGAGTTTCATGTACATGTAGATGCGTCACGTATAGCACTGGAAGTAGTACTGACATAGGCTGGTGAAGGAGACTTGGACCATTCTATTTCATTCACAAGTAGAAGGTTATCCAAGACGAAGAAGAACTATTCCACCACCAAGAGTGACAGGTTAGCCATGGTATACGTGCTCTAGAAGTTTAGAGACTGTTTGCTAGGTGGCCACTTTAAGATGTATACAGATCATTACGCGCTGAAATACCTGGTCAATAAGCCTGTGTTAAAGGGGAGAATATGCAAGTGGTTGTTATTGTTCCAGGAGTATGATTTTGAAGTTATTATGAAGCCTAGAAGATTGAACGTAGGACTAGACCATCTATCACACATCGAAACAGGGGAAGAGCCCACTAATTTGGAAGAAGGATTGCCTGATGTTCAACTATTTCCAGTGTGCGTCACGGATGGTCATTTTGAAGATATCATACACTTTCTAATGACATGAACTACCTAGAAGGACACAACATCCAGTAAAAGAAGGAGTTAGTGGTGCACGCAATAGACTTTTCTGTCATTGCTGTGAATCTGGATAAAATGGGGTTTGATGAGATATTGTGACGATATATACCAGAGTTTGAAAGGAGTAGTATCCACGTGAATTCTCACGGAAGCGCCATGGGAGGAAATTTTGTAGGGAGAGCAACTGCACAAAAGATTCTATGCACTGGGTTGAGATGGCCGACCCTCCATCAAGATGTGAAAGTGTATTGCAAAGCGTGTGATGTGTGCTAAAGGACTAGAAGGCCATTGCAGAGGGATAAGTTGCCTTTGAATCCGTAGATGACATTACAACCCTTTGAGAAATGGGTGATAGATTTTGTGGGACCCATCCAGCCATAGGGAAAGATGGGAGCTGGGTACATTATCACCGCGACAGAGTATTTGAATTGATGGGCCTTGCACAACTAGTGAATGGTTGTACAGGATCGACTACTGTAAAGTTCCTCTTTGAGTATTTACTGACGTGATTCGGGTGTCCAAAGATTTTGATGAGTGATCACGGTACACACTTTCTGAATGAAACAATCAACACGCTAACAGAGGAATTTACGGTATATCACCATAACAACATGCCTTATCACCCACAGGCTAACGAGGTGATGGAAGTATTCAATAAAATGTTGGAAAACATGCTAACAAAGGTTTGCAGTGCTTAGCGAAGTGATTGGGACATACGCATACTCGCAATATTATGGGCCTATCAGATGACATGCAAGAATTTGACTGGTCAAACACCCTTTAGGCTTGTCTATGGTGTTGAAGCATTGATGCCCATGGAATACATTGTGCCTAGTCTGTGCATAGCGGCACTCATGGGTATTGTGGATCGTGGATTCCTAGAGGAGAGGCTCATGCAGCTGGTTGAGCTTGAGGAAGAAAGATTTCTAGCTAGATTTCACCAACAGGTCCAAAAGTAGTGAGAAAAAGCATGGTATGATCGACACATTAAGCTATGAAACTTTAAGTTAAATGACTTCGTTTTTTTATATGACAACAAGTTTGATAAATTTCCAGGGAAATTCAGAATGCATTGGTTAGGGCCCTATGTCATTAAGGAGATTATCGACGAAGGAGTGGTTCAGTTGGTCAAATTGAATGGAGATCCCTTCCCAGGAAAGGTGAATTGTAGTTGCTTAAAGCCATACACAGGTGGTCTGACCATGTGACTATATGAAGGTATCACAGTCTTAGTGCTCCAGGCAGCTGAAAGGAGGCATGAGACTATAAACTACACTGCTCGAGTTAGGGAGCTGCATGATTGGAGGATTGTGCAAAGCAAGGAAGTGTCACAGGGTTCATAACAATGTGAAGGGAGTTGCATTACCTAGGGAGAAATCACACAAGTTGGCCGGAAAGTGACCGTTAAAGTCACTGTTCATGATTTGATGGTAGAAATGCAGCCAAATGGAGTGAGTGGTCGGCATTTAAGGCGAAATTTATGGGTCAGATGCTTGAAAATCTGCCGCCAATCTGGCATTAATGAAAATTATTTGGGGGGAACAGTTGGATTTGAATTCAAAATTCCCTATAAATTATAGGTGGTTGTCCAGCGAAAAAAACTTGGCATTTCGAGAATTGAGTTGTTGAGCTCTAAGGCACACATGAATTGTGAGCACTATGAACTTCTGATAGCCAGTTCAGTATTTGAGACATTACCGAAGGAGACATAGGAGTTCTTGAAAAACATCATGTCGGTGCCCACAGAAGATATAGATACTAAAGCAGAGGAGTCGATGTTGGAAATTGAGATGGAGGCCAAGGAAGCTGCTCCCACAATTGCCGAAGTATTAGCCGAAGTCCCCAAATCACCAAGGACGTCAAGACCAAAGCTGACCCCAACCAAGGATACTGCGAAGGATAAGAAGGGCAAGCAACTCGCAATACTGATGCGCGCATCGCTAAGAAGAAACCCACCAAAGACTACCGCACAAGAGAAGGGCAAAGCCATCAATTTGGAGCCGGAGGAGGAAGAAATCGAAGACATACCAATGGATGATGAGGATGTGGGAGTAGATGTAGAGGAAGTTGAAGCCCATAGTGCTCACCCTATCAATTGATTGCCTGAATACATCACTCCGCGCAAGGGCAAGGCCAAGGTACCGAAGGATATCAATGAGAGAAAGGTCCCCTTGCAAACCCCTCTGCTATCAGATGAAATTTTTTTTGACGGACTGCACTTGGGGCGGGTTCCTTTATTAAAACTTGAAGAGTGGGACTTGGCTAATCATGAGAAGTTCCCACACCAGGTGACTGAGAAGATGATGCGTCACATTATCAAAACAACCACTGGAATGACTACATTAGAGCCACGGAGGTGGCTCAAAGGAGTATAAAAGGAAGGGTTTCTTAACCTGCTATGAGTGCCGCAATATAACCACACCCCGGTTACAGTATTGGTCATCAAGTAGCTGCTATGCTTGGTGCATGATGGGTGTCTGTGGCTAGAGGACCCAATACCCATCAATGACATATTGATCCACAGGATTACGCGGTTGCCTTACATAGGAGAAAATCTGGCCATGATATTTGGAGGAAAAGGTGGTGAGAAGTCCCTCGCGGAGGCCATGAAAGAGAAGTTAAATTTGGTAAGGAAGCCAGGTGGATATGCCAAATCCAGCATCTATGACCCTGCTGTAAAGGTGGCTATGCAGATTTTAGTAGGGAAGGCGATGAGGAAGTGTCACACCAATGAGGTGCTGGTGCCTGTCGTCGTGCTAGCAGCCCAGTGCACCGAAGGAGTTCAGTTCAATTGGGTAGACTATCGCCGCGGTGAGTTCCTTGCGAACTGTTGCAAGGCATAGGAGCATAGCAAGACATTCCACTACACGTGGCTCTTGTTGTTTATTGTGCTGGTAGAATGAGAGCTTCTAGACGACAGAAAATTCCCTTTGGTCACCAGACCTACCAGAAGCATCTTGGCTTTTTGGGGCCTGACCCAAGTTCAGCGTTAGTTAGCCAAACAAATCCCTACACTACTGGCCCTTTCGGCATCATCCCGCGGAGCGTGGAATGAAGTCTCACCCAAAGCAGTATGGGGGATGTTGGAACCAAGTTTCCGCACCCTGAGATGGTCATGATGTCGTTTTATTCCTTCTATTCCTACTTTTGTGCAGGTCATTAAGTTCTAGGGTTCTGTCTACCTAGCCCCTTATTCCTCACTTTGATTCCTCAACGAAAGGGTACAAATCACGTTCGCGCAGTCCTAACCTTCGGTTCAGATACTTTCGCGCTGCTAAGGCAGCGTATTGCACAAATTGTCAAGTTATCTTAAGAATCTTACTTATCTTATTAGATAATCATAGTTAGCACCACACAAACATATAATATTATTTGCGTTCAATTATCCAATGTAGTTACATACATTCGCGCATCACATAAGCAATATAAATGAAATTCATATACAACATGGCAAGATGCATTAACCAGAACAAAGCCATAGAAATTGCAGAATAATTCTCTTTATTGATATCTTCAAGTGATTACAGACTCTATCTACCCTACGCACATAGCTGCAGGGGTTCGTGCACTCAGCTGTGCACTTCCACCCTAGGCCTCTCCGCACTCAGCTGTAGAGCCTCTACCTATGCTACGACCCGAAACTTAGGCTTCTTCCTTCAAATCTATGACTCTCTAAGACTCATCTGAACTACTTAGAGCTTACTTAGCTCTTTTTATACACTCCCATGGTCCGCGGACCATGGGTAGATATTTTACAGCTGACTTTACTTTACAAAAATAAGGGTGGATAACCATTTATGACTCATGACACCTTCGCACTCTGTGACCACAAAATGTGGATTCTTTACAGGTTTATTACAAAATTTGACCCAAAACGTGGGCTTTTAGCCCCAAAACTGTCCTTGGGGGATCTCGTTCCCAACAGGCCCCAACACAAACATCGTGAGTCGCCCTTGAGTCACTTGATAGGCGCAAAGATCTTAGCGTGAAGACCTTCCAGCTCAACTCGTATGAGCACAACCTAAGTAGTGCACTAAGCTACTACCTACTTCGCGTCTTTGACCATCTGCTCGGTCACTGCTCTTGAATTTTCAGCCTAAATATTTTGCTGAGTTGGTTGCAGAGTCACAAGCTTTCCTTCAATAGAGCCTATCACTGTGTAAGCCTCATCCAGCCAGGGCTTTAGTGGTCCCTTCAACACTGCTTCCTTGTGCAGTGCTGCATCCACCTATTCTTTTAGTTGCTTGGCCTTCTGCAACTTTTCTAGTCTTTGTGTCAGCATGACGGTTTATGCTATGCCCTTAATATCATCATAGCACTTCTGTAGCTCACACACTTCTGTATCTAGTCGCTATACATTGGAGTCCTCCTGCAAGCTTGTCAGGACCTCAAACGACTACTCAAAAAGTTGCGTGCAGTTTGCTACTGCACTTTCCATTGCTGCTACTACTTCTATGACAATGGTCGCCCACTGCCCCTTTATTTTTGGCGGAGTTGAAGGTTGGGCCTTCAACTGTAACTATGTGATCTGTAGGTTCAACTCCAACTGAACATGCACCATCTCTGTACGAGTGTCGTGCACCCCCGTAGCCATCGCACCTCCACTGGCTCCTCCGTAGGAATGGCCACATCCGGGACCATTCGACATGCCTCCTTAACGACCTGCATAGTGTGCTTGTTCTGATTGGTCACCTTGGTCACAACGGTGATGGTAGAGTCTCGTTGTAGTGCCATCTGCTCATTGTTGATCCGCTGTTCACTGATCACCTAGAGGGTGCGGTGCTCATGGGCCCTCAACTTTGCAATCACTCCATCCTACAAGAGGTAGACCGCTTCACCTGGGAGCACTGCCAAATTTAACCCTAATCCCTTTAGAGCACTGATAGTGGATTTGTTAGCTTCATTCTCTGTGGTCAGTGCTCCATCAGGCAGCACTATTGTGCTGGATGCCAATGCGTACAACATCTCAGCGGCTTCTAAAGTTCCAATAGCCATGCTAGTAGACACCATGCTAGCCTATGATTCACAGGTCTGTAGCTCCTTTAAACCTGTCTAGATAGCCACCAAGATTATCTGCTCCTACTCCTCAAACTATTGTAGGGACTCCGCAGTGACATCCCTCACTGTGTCACTGATATCATGCAAATCGCCCACTGTGAGGGTGATGGGGTCCAGCGATGTCTTGGTAGCCTTTGATTTCTTCTTGAACCCTCCTTTCTCCTGCTCCCTTGGACATTTGATGTATGCGGACATCACCTGTGGATCTGTGTCGTGCTATTCGGTCTACTCATCTGTCTCCTACTCTATCTTAAGTGAAGGCAACCTCGTGCCTTTATTAGAGCCTTGCTCTGTCCTACCTGTCTACTTCGCTGTCTGCTGTGCAACATTGTGCTCTGGCTAGGCCTTGTCAATGACCTCCTTCTTACTCTTTTTAACGAGCTAAGTCATCATTATCTTGGCCTCCTCCTCCTTCCTTTGCATGGCGGACTTGCCCCCTCCCATCGCCAAGTGTATTGTAGCGTGCCACTCTGCCGGCCATTGATCAAGTACTGCATCAATGGCGTCATCCTTTTCCAGATAAGGCAAGTCGTACCATTTCTACATAGGGTCCTTCCGTGCCTTGATAGACACATGGTGAAAGTATTCTTTAAACTCTGCATAGCCCTACAAGCTAGCATACACTATAGATGATAGCCACAGTTTGTGGTTGATGGCCATGCAGATGTTCATCTCCATCAAGATGCAGAAGATCTTTCTGTCCTTGATGCATTGCATGTCCTTGGTCACCCATAGTGAATCATACTTCAATGCTTTTGGTAGGTCTGGCGCAATTAAAGGGAATTGACTGTCCTCTAGCAGCTCCCATGCTACCAGCACAATCGACAACAAGAGCCACGTGTAATGGAACATCTTGCTGAGCTCCTGTGCTTCGTGATAGTTTTCTAGGAACTCTCCACGAAGGTGGTCCTACCAATTGAACTGGACTCCTTCAGCACACTGGGCTGCTAGCGCGACAATAGGTGCCAACACCTCATTGGCACAACACTTTCTCATCACTGTCCCTGCTAAAATATTCGTAGCTACCTTTACAGTAAAATTGTAGATGCTGGATATTCCATATCCACGCTGCTTCTTCACTAGTTTAAACTTTTCTTTCATGGATTTTGCTAGGGTCTGCTAACCACCTTTTCCACCAATTATCATGGACAGATTCTCTCCTATGTAAGGCAATCACATGATCCAGTGGATCAACCTATCAGTGATGGGTATTGGCTCTTCCAGCCACACAAACCCATCATGCACCAAGCATAGCAGCTGCTTGATGATCAATACTATAACTGGTGTGCAGTTGTAGTGCGGCACCTAAAGCAGGTTGAGCAACCCTACCTTTTCTACTCCTTTGAGCCACCTTCATGGCTCCAATGCTGTCATTCCAGTGTTTGTATTGATGATATGACACATCAGCTACTTGGTCGCTAGGTGTGGGAACTTCTCGTGATTAGCCAAGTCCCAGTCCTCAAGTTTTAACAGCAGAACCCGTGCGAAGAGTGGTCCTTCAAAAACAATCTCATCTGGAAAGAGAGGGGTTTGCAACGGGGTCCTTCTCTCATCGATATCTTTTGGCATTTTGTTCTTGCGCTTCTGCGGAGGGACATACTCCGGCAGCCGAGTGATACGGTCAGCACCCTAGGCTTCAACCTCTTCCACATCTAATCCCACATCCTCATAATCTATCGGGATGTCTTTAATTTCTTCCTCCTCCAGCTCCAAATTGATGGCTTTGGCCTTCTCTCATGCGGTGGGCTTCAGTGGGTTTATTCTTGATGATGCACGGACTGGTAATGCACGATGCTTTCCCTTCTTATCATTCATGCTCATCTTGGTTGGGGTGGGCTTTGGTCTTGGTGTTCTTGGTGATTTAGGGACTTTTGCTAATACTTCTGCCACTTCTAGAGTAGCTTCCTCTGCCTCCATCTCCATTTTTGGCATCGACTCATCTACTTTGATATCTATAGCTTTTTTAGGTGTCGACATGATTTTATCCAAGAAATATTGTGTCTCCTTTGGCGACGTCTCAAATACTTTACTGGCTATCAAAAGTTCGTAGTGCTCACAATTCATATGTGCCTTAGAGGTCAAAAACTTAATTCTCAAAATGCCAAGTGTTTTTCGCTAGACAACCACTTGTAATTTATAAGGCATTTTGAATTCAAATCCAACCGTTCCCCCCAAATTTAGTTCATTAATGTCGGATTGGCAGCAGATCTTCAAGGATCTGACCCATAAATTTCATCTTAAATGTTGGTCGCCTGCTCCATTTGGCTACATTTCTATCATCAAATCATGAACAATGACTTTAGCGGTGACTTTTCGGCTAACATGCATGATTTCCCTTGGGTAGCACACCTCCCTTTACATTGCTGTGAACCCTGTGACACTTCCTTGCTCCGCGCAATCCTCTAATCGCGTAGCTCTCCAACCCAGGAAGTGTAGTTTATAGTCCCGTGCCCCCTTTTAGCTACCTAAAGTGCTAAGAATGTGCTACCTACATCTAGTCACATGGTCAGACCACAAGTGTATGGATTCAATTGACCGTCATTCGCCTTTCCTGAGAAGCGTTCTCCATTTAATTTGACAACCTGAACTACTCCTCCGTCGGAAAGCCCCTTAATGACATCGGGCCCTAACTACTGCATTCTGAACTTCCCTAGAAATTTATCAAAATTGTTGTCATATAACAAAATTAGGTCATTTACCTTAAAGGTGTGCAGCTTAATGTGTCAATCATGTCATGCTTTTTCGCACTGCTTTGGACCTGTTGGTGAAATCCTGCTAGAAATCTCTCTTCCTCAAGCTCAGCCAGCTGTGCGAGACTTTCTTCCAAGGCTCTGTGATCCATCATATCGGTGAGTTCCATTATGCACAGACTAAGCACACTATATTCCATAGGTATTACTGCTTCAACACCATAGACAAGGCTAAAGGGAGTTTGTCCAGTCAACTTTTTTCATGTTGTTCGATAAGCCCATAGTACTTCAAGTATGTGTAGGTCCCAATCACTCCGTTGAGCATTGAAAACATTTGTTAGTGCTTTTTCTAGCACTTTACTGGATGCTTCCACCATCTCGTTAGCCTGCGGGTGATAAGGCATGCTATTCTAGTGATATACCTAAAATTCCTCCATCAACGTGCTGATCATCTCATTCAGAAAGTGCATAAGGCAATCACTTATCAAAATATTTGGACATCCAAATCGTGTCAGTACGTACTCAAAGAGGAACTTCGTAGTAGTTGCGCCTATGTAATCCTTCACAGACTGTGCCTCTACCCAATGAGTCAAATACTCCATCGTGGTGATAATCTACCTCGCTCCCATCTTTCCTTGGGGCTGGATGGGTCCCACAAAATCTATCACCCATTTCTCAAAGGGTTGTTATGTCATCTTTGGATTCATAGGCATCTCATCCCTTCGCGATGGCCTGCGAGCCTTTGACATACATCACACGCTTTGTAGTAAGCTTGGGAATCCTGATGGAGGGTTGGCCAGCACAAGCCTGCGCGTATAATGCTCTACGCAGTTTCTCTACCTGCATAATGTCCTCTGGTGGCGCCCCCATGAGCATCCATGAGGATGTTGTTCCTTTCAAACTTTGTTACATATCGTCGCAATATCTGATTAGACCCCATTTTGTACAGATACCCAGCAATGTCAAAAAAATCTATCGATTGCACCACTAACTCCTTCTGCTGGATGGTGTATCCTTCCGAGGTAGTTCCTGTCGCTAGGAAGTGTATGATATCCTCAAAATTTCCATCCGTGATGCGCACTACAAATAGCTGTGTGTCAGGCAATATTTACTCCAAATTAGTGGGTTCTTCCCCTGTTTCGATGTGTGACAGATGGTATGGTCCCACATTCAGTCATCCAGGCTTCACAATAACTTCAAAATCATATTCCTGGAATAATGATAGCCACCTGTAGATTCTCTCCCTAAACACAGGCTTATTGACCAGGTACTTCAGTGCGAAGTGATACGTATACATCTTAAAATGGCTTCCTAGCAAGTAGTGTCTAAACTTCTAGAGCATGTATACCATAGCTAACCCTTGGCGCGTGGTGGAGGAATAGTTCTTCTCTACCTTGGATAACCTTTTGCTTGCAAATGCAATAGGATGGTCCAAGTCTCCTCCACTAGCCTGTGTCAATACTGTTCCCATCGCTATACATGACGTGTAAACATGTACATGAAACTCATTCTTCCAATCCAAGAAGACTAAAATTGGTGCGGTGACCATCTTTTCTTTCAATAAATCCAAGCTCTTCTTATAGTCCTCATTCTAGCAAAAAGTGACATCCTTTTTCAACAACTTTTCCATAGGTGCACTGATCTGGGCATAGAATTTGATAAACTTTCTGTAATATCCTGTATTTCCTAGGTTAGCGCGCAATTGTTTCACACTCCTCGACACTTCCAAGTTTAGTATCACTGTAATCTTTGCAAGATCTACCATTAGTCCCTATCTGCAAACCACATGACCTAGCAGGGTCCCAAAAGGAACACAAAACAGACACTTCTCTAGATTGAGTGTGATCTGGTATCTTCGACAAGTATCTAAATTTAGGCGCAAACTAGTGACATGACATTTCACCAGCCTAAACAAAGTCCAGTAATTAAAGCATACTTCCAGGAACTTATGAATAAATTCCTTAAACGAAGGAATGACTACGCACGAGAAAATCACAGGCACATTATTCAACCCAAATGACATTACAATGTACTGAAAACAACCCCACTCAGTCATGAAGGGTGCCTTGCTCCTATCCTCCAATGCGATTTTGATTTGATTATACCTCGAGAACCCATTAGTGAAGGAATATTCTTCTTGGCCACCTACATTGTCCAACACTTCATCCACCAATGGAGTCGGGAAAGGATCATGTACGCAAGCGTCATTCAACATTATGAGATCCATGCATATCCTTGTTTCATTCTTTTGATTCTTCTCCTGTACCACCATTGGGCTTACCCAGTCAGATTCTTCCATAGGCTCAATGATGCCTGCCGTGAGTATCTTGTCTAGCTCTAAGTGGACCTTCTCCTTATACTTCAGATTGAGATGGTAAGTTCTTTTCTTAACCAGCTTTGCGTCGAGCTTCAACATGATCTTCATAACACCTAGGTCCCCAATTATCCCTTTTAGATCCATAAACTTGGTAGCGAATCAATCCTGGTATTCACAGAACAATTCAGCGAACTTATCCACCATCGTGTTGTCCTAGTAATCTCCAATCTTCGTAAAATTGGGCTCTATCTCCGTACCAATGTTTACCTGTTTCATTAGTGGCACAGTTATATCAGTATTCTCAACCTGTGGTCCTTCAACCTCGCAGTGACCTTTTGCTTCAGGGATGTTAATCTATCGTGGATCCTTATCCTTTTCTTCAGTGGTTAGGTTATAACATTCTAGTGTGTGACTCAGCTGAGTAGCCCACTCAGGTTGAATCAAGTCCAAAGGATGTTGCGTACCCTAAATATTATTGTTTTCACCTCTTGTAGCGCCTCATCAATACAATCGAACCCATCTTCAAAGCTGAATGTCATTATGAATCCTTCGCGTAGAATATCCCATTCAACTGTACCATGGTGGAGCCCTGTTTCTACGTACCAGTTCATCAGGACGACATCCAGGGTGTGATAGAACAAGTGCACCCATTCAGGTTGGGGCTTCTCTCCACAAGCTTGAGCCCATTTGGCCAGGTGCACACAAGGGTCATCCTGCCCATCAAACTTGTCCATTATTCGTACATTCGGCTTCCCAAAGCGTGTTCTCATCATCCTCCTACATTCATGCCAATCATCAAAGCTTCCCTTATGCGTAGCCGACCATCTTGTGGGCGTAGCGCGCAATGCCCAGTCTAACACCTGGAAGCACTGATTTTCTGATACCTCCCTCTCAAATGCATCCAAAAAGATATCTACACCATTAAAGTTGTCATAAGTGGGTAGATTTCTTACCTCCGACGATGCACAGTGTAGAAACTGGCTCATCATGTTATAGCTCATTGTAGTTACTTCATGTAACCAATTCTGCCATTGCTCTAATTCTTCATCAGAGTCTGAGGTGTAGAAGCTCTCGCAATCCCATATAATTCATCCATCCACTGTTGGATTCAGCCAATCTTGGTCTCGCGCTATTGTCTTATAGATACAGTCCATATCTTCATCACTCTCATAATCATGGACTAGTTCAGTGTAGCGCGATCCTTCAACAGGATCTAGGGGTAATATTACACAGAGCGATTTCTTTTCAAATATCATCTTTCTCTTCTCTAGGTTGATTAGCCCATTCATATCAGTAGCCCAATCAATGCCAAGGAGCAGAGGATAAGGCTTGCTATCATCCACAATTTCTATTACTTCAAGGTTAGCCAATGCACTCGCACCTTCAATATCTATAATCACCCCTTGAAGCCACCCCATGGGGATGATCTTCTGCTGATTCGCTATCCTTAGCTGAATTAGAGACCACTATAGTGTGGGTCTTCGCATCCATTTCCAAGTCTTCTTTGGTAGGACGTTCGCATATGACCCCAGATCCAAAATAACCTGATCCATTTCATACTCTCCTATCTGCACAGTCAACCTCATCTCTCATCCTGTCCTTGTTTTATGCTTACCGATATTTCATACTACGCGCGGCTCAAGCGGAGTGTTTCTGGCACATCTATTTATGAGCGCTTGTAACCCCTTCACAGCCTCGCTATCACATAGTAGCTTCATGCAGGTCTCCAGGAAGGTTGTCAGCCTAGAAGGGTTCATCTCCTGATCAGGCTTATCCTTGTTCCCTGAGGTGGAGGCCTCAGTGAAGCTCTTCTTCGCCTCCGTGAATGTTTCACATGCACGACCCAAATTGAATTCAGTCTCCTTTGTCGGAGATTTCAGAATGCATGTGTTGTCCTTGGGTTGTTTCCCCTTATCATCTCCTGTTGTGATTTCACTTTGAAGAACTATATTTACATTGATCTTCTTCGCGCGGCTCAGATCTCATCATCTACAGGTTCCAAGTTGGCTGTGGTGGTAGTGCCCCTTTGTCACGTATCATTGCTATCACCAAAGGATAGTCTTCCATTTCATGATCAAATAGAGTGCAATACTTGCATGAGGAATGTCTTGGGTTAGTGAAATCACGAGCATAGTGTCCTGTTCCTCCACCACCTCAACCTTGTTTGCACCCTTGAAAGCTTGTCCACATTGTCCCTGCGATCTGGTCAGGATGCTTCGTTTCTTCCTGTACCCTATAGGTAGGTGTTCTATCCATCAGCAACTCATAGCTTCTAGAATTATTCTCATCATGCCCTACTGACCTAAAAAATTTGCAGAACAATTGTTTCTTTATTTGTACAAACTTCTATAGCAAGTGAGTGTTATCCGTGCATGTTTTCCTGCAACTTGACATATAGCGCACCAAAATGTAGGCCACATGCTTGGTCCTGCCTGAGCTTCTAGCCTTAAAACCATCAGTCCTCCTCCTGCAATATAATTTGCAAATATTGGACAATGGTCTTTCTCATGCCCCTGACCCTTGCATTTTAGGCACCATACCTCTTCGCGCACCTTTGGTCGAGTTATTTTGTCTTGCTTCAAACTTTGCATCTCAATGAAAAGATTCTTCAACTGTGCATGGATCTACTAAACCCCGGATTTGGGTCTTGCATCAGTGTTTCATGCAGTCTCATTGCAATCTCTATGGCCTCTGCCTGAGTCGTTATCTTCTGTTGTGATAGCGGAACCCTTAGGTGTGGCAGGAGTGAAGCCACGAACCATTCATGATGATGTCCGTCTGTTAAGTTCATGCTAGCTTTTCGGATTTTACACTTCAACCTCTGATCGAGTTCCCAAGGGGTCTTGCATAGTTGCATCACAATTTCCTTGAACCCCACAATCGACTATGCCTCATATTTAGGCATACTGAATTCTTTGTTCAGCACAGTCTGGATGTCTGCCACACCAGCATTTGGGTTATCATTAGAGTACTTGATATACCAGGATAGCGCGCGATCCTACAGAGCACTAACCAGTGTTTCCTCCTTCATGTGATCATCTGTAGCACCCCGAGCTTCCCAGATAGCTTTCACCATGAACCAAAATTGGTCTGAGTCCTCATTTTCCAAGCCTTTGAACAAAGGCAGCTTCGCTCAATTCACCATGCTGAACTGCGGTGGAGGTGTAGGTGGTACGGGTTAAGTCACAGGTGATGGTGGTGAAGTTGGAGGTGTTGTCGGTGGAGGTGGCAGTTGCGGGAATCCTTGTCTTATTAACTGAATAGCCCTTCGTGGAGAAGGTTGCACTATTCCCTCATTGTCACCTCCTGGAGGTGAAATCAATGGACTATATTCAAGACCCCTTATTCCTTCATTCCTATAATTTTTTCTACTTCGTGTAGCTCCGAACATCAAGTTAGTTGCATAACCCTATTTTCACACAATAAAATTTTAATCAAATAATTCAAATATTTTACGTACTTACCTCATGGAACTTTGAAAAAACACTGCTCTGCCTCACTGTAGTTGACTTAGGTATTTACCGCGAATTCAATCACAAATCCTCCGATAACGCGATTGAGCAAATGATTGACAACACGGGTGGTATTTTCCAAAGTCCAAACAATATGACCCTTAAGTATCCACCTTCCTTGACTATCTGCTAGCTTCACAATCCACTCGTATAACTCAACCAGAAAGGAACAGAAGAAGATCTCGTGGACCTCTGTATATATGTACATGTCCAACGACTGTTCCTTTGTTAGTCATGAACTTTTGTTCTCCTACACCGCGAATTATTGGATATTCCTATCCAACTAGTCTCTGATCTCTTTCTTAGTTGGATTCCTGTGATACAACATCACACATATCTTATACAGATTTTGGTCCCGGCAACGAAACCATTTGTTGGCTTGTTGGTGCCTGACCTAGGTTCAGTGTTAGTTAGCCAAACAAATCCCTACACTACTTTCCCTTTCAACATCAACTCGTGGAGCACAGACCAAAGTCTCACCCGAAGCGATATGGGGGGATGCTGGAACCAAGTTTCCACACCCTGAGATGGTTGTGATGTCAGTTTATTCCTTCTATTCCTTCTTTCACGCATGTCATTAAGTTCTAGGGCTCTATCTGCCTAGCCCCTTATTCCTCCCTTTAATACTTCCACGAAAGGGTACAAATGACCTTTGCACAACCATAACCTTTGGCTCAGATACTTTCACACTACTAAGGCAGCGTATTGCACAGATTGCCAAGTTATCTTAATAATCTTACTTATCTTATTAGATAATCATAGTTAGCATCACATAAATAGATATTCTTATTTGTGTTCAATTATCCAACGTAATTACATACATTCGCGCATCACATAAGCTTTATAAATGAAATTCATATACAACATGAAAAGATGCATTAACTGGATGAAAGACACAGAAATTGTAGAATACTTCTCTTTATTGATATCTTCAAGTGATTACAGACTCTATCCACCCTACGCACACAATTGCAAGGCTCCACACACTCAGCTACAGACTTCCACCCTAGGCCTCTGTGCACTCAAGTGTGGAGCCTCTACCTACGTGACGACCCAAAACTTAGACTTCTTCCTTCAAAGATATGACTCTCTAAGACTTATATGAACTACTTAGACCGACCTTACTTAGCTCTTTTTATACACTCCCATGGTTCATGGACCATGGGTAGTTCTTTTACAACTGACTCTACTTTACAAAAATAAGGGTAGACAAAATTTTATGACTCATGACATCTCCGTGCTTCGTGACCAAAAAATGCAGAGTCTTTACAAGTTTATTACAAAATTCGACCCAAAACATGGGCTTTTAGTCCCAAAACTATTCTTGGGGGATCCCGTTCCCAACAAAGAAGCGAAGTATGCTTTGCTGTGGGCGACCAAGGATGCGCAGTGAATCAAGGACAACAAGATCTTCTGGATCTTGATGGAGATGAACATCTGCATGGCCATTAGTCACAAGCCGTGGTTTTCACCTATGGTGTTTGCCAACCTGCAGGTCTACATAGAATTCAAAGAATATTTTCACCATGTGGCCATCAGGGTGCGAAAGGACCTTGCACAGAAATGGTATGACTTGCCTTACCTCGCAATGGATGACGCCATTGATGTAATAGTTTAAATATGGCTGACAGAGTGGCACACTATAGAAAACTTGGTGGCGGGAGTGTTATAGACATTTTTGGGCCCTACAACCCCAAGCATGAAATGTCCATAAACCAAGGGCTCCTAAGTCCCTAAAAGTTTTGTTCTAACCCCTAAAGGAACAAGGTCAACAGATTACAGCTTCTCCCAGAAGTTCTCCATGAAAAACTGCTCAGAATTGGTCAAAACAGGATCATTTTAGCTGCTCCACTGGCTAGGTGCGTTGCATCTCACCTAAATACACTGTGTGGGTGCGTTGCATTTCAAAAATCCCTTCTGTGGGGTATGATGGGCGAGAAATGACAAATGGCAGTGTCATTCCATGAGGTGGAGAGGCAATGGAAGCTTCCAAAATCTTCTCCTGTGACACTTGCCTCACTGAATTCAACCAAGGATGAGTAAGAGGCCATCAATCTCCAAGTGGAAGCATAGCACTATACAAAGACATAGATCCATAATCATAAACAATCTAGGATCAGATGTAAATTGAGATCCATAATCATAAACAATCTAGGATCAGATGTAAATTGACCATACAAATGTAGCAAGCATCAATGACACAAAAGCATGGAGGAAAACTCGAATAGCTTTTATTGATAAACAAGAAAAGAGCCAAGAGGAGTTACAACCAGTTGTTCTGACCCAGCATCAAGCTCCTAGCAAAGAAGCCCCTCTTCACCTCAAACAAATCTTAGATCACCCAACAATCTGATGTTTGTCTCAAGAAACCAACAACAATTCCTTACAATATGCAAAATTCTCGAAAGGTGCGTTGAATGTTGGCCTGTCTAAAGGCTATCTGACATGCAATGCACCCAGAGCACTACTGAGGGTGCGTTGAAGGCAGAACGCGTTTTTCAAACCCCAGAGGCTCAGAAAAACTAGGAATCAAGCTCATAATGTAAAATGGAAACCATGAAATGGAAGAGCTCAGGTTTAGCTCCTACCTGGTCCAGATGGCGCCGAGAATCATCCACAGAATCTCCCGAAATCAGCTGATGAAAATCAAAGGGGAAAGCACCTCCAAAGCTCCAACAAACCAAAGTTCAAATGAAATGGTAAAATGAGAGGTAAAAACACTTTTTCATTACTTTTTACGTAGTTCAAAGTAAAATATTAGTGTTCTAACTCGTTTTCAAACATATATTGTTCATTTCTGACTAGTTTGATGAAGCGTTGGAAAATACAATACAATCTTTGAAAGAACAAAGCTATTTATGGTAAAATAAAAAAGGGACCATTCAATCGAGCAGTTTTAGCACATAGTTCAAGCTCGTTAAAAAATAAACATAAGACATGAGCAAATGTTTCCCCCCGTGTTTAAGCTCGTTAAAAAATGAACTATTCCGCAGTAAATAACCATCGTGAATGTAGTACTTCAGCCATTAAAAGCCTTGGTCGTGTTCGCACCGTCACCTCCATTTGATTGTTTGCCCATTTTGAGGAACAACTACGAAGAGTGATCTCACTAGCCATCCTTGTGACAGTGTCGTGATTGAAAAATTCCAAACCTTACCTCGAATCAGCTGCTACCCATTTTATCACTCGTTCCTCAAAAGACGAGTCTCCTTTAAGCTCTTTTAAACTGACTCGTAAAATATGAAAAGATTGCCGAGCCATTGGCCTCTCCAGCTCGTTAAATGGACAGGAAGTGCTATCCCTCTTCTAGATTTTAATCTTTTTGGACCTGAGGGATCATTACACAAAAAGATCGAGCGCTTGTTTTGTTCAGCTCGTTAAAAGATCAAAAATTCATCCCTTCTGTATTGTTTTATACATTTTCGAACTTAAGGGATTAGATGACGAAAAAGGAATTTTGGAGTTACCTTTACATTCCTTTTCAGACTCTCTAAAATTGAAAAGGACCAAGTTATCTTTGTCGTTAAACTCGTTAAAAGTATAATAGCGACAAACTTGTCTATAGACGAGAACAAGTTTCACTATCGCTAGGCTCGTTAAAACATAGCGATGGGTTTGCCCGAAGGGAAAATTATAGAACAAGCATATGTTATCCTCCTCAAGCTTGACAAAAATAAAGAGGTACTGGTCAGCAATGACTGGGGAAAATTGGGAATAAAACTTGAAGAAACTTTGTTGGTAGCAAGTCGCTCTTGAACATGACACTTCCACTCCATGTCCGAGTTGGGTTGGGTTGTTTCATTCACCGGTCACATCACCATGGTCACATCATACCATCCACATTTGGGGTTAATTCTACCAATTCATCACATCAGTGTCGACGATATGTTCAAGAGAAGTTATTCATAGAATACACCTATGTCTCACCCACTACCATACATTTATGCTCCATTCTTTCATGACCGCCACCCTGAACCTTATATCACCAGATCGTTTTCACCTCCATTAAAATCATTTGCTCCGTTCCGTGTCATTGATGTGGGATTCATTAAGGCTCTCCTGTGATGGATCACTTCTTGTCGACATCAGCTCATTATCCAAGAAGTTGATCTAGGAACATCCCATTCAGTACTTTGAAGCTTGCATGCCTCAATGGCAAGTTTCTCACTTTCGGCGACAGGTTTACATCAATGGCCTTCGAACAAAAGATTTTGCGTGGTGTTCAACGCCAAGTCCTTTATTCACACCACGTGAATTGTACTACAGTACCTTGAGGGTCATTATCATTATCGGTGATTCCTCTCGTGCTTGTTAACAGTTTACATCATTGGCTGGTAATCAAGAAATGTCGTTCCATGTTCGACTTCAGAACATTTCTCACATGGATCGACTTGTACTTCGAGTGAAGATCGAACGAGATTGAAGACCCCGGATCTAGTTTCATCCATCTGGGTTGCGATATATATTCAGGGAAATAAAGACATTAAATGTACATCATTGCTGCATAGATAATCATCCACTCAAAAGGATGATGGCTCTATCAGAATCATCAGTCTACACTCAAACGATTGTCTGTCCTATGTACATGAAAATGAATTTATAAAGCTGAGCATGGGAATGCCCGCCTCAGCTAGATCATGAAAATATTATGAAGATAATGTATTGTATTGTATCTTATTACAGGTCTCCTCCCAGCATTGAAAGAACTTCGGATCCTCATAGTAAAGCATTTCACCCGACATCAAAAGATTAACGACCTCATGCTTTAGGGGGCAACTGTTATAGACATTTTTGGGCCCTACAACCCCAAGCATGAAATGTCCATAAACCAAGGGCTCCTAAGTCCCTAAAAGTGTTGTTCTAACCCCTAAAGGAACAAGGTCAACAGATTACATCTTCTCCCAGATGTTCTCCATGAAAAACTGCTCAGAATTGGTCAAAACAGGATCGTTTCAGCTGCTCCACTAGCTAGGTGCATTGCATCTCACCTAAATACACTGTGTGGGTGCGTTGCATTTCAAAAATCCCTTCTGTGGGGTGTGATGGGCGAGAAATGACAAATGGCAGTGTCATTCCGCGAGGTGGAGAGGCAATGGAAGCTTCCAGAATCTTTTCCTGTGACACTTGCCTCACTGAATTTGACCAAGGATGAGTAAGAGACCATCAATCTCCAAGTGGAAGCAAGAACTATCAGAGGGAAGACACTAATCAAATCTTGAGCTGACTCATCTCCATTACAAACATCTATATATGGATCCCTCATCCCAGAGATCCAGAGGCTGGAATTTTGCATATTGTAAGGAATTGTTGTTGGTTTCTTGAGACAAACATCAGATTGTTGGGTGATCTAAGCTTTTTTTGAGGTGAAGAGGGGCTTCTTTGCTGGGAGGTTGATGATGGGTCAGAACAACTGGTTGTAACTCCTCTTGGCACTTTTCTTGTTTATCAATAAAAGCTATTCGAGTTTTCCTCCATGCTTTTGTGTCATTGATGCTTGCTACATTTGTATGGTCAATTTACATCTGATCCTAGATTGTTTATGATTATGGATCCATGTCTTTGTATATTGCTATGCTTCTGTGATCTTACAGGTACTTTGTGAAGCTGGGTGTGCAAGGGAGCAGGTAGCTGAAGACTATCAAAGAAGAGAGGGACCAAATCAGGAGATTAGCGCAACACAGCGGTTGGTCTTTTTGTTCCTCTCTATCTATAATTCATAAAGGAAAAACGAAAGTAGCTTTTCTCTATTTGTTTCGAAGGCAGCTGTCACACCTTAGTGGGATAGAGCAGTTCTATATAGACACTTTTCCCTGTAACAGGGAGTGAGAAAGTCCACCACGCAGAGAAATAAGGAGGAGGCCAAGCTAAAGATGACGCAGTTAGCTGAGAAGAGGAATAAGGAGGCCGCTGACAAGGCCTAGGTGGAGCATGATGCCACTCAGCAGACAAAGAAGCAAACAGGTGGAACAAAGCGAGGTGCTGACAACGGCACGAGGTCACCTTCACCTGAGACAAAAGAGGAGATCGACAAGCAGGAAGAACATCATGGTACAGATCCACAGGTGACGTCCGCCGGCATAAAGTGTCCAAGGGAACAAGAGAAGGGAGGCTTCAGGAAGAAATCTAAGGTTACTAAGACATTGATAGACCAAATCACGCTAACAGAGGGTGATTTACACGACATCGGTGACACGGTGTAGGATGTTACCATAGAGGCCCTACAACAGTTTGAGCAGCAGCAACAAATAATCTTGGGGGCTATCCAGATAGGTTTGCAGGAGCTGCAGACCCGCGCATCATAGGCTGGCATGGTTTCCACTAGCCTTGTTATAAGCACTTCATAAGCTGTTGAGACGCTGCGTGCAAAGGCCTCCAACGCGATAGTGCTACGTAATGGAGCAGTGACTACGGAAAATAAAGATGACAGGCCCACTATTAGTGCCCTCAAGGTAGTAGGATCGAATTTGGCAGCGCTTCCTGGTGAAGTGCTCCACCTTTTGCAGGATGGAGTGATTGCAAAGCTGAGGGCCCGTGAGAACCGCACCCTCTAGGTGATTAGTGAGCAACGGATTAACAATGAGAAGATGGCACTATAGTGAGGCACTTCCATCACCGTTGTGACCAAGGCAAGCAACCAGAACAAGTGTCTAATGCATGTCGTCGAGGAGGCATACTGAATGGTCCCTGAGTTGGCCATTCCTGAGGAAGAACCAGTTGAGGTGCTCATCCTCAAGCTAGCTACAGGGGTGCGTGACGCTCGTATGGAAATGGCGAGGGTTTAGTTGGAGTTGAACCTGCAAATCTCTGAGTTACAGTTGAAGGCCTAGCTTTCAATCCGCCAGAGGTAAAGGAGCAGCGACCAACCAGTGTCACACAAGCATTAGAGACGGTTGACAGTATAGTCGCAGACTGCGCGCAACTTTTTGAGCAGTCTTTTCAGGTCCTGATGAGTTTTCAAGAGGACCCCAATGTATAGCGACTCGATATATAAGCATGCGAGAAACAACATTGCTATGATGAGGTCAAATGCACACCATGAACCATCGTGCTCACACAGAGACTAGCGAAGCTGCAGGAGGCCAAGAAGCTGAAGGAACAGGTGGATGCAACACTACACAAGGAAGCAGTGCTGAAGGCACGACTGAAGCCCTAGTTGGATGAGGCTTACATGGTGAAAACCTCTATTGAAGGAAAGGTTTTAACTCTTCAAGAAACTCAACAAAAGCTTCAAGCTGACAGTTCAGGAGCAATGACCGAGAAAATCATGGAAGATGCAAAGAAGGCATACACACAGTGCGCTGCTGAGGTTGCGGTCATATGGGTCAAGTTGGGAGGTCTCCACATTAAGATCTCCATGCCTGTAGAGTGACTCAAGGGTGAGTCACTATCTTGTGTTGGGGGCCTATTGGGAACGAGATTCCCTAAGGACAGTTTTGGGGCTAAAAGCCCATGTTTTGGGTCAAATTTTGTAATAAAGTTGTAAAGACTCTGCATTTTGTGGTTACAGAGTGTGAAGGTGTCATGAGTCATAAAGGGTTGTCTTCCACTTATTTTTTAAAGTAAATTCGGCTTTAAAATATCTACCCATGGTTCGTGGACCATGCGATTGTATAAAAAGAGCTATGTAAGTAAGCTCTAAAAAGGGAGATGGGTCATAGTGGTAGAATATGTCTTGAGCGATAAGTAGAGAAGTCTAAGTTTCAGGTCTTAGTGTAGGTAGAGGCTCTACAGCTGAGTGTGCAAAGGTCTAGGGCGGAAGTCCGCAGCTCTGTGTGCGGACCCCTGTAGCTGTGTGCACAGGGCAACTAGAGTCTGTAATCATCTGAAGATATCAATAAAGAGAAGTATTCTACAAATTTTGTGTCTTTGTTTCTTGTTAATTCATCTTGTCATATTGTGTATGAATTTCATTTATAATTCTTATGTGATGCGCGAATGTATGTAATTATGTTGGTTAATCAAACACAAGTAAGAATATCTATTTATGTGGTTCTAACTGTGATTGTTTAGTATGATAATTAACCATGTAAGGATAACTTGGAAACTTGTTTTATACGCTGATTAGCAGTGTGAAAGTACCTGAACTGCAAGTTAAGGCTGCATGAAGGCCGATCATACCCCTTCGCAGAGGTACCGAGGGCGGAGCAAGGGGTTAGACAGACGGAGCCCTAGAACTCAACAACCTACACGAAAGCAGGAATAGAAGAAATAAACCAACATCACAACCATCTCAAGGTGCAGAAACTAGGTTCCAGCATCCCCCCATACTGATTCAAGTGAGACTTCCATCTGTGCTTTGTGCACTGATGCTGAAAGGGCCAGTAGTGTAGGGATTTATTTGGCTAACTAACACTGAACCTGGGTCAGGCCCCTCCAAGCCAAAAAAACCATAAGAAAATGTTGTGAACATTTATTGCAAGTTTCATTCCGAGTGTAGCTACTAAGGAGTCATGGCAAGGTTATCTAACCATTTCATCATCCCAGTTTACAAGTTGATCTTTGAGCAGGAATCACCTTGCGTGTCCCAAGAAGTGATAAAGCCATTGCTTAACATTGCAGATTGGTATGCCTCACCGGATGGCACCTTCATCAAGATGTTTTGTGGAGAGAAGTCTTTGCATGTGCTACCAAGGTTTCCCATCGATAAATTGCTCATGCAAGAGGTTTCATATCACATGTCCACAGGGTTATTGGGAGGCTGCACAGGAAGAAGAAGGCACCATGGCCTTCTTTTCCTTTATGGATTGGGTTTTACAAGATGAAAATATTGAAGGGTGGGGATGCCGATGCTAAGGACTTAGAAAAGTTTGAGATCGGCACCAAGGACTACAATCTGTATGATCCCCACTGTATATGCAAGAACTAGTGTGCAAAGGTGTGTTATCCATGGATCCACAGGACATTTCATTTGGTAGGGGAAGATCCTTAGAGGTACTAATACAACTCCTCTAGGCTCAATGAACCGGTCAATGTGGCTATAGAATGGAAAGTTTCTCTAGAGGGAGCAATAAAAAATATAGCAGTGAGCAGCAAACAGGCGCAGGACAAAGGCAAGAGAAAGATTGGCAAGAACCCAGAGGCTGAGAAAATCTACAAGTTCATAGAATATCCTCTTGTTGAGAAAGTAGCTTTGTAAATGGAGGCAAAGAAGAAACAACACATAAAGAGAGCAAAATAGAGCAAGAGAGAGAAGTGAAGGTTGGAGGATGCAGAGAGGAAGTTGCAGGAAACAAAGAAAAAGTTGAAAGATGAGCAGGAGCTAAGAAGGAGAGAGAGGGAAGAGAAGCATAAATAGGAACAGGAAGAAGGGCAAGGCATGATGACAGAGCAAGCTACATATACACAGGTGGAGGAGTGTTGGCTTAGTGGGGTCTGACCCAGTTTCAGAAGTGATTTATCCAAGAAATTCCCGGTACTACTGGCCCTTTCGGCAACAATCCATGGAGCGTGGACTAAGGTCTCACCCGAAGAAGTATGGGAGGGTGATAGAACTAGGTTTCCACACCCTTGAAATGTTTGATATGAAGTGATTTGTATGCGGTCCAACCCTCACACTTACTACACTGAGCGCACAAGCGAGCACCCCGAACCTTGTGATACTGTCCTCATTCAGTTCTAGCTGCAGCACGACCTGTGTTATTTATCCAAGTCTCCCTTAATTAGACTCTGTTAGCTGATTACTTAGATTATTTTCATATATAAGAATTCATATAGTGCACCAAAATGTAGGCCCTGTGCTTGGTCCTGCCTGAGCTTCTGGCCTCAAAGGCATCGGTCCTCCTCCTGCAATATAGTTTCCAAAGACCAGACAATGGTCTTTCTCATGCCCCTGACCCTTGCATTTCAGGCACCATACCTCTTCGTGCACCTCTGGTCGAGTTATTCTGTCTTGCTTAAAACTTTGCATCTCAATGAAAAGATTCTTCAATTGCACATGGATCTACTAACCCCCAGATTTTGGTCTTGCATTAGTGTTTCATGCAATCTCATTGCAATCTCCAAGGCCTCTGCCTGAGTCGTTATCTTTTGTTGTGATAGCGGAACACTTAGGTGTGGCAGGAGTGAAGCCATGAGCCATTCACGATGATGTCTGTCCGTTAAGTTCATGCTAGCTTTGCGGATTTTACACTTCAACCTTTGATTGAGTTCCCAAGGGGTCTCGTCTAGTTGCATCACAATTTCCTTGAACCCCACAATCAACTATGCCTCAGATTTAGGCATACTAAATTCTTTGTTCAACGCAATCTGGATGTCTGCCACTCCAGCATTTGAGTTATCATTAGAGTACTTGATATACCAGGATAGCGCGTGATCCTACAGAGCACTAAACAGTGTTTCCTCCTTCATGTGATCATCTGTAGCGCCTCGAGCTTCCCAGATAGCTATCACCATGAACCAAAACTGGTCTGAGTCCTCATTTCCAAAGCCTTTGAACAAAGGAAGCTTCACTGAATTCACCATGCTGAACTGCGGTGGAGGTGTAGGTGGTACGGTTTAAGTCGCAGGTGATGGTGGTGAAGTTGGAGGTGGTGTCAGTGGAGGTGGCAGTCGCGGGAATCCTTGTCTTATTAACTGAATATCCCTTCATGAAGAAGGCTGCACTATTCCCTCATTGTCACCTCCTAGAGGTGAAATCAGTGGAATATATTCAAGACCCTTTATTCCTTCATTCTTGTAAGTTTTTCTGCTTCCTGTAGCTCCGAACATCAAGTTAGTTGCATAACCCGTTTTTCACACAATAACATTTTAATCCAGGTATTCAAAGATTTTACGTACTTACCTCACAGACCTTTGAAAAAGCACCACTTTGCCTCACTGTAGCTAACTTACGTATTTACCGCGAATTCAGTCACAATTCCTCCGATAATGCGATCGAGCAAATGATCGACGACACGGGTGGTCTTTTCTGGACTCCAAACAATCTGACCGTCAAGTATCCACCTTCCTTGACTATCTGCTAGCTTTGCAATCCACTTGTATAGCTCAACCAGAAAGGAATAGAATAAGATCTCGTGGATCTTTGTATATATGTACATGTCCAACGACTTTTCCTTTGTTAATCGATGACTCCTGTTCTCCTGCACCGCGAATTCTTGGATATTCCTATCCAACTAGTCTTCGATCTCTTTCTTAATTGGATTCCAGTGATACAATGTCACACATATCTTATGCATATTCTTGTCCTGACAACAGAACCATTTGTTGGCTTGTTGGGGCCTAACCTAGGTTTAGCATTAGTTAGCTAAACAAATCCCTACACTACTCGCCCTTTCAAAATCAACCCACGGAGTGCAGACTGAAGTCTCAAGCGATATGGGGGGATGCTTTTTATAGACATTTTTGGGCAATACAACCCCAAGCATGAAATTTCCATAAACCAATGGCTCCTAAGTCCCTAAACGTGTTGTTCTAACCCCTGAACGAACAAGGTCAACTGATTACAGCTTCTCCCAGAAGTTCTCCATGTAAAATTGCTCAGAACTGGTCAAAACAGGATCATTTCAGCTGCTCCATAGGCAAAGTGCGTTGCATCTCACCTAAATACACTATGTGGGTGCGTTGCATTTCAAAAGCCCTTCTGTGGGGTGCGATGGGCGAGAAGTGATAAATGGCAGGGTCATTCCGCGAGGTGGAGAGGCATGGAAACTTCCAGAAACTTCTCCTGTGACACTTGCATCTATGAATTCGACCAAGGATGAGTAAGAGATCATCAATCCCCAAGTGGAAGCAAGAACTATCAGAGGGAAGACACTAATCAAATCACAAGCTAACTCATCTCCCTTACAGATATCTATATATGGATCCATCATCCCAGAGATCCAGAGGCTGGAATTTTGCATATTGTAAGGAATTGCTGTTGGTTTCTTGAGACATCATCAGATTGTTGGGTGATCTAAGCTTTGTATGAGGTGAAGAGGGGATTCCTTGCTGAGAGGATGATGCTAGGTCAAAACAACTGGTTGTAACTCCCTCGGCTCTTTCTTGTTTATCAATAAAAGCTATTCAAGTTTTCCTCCATACTCTTGTGTCATTTATGTTTTCTGCATTTGTATGGTCAATTTACATCTGATCCTAGATTGTTTATGATTATAGATCCATGTTCTTGTATAGTGCTATGCTACTGTGATCTTACAGGTACTCTATGAAGCTGGGTGTGCAAGGGAACAAGTAAAGAAAGACTATCAAGAGAGAGAGGAATCGAACTAGGAGATTAGTGCAAGACAGAGGTTGGTCTTCTTTGTTCTTCTCTCATCTATATTTCATAAGGGAAAAATGAAAGTAGCTTTACTTTGTTTGTTTCTAAGGTAGCTATCACACCTTAGTGGGATAAGCAGTTCTGTGTAGACACTTTTCCCTGTAACAAAATGGCGACTCCACTGGGGATGAATTTGTTTGCTTGTTTATCTTCCTTGTTGTCTATTTTATAAACTTACAGACGGAGCCTGAAGTCAAGCCAGGTAGCTTTGGAACTGCATTTGCTATGTAAATGCAAAGTAGATAAATGCCGCTTCAGTCAATCTCTGGGATTTGTTTATATATTAAACAACTGATTTACAAACTCTCTAATTGCCCCTTGTGGTAGCTCTTAGATCCTCCTTAAATCTGCCCCTGATTGTTGCATTACTGATTACCATTTGCTCGGCCAAAACCCATGAACTGAACTGCAAACTGTGACCCGGAACCCAAGCAAAGTCTCGTCTCTGGCCCAACATAGGTACTGTTCTGTGAATCTGAAATTCAGCGCACTTCCCGAGTGTAGTAGGTGCACTGCATTTCAAATTCCCTGTGTTACAGGTGCGCTGATCAGACTAGGCATTGTTCAGTTTTGGTTTCTGTGATTCATTCTTTCAGGTTCTATTCATGAATTTTGCTGCCTGTGACTAGTATATCTCTATTTGAAACCCCTTTTCCTTGTTGTTATTCCGCCTCCTTTGTACAAAAGAACTGTAAATGTTTTTGCGTATTTGTTGAGTCATTTTCAGTTCTCCTTTGCAAAAAGTAACGTAATCGTATTGTCGTCCTTTGATTTGAAAGTGTCGCAAGTGTCGTTTTCAGTCATAGGAAAGAGTTTGGTTGCTGTAGATAGTCGATTATCCTTTTACTATTGTATTTGGTCTGAATTTGTAATTTTTCTAGTGTCGAAAGCAAGTATTCATTTCCAAATCGTAAAGAGTTGTGATTGTCTCCATGTTTTATTTCGAAAAGAACTTGTTGGTAATTGTCGCTTGAAAAGTAATGCAAATTTGTGCATTAGATTTCTTTTTCCATTCACATACTAAGAAAGCCGAAAACAAATACATGCATGTGCATTTACATTTAGACTGTTTGATTGGTTTGATTTAGGACAGTGCATTTAGAGTGTGCTCTTTGCTCTTTGTGAAAGGATATTGTCTCTCTTTCCTTAGTAGCTAGGATTTTCATTGCACAAAGAAGATAAAAGATTGTTTATCATCTTAGATTGCATTTTAGAAATTATACATCTACATCTTGCAGTGAACCTGAAAGGAAAATTTCTTGAACAAGATCAACTATAAAATAAATTCAATGAATCTAACAACGCTTTGGAACCTAACGCACAACATTTAGAAGTCTAGGCTAGAGACGTATTCCAGCGTCGTAAACCCTGATAACTGTTGTTCTCACTGATGGTTGGGTGATTCCTCCACTTTGAGATGATAAGTGCCAGTACAGACTTGTGCTCCTACGTACCGTCGAGTATATTTTGGGATACCACAATAGGCTTAATCATTTATCCATAGGAAGCCGTGTCTGCCGCCCTATCGATCGCAATGCACTGAACACAACATTCGGGAAGATTGACTGCCGTACCGTAAAAAGTATTCTGCAGTTTTGCGATTGGTTTGGTAATCCCTCTACCAAGATTTCCAAAGCAGTCCCTTCCGTTCCTTTTCAGACTCCTTAACGAAAAAGGTCCATATGAGCACTTGTCACTTTAGGCTCATTAAAAATCGAAGGCGACTAGAGTCATCTTTTGTTTTTTTTCGACTCTTAAAATTTGAAAAAACGAGTTGTGTCAAAGCGTCTAACATCTATTTTAAATGGAATAATCATCACCTTTCCATACGTTGATCTTAGGTTGAGAAAATGGAACCCACCAACCAAGGAATTCCCCTTGGAGGAAATCCTAGTCCCTTCTCCTCTTGGGGAGATGTTGGTGCACCCCATATGGCCACATTGTCACTTCCAGGATTGACAATCGGCTTGCCCGTATGGCTCTTCTCAACCTCTATCGTTCAGAACACCGCAATTCCTGAACAATCGAGTTAGCAACTAGACGAATCCAGAGTTACCCACCAACCTTCTACTTCCTCCAATTCTTCCTCCCCTCCTTCTTCTTCGCTTGATGGGGTTGGTAAAGCCAAAAATCAAGTACCTAAGAAGAAGAAGGAAAAGAAGAAGAAAGAGAAGAAGAAAAAGGAGCCAAAAGCGAAAGGGGGCAACCAAGCGTCGTCTAGCAAAAATCCACACACTGCACCGACCAGGCCTAAATCGCCATGTGTCATTTGCAGAGGAGACCACTATCATAGAGATTGTCCATGCATCCCTCGGAACTTAAGGGACTGGTCTCCTCGTTTGCACAACCCGGTGTCATCAACCTCTGATGATCATGTTGAAAACACACTGTCGACTAGTGAAAGTGAAGCCCCAGGACAAAAAGGAAAATATAGATTTCCTTATAAACTGTGTGAAGGCGATCATGCCGTCCACCGTTGTCCCTTCTTAGATGAGGCTAAAAGGGTTTTGGACGATCGTCCAGTTTCACCATTACGACTTCCTCCTGGATATAAAAAACTCTTGTCGAGTCTGTCACTAGTTGAAAATCTGGCTGACTCTTCTAGATGGTCGGCTGAAGCATCTAGCATTGAAGACAAACCATCTGAACCCATACCAGACGAAAGTCAAAAGGTCAAGGCGGCAGTTGACCCGGTCTTGCCTTCAGAGGTTCCATCTTCAGATGATACAGTCACAAAAGAGAATAAGGATGACACCATCCAAATTATCTTCGTAAGCACAGACTCCGATGAACATGGGGGAAATATACCCGTTCTTTTGCCATAGGAAGGAAGTTCATCAGACTCATACCCGGCCGTCTATTTGGTCCCACTTCCAAGCAACCTAGTTGTTTCCTTCGACTGGAATCAACTAGGCAGACCTCGTTTACCAGCCAGTGTACCATTCTGAATCATTGCTCAAGTATATAGAATGGTTATGGTTGGTACCATCATAGATGAAGGGGCTTCTCTGAGTATCTTTTCCTCGACTGCTTGGAAAGCACTTGGTTCGCCATCGCTTTTGCCTGAGATGAGAAATCTAACAGGCTTTGACAAAGGAACCAGTCGACCGTTAGGGATCCTTCCCGATGTGCCCATAACATTGAGAGGGAAAACATTCACATGAACGTAATGGTAGTTCAAGGACCCCTGGATTATAATCTACTCCTTGGACGACACTATATTTATTGCATGGGAGCCATTATCTCATCACTCTTTAGAGTAATGTGTTTTCCACACGAAGGAAGAGTGGCCGAGCTCGTAGACCAACTTTCATTTCCCGGATCACGCATAGAAAATAGTCATATACCATCCCTAAATGGTCTTTTCACACAAGGAATGTCTCATCAATCCCCAGTCCGTCCAGCTGATGAGCGTGAGTGATTCGGGGGACATGACTGAAACCCAGGGGGCATGCACCTTGGTCTGCTTCGGCAGGAAAACTTTGGGTATAGGGTAGGTTTCTGCGAGAGATATATGATTGGTCTGTACTCCCGTCCGTGATTGGAAGAGGGAGTTATTTTGGAACAAGATTCTCTCGTCAAAGTTATGTGAGTGGAGTAGTCTCCTCCACTCACCTTTGTCTATTTCGGTAGACATCGCCGAAGAAGTGTTTTGTTTGCGCTGTGAATAGAACAATCTTTGGTAACCTGAAAGAGGTAAACCTTTCTTGATAAAACAAATGTTTTGTTGGTGGTTTGAAAGGTGACCTTGAAACTCTGTTTTATACCTGGGGGCATGCAAACCTTTTGGCGTGCAAGCAAAGAGCGATCATTTATCTGTTTTTTTGGGTTGGTTGTTTCCTAACTTGCATAAAGAAAGGATGTGGGGCAAAACTCTAAAAATTGCCGTTTTAAATGGGACATTCTTATTATACGACTGGATTAATAGAGCAGTGTTTTCGCAAGGTTCAAGCTCGTTAAAAAATAAACCCGCATCGAGCAGTTTTAGCGCATAGTTCAAGCTCGTTAAAAAATAAACATAAGCCATGAGAAAATGTTTCCCCCGGTGTTTAAGCCCATTAAAAAATGAACTATTTCCCGGTAAATAACCATCATGAATGTAGTATTTTAGCCTTTAAAAGCCTTGGTCGTTTTCTCATCATCACCTCCACTCTGTATTGGCCGATCATTCACCTCCATTTGATTGTTTACCCCTTTTGAGGAATAGCTACAAAGAGTGATCTCACTATCCATCCTTGTAACACTGCCGTGATTGGAACATTCCAAACCTTACCTGGAATCAGCTGCTACCCAATTTTATCACTCGTTCCTCAAAAGACGAGTCTCCTTTAAGCTCTTTTCAACTGACTCGTAAAATATGAAAAGATTGTCGAGCCATTGGCCTGTCCAGCTCGTTAAAGGGACCGGAAGTGCTATCCCTCCTCTAAATTTTAATCTTTTTGGATCTGAGGGATTATTACACAAAAAGATCGAGCGCTTGTTTTGCTCGGCTCGTTAAAAGGATCGAAAATCCATCCCTTCTGTATTGTTTTATACTTTTTCGGACTTAAGGGATTAGATGACGAAAAAGGAATTTTGGAGTTTCCTTTACGTTCCTTTTCAGAATCTCTAAAATTGAAAAGGACCGAGTTATCTTTGTCGTTAAACTCGTTAAAACTTAATAGCGACAAACTTGTCCATAGCAGACAAGAATGAGTTTCACTATCGCTAGGCTCGTTAAAACATAGCGATGGGTTTGCCCAAAGGGAAAATTATAGAACAAGCATATGTTATCCTCCTCAAGCTTGACAAAAATAAAGAGGTACTGGTCAGCAATGACTGGGGAAAAATTGGGAAGAAAACTTGAAGAAACTTTGTTGGTAGCAAGTCGCTCTTGAACATGACACTTTCACTCTGCATCCAAGTCGGGTTGGGTTGTTTCATTCACCGGTCACATCACCATGGTCCCATCACACCATCCACATTTGGGGTAATTCTACCAATCCATCATGGCAGTGTCGCCGATATGTTCAAGAGAAGTCATTCAGAGAATTCACCTGTGTCTCACCCACTACAATACATTTACACTCCATTCTTTCATGACCGCCACCCTAAACCTTATGTCATCAGATTGTTTTCACCTCCATTAAAATGATTTGCTTCGTTCCGTGTCATTGATGAGGGATTCATTAAGGCCCTCCTGTGATGGATCACTTCTTGTCGACATCAACTCATTATCCAAGAAGTCGATCTAGGAACACCCCATTCAGTACTTTGAAGCTTGCATGCCTCAATGGCAAGTTTCTCACTTCCGACAACAGGTTTACATAAATGGCCTTCGACCGAAATATTTTTCGTGGTGTTCGACACCAAGTCCTTTATTCGCACCACGTGAATTGTACTGCAGTACCTTGAGGGTCATTATCATTATCGGTGATTCGTCTCGCACCTGTTAACAGCTTACATCATTGGCTGGTAATCAGGCGATGTCTTTCCATGTTCGACTCCAGAACATCTCTCACACGGATAGACTTGTACTTCGAGTGAAGATCAAACGAGATTGAAGACCCCGAATCTAGTTTCATCCATCCGAGCTGCGATATATATTTAGAAAAATAAAGACATCAAATGTACATCATTGCTGCACAGATAATCATCCAATCAAAGGGATGATGACTCTACCAGAATCATTAGTCTACATTGAGAGGATTGTCTGCCCTATGTACATGAAAATGAATTTATAAAGCTCAGCATGGGAATGCCCACCTCAGCTAGATCATGAAAATATTATGAAGATAATGTATTGTATTGTATCTTATTATAGGTCTCCTCCCAGCTTGAAAGAACTTCAGATCCTCATAATAAAGCATTTCACCCGACATCAAAAGATTAACGACCTCATGCTTTAGGGGGCAACTGTTATAGACATTTTTGGGCACTACAACCCCAAGCATGAAATTTCCATAAACCAAGGGCTCCTAAGTCCCTAAAAGTGTTGTTCTAACCCCTAAAGGAACAAGGTCAACTGATTACAGCTTCTCCCAGAAGTTCTCCATGAAAAACGGCTCAGAACTGGTCAAAACAGGATCATTTCGGCTGCTCCATAGGCAAAGTGCATTGCATCTCACCTAAATACACTGTGTGGGTGCATTGCATTTCAAAAATCCCTTCTATGGGGTGCGATGGGCGAGAAGTGACAAATGGCAGGGTCATTCCGCGAGGTGGAGAGGCATGGAAACTTCCAAAAACTTCTCCTGTGACACTTGCCTCTCTGAATTCGACCAAGGATGAGTAAGAGATCATCAATCTCCAAGTGGAAGCAAGAACTATCAGAGGGAAGACACTAATCAAATCACAAGCTGACTCATCTCCCTTATAGATATCTATATATGGATCCCTCATCCCAGAGATCCAGAGGCTGGAATTTTGCATATTGTAAGGAATTGTTGTTGGTTTCTTGAGACAACATCAAATTGTTGGGTGATCTAAGCTTTGTATGAGGTGAAGAGGGGCTTCCTTGCTGAGAGGATGATGTTGGGTCAGAACAACTGGTTGTAACTCCCTTGGCTCTTTCTTGTTTATCAATAAAAGCTATTCAAGTTTTCCTCCATACTCTTGTGTCATTTATGTTTTCTACATTTGTATGGTCAATTTACATCTGATCCTAGATTTTTTATGATTATAGATCCATGTTCTTGTATAGTGCTATGCTACTGTGATCTTACAGGTACTCTGTGAAGCTCGGCGTGCAAGGGAACAAGTAGCAAAAGACTATCAAGAGAGAGAGGAATCGAACTAGGAGATTAGCGCAAGACAGAGGTTGGTCTTCTTTGTTCCTCTCTCATCTATATTTCATAAGGGAAAAACGAAAGTAGCTTTACTTATTTTGTTTCTAAGGTAGCTATCACACCTTAGTGGGATAAGCAGTTATGTGTAGAAACTTTTCCCTGTAACAATGTTGGAACCAAGTTTCCGCACCCTGAGATGGTCTTGATGTCAGTTTATTCCTTCTATTCCTTCTTTCACGCAGGTCATTAAGTTCTAGGGCTCTATCTATCTAGCCCCTTATTCCTCCCTTTAATACTTCTTCGAAAGGGTACAAATGACCTTCGGACAACCCTAACCTTTGGTTCAGATACTTTCACACTACTAAGGCAGCATATTGCACAGATTTTCAAGTTATCTTAATAATCTTACTTAGCTTATTAGATAATCATAGTTAGCATCACATAAATAGATATTCTTATTTGCGTTCAATTATCCAACGTAGTTACAGACATTCGCGCATCACGTAAGCATTATAAATGAAATTCATATACAACATGACAAGATGCATTAACCGGATGAAAGACACAAAAATTGCAGAATATTTCTCTTTATTGATATCTTCAAGTGATTACAGACTCTATTCGTCCTGTGCATAATTGCAGGGGTCTGCGCACTTAGCTACGGACTTCCACCATAGGCCTCTACGCACTCAGCTGCAGAGCCTCTACCTACGTGATGACCCAAAACTTAGACTTCTTCCTTCAAAGCTATGACTCTCTAAGACTTATCTGAACTACTTAGACCTTACTTACTTAGCTCTTTTTATACACTCCCAAGGTTTGCAAACCATGGGTAGATATTTTACAACTGACTTTACTTTACAAAAATAAGGGCAGACAAACCTTTATGACTCATGACACCTTCATGCTCCGCAACCACAAAATGGAGAGTCTTTACAAGTTTATTACAAAATTCGACCCAAAACATAGGCTTTTAGCCCAAAACTGTTCTTGGGGGATCCCGTTCCCAACAAAGCAATGAAGTACGCTTTGCTGGGAGCGACCAAAGATGCACAGTGAATCAAGGACAACAAGATCTTCTGGATCTTGATGGAGATGAACATCTGCATGGCCATCAATCACAAGCTGCGATTTTCACCTACGGTGTTTTCCAACCTGCAGGACTATGTAGAGTTTAAAGCATATTTTCACCATTTGGCCATCAGGGTGCGAAAGGACCCTTCGTAGAAATGGTATGACTTGCCTTACCTAGCAACAGATGACGCCATTGATGCAATAGTTTATCGATGGTCGACAATGTGGCGCACTATAGAAAACTTGGTGGCAGGAGGGAGCAAGTCCCCTGCGCAGAAAAAGAAGGAGGAGGCCAAGCTAAAGATGACATAGTTAGTCGAGAAGAGGAAGAAGGAGGTTGCTTACAAGGCCCAGGTGGAGCGCGATGCCACTCAGTAGATAGAGAAGCAAACGGGTGGAATAGAGTGAGGCTCTAACCAAGGCACGAGGTTGCCTTCACCTAAGACAAAGGAGGAGATGGACAAGTAGGAAGAACATCATGGTGCAGACCCATAGGCAACGTCCGCCCGCATCAAGTGTCGAAGGGAGCTAGAGAAGGGAGGGTCCAGCAAGAAATCTAAGGCTACTAAGACATTTCTAGACGAAATCACACTAACAGAGGGTGATTTACACGACATCAGTGACATAGTGTAGGATGTTACCACAGAGGCCCTACAACAGCTTGAGCAGTAGCAACAAATAATCTTGGGGGCTATCTAGAGAGGTTTGCAAGGGCTACAAACCCACGCATCATAGGCTAGCATGGTATCCACTAGCCTTGCTATAAGCACTTCATAAGCTGCTAATATGCTACGTGCGAAGGCCTCCAACGTGATAGTGCTGCTTAATGGAGCAATGACTATGGAGAATAAAGATGACAGGCCCACTATCAGTGCCCTCAAGATAGTAGGATTGAATTTGGCAGCGCTCCCCGGTGAAGTGCTCCACCTTTTGCAGGATGGAGTGATTGTGGAGCTGAGGGCTAGTGAGCACCGCACCCTCTAGGTGATTAGTGAGCAGCAGATTAACAATGAGTAGATGGCACTACAGTGACACTCTGCCATCATTGCTGTGCCCAAGGCAAGAAAATAGAACAAGTGTCTAATGCATGTCTTCGAGGAGGCATGCTGAATGGTCCCCAAGTTGGGCATTCCTAAGGAAGAACTAGTCGAGGTGCTCATCCTCAAGTTGGCTACAGGGGTGCGCGACGCTCGTACAGAAATGGTGAGGGTTCAGTTGGAGTTGAACATGCAAATCACTAAGTTACATTTGAAGGCCCAGCCTTCAATCTGCAAGAGGTAAAGGAGCAACGAGTGACCAGTGTCACACAAGCATTAGCGATGGTTGACAGTGCAGTTGCAGACTGCACGCAACTTTTTGAGCAGTCGTTTGAGGTCCTGACAAGTTTGCAGGAGGACCCCAATGTATAGCGATTGGAGATAGAAGCACACGAAATACAACATCGCAATGTTGAGGTCAAAGGCACACTGCGAACTGTCGCGCTCACACAGAGACTAGCGAAGCTGCAAGAGACCAAGAAGCTGAAGTAACAAGTGGATGCAGCACTGCACAAGGAAGTAGTTCTAAAGGCAGGACTGAAGCCCTCGCCGGATGAGGCTTACATAGTGACAACCTCTATTGAAGGAAAGGTTGCGACTCTACAAGAAACTCAACAAAAGGTTCAAGATGACAATTCAGGAGCAGTGACCAAGAAAATGATGGAAGATGCGAAGCAGGCATCCGTACAGTGCACTGCCGAGGTTGTGGTCATATCGGTCGAGTTGGGAGGTCTCCACACTAAGATCTCCATGCCTGTAGAGTGACTCAAGGGTGAGTCACTATTTTGTGTTGGGGGCCTGTTGGGAATGAGATTCCCTAAGGACAGTTTTGGGGTTAAAAGGCAATGTTTTGGGTCAAATTTTGTAATAAAGTTGTAAAGACTCTGCATTTTGTGGTCACAGAGTGTTAAGGTGTCATGAGTCATAAAAGTTTGTCTTCCCCTTATTTTTTAAAGTAAATTCAGCTGCAAAAGATCTTCCTATCATTTGTGGACCATGGAATTGTATAAAAATAGCTAAGTAAGTAAGCTCTAAGAAGGGAGATGGGTCATTGTGGTAGAATAAGTCTTGAGCAATAAGAAGAGAAGTCTAAGTTTCAGGTCTTTGTGTAGGTAGAGGCTCTACAGCTGAGTGCGTGGAAGCCTAGGGTGGAAGTCTACAGCTCAGTGCACGGACCCCTGTAGCTGTGTGCACAGGGTGGATAGAGTCTGTAATCATCTGAAGATATCAATAAAGAGAAGTATTTTATAAATCTTGTGTCTTTGTTTCTTATTAATTCATCTTGTCATATTGTGTAAGAATTTCATTTATAATTCTTATGTGATGCGCGAATGTATGTAATTACGTTGGTTAATCAAACACAAGTAAGAATATCTATTTACATGGTGCTAACTGTGATTGTTTAGTAAGATAATTAACCATGTAAGGATAACTTGGAAACTTGTTTTATATGTTGATTAGCAGAGAGAAGGTACCTGAACTGCAAGTTAGGGCTACACGAAGGCCGATTATACCCCTTCGCTGAGGTACCGAAGGGCGGAGCAAGGGGTTAGATAGACGGAGCCCTAGAACTCAATGACCTGCACGAAAGCAGGAATAGAAGGAATAAACCGACATGACGACCATCTCAGGGTGCAAAAACTGGGTTCCAACATCCCCCCATACTGCTTTAGATGAGACTTCGTTCTGCGCTTTGTGGGCTGATGCTGAAAGGGCTAGTAGTGTAGGGATATATTTGGCTAACTAACACTGAACCTGGGTCAGGCCCCTCCAAGCCAAAAAAACCATCAGAGAATGTTGTGAACATTTATTGCAAATTTCATTCCGAGTGTAACTACCGAGGAGTCATGGCGAGGTTATCTGACCATTTCATCATCCCAGTTTACAAGTTGATCTTTGAGCGGGGATCACCTTGCATGTCCCAAGAAGTGATAAAGCCATTGCTTAACATTGCAGATTGGTATGCCTCACCCGATGGCACCTTCATCAAGATGTTTTGTGGAGAGAAGCCTCTGCATGTGCTACCAAGGTTTCCCACCGATAAATTGCTCATGCAAGAGGTTTCATATCACATCTCCACAGGGTTATCGACAGGGCTGCATAGGAAGAAGAAGGCACCATGGGCTGCTTTTCCTTTATGGATTGGGTTTTATGAGATGAAAATCTTGAAAGGTGCGGATGCCAAGGCTAAGGATTTAGAAAAGTTTGAGATCATCACCAACGACTACAATCTGTATGATCCCCACTGTATATGCAAGAACCAATGTGCAAAGTTATATTATCCATGGATCCACAGGACATTTCATTTGGTAGGGGAAGATCCTTAGAGGCACTATTACAACTCCTATAAGCTCAATGAAAAGGTCAGTGTGGCTATAGAATGGAAATTTTCTCTGGAGGTAGCAGCAAAAAATATAGCAGTGAGCAGCAAATCGGCGCAAGACAAAGGCAAGAGGAAGATTGGCAAGAACCCGGAGGCTGACGAAATCTACAAGTTCATAGAATATCCTCTTGTTGAGAAAGTAGCTTTGGAAATGGAGGAAAAGAAGAAACAACACATAAAGAGAGCAGAATAGAGGAAGAGAGAGAAGCGAAGGTTGGAGGATGCAGAAAGGAAGTTGCAGGAAACAAAGAAAAAGTTGAAAGATGAGCAGGAGCTAAGAAGGAGAGAGAGGGAAGGGAAGCATAAATAGGAACAATAAGAAGGGCAAGGCATGATGACAGATCAAGCTACATCTACACAGGTGGAGGAGTGTTGGCTTAGTGGGGCTTGACCCAGGTTCAGAAGTGATTTAGCCAAGCAAATCTCGGTACTACTGGCCCTTTCGGTAATAGTCCATGGAGCGTGGACTAAGGTCTCACCCGAAGTAGTATGGGAGGGTGCTAGAACTAGGTTTTTGCACCCTAGAAATGTCTGATATGAAGTGATTTGTACGCGGTCCAAACCTCACACTTATTGCGCTATGCACACCACCGAACACCCCGCACCCTGCGATACTGTCTTCATGCAATTCTAGCCACAGCGTGGCCCATGTTATTTACCCAAGTCTCCCTTAGTTAGGCTCTGTTAGTTGATTACTTAGATTATTTTCATATATAAGCATTCATACAAGTATTTATCAATCACGCACAGTAAATAATAGAATAAAAGTAATGCATAACATGAAAATAAGGATTCAAGAACAGATTCATAGAGTAAACTTCTCTTTATTAACTATCAATCTCAAGTACAGACCTCACTCCGCCCTCTGCACTCAGCTGCAGCGGAACGTGCACTCAGCTGCAGACACTCAATTGCAGAGCCTCTTCCTATTACTACGACCCAGTACACTTTAGATCCAACTCTAACCTTGAACCATGCCTTTGCTATTATATTTATCATCCCTTACTTTTGTTTACACTTAGAGCCTTGCTCTATTTATACAATCCCATGGTTCGCGGACCATGGATAGGCCAACACAACTTTACATTAAATTACAATATTTTAGTGCAGACAACCTTATGACTCATCCTAGACTTCGCGCTCCGTGCCCCCAATTCGTGAAGTCTTTCAATCTTATTGACCAAAAATTGGGCTTTGAGCCCCAAAACATGCTGCGGGGGACCCCATGCCCAACAGGTCCCCAACATAATCATCGTGACTCATCCCGAGTCACTCTGCTGGTGCGATGATCTTGGCACGGAGCCCCTCCAACCTTTCCTTCGCTTCCCGGAGGTTTGCGGTGCAATGTTATGCTACTTACTGGACCTGTTGTATGTGCTCTTCTATTGCTTCTGCATCATCCGTGTCTAACTCATGTTATTTCTTTGGTACCGGTTTCTGGTGCTTGTGTTTATAGTCCCATGCCCTTGTCCGGCTCCTCGGGTCATGAAGACTATGCTTTGATCGGTTAGTTAGATAGCCAGCCCACCCGTGTGTATGTTAAATACCTGCAGATCGCAGGATAGAGAGATCTCATCATCCAATGGATATCGGGTGCTAAAATAATCAGACTTTAACTAAGAAACTAGACCTAAACTTTAATATATTGGTAGTTTATAATTCCCATCGGGTCCATAAAGTTGGTTAAGTGTCGGGCAAGTTGTTCACTCAAAATCACTGTGGACCGTCAGATCCACTAAGTGCAAATCAAAGTCAAAGGACTGTCATGCAAGTTTTGATTGATCGGGAAGACATCAGCCGTCGATCTGATGGCAGAAGACCAACGGTGGAGATTTATTCGCATTGCAATATAGCCAAAGGAAGGAATTACTGAGGGCTTGAGACATTGCAATATGCGATTGCCGATCACAATATCGTATCAAAGCAATACAAAGGGGACCATGGCATTTGAATCGCTGCAACTTGTGACAGTGATAGAACATGAACCTGATAGGATTATAGGTTAGATTCAATATCATTTGAAGTCTGGCCTAGAATAAATTCTCATTGTTTTGGTGTATTTCTTTGTGTAAACAGAGAAATGTATTCCCAGTGATTTCACCCATGCTAGTGGTCCTTTCATTTGAAAATAGGTGGCCACCATACCTTAGATAATTTTACAATGATTGTTAAACGATCAAGAAGGAGATGAAGGGATAGCGGCCAAGAACCAGAGAGCCTAAAGAGGGAAGGCGAATAGACAGGGACGAGAGGCTTAAAATCCATTCAATGGTAACACAGAAGAGGGGATAGACAGAGAAGAGGAGAGCAAGAGAAAGTAGAAGACAGAGAGCAAGAGGGAGAGTTTGTGCACTCTTTTAGACTCGAGGATTTCAAGTAAATCCCTATTGTTTTGTCACTGTTCTGTTGAGACTCTATTCGAGATCACACTTGTAATGATTTTCTCTTGAAGACATAATATAGAGGTCGACATTGAAAGCTGGACCATGAGATATAGCCAAGAAGTCTGGTGAACTCCTTGATTATTTGTTGTGTTGGTGTGTGTGTTTATTATGTTCATTGTCTATATTATTCTCAATATTTTCGATCCGTTGCACTAAATAATATAGGCATTCCTACACATGAGTCTGTAATGCCTTGATATTGATTTAAGATCTCATTTTCAGATCAAGTGGTATAAGAGCATTTGGTTTTGGTTTTGTTAATGTTAGACAAGCTTGTGTTGGATTTCAAACGCTAACTATATTAAAGCTCAGAGAAGAAGAAGAATAGAACTTCCTTAATCAAATTAGATGTGAAGTTTGATTTTCCAATTTATGATGGAGAACTCAATGCAGAAAATCTAGATAATTGGATAAGACAAATTGATGTCTATTGCATGGTACAGAACGTTGAGTCAGAAAAGAAGAAGATTCAGCTAGCTAGCCTTCGACTTGGAGGAACTGCACTAATATGGTGGGAAGGCAAGACATAAGATGATCTGCAAAAACATGGTAGAATCATTTCTACCTGGAATTAATTTGTTTTCGCTATCAAAAAGCAATTCTATCCTTTAGCTTACACGCAGCAGGTAATGATGAGTTGGCAAACTCTTCGTCAGTTGAAAGGTCAAAGTGTACAAAGTTATACTCAAGAATTCAGAAAGAGAGCTTTTAACTCTAGGTATATAATTAGATTCACCTGAGACCTTATTGAAGTATATAGGTGGTTTTCATAGCTATTTGAAGCATACTATTCTCATGTTTAATCCCACTAGCTTAGATGATGTATCAATTCAAGCCACACATCTAGAATCTAGAGGTAAGAATGTAAACCCATAGGTTGGAGAATCATCTAAATATTCTATAAGAAAGAGCAAGGAAAAGAAGAAACTGAAATGGAAGGAGAAGAAAGAAAACACTGTAAAGAATGATAAACCTTCATGCACTCATTGCAAGAAAGAAGGAAACGATGAGGCACACTACTGGTTTTTGCATCCAGAACTAAAACCTAAGAAGTATGGTGGGAAGGAGAGAAAGAATGTTGTTGCTATTCAGCAGGACTTGGGATCAGATTCAGGCGATGAAACAATAGTTACAACCACAGGTATTAAAGGTAAAGGTTCTAAAGCATCCACAAGTAATTCTACACAATCTATTGATAATGAAAATAATGAGAGAGAAAGAAATGAACTTTTTCGTATTAGAGTGATTTCTAAGAATAAGAAGATTGATACTTTATTTGATAGTGGATCACAAGTAAATTTAATTTCTGAAAAAATTGTAAAGAAGTTGGGATTACAAACAACACCTCATGAGAAGCCATATCCATTACGTTGGGTGTGTGATAAAACAAAGCTACAAGTAACGAGACAATGTAAACTTAGGTTTGCTATTAGATCAATATTTGTAGATGAAGTTGAGTTAGATATAGTTCCATTGGATATATGTGGTATTGTTTTGGGAAGTCCCTACTTGTATGATACGAAAGCTATTTTCTATAGAGCTGAGAATAAGTATCAACTCACTAAAAATGGAATAGAATACATTGTAAGAGCTCATAAACTCAAAGATAACTATTCTCTCATAAACTCAGGACAGATGAAAAGAATTATGAATTCAAGTAAGCAATTTTTACTAATTGTTGTAAAGGCAGAGGATCCTGAAAAATCCAATGCATTTGAAGGCTGTGATTCTAAACAGAAGGCTGATTTAGTTAAAGTTGTTTCAGAGTATGATGTTCTATTTTAAGAACCAAAAGGTCTGCCACCCAAGTGGGAAATAGTACATGATATTTATTTGTAGCAAGATGCTCCATTACCTAACATTGGAATGTACAGGTTGTCAGATTTAGAGAATATAGTGATAAAGAAGCGGGTATAGGCATTTCTCAATAAAGGGTTTATACAACCAAGCACATCACCATGTGGATCTCCAATCATGCTGGTGAGAAAGAAAGATAGTTCGTGGAGAATGTGCATTGATTATAGAGCACTAAATAAAAGAACGATCAAGAATTGTTATCCTCTTGTATTGATTATTTGTTAGACCAATTGAAAGAAGCAGTTTACTTTTCTAAGTTAGACTTGCGAATTGGTTATCATCAGGTCAGAGTTGCAGAACAGAGTGCATGAGACATTTTCTAGATATATCAAAGGATGTACAATGTGTGCTACAAGCAAACCAAGTAATAGAAAATTAGGCTTGTACACTCCACTTCCAATTAATTTTCATCGTTGGTAAAGTGTTTCCATGGATTTTATTGGGGTATTGCCAAAGTCTAGGAAAGGTCATGATTATTTGTATGTTTTTGTGGATTGGTTCAGTAAAATGTGTATTTTGATACCATGTAACAAGCAGGTTACAACTGAACAAACAACAAAGTTGTTCTTTCAGAATGTATGGGTTCATTTTGGGTTACCCACTTCTATTGTCTTTGATCGAGATTCTCGATCTGTTGGGAAGTTTTGGTAAACTTTATGGGAGTTGATGGACACTAGGTTGAAGAAGAGCACAACATTTCATCCAAAAATAGATGGTCAGACAGAAGTGGTCATCAAGACAGTGACCCAGTTGCTCAGAGGCTATTGCAGCAAGCATCCCAAGCTTTGGAATGAGCATTTGTGTTATGTGCAGCATGCTTACAACCGTGCCAAGCACTCTTCCACTCAGAGATCTCTTTTTGAGACTTGTTTTGGTTTTATGCCAAAGCCTCCCTTGGATTTTGTCTTTGGTAAAGACATAGCAGTTGATGGACATAGTGATGTGGACAAAGCAACCAAGTTCATTGAACAAATCTAGGAAATTCATCAGGCAGTACATGAACAACTGGAAAGAAGTCAAGCCAAGTACAAGGCATGACATGACAAGCATTGAGTTGAGCATAGTTTTCAAGTTGGTGATCAAGTCTGGCTGTACATCAGCAAAGACAGAATGCAAGGTGAAGGGAAGAAGCTAAAACCAATAAGGTATGGACCTTTCAAGATACTTGAAAAAATTGGTGAAAATGATTCTCACCTTGATTTTCTAGCTTATATGCAGATCTATTCAGTCATTAATGCAAAAAACTTGAGATTGTATGAACCTTCATTGATTGAATATCCTGAAGAGAAAAGTCAGTTTCCTTCTATTGGGGATTTGTTGCCTGAGTATCTCAATGAGTTACAGGAGGACACAGTTCTGGACAGGAAGGTAAGATCTACATGTCAAGGGGATGTTGAGTACCTGAGAGTGGGACTCAAAGGTTCAAATCCAAGCACATCTCGATGGATGGAAATTGGACAAGTGAGGGCGCAATATCGTCACTTGCTTGAATGCTAAAACCAACTTTTGGTGGTCTAAAAGCTTTTCAGTGGGAAGGTGTGATCCAAAATGGATCTTGGAAAAACCTCTTAAGTCTTCAATTGCATTTAAAATGGGAAAATATATTTCAAAGTCCCTTAAAGAATCATTGCATCGCAGCCTTTTATCGCACCAAAGAAATATATGTTTAAACCATGAAAAACAGAGTATAGCAACAAAACATTCATTATTGCATCAGGGAAAAACCAAAGGAAAGTGTTAAAAGATCGTGGCCTTGAGGAATTACGACAATGATCAACTCAATTTAACGAGGACCATTGATTGAGCATGCAGATCAATGGTCCAGATCAACTACCAATATCACATCGCCTGGAACCAGAGGGAAGTTAAAACGTTTGTATGTTGAATACCAGCAGATTGCGGGATCAAGAGATCTCATCATCCAACGGATATCGGGTGCTAAAGTAATCAGACTTTAATTAAGAAATCAGACTGGAACTTTAATAGATTAGGAGTTTATAATTCCCATCGGGTCCGTAAAGCTGGTTAAGTGTCAGGCAAGTTCTTCACTCGAAATCGCTATGGACCGTCGGATCCACTAAGTGCAGATCAATGACAAAGGACTGTCAAGCAAGTTTTGTTTGATCAGGAAGACATCAGCCATCGATCTGATGGTAAAAGACCAACGGTGGAGATTTATTCGCATCACAACATGGCCAAAGGAAGGACTTAACGGGGGCTCAAGACATTGTGATATGTGATTGCTAATCGGAATATCCATCGCAACAATACAAAGGGGACCATGGAATTTGAATCGTTGCAACTTGTGACAGTGATAGAACATGAACCCAATAGGATTATAGGTTGGATTCAATATCATTTGAAGTCTGGCTTGGTAGAAATTCTCATTGTTTTGGTGTATTTCTCTATGTAAATAGAGCAACCTATTCCCGAGGATTTCACCCACGTCAGTGGTCCTTTCCGTTTGAAAACAGGTGGCCACCATACCTTAGAGCGTTTTGCAATGATTGTTAAACACTCAGGAAGGAGATGAAGGGACAGTGGCTGGGAACCAGGAAGCCCAAAGAGCGAAGGCGAGCAGACATGGCCAAGAGGCTTGAAAGCCATTCAATGGTAGCACAAAAGAGGGGATAGACAGAGAAGAGGAGAGCAAGAGAAAGCAGAAGACAGAGAGCAAGAGGGAGAGTTTGTTCACTCTTTTAGACTCAAGGATTTCAAGTAAATCCTTGTTGTTTTGTCACTGTTGTGTTGAGACTCTATTCGAGCTCACACTTGTAACCGTCTTCTCTTGAAGACATAATATACAGGTCGACACTGAAATATAGACTAGGAGACGTAGCCAAGAAGTCTGGTGAACTCCTTGATTATTTGTTGTGTTGATGTGTGTGTTTATTATGTTCATTGTCTATATTATTCACAATATCTTTGATCCATTGCACTAAATAATATAGGCATTCCTACACATTAGTCTGTAATACCTTAATATTGATTTAAGATCTCATTCTCAGATCAGCGGTTGTGCCAGGCTTTTTCACGCTGCTTTTGTACCTGCTAGTGAAATCTGACCAGAAATTGTTCTTCCTCGAGTTCTTCTAATTGTGCGAGCCTTTCTTCTAGAGCTTCGCGATCTATCATGCCTGTGAGCGCTGCTATTTGCACATTAGGTACAATTTATTCCATCCGCATGACTGCTTCTGTACCATAGACCAACCATGTTGGGTGTGGAGCCTGATTATCTTCTATATTCAAATGTCTCAGCCAGATGTATACCCCAAGAAGACTGTACTCCCCTCTACGCAGGGGAGACTTGTCCCCCCCCACGAGGGTCCGGGGGCAGCGCCCCCGAAGCTAAAAATTGATGTAAAATTGCCTTGTAAAAGTCTAGTAATTTCTAGTCAATCTGGGCCGTTCATTAGGCGGATGATCTGACGGTAGAAGTTATGTTTAATTTAGGGTTTTTTGCCCTGGAAGGCAACCCCTCACTATATATGAGGGAATTGTATTGCATCTATGCACATCTGTATTCTGAGTGAGGAAGAGAGAGGAGATTGAGAGCGAAGAGGGTGTTACAGCAGATTTGTTGTAGGTTGTATCTCTTCAGTTTGCTGGATAATATAATAAAGAAGGATTGGATTTTTCTCCGTGAATGTAGCCCAAACTGGGTGAACCACGTATATCTATGTCTCTCTTGTTTTATGTGTTTTCTGTGTTTATATTTCTGCAATATCTTATGTGTTCCATTGCTCTGTAATATATAATTTTCTAACATCTGGTATCAGAGCCGAAGGTCTATTTGGATGATAAACGCACAGGAGAGAAGGGTTCCTGGTTCGAGTGGGAGCAATGGCGGAAGATGGTAGGTTTAGGGTCGAAAAATTCAACGACCAAAACTACAAGTTGTGGAAGATGCAGATGGAAGACTATCTGTATCAGAGAGATATGTACATACCATTGAGCGGAAAGACAAAGAAGCCGACGAGTATGACAGACACAGAATGGGATATTTTCGACAGAAAGGCACTTGGAACAATACGGCTGTGCCTAGCGGCGTCATTAGCATTCAATATTTCAAAGGAAATGACAACATAGGGTTTAATGTCGGCATTAGCCAAACTATATGAAAAACCCTCGGCGTCAAATAAGGTATTTCTTATGAAGCTTTTATTTAATATTAAGATGTCAGAGGGTGGATTTGTTGCTAATCATTTAAATGATTTTAATACAGTTACAAGTCAGTTAAGTTCTCTAGGGTTAAATTTTGATGATGAAGTTAGGGTTCTATTATTTCTGTGCTCATTGCTAGAAAGTTGGAATGGTTTAGTTATGGCCATTAGTAACTCTATCTCTAGATCTAGTACTTTAAAGTTTGATGATGTTTTTGGTGCAATCCTTAGCCAGAAAATGCGACGGAAAAGCTCCAGTGAGACATCAGGTAATGATTTGACTGTAGAGACTAGGGGAAGAAAAATGGAAAGAGGAAAGAGCCCAAGATATCGCAGTAAGTCAAGAAAAGGTAGATCCAAGTCCAGACCGGGGATAGTGTGTTGGGAATGTGGGAAGAAAGGACACCTGAAGAAAGACTGCAAGTCTCGGAAGGGAAAAGAAGGAGACGCGTAGCAAGAAACTAATCATGAAGCGAATGTGATAGGTGATGTGTTGCAAGATGCTTTGATTCTTTCATTAAAAAATATTATTGATGTCTGGGTGGTAGATTCAAGGGCCTCATTCCAGGCCACACTTGATAGGAAACATTTTCATGATTATGTTCAAGAATATTTTCGATAGGTTCGATTGGATGATGATAAACCTTGTAAAATCATTGGAATGGGTACAGTTTTCATAAAATAGCAAAATGGAAATCAATGGCTATTGAAGGAGGTAAGGCATGTTCCAGATCTAAAGAAAAATCTGATTTCAACAGGGCAATTGGGAGGTGAAGGTTGCGTAAGTATTTTCATAGATAAAACCTGGAAGGTCACTAAAGGATCCTTGGTAATAGCGAAAGGAGGAAAGGTTGGTACATTGTATTTATGCAATGGTATTTCTAATTTTGTTAATGCTTTAACCTCTACATGAGAAGATACGACATTGTGGCATCATAGGCTCAGGCACATGAGTGAGAAGGGGATACAGATTCTTCACTCAAGAAATTTGTTGCCAGGTTTGAAGCATGTTGATTTAAAATTCCGTGAGAATTTTGTTTATGGAAAACATAATAGAGTCAGATTCCTTAGAGTTGGGAAAGAAAAGAAGAGTGAAAAATTAGAGCTTGTGCATACTGATGTATGGGGACTTTCTTAGGTATCATCTCTTGGTGGTTCTCATTATTATGTTACTTTTATTGATGATACAACAAGAAAAACTTGTATTTATTGTATTCGAAATAAATCTGAAGTATTTGATACTTTCAAGAAATGGAAAGCTTTGGTTGAAAATGAGATAGGGAAAAGGTTGAAGTGTCTCAGATCAGATAATGGAGGTGAATATTGCATCAAAGAGTTTGATAGGTACTGTTCAGAGAATGGAATTCGCAGAGAGAAGGCAGTTCCAAGAACACCACAAGAAAATGGTGTGTCAGAAAGGATGAACAGGACAATCATGGAGCGTGCAAGGTGCATGAGATTGCATGCAGGATTTCCTTTACAATTTTGGGCAGATGCTGTAGATACTGTTGTTTATCTAATGAACAGAGGGCCTTCAAGTTCCTTGGATGGTGGTATTCCAGAGGAGGCATGGATAGGTAAAAAGATAAACTACTCATTTTTAAAGACTTTTGGTTGTGAAGCCTATGTCTACATTAATAAAGAAAATAGAACAAAGCTTGAGGCAAAATCAAAGAAATGAACATTTATTGGATATGGTGTTAATGATTTTGGTTATCGATTATATGATTATGAAAATTACAAAATCATTAGGAGCAGAGATGTAATATTCAACGAAAAGGTCTTGTATAAGAATCAGTTGTAGGAAAAGAAACAAGAAAAAGAAAACAAAGAATACACAGTGCTTGATGATATAACAGGAAAAGTGATGGTGCCTGAAAATCATAATGATCAACAGCTAGAACAACAACCACAACAACAACAAGCACCTCAAACACTGTAAAGTGGTGTTAGAAGATCTACCAGAATAAGTAGACCCCCTGAATGATACTCTCCTTCATTATATTATGTATTTTTGACTGATTTTGGTGAACCAGAAGGGTATGAAGAAGTAGTGCAGGTAGAAACCAGGAAGAAGTGGGAGCAAGCCATGAAAGAAGAGATGGACTTATTAGCACATAACCAGACTTGGGACTTAGTCAGGTTTCCTATAGGTAAAACAAAATTGCAGAATAAATGGGTTTACAGGCTAAAGGAAGAAGATGGAGGAAACAGAGGTACAAAGCTAGACTTGTGGTGAAGGGGTTTGCATAGAAGAAAGGTATTGATTTTGATGAAATATTTTCTCCTATTGTTAAAATGACTTCAATCAGAACTATTTTAAGTCTAGTAGCAGTTGAAGATTTTCATCTTAAGCAGTTAGATGTAAAGACAACCTTTCTCCATGGGGATTTGGAGGAAGAGATATATATGCAGCAGCCACAAGGATATGAGGTAAAAGGGAAGGAGAAACTAGTGTGCAGGTTGAAGAAGAGCTTGTATGGCTTAAAACAGGCTCCAAGGCAGTGGTATCTAAAATCTAATAGGTTTATGTCTGAACAAGGTTATACTAGATGTCACTCTGATCATTGTGTTTATCTCAAAAGGCAAAATGATGGTAGCTATATTATATTGTTATTGTATGTAGATGACATGCTTGTTGCAGGTTCTAACATGCAAAAAATAAATGTGCTCAAAAGGAAATTGGCAAACACATTTGCAATGAAGGATTTGGGTGCTACAAAACAAATCCTTGGTATGAGAATAACTAGAGACAGGAAGAATTGCAAATTAACATTGTCTCAAAGTGAGTACACAGAAAAGGTGTTGAAAAGGTTTAATATGCAGAATGCAAAACTAGTTAGTATACCTTTGGCTAGTCATTTCAAATTAAGTAAGGAGGCGTGTCCCAAGACTCATGAAGAAATGGCTCATATGTCTAAAGTTCCATATGCATCAGCAGTTGGAAGCTTAATGTATGAAATGATCTGCACAAGGCCTGATATTGCACATGCAGTGGGAGTTGTAAGTAGGTACATGAATAATCCATGAAAAGAACATTGGATGGCAGTGAAGTGGATTCTCAGGTATTTAAGAGGTACCACAAATCAAGCATTATGCTTTGGTGGTTCAAACATTGCTCTACAGGGATATGTTGATGCAGATATGGAAGGTGACAGAGATAATAGGAGGAGCACTGCAGGATATGTATTTACTGTAGGCGGAACAACTGTTAGTTGCATTTCAAAAATGCAAAGGGTTGTTGCACTTTCAACAACAGAAGCAGAGTATGTTGCTGCTACAGAGGCTAGTAAAGAAATGATTTGGTTACAAATGTTTCTGGATGAATTGGGTAAGAAGCAGGAGTTTGGTAGGTTATACAGTGATAGCCAGAGTGCCATACATCTTGCAAAGAGCTCTGCATTTCATTCCAAGACTAAACATATACAGCTCAAGTACCATTTCATATGGTCAACATTGGAAGATGGACAGTTGAAGTTGGAAAAGATACACACTAGCCAGAATCCTGCAGATATGCTAACAAAAGTTGTAACCATGGAGAAACCAAGAATTTGCTCAGTTTCAATTGGTCTTCAAGTATGATGAAGAAGGTGAGAAATAGCTAGGTTGAAAGTGGAGTCATTGTCTAGAAAATGAAGCAGCGGTGGGGTTGATATAATCAGTCTCCAAGTGGGAGATTGTTGGGTGTGGAGCCTGATATCTTCTGTATTCAAATGTCTCAGCCAGATGTATACCCTAGGAAGATTTTACACCACTCCATGTGGGGGGGACTTGTCCACCCCGCGGGGGTCCGGGGGGCTAGTCCCCCCGGTTGGGGGGTTCGGGGGGCTAGTCCCCCCCGATTGGGGGGTTCGGGGGCAGCGCCCCCGAAGCTAAAAATAGATGTAAAATTGCCTCGCAAAAGTCTAGTAATTTCTAGTCAATTTGGGCTATTCATTAGGCGGATGATCTGACGGTAGAAGTTATGTTTAATTTAGGGCTTTTTTCCCTAGAAGGCAACCCCTCACTATATATGAGGGAATTTTATTGCGTCTATGCACATCTGTATTCTGAGTGAGGAAGAGAGAGGAGATTGAGAGCGAAGAGGGTGTTATAGCGGATCTGTTGTAGGTTGTATCTCTCCAGTTTGCTAGACAATATAATAAGGAAGGACAGGTTGTTTCTCTGTGGATGTAGCCCAAACTGGGTGAACCATGTATATCTGTGTTTCTCTTGTTTTATGTGTTTTCTGTGTTAATATTTCTACAATATTTTATGTGTTCCATTGCTCTGTAATATATAATTTTCTAACAAACAGGAATGGTGTCTGTCCCATCAATTTCTTACACATTGTCCTATATGCCCGTAACACAGAGGGTATGTGCAAGTCCTAGTTTTCCCACTCTGCGTTACATATTTTGGTCAGCACAAGCTCCAATATTTTATTGAATGCTTCTACTGTTACATTAGCATGTGGATGGTATGGTGTACTTTTCTGGTGATCAACCTGGAAATCTTCTGTGAGCACGCTAATGGTTTCATTCAAGAAATGTGTTCCGTGATCGCCCATTAAGATTTTCGGGCGGCCAATTCGTGTTAACACGTTTTAGAACAAAAACTTTGCAGTCGTGGCAGTTGTGCAGTCCTTGAATGGTTGTGCTTCCTCCCATCGTGTTAGGTACTCTGTCGTGGTGATGATGTAGTGTGCACTTGTCTTTCCCTGAGGTTTGATTAGGCCCAAAAAGTCAATTGCCCATTTCTCAAATGGATGTAGTGTCATTTGGGGATTTAGTGGCATCTTTTCTGTTCGTGATGGTTTTCCCATCGTTTGACATATATCACAGGCCTTACAATGTGCTTTCGAATCTTGGTGCAGGGTTGGCCACCATAACCCTACACAAAGAATCTTTTGTGCGGTCACGCATCCTACATAGTGTCCTCCTGCAGCACTCCCATGTGCTTCTGTGAGGATCTGACCTTGTTCAAATGCAGGTACGTATTTTCACAATATCTCATCATTCCCAATATTATAGAGGTGCCCCGTGATGACAGAAACGTCCGTTGCACGCACTACCAATTCCTTCTTCTGTTGGATTGAGTAATCCTTTGGTGCAGTCCCTGTTGTTAGAAAATGTATTATATCTTTGAAGTGTCCATCCGTGACGTGTACTGCAAAGAGCTGTGAATCAGGTAGTCCCTCCTCCAAATTTGTTGGTTCCTCACCTGTCTCAATTTGTGATAAGTGGTATGGTCCTGTGTTTAAGCATCCCGACTTGATTATGACCTCAAAATCATATTCTTGAAACAATAAAAGCCATTTGCATATGTTCCCCCCAACACAGGCTTGTTCACCAAGTGTTTCAAGGCAGAATGGTGGGTATACATCTTGAAATGTCCGCCAAGCAAATATTGTCGGTATTTATGCAGCGCAAACACCATTTCCAGCCCCTCGCATTTGGTGGTAGAGTATTTCTTCTCTGCTTTGGACAATCTTCGACTCACAAACACGATCGAGTGATCCACACCCTCCACGACCTCCTATGTGAGTATGGCTCCCAACGCGATACACGACGCATCAACATGTACATGAAATTCCACGTCCCATTTTGGGAAGACCAAAATTGGCGCGGAGGTCAGTTTCCCCTTTAGGACATCCAAACTCTTCATGCAATCATCATTCCAGCAGTATGTCACATCGTTTTTCAATAGCTTTTCCATCGGTGCGGTTATTTGGGCGTAACTTTTGATGAACTTCCTATAGTACCTAGTGTGTCCCAAGGTAGCATGCAGTTGTTTAACACTTCACGGTGCTTCCAAATTGAGGATAAAAATAGTATTTGCAGGGTACACCATCAGTCTTTGTTTGCAGATCAAATGTCCTAATAGGTTTCCAAAAGGAACGAGGAATGTGAACTTCTTCAGGTTCAACGCAATCTAGTGTCGGCGGCAAGTATGCAACATCAAACGTAAGCTTGCTACGTGGTGCTTAACTAATCCAAAAATAGTCCAATCATCCAGATAGACCTCCAAAAATTTGTGAATTTATTCTTTGAATGCAGCTACCATGATGCGCGAAAATATAGATGGCGCAATATTCAGTCCAAACAACATCATGATGTATTGAAAGAAATCCCATTCTGTTGCAAAGGTCATCTTGATCCTGTCTTCTGGAGTGATCTTGATCTGATGGTACCCTGAGAACCCAACTATGAACGAGTATGCTTCCTGACCGCCAAAATTCTCTAGTACCTCATCTGTGAATGGATTGTGTACACAAGCATCGTTCAACTTCCTAAGATCTACGCATATTCTTATTTCACCCTTCTGGTTTTTCTCCTGTACCACCATAGGACTCAACCAGTAGGATTCTTCCATGGGTTCAATCATTCCAGCTGCAAGCATTTTTTCTAATTCATCGCGGACCTTTTCTTTATACTTTGGATTCAAGCAGTAAGGTCGCTGCTTAACTGGCTTTGTGTCGGGTTTCAGGGTGATCTTCATTGTCCCTAAATTGCCCACGATACCTTTTAAGTCCATAATTTTGGCTTGGAACAGGTCTTAGTATTTGCAGAGTAACTCAATCACCTTATCGACCGTGGCATCATCCTAATAGTCCCTAAGCATTGTGTATTTTGGTTCTGCCTCTGTTCCAATGTTGATCTGCTTCATCTTTAGTTGTGCAGTGATGTCAGGGTCTTCAAGTGATGGTCTGGGAATCTCACAAGAGCCTTCTATTTCTGAAATGTTAATGTTCCATGGGTCCTCATCATCCTCCTCAACATTCACGTTATAACACTCCAGTGCACTACTTAACTGCACCGCCCATTCTAGCTGAAGTACTTCATTGGCTCCTGTGGTATTTTAAAGATAGCGGCTTTCACTGCTTGTAGTGCGTCATCCATAGTATTGGACCAACGATCTTCAAATGTGAATGTTAACAAGAATACCTCGCGCAATACATCTCATTTTCCTGTTCCATGGCATAGCTCTGTCTCTGTATACCAATTCATGGGTATGATGTCCAGGTATGGTAGAATAGGTGTACCCATTTAGGCTGTGGTTCGTCCCCATAGACCTTGGTCCATTTCACGAGGTGCGTGCAAGGGTCATCTCGTCCATCATATTTGTCTTCCAACCATAGTTGTAGTTTCTCAAATCGTAGGCGCATCATCCTTTTGCATCCGTGCCAGTCCTCAAAATTTCCTTGATGTGTACCCCACCATCGTGTGAGTGTTGCACACAGTGCCCACTTCAATGCCTCAAACCACTATTGTTCTAGTACTGCGCTTTCAAATTTTCTCAGGAATTCATCCACCACCATCAATCCGTCATATGTCGGCAGCTCTCTTGCCTCGGTTGTCAGGAAACACAGTGATCTATCCATCTTTTTGCAATTTAGCATCGTCACTTCATGCAACCAATTCTGCCATCACTCTACTTCTTCATTTGAATCCGAAGTGTAGGAGCTTTCACGCTTCCATGATATCCTCCCATCTATAGTCAAATTCACCCGATCCTGGTCTCATGCAGTTATCTTGTCAATACAATCAAGATCATCGTCGCTATCGTTGTCGCACACTGGTTCAGTGTAGTGCGCTCCTTTGGCTGGGTCTACTGGGACTATTACACATAATGAATTTTTCTCAAAGATCATTTTGTGCTTCTTCAGGTTCATGACTCCATTCATATCGGTGGCCCAGTCTATTCCTAATAGTGTGGGATAGGGATTGCTATCATCAACAATCTCTATTACTTCAAAATCCACCTGCGTGCTCGCGCCTTCAATATCAACTGTTACTCCTTGCAACCTCCCCATGGGAAAAATCTTGGGCCTGCCCATGTGTTCCCATGTCTGTTTCGGTAATACATTCGCGTCTAAACCCAGATCTAGGATTACGTGATCCATTTCATACTCACCAATATATGCAATCAACCTTATTTCCCTTCCAGTGCATAATGCATGCTTCCCCAATTTCCGGACTATGCATGGTTCTCCTGATGCCGCAGACCTAGTGATCAGTTCCTGTAGTCCTTTAACTACCTTTCTATAGCACATCATTTTCATGCATGTCTCAAAAAAGGTAGTGAGCATTGAAAGATCCATTCTTGGCTCTGGTTGATCCTTGCTACCTGAAGTGGAGGCCTCCGCGAAGCTCTTCTTAGCTTCCATGAATGTCTCCTTTATGTATTCTAAGTCAAACTCGAATTCCTTTGCAGGAGCCTTGCGAACCCACGTACTTTCTCTAGCTGCCTCCCCGTATCCTCTCCCATGGTCGTACTGCTTCTGAGCATCATGTTTACATTCAGGTCCTCTTCATGTGGCTCAGACCTCATCATTTGTATATTCTCAGTCAGGGGAGGCTAGAATACCCCTTTTTTGCACATCCTCGTGATCAATGTAGGACCGCCTATTGTTTCATGATCAAACTGAGAACAATATGTAAAAGATATCCTCGTCAGGTTGGTACAATCACCGGCATAGTGCCCTGGCCCTCTGCAATTGTAACAAATTAATTGTCCACAGCCCCTTCCTGGTCCCATTCCACCTCATCCTCGACCTCGCCCCTGAAATCCTATGTGCGCCATCCCTGCATCTGCGTCGAGGGCTCATGTTTTGGTCTGCATCCTATAGGTAGGGGTCTGATCCATCATTAGCTTGTAAATGTGGCAAGTTTGGTCATTGTGGCCTACCGACCTGCAAAAGTTACAAAACAATTGCTGGGGTGTTGGTGTATAATTCTGTAACAAATGACAATTATCTGTCATGTGTTTCCCTTCTATCTAACAGATCGCACACCATAAAGCGAGTGTCACGCTCGGCCCTGCCTGTGCCTCCAGCCTCAATGGAATTGGCCCTCTTCCTACCAAGTAGTTCGCGAACACTGGACAATCATCCTTGTCATGGCCCTAGCCTTTTCATTTTATGCATCATACTTCCTCGCGCACTTCTAGTTGCGGTGCTCTATCCTACTTCAAAATTTGCATTTCCAAACATAGGTTCTATAGTTGTGCCTAGATTTTTTGAACTCCCAACCTAGGGTCTTGTATAAGGGTCTCATGTAATCTCATCGCCATTTCCAATGCTTTGGCCTGGGTAGAAAGTTTTTGTTGTGACAACGCCATCCTCAAGTGCGGTGTTAGAGATGCTACAAACCATGTGCGATGCTATCCATTTGTCAACGTCATATTGGCTTTGTGGATCGTACTCTTCAGTCGTTGATCCAGATCCTGGGGAGCCTCACCCGAGAGAATCACGATTTCTTTAAATCTGATGATTTGTTGTGTTTCTATATTTGGCCTGCTAAATTCCCTGTTCAGCACATTCTGGATATTTGTTATCCCTGTGTTTGGGTGGTTGTTAGAGTGCTTGATATACCATGTTAATGCGCGATCTTGCAACGTGCTTACCAATGTAACCTTCTTAATATTGTCATCTGTAACACCTTGTGCTTCCCATACTGCTCTTACCACAAACCAGAATTGGTCTGGATCTTCGTTCCCTACTCCTCTGAATACTGGTAGTTTGATCGCACTCACCATACTGAAGTGTGGAGGTGGTGGGGGTGGAGTGGGTGGAGATGAAGGTGAGGGAGTTGAAGTGGGTGGTAGTGTGGGTGGAGGTGGTAATTGTGAATTCACTTCCTTATCAAACTAACCACGCTTCTGGGAGATAGCTTAACGAACTCTTCCTTGCTCTCTCGCGAGGGTGAAATTAAGGGATTGTTTTCTAATTCTTCACTATTTTAGTAGATCTTTCCACTCCGCGTAGTCCTAAACATTAATGTATTCTCATGATCCTTTTTTCACACAATAACATCTTAATCCAAGTATTCAAAGATTTTATATACTTACCTCGTGGTCCTTTGAGAAAGTGTCGTTCTGCCTCGCTGTAGATCACGGTTGTGTCTACTACAAACTCAATGATAAATCCCCCTATTATCTTGTCGAGCCAATGGTCCATAGCTCGCATGATCTTATCTTCTGATGCTTCTAGTCCGCGCACTAATTCTGAATTCCACACTATTGTTTTGTCAAGCCTACACCTTCCCTGACTGTCGGCTAACTTCGCGATCCACTCATACAGCTCAGAAGGAAAGGATGCAAAGAAAATCTCGTGGATTTCCATATACACATAGCACTCCAACCACTTTTCCTTAGATACCTATGGAGTTCTGTTTTCTTGTCCAACAACCCTTGAAATTCCCTTTTTGTTGGATTCTAGTGGCACGACATCAGACATCCCTTATGCAGATCCTGGTCCCGGCAACGGAACCATTTGTTGGCTTAGTGGGGCCTAACCCAGGTTCAACAGTGATTTAGCTAAGCAAATCTTGGTACTATTGGCCCTTTCGGCAATAGTCCACGGAGTGAGGATTGAGGTCTCACTCGAAGTAGTATGGGAGGGTGCTAGAACTAGGTTTCTGCACCCTGGGGATGTCTGATATGAGGTGATTTGTACGCGGTCCAACCCTCACACTTACTGCGCTGTGTGCACTAGCGAGCACCATGCGCCTTGCAATACTGTCTTCACGCAGTTCTAGCCATAGCGCAACCCGTGTTATTTACCCAAGTCTCCCTTAATTAGGCTCTATTAGCTGATTACTTAGATTATTTTCATATATAAGCATTCATACAAGTATTTATCAATCGCGCACAGTAAATAATAGAATAAAAGTAATGCATAACATCAAAATACGGATTCAAGAATATATTCACAGAGTAAGCTTCTCTTTATTAACTATCAATCTCAAGAACAGACCCAACTCTGCCCTGCACACTCAGTTGCGGGGTCCGCGCACTCAGCTGCGGACTCTACTAGGCCTTTGTGCACTCAGCTGCTATTACTACAACCCAGTACACTTCATATCCAACTCTAACCTTGAACCATGCCTTCGCTATTCTATTTATCATCCCTTACTTTCTGGTGGGCTCCAGTATTGCAGCAATGATGCTGCAACTCCTAGGACTCCCTTCTTTACTTTTATCAACCCGGTTGTTTGTAACAAACTTAGAACCGATGGTGCTATATGCACAAGTACTAGCTCTTGCCGCAGGCTGTCACTTCATCAGCTGGCACAAGTTTGCTAGTAGCTTAAGCCAACTTCTATGAGCTCTTATAAAAATATTTTAACTATGATGGACGAAAGCTAACTCAGAAGAGGCTGGTCTACTTGCAGAAAGAATATGAAAGCTGAAAGGAAACGCAAACCCTAGTAAACCCTAGTTTTACCGACTAGTCCTACTGGTGCAAGAAAAGAGATGAAATCTATGGAAATGGATGCCATTGACTTTTGGGAAGGTAAAATGCATGTGACTAAGCTACTTCTGAAGTAAAATATGGAAAGAAACATCTTTTTGTATTTTTGAGTAATCTAGCAAAATTATTATGCATGTGCTTTAATTGTTTTTTACTATGTAGAGGTTGATTGGCGAAAAGAAATGGAATGGGTGCTTGGAGGAGGTTGGGAAGGTGATAAGAGGGCCTAAGGGGTACCTAGCACCATTCCAGAGAATTTCACAATGATCAGATCTCGAAAAAACCTGCTCACATGAACTTCTACAGGAAGTCTGCAAGGGTTCTACAGGATGTTCTATAGGAAGTTCTACAAGAATGGCCGAAAGAGGATTTTTAGAGGATTGATGGAGAAAATATGGTGGGGAAGTGGAAATGAAGGATAGATAATGTTTTTAAGAGGTATGGGACCTGGTAAATGAAGCTCAGGAATGATGAAGATAGTTGGATTTTCTCAAGGATGGAGAAAGCAATGTTGCACAAAAATATAGAAATTAGGGCAAATTGGGAAAGTGTGGCGAATGAAGGGAAGGAATCTTGGATTAGGGGTTGGAACAGGTTGGATGATGGAGGAAGGGTAGGTAGGAATGTATTACAGGTACTCTGCACACTATTTTCCAAAATTGATCGAACAAAGACTAGAAAAACTAGAGATCTATCTATTTTGACCTAATCTGACCTAAAAACCAGAAACATGATGAACAAAAGTTTATAGATAGGAAATCATGCAAGATAGCTATGGAAACTAAGCAAGAACAGATATAAACATGCAAGTACAACTGGTATCAACTTTTCCAACTCAAAATCTAACACTAGCAATTGCATAGAAAGGAAAGAGCAGTGTTTTTGTGGCAGCAAGTATGCCTTGGTCTCAGCTCATGGTCCCAAGGAGGGATAGATGAGATCAAAGATTGCTTGATGGCATTTTTTTAGATATTTCTATTACCAAACTATCAAATCAACCCGAAGGATGAAAAGCTATTTTAATCATCAAAAGCAACCTAAGTAATAAAGCAAGATCTTAATCTAAATAACAGAAATTATTCTATGAATTCAAGGAAAACACATAAAAGTACACAGAGGAGGTACTGGCACTTGGGTTGGGCCCAACCCTAAGAGCTACAGCCTCCTAAGAAAGCTCAGAGCTGGTGCAAAGCGAAATTCATTTCCATTACTCAAGAAATAATAGTCATGTCACAAAACTGTTTACAGCAAGAGCTCGAAAATGAGCTGAAGTGCAAAGCTGCACGAAAGTGCGAAAAACAACTATTCAATAGCTAAAATACCAAGGTTTGAAGCGTTCCTACTTATGCAACATGAGGACTCCCAACATTCCTCCTTAAATTTAGGAGCTTGGCTACTCAAGGTTGTTGTTAATCAACCACTTCACAAAACCTGCTTGGCTGCCCCTTGAAATCATCTTTGGTGGGTTGTTGAACTCCGAGCTGATGGTGGAGAACTTGAGGAAAGGGTCATTTAGTGTAGGAGACACCCTTCCTATAAATCCCCAGCCTTGTTCCTTTGTATTTTGCTATCAACTTGCTCATAAATGCTTGACCTTGGTCCAAAAGATGTCCAAAAATCTGCAATAAGCACGTATTAGACTTTGTAGTCAAGTGACTATTCTTATTCATTCAATTAACATGAATATATTCAAATGAATGCATAAAACTATGAAGAATGGTGGATTAATCAAGAATAATAGGCAAAATGAGCCCATAAAGTTACCCGTTTTTGGGGCTCATCATAACCCCCTGCTGAATGTGTTGCTCATCCTCTGAGCAACTAATCCAACTCATCATCTTTGATTGCTTTGACTAACTCTCTGACATCCCAGGCTTCCGATGTGATGTCCTCTTCTTGTTCATGAAACCTTGCCTTTCTCTCTACTTCCTCCCATTGCCTGTGTTCTTCTTCTTCTTTGACCCCTTCTAGTAGTCCCAAAAGCAATGGAGGACTGAACTTTAGGCCATTCCAGTTGGCCTTCAGATTTTGCACTGACTATTTATAAAGTGGCACTCTTGCCAAAGCCTCCGTCATCATTGTTGGGGAGTGGTATTCTCTTATTTTTAGACTCTGGGACAATGTTTTCCATCTCCTTGTGCAAGCATGAACGCAGTTATCACCCAACAGTATTTCTATGTCTTCAAAGTGAGAAATGGCCTGAGCTTGCCTTTCAACATAGTCTGAGAGAACTTGAGGGTTGTTGGCAAGGTGCTGATGGACATATACTAAAGCTGAGGGATCTTCTGGTTTTGCTCTGATCATGAGTGGTTCACTTAGCTCCCTGTCCATAAATTTCCGAATTTTTGTTGCCCTCTTTTCCTCATGGCTTAACCAAGAAGCCATGGCCATGAGTTTCACATCTCCCAATGCAATATTAGGGTCCCATAGGTTCATGTTTGGAAGTGCTAAGTTGTGTAAATAGAATTCTGCTAACTTGCCCTTATCTTCAGCTAAGCTATTGTCACACAAATACATAAACTGATTATAATTCTGAAATGGAATGGTGCCCCTTTGGGCCAGTGTGCTAATTTGAAATTGCAACCATTGGTCTCTAAGGTATAATGCATAAGATTTAGCAGGTTGCTTACATTGTAAGTCTTCTATTACCCAACTGGCTATGCAAGCCAATTGGGCTTCTTTCTCTTGTAACTGCTATTTCAAAACCTGTATTTCTTTTGATGCCTGAGATTCCTGTTCTTGCAGCAGTTTTGTTAGCATTTCCACATTACCTTGTAGCTCTTCCTCTTTTTTTTGTTTCTCAGTTGTGTCCTTGCTTGCTGGAGGTCCTCCTTGCTGCTGTTGCCCTACCAAAATGGATAGCCTATCTTCCTTGTGGACTTCTTGTAGTTGCAACTATTTTTTCAGCAACTCATTCTCCTCCTGCAGCTTGGCTCTTTTGCAGCTTTTTACATGCCTTACCATGGCCAATTCTCCCCTTAATTCTTTTAACTTCTCCTCCATGTTGCCTATGTCCTCAACTCCCTTAGATTTGGCGATTTGCATCCATGTGTGTGTTCTGATCCTCTCTTTCTCTAATTCAAAAAATTACGGTACAACAAATTTCTGTGGGATGATTTTCCCACCCTCTAACAGATTGTAATATAAGCCCAAATCAGGTTGAGGGGTAGGTTTAGGTATTTCTTCGGTTTTGCTCTCCCTTTGTGATTGTTTAGCTACCTTCTCCTCCAATTTCTCAGTCTCCTTTAACTTGGCTATAGTTTCCTATAAAGATGTTGTAGCTTCTTGTAGAGCTGCTTTTGAGTCCATCGACTTTATTTTCTCGTTCCACGTAGAGGTTTTTGGGCTTCCTATTTCATAGGTAATGGATATCTTGGAAGGAGATTGATCCCTTTGTTTAGTGGGTGAGTCCTCATGACAATCGGTTCCTTGGACGGTGGCTGAGGTTTGCCTACTTTGATCCTTGTGCTTTTTCTGGCTTTGAAGTACATGGAGGTCCTTTTTCTCTTTCCTTTTTGTTTTGTAGGGGTGCTTAATGAAGCAAGCACCACTACTTCCTCCCTTGCCAACGTCTCAGGGGATTTCTCTTCCTGCTGTTCTTTTCCCTCACTTCCTGTAGAAACCTCTGTGTCCACTGTTTTTGTTTGTATGACTGATATCTCAGGGTGTGTCTTTCCCTTTTATTTCTAGGTCCTTAACTTAGTTGTGGCAGTCTTCTTTTGGGCTCTCTTGGCCTTTTTCTTCCCAACCTTTGTCTTTCTCCCTTTCTCTATTTTTGTTGTTTTCTCCTTTGCTGTCTTAGGTTCAACAATCTTGCCAAATTATTCTTTTTCTGTCTATTCTTCCTTTTGTTTTCCCTCCGCTTGAATGTCTTGTGCTCCCTCATCATTTTTTTTTTGAATTTCTTTAGTTTGCTCCCCCTCCTCATTGTTGGATGGGGTGATGTTCTCAGCCAAAGTTCTAATGTTATCATCCCTAGACATATTTTTGAAGGTTTCCCAAGCTATGGGGATAGTACAGGTGTGTAAAACATCTTCCACCAATAGTTTGATGAGCCCATGGTGGGCCAACTAATTTGGTATCCCTTCATTTAGCTTTGTACCACATTCAATCAAGGACTGAAGAAGGAAATATGTGATGCTCAGTTTCTTGGTTGGAGGCAAGTCCATCCCATGCCTTAATTCATGTAACAACCTGAAGTGATATCCATAGATGATGCTAAGCCTCCCTTCACATGTGATATACTTCATAATTTGATAACTAACTTCACTCCAGAGAGGAGGCAAGCTTGTCCTTCTAACTTCGTTTTTGTCTTCTACATGATGCTCCTTAGGCAGAAAAAATGTTTTCTGAGCAACTTGCCCCAATGATCTCTCTTCTTTGCTCCAAGGGAGCCCCAATGGTAGACTAGTAACTCTACTGATGAGCTTAGGGGTAAGTTCTAGGGTCAAACCCCTAAAACTAACTGTGGCATGTGTCTTTGAATGTGGTCTCAGGGAAATTAAAATCTCTTCAGTTATTTCCTCATCATAACCCTGAATTTTGTCAAAGAAGAATATCTAATTTGCCGAGTGAAAAGGCCCACCACCTCAGGGTGCTCATGCAACTTGCTAGAGTGTGAGGGTGTTATGAAACCAACTCAAGAAAAGATAGAAAAGATAGATCAACGCCTTAGAATTCAGCCTCTTCGAGGGGGCAACCTCCTTTACATTACATAAATGAACAATTCTTCGATGATTCAAATGACAAAACCTCCTTTCTATATATAGGAGTCTAAGGAGTCACAATATAATCCAGCCGACCTAACAATAATAATATAAAGCCACAAAATAACAATAGAGGGATTCTATGGGGCACAGTGATAACAATATGGGGGCAATAGGGGCACAACAATATTAATAAGGGGTATAACTACAATAGTAAAGGGGTAATCACTAGTATTATAGGGACCAAACATGCCCCTCTCCTTCAAAAAAGTGTTGTCCTCAACGCTTGAGTAGTTCTGGATACTTCTGCATAAAATTCTCATCCTCCCATGTGGAATCTTCAGCGGATAAGTTCTTCCACTTGATAAGATACTATGAAATTGATCGATTTCGTAGCTGTCGAGTTCTTGTTTCTGTGACTGCTTCTGGTTCCAATATAATTTTTCCTTCCTCGTCAAGTTCTAGCAATATTGTTTAAACTGGGGGCTTGTCGCCTATAACCTTCTTTAAACATGAAACATGGAAAACTGGGTGCAATCGAGAAGCTGCAGGAAGCTCCAATTTGTATGCCATAGTACCAATCTTTTGCAACACCTTGTACGGACCATAATACTTTGGTGATAATTTATTATCCTTCTTAGCTTGCTTGAGGGACATTTGCTTATATGGTTGTAGCCGTAGGAATACCCAATCACCTACATCAAAACTTCTTTCACTGCGATGTTGATCTGCCTGTTGTTTCATTCTATTCTGTGCCAACACGAGGTTATCCTTTAAGAGTTGGAGGACTTGTTGTTGATGTTCGATGTGATGTTCCACTGCTTGAACCTTAGAATTTTCTCTTAAATATGATGTGATGGATGGTGGTTGATACCCATAAAGTGCCATAAATGGGGTCATTTTTGTTGCTGTATGGAAGGAAGTGTTATACCACCATTCAGCCAGAGGCAACCATTTGACCCATTGTGTCTGTTTATCAGATACAAAGCAACGAAGATATCCTTCCAAACATTTGTTTACTATCTCAGTTTGCCCATCAGATTGAGGATGATAAGATGAGCTATGAGCTAACTGAGTACCAAGACAAGAAATAATTCTGTCCAAAAATTTCCAGTGAAAATGGGATCTCTGTCACTTACAATAATCTTTGGTTTTCCATGTAGCTTTTGAATTGTTTCCATAAATGCAGTAGAAACTGTACTGGCTTTAAATGGATGTGATAATGCACAAAAGTGTGCATACTTGGTAAGTCTGTCAACTACCACCATGATGACACTCTTTCCCTCAGACTTGGGTAAACCTGTGATAAAATCCATTGAAACCTCCTCCCAACGTTGGCTTGGAATGGATAAAGGTTGTAATAGACCCAGTGTCTTAATTGTTTCAACTTTATTTTGTTGGCAAACCAAACATTCTGCCACAAACTTTTGAATATCTGATTTAAGGCCATCCCAAAAAAATTCCTTCTTAACCCTGTGGTAAGTTTTTAAAAATCCTGAGTGCCCTCCTAAGGGAGAAGTGTGCAATTCCATAAGAATCTTTTGTTTTAGCTGGGAATTCTTACAGAGGTATAAGCGATCTTTGTACCATAACGAATCATTTTTCCAGCTAAATGTATCAGACGTACTGGAATCTTGTTGTAACTTTCGAATAAGTGCCCACACTTCTTCGTCATTCTTCCATTCCTCCCTTGCTTCGTTTATCCAATCTGGTTGGATAATAGAAATGGTGCACAACAATGCTTCCACATCCTCATCCTTTCTTGAGAGTGCATCTGCCACCACATTTTGCTTCCCTTTTTTGTAGATGATTTCAAAGTCATAACCCAACATCTTTGTGACCCACTTTTGTTGCTCTTCAGAGGATAATCTTTGTTCTAAAAAGTATTTAAGGCTATCATGATCCGTTTTTACCTTGAAGTGTCTTCCCATTAGGTAGGGTCGCCATTTCTTAAGTGCATGGAGTATTGCCAACATTTCCTTCTCATAAATAGCTTTGCTTAAAAACTTTCCCTTGATTGGACGACTTTCAAAAGCAATGGGTCTTTCATCTTGCATTAGAAAAACACCAATTCCATTTCCTGAAGCATCACATTCCACAATAAAGGTTTTTGTGAAGTCCGGTGTAGCTAAGACCGGTGCTTGGCACATTGCCTCTTTAAGATGTTCAAAGGCCTTTGTTGCTTCCGAGTCCATGAAAATGCATCTTTCTTCAATAATGTTGTTAGAGGTGCTGCTATTCTCCCATAATTCTTAACAAACTTGCGATAATACCCTGTCAACCCAAGAAATCCTCGCAGATGCTTTATGGATGTGGGGATTTTCCATTCCTTAATGGCTTTAATTTTGCTAGGGTCTACCTTAACTCCTTCATGAGATACAATATGACCCAGATATTCCACCTCCTGGACTCCAAAGAAACATTTGGATCTTTTTGCATATAATTGTTTCTCCTCCAATAGTTGTAGCACCTTGTCAACATGTTCAACATGATCCTTCCAAGACTTGCTGTAGATTAGTATATCATCAAAAAATACTAACACAAATTTTCTAAGGAATGGTTTGAAAATTGAATTCATCAAACCTTGAAATGTTGAAGGTGCATTGGTAAGGCCAAAAGGCATGACCAAAAATTCATAATGACCCTCATGAGTTCTAAATGCTATTTTTGGAATGTCTTCAGTCTTCATTCTGATTTGATGATATCCTGAACGAAGATCCAACTTGGTGAAGTAAATTGATCCATGCAATTCATCCAGTAATTCATCAATGACAGGAATGGGGAACTTATCTTTAATAGTGAGCTTGTTGAGCTCCCTATAATTCGGACACATGCGCCATGATCCATCCTTCTTGTGCACCAATACTACTGGAGCAGAGAAAGAACTTTGACTCGGTTGAATTATACCAGCCTCTAGCATTTCTGCAACCATACGTTCAATTTCACTTTTTTGGACATAGGGATATCTGTACGGCCTGATGTTTGGAGGAACACTTCCTGGAATCAGATGAATAGCATGATCATGATCACGCATAGGTGGGAGACCTTTGGGAGTCTCAAATACCTTGGAATGATTGTCCAGGACTTTTTGGAGATCTGGAGAAATAGATGATTCCGATGTGGAAACATCTAGCGAACATAATTGTGCAATTACACCTCTTTGCTCCTTTTTAGAAGCTTTGTCATACCATTAGAGCTGATTATCTTTCCTGGTTTCCCTGCAATACCCCTTAATTCAACTTCCTTTCCTTCCATAGAAAATTTGATGAAAAGTTCTTGAAAATTAAAAGCTATTGTACCCAAGGATTGTAGCCATTGGACTCCTAGTACAACATCAGCACCTCCCATTGGAATGGAAAGCATTGGGCTAGTCAATACATATTCTCCCATGGATAGCTTGATATTATGGCACTTTCCAGAGCAATTTATTGTTCCTCCATTTGCAATCATCACTTGACACTCTGGTGCTGGATATAGGAAGCAATTCAATTCTTTTGCTACCTTACAATGAATAAAATTGTGGGTGCTTCCTGAATCAATCAACACTATTACCTTTTTCTTCTTGATTTGTCCTTCTATCTTGATGGTTTGAGGAGTGGTAATTCCCACCAATGCATTACAAGATATGGTCGGATTTATTTGTTCTTCATCTAGGCTTTGTTCCTGGAGTATATCCTCTTCTTTTGACCTTTCTTGCTCCTTTTCTTCTTCCTCTTCACAATCTATGTAGAATAATTTCTTCTCAGCACACTTATGACCTTTAGTGTATTTGCTATCACAACTGTAACAAAGCCCTTTTGCTCTTTTTTCTTCCAATTGTTGTGGTGTCAACCTTATAGGTTGTGGAAGACTAGGGGCAACAACACTTCCGTCTTTATAGTTGTGAGTGGTATGCTTCCTGGTTGCCATAATTTTGCTTTCCATTTTTCTTGCTAACCTGAATGCCTTCTCTAATGAATCAGGTTCCCAAAGGCGAACATCATGTTGGATATTATCCTTTAAAGACCCTATGAACACATCAATCCTATGCTCCTCTGGAATATCTTTTACCCTTATGTTCAATTTTTGGAACTCCTCAATGTGCTCCATTATTGAACCCTTTTGTTTGAGACTTATCAATTGGCTAAAAAAAGTGTTGCTTTTTGTATCCTCATAATGTGCTATCAATTCTTCCGTAAAAATTGCCCAAGTGATAAATTGTTTACGAGAGCAAAGCCATTGATACCATACAAACTGATTTGGTTCCAAATATAAAGTTGCCATACGTACCTTTTGTGTGTTTTGCACATTATTGAGATCGAAAAATTGCTCCATCTGTAATATCCATGTGGCAGGATCCTTGCCATCAAACTTCCTCATATCGATTTTTGGAATATGGTGAGTCTTCGATCCAACATTAGAGTCTATGGAATCATGATTAACATTTCTTTTTTTCTCATCATGAGTTTCCTTTAGTACCCTTTCACCCTTAGTGACCATTTCTTGTAGCAACTTATTCATATTTATCTTCAATTCTTCCATCTTATCATCCATGCCATCAATTTTAGCGTCCATTCCATTCACCTTAGCTTCCATGCCATCCATCTTAGCTTCTACGCCTTTCTTTAAACAATCCATCTTAGCTTCTACACCTTTCTTTAAACCATCCATCTACAATCCATCTTAGCTTCTACATCTTTCCTTAAACCATCCACCTTAGATTCTGTTGCTTTTTGTGCAAGTGAAACTTGTTGCACTTGTTCTTGTAATTTTGATATTTCATATAGCATTTCTTCTTCTTCTTCATGAGTCATGCTAGAGCTTTTAGGTTCCTTACTAGGTGTTTGCATTTTCTTTCCTCAGGGCATTAGTTATCAATAATAATGCTCTATTATGCCCTTTGAATTCCTTCAAAATAAATTTTCAAACCAAGCTTAAGCAAAAAATTAAGAAAATCGACACACCTTTTTTCACTTTGTAGGAGCTCGATATTGCCTCTGATGTATCTCTGTACTTTCTGATCATCAAGTTCAGAGTTTGTGACCTACAGTAGCCCTCTGTGTCCTCTTTCCAATGCCACAAGTCTGAACCAAATTGGATTCTCCAAGGAAGAGTTATGCAAAATCTCCCACAGTGACTTGATTATAGACTAGTTCAGTAGAGAGAACTTGTACGACGTGCCACGAGTCATTGTTTCAACCTTTGGACCTGAAAAATGCGTAAAAGAAACTACAGTCCATCCTCTTTCTGTACCTTCTTATGCAATTTCAATCTGATCCCCAGAGAGAAAGTTATGAGGAGTTTCCCTAGGTCACCTGTTTGGAATGTAATTCAGGAGTCTGCAAAAGGACCAACTTCCTCAGATCATATCTCCGCAAATATAGCGCGAAAAGCTCTGAAATTTGGACCCGAGGTTCAACGCGATTTCTTCTCAAATGGGTTTTTTTTTTTTCGCAACTTCTGAAACGTCACAAAAAAAAGTTATAGTAAAAATGCCACGATGACTTGTTTGGAGCAGCGAAACCCTAGAATCCAAAGCTCTGATACCAAATGTTATGAAACCAACTCAAGAAAAGATAGAAAAGATAGATCAACGCCTTAGAATTCAACCTCTTCGAGGGGTCAACCTCCTTTACATTACATAAATGAACAATTCTTCGATGATTCGAATGACAAAACCTCCTTTCTATATATAGGAGTCTAAGGAGTCATAATATAATCCAGCCGACCTAACAATAATAATATAAAGCCACAAAAATAACAATAGAGGGATTCCATGGGGCACAGTAATAACAATATGGGGGCAATAAGGGCACAAAAATATTAATAAGGGGTATAACTACAATAGTAATGGGGTAATCACTAGTATTATAGGGACCCAACAGAGGGTTCTTTTCTAATGAAGCCTCCTGGCATGGTGTTGAGTGCTCTTTTATGTTTTAACCAGAAAGGAAAATGCTCAGGAAAACAAACAATCAATCACTGCAATAGAGGATAGTTGAATCTGGTTTATTCTGAACCCAAGAAGGAATTTCTCGTGTGTTCCTTAAAATATCAAGTAGCAATAATTCTCCTGTTTTAAGACTATTGTCACCCAGAATTTGACTATCTGTTTATGAAAAGTTTTTTTTTTTTTTTGACAGAATAGAGTATAGGGGCACAGGTTGTTTTCTTAGCACATAGATAGATAGGCACAGTAGTTTTTTCACACACTCACACAGGCTGGCCCTTATTGCTACATGTATCTTTCTTACAGGAGAATTTTGAAAAAGGATGGGGAGATTTCAAATGCAGAGAGAAAAAGAAAATGTGTAGACTCAAGGAAATATGTAGGCAGACTTTCACTTTTTCAATGCACAGGCATAATTCCACTTTCTTTTTTCAATCTACTACCGTGTTCAATTTACCACCTTGCTAAAAAAAATCATGCACAGAGGAGTTTTCTCAAGCCTACTTTGTTTGGAGCTTGAAATTCGGTGAAAATTCCAGGTTTTCCTTCCGCAGAGCTATTCTCTTCCTTTCCTGTAGAATCCTTCCTGTAGAAGGCTCCCGGTTCATGTCGAATGAAACTGTGCTTCCAACAGAGCCTGATAAGTGGGAGATTTTCAAAAACAAGTTGAAAAAATGGTGTAGGATGACTGGTTAACTGTTATGGAAGCAGTGGATGTGTACTCCAATTGAGAACATTGTGAGTGCAAAATGAATAGAGGGTGGTGCATGTTTCAACTAGGCGTCTTTTAACTGTGGCCTGATTCATGGTGAGGGGATGAGGTGGCTGGACTGGTCTGTTGATTAGACGTCACAGTCATAATGTTTCTGCATGTTTCTGACTGCCATCACCTCTTTTCTCCCATTATCCGCTACCACCACTACCAGTCTCGAGTATTTCTTCCTGAATGGACACTCCACATGTGTTGGCTGCACATCTAATAGGTAGTTTTGAATTTAATGGAGCTTGTTGGGATTCCACGAGGATGTGTAACTGGACGAGGGTGGCCAGTTGGCTGGCCACTGATTCCACTCAATCTGAACCATTCCATAGTCATGCAGCTTTAAAATATAATTTATGCAATTGAAGGACGAGTTCGGGCACTTACTTGCGTGGTCGCGGTCGTGTTATGCAGATTTCGGGTTTTGGAACCCATTCCTTCGTTTGTTGTTGCTGCATGCACCCTACATGCTTGGCCTCAGCTCTTGCTAATGTTCATATGTTCAAGTAGAGCTCCATGCATGTTTCTTCTACCATACTTTGTTGTCCCTCTCTCTGGAGTATGTCTTTTAGAGGGATCAACTGCTACAGGATTCCTGTAGCTGCTTCTCCTTCTGGAATACAAGCTAGAATGAGTAGGGCTATACTATTGACGAGAGTCTTAGCTAATGAGGTGTCTAGATGGAGGGTACAGGTATATCAAGTGAAAAATTGCTGCTTGATTTGTCATTAAAAAGTTTTTGTTGGCAGTATGAAGAAAACAGGATTGCTGTGTGTGACTGTGCAGGGAAAAAAATGAGTGCAATGAAGGTGTACAGAGATGGAAAAAGGTGACATATGGCGATGGATGGAAACAGGGAGGTTTATAGGCCTCATGGGCAGATTCCCAACCTTTGGGTCCTCTTCTGAGATCGATTTTGGCTTGTTTGTAGGTTCTACAAGATCTTCCTGTAGAAGACACATAAATTCCTGTAGAAGGTGAAATCTTAGCCCGAATAAGACCAAATCTTAGGGAAGGGTGGTGGTCATGGAGGAATGGATTGTGAGGGATGCTTGTAGCCTGGTGTTGACCTCTGTCTTTGTCTTATGTAATCCTCCTAACCTGCAATGTCCTTCCTGCAATCTACAATTTGTTCAACAGAAATTTTATTTTTATTTTTATTTTTCTCTTTTTCCTTTTTCTTTTTCTCTTTTGGTCTGAGACAGTTGGGGTGCCTCCAGAAGGTTTTCACCCTCACTATCTACCTTGGGTGCCTCCCAGAGGTTTTCACCCAAGGATCTTTTATTCTTTTCCTTTTTTTTTTTCTCTGTTTTTCTTGTTTTTTTGTGTTCAAGGTGTGGGTGGAGTGGAGATAGGGATCTGATACACTACCAACACTGATTTATCCATAGTTTCAATGAACTCCTTCTTAGAAAGGGGCTTCCTATAGATTTTCAATCGATGCCCATTGATGAACATGGGGATGGCTTCTTCATCGATGGTCCCTATAAGGACTGAGCCAATGTTGTTGCATTTCTCCACTGTATATGGTCCCAGCCATCTTGTCCTCAGCTTTCCTTTTAAATCCTTGTATCTTGAATCATATAACAGCGCCCAATCTCCTGGCTGAAATTACTTTTCTTTAAGGTTCCAGTCACACCATATATTTCTTTGAAGTTGGACCACCTTTGAGTGGAGAAGAGCCTACATTCTCTGTTCATCTAGCCCATTTAGGTGCAGTAATCTTTCCTGTTGTGCATGGCTGAGATCTAGGTCTAGCTGAGTTGCCAACCTTAATGTGTTATATTCAAATTCTATGGACAACAAAGCCTTCTTCCCATAGACCAACTCATAGGGTGTGAAACTTGTTGTAGTTTTCTAAGTGGTGTTATAGGCCCAGGTGGCCTCAACCAAGTGATCTACCCAATCCTTTTTGCTACTGCTCACTACCTTAGTCCAAATATCTTCCAAAGCTTTGTTAGTGACTTCCACCTGTCCATTTTCTTGCAGATGATAAGGGGTGGAATTTCTGTGCCTAATCTTGAGATGAGCGAGCAGGTCTTCAATCAGGTTAGAGGTAAACTTACTTCCTTGATCTGTGATTAATTCTCTTGGGTAGCCAAACTTGTAGAAGATATTTTCCCTCAAAAACTCAGCTACCTTTACTTCTGTCTCTGCCTTGATTACCTTTGTTTCTGTCCACTTTATCAGGTAGTCCGTGCACATAATGATGTAAGACTTTTGTTTCGAAGGAGGGTTGATAGGAGCCACAAAGTCCATGCCCCACTTCTCAAATGGCTCGAAAGTCACTTGAGGTTGGAGGGGCATCTCATCCCTTGGAGTCGGTTTCCCCCATCCTTTAGCATCGGTCACATTGGCTGATGTATCTCCTGACATTTTGATGAAGAGTGGGCCAATAATAGCCTACATGTAGAATTTTGAAGGCGTTTCTTTTTGCTGCAAAGTGGCCTCCACAGGGCCCATCATGAATGGTTAGGAGGATGTCAAAGACTTCCTCCTCCTTCACACAACGCTTCAAAATCTAATCTGGGCCAAGTTTAAACAGGTTGCCCCCAATCCAAGTGAATGGGGTGCTTTTCCTCACGATCCTGCTCTTCTCTTTTGAGGGTAGGTGTGGCGGGAACTGTGCTGAAGCAAGTAATTTGCAATATCAGAAAACCATGGAGAGAGTACTGAAATAGCAAACAGGTGTTCATATGGCATCTGATCATTCACCATCCCTTCTTCACTTGTAGGAAAATCTAGTATAGATAGAAAGTCAGCAACAAAATTTTCCTTACTTGGCTTATCAACAATGGTCAAATAAAATCGCTGCAATAAAAGTAACCATCTAATGATACGAGCATTTACATTAGGTTTACTCATCAGATACCTAATTGCAGCATGATCAGTGTGTATGAATGTTTGATAACTAGTGATGTAGTGTCTGAACTTGTTTAGGGAATGGATTACAGCTAGGAGCTCTTTCTCGGTTATAGTATAGTTTAACTTTGCCTTGGACAGGTTTTTACTAACAAAATATATGGCATATGGTAGCTTCTCTTCAACTTTTCCTAAGGCTACTCCTATGGCTTTGTTTGAGGCATCTGTGTGAATGTTGAAAGGTAGGGCCCAGTTTGGACCTCTCAAGATTGGGGTAGTTACCAGCTTACCTTTCAACGCATCCAGAGCAGCTTGACAGTTTTCAGTTCATGTAAACTCAACATATTTTGCCAAAAGACCAAACAATGGAGGGGCTAGCTTACTGAACTCTTTAATGAATCTTCTATAATATCTTGCTAAGCCTAGAAAAATCCGAACATCTCTTACCTTTTGAGGAGGTGGAACCCTTTGGATGATAGCAATCTTGTTGGAACCCACCTGTAATCCTTGCTGAGAAATTGTATGACCTAGCACGGTCCCTTCACTCATTAGGAATTCACTTTTTTCAAGACTAAGGGACAGGTTCATTTCAATACACTTGGTTAAAACTTTTCCCAGGTTAGTCAATGCTTCTTGGAAGTTGGACCCATAATGAGTAAAGTCATCCATATAGATTTCCACCGAATCATGAACCAACTCAGCAAATATGCTCAGTACTGCTCTCTGTAAAGTGGTAGGAGCATTGCATAACCCAAAGGGAAGGACCCGGTAAGCAAAGGTACCCCATGGAAAAGTGAAAGTGGTCTTATCTTGGTCTTCCGGGCTGATTTGAATTTGATTATACCCACTAAACCCATATAGGAAGGAAAAGAACTTCTTCCCTACTAGGCCATCTAACACTTGATCTATGAAAGGCAAAGGAAAATGGTCTTTCTTGGTAGCTTTGTTAAGTTCTCAATAATCTACATAGATTCTCTACTTCCTGTTCTTCTTGGGCACAAGCACCAAAGGAGAAACCCACTCACTATCAGAGATGGGGTAGATGAATCCTGCATCCAAAAACTTTCGCATTTCTTCTTTGACAATGTCCTTAAGGGCTGGAATCATCCTCCTTTGAGGCTGCTTGACTAGTTTACAATCCTCTTTAATGTAGATGTGATGGGTACAGACTGAAGGATGGACTACTTTCATCTCCTTATAGCTCCAAGAAAAAGCATACAAATGGTTGTTCAATAAGCTACACATCTCTTTCTCCTGAAAGGGGGATAGGGATGAGTTGATCTTCAAGGTTCTTTTAGGGCCAAATTCCACATTCTTAACTTAGGGAGAGGTCAGATTAGTCACATAGAGATCCACTAAAGCACTAGCTTGGGTGTCTTCTACCAACTCTTCTAATGGCAGCACACTGGGAGGTGGATTTTGAATCAAATTTTTGATAAGGTCATCCTCGGTTTGAGGACCTCCCTTGGTGGCTTCCACTGTGCACAATGGTGCAGAGTAGACTTCATCCTCATCTTCCTCCTCCATCCAGAGAGGTAAGTCATGTTCTAGTAGAGGTTGGGCAGGAGGATATAGTACTAGCTGTTTGGACATAGGCCCATTCTTAATGGTCATGCTCCCAGCTCGACAACTGATGTAAGCATCTGCAGTAGCTAACCAAGGCCTTCGAAAAATTAGGGGGTATCCAGTGAGCTTTGCCTTTGGCTGAAGGACCAAGAAGTCCATAGGGTACTCCCAAGAATCAACGGAGACCATGACATCTTCCACAATCCCTTCGGCGGTCATAGTGGAGCAGTCTGCTAACTACAGTACTATCGATGTCTTTCTTAGGGAACTCTAAAGGTTGAGTTTGAGCATAGTGTCCATAGTCATCACATTAATGGTAGCCCCCAGATCAATCAAGGTGTGGGGGATTATGGTGCCATTGTTGTGGACATCGACTACAGGAGTCCCAGGGTCCAAATATTTTGGATAGATTACTTTTCCCAACATGAGGTCGGACAGTTGTCCTATGACATTAATAGTTGGAGCATCTCTCTTGCGCGTGCTTGGGTGCCTGAAACACTTCTCTTTGATCAATTTGTTGTATATTGGTACATCTTTTATGGCCTGGAGAAGTGGTATTTTGACACATAATTGTTTAAGTTCTCCCAGAAGTTCAGTATCTTCTGGGTTTGGTTGTGTGGTTCCAGTTAGTCTCTCAGGAAAGGGTGGAATGGATTTGGGTTCACTTTACTGTTTTTCTTTCTCATCCTCCTTAGGAGGGGGTTGGCTATCTGGGAGGACCTTCCCAGATCATAGGTTGATCTCCTGAATCTCCACAGCATAGGTAGGGCATGTTGTCTCTCCAGTATATACTTGTTGGGCCTGTCTGTTATTGGGGGTCAGGTTCAGTTGAGCAGGCATCTAGGGTTTTCTTGGAGGAGCAGGAGGTAATGGTTGTGGTTAAGCAGGTGGTGGAGGCAAAAGAGTGGGAGGAGAGTTGTACTAGGGCCTCCACCCCTATTGAGGTGCATTCCACTGAGGTTGTGGCTAAACATGAGAATGAAACGAATGAGTAGCAGGTTGAGTATGGTATTGAGATGGATATGACCAAGGAGGGGGCGCAGACCAGGATGGATGAGTATGGGGATCCCAAGAAGGTATGTGAGTGGATTGGTTGGGGTTGTAATAAGCCTAGGATGTCCCTTGCATCCCCTGCTGGTACGGTCTGGGTCCATGTGGCCTCCTTTGGTTTAGGAAGTAGAGTGGTTTAGTGGCTCCCTCAGCCCCTTGGTACATAGATTTAAGTCCAAGTAAGGTTGGGCACTAGTTTGTAGGGTGCTCTGCCTCACAAATGAAACATATCTCTACAATGTGCAACATACACTCATTCCTAGGATGCTTCCTTATACATCTGGGACAAAAGATGGCCAAAGCCTTCTCAGCTTCCTCTTGCTTCTATTGGAATTGGAAGGTGTCCATTTGAATGGTAATGGTATGTCTCACCTCACTTTTAAGGTCTTTCATGTGGTTTGCAAATTCACGTTTGGAAAAGGTGGTGCTGACTGAAAGTTGACTCCCCCTACCTCTTTTTCGGGCTACCCTATAATGGTTTCTAAACACAGTCTTTATGTCATCATACGGTAATTGGTAGATGTATTCCCCAGCCAGTAAATGGAGGGTATCTAGAAGGTCTTTAGGGACTCCTTGGAGCAGTACCAGCTTTAGAGATTCGGGGTCAAGTGTGCACTTGACCCTTTTATAACTGAGTTGGAACCTTTCTTCATAGTCTTCTAAAGATTCATCACTTCCCATGGTCATCCGAAAGATTTCTCCCTTTGTTTCTTTTGACCTACAGTAATCCCAGTATTTGTTGTGAAAGGCTTGCTGCATCTAAGCCCAAGTTGTGATACTATTTCCAGGTAACCCAATGAACTAGCGTAGTGCTACATCCTTGAGGGTAGAGGGAAAGAGTTTCAACTTTTGCTCGTCTTCTACATAGTCATAAGTTCGACAAAGGACAACAAACTGAAACAAGAAGGTATCAGGGTCTTTAGTGTTCAATCCATGGAAGTGAGGTAAGGCCGAGGGACTCATGTTTTTCATTTTTGTGTCTCCATTGGTCTCTTGGATGGGAAAGGTTGTTTCTATTCTCTCCCCATTTCCTATACTGTTTCTGTGTTCAGCCATGGTCACAGGAGGAATGTTTTCTTGCTCTTCTTCTGTTATAGGATCTTCATATATCTCAAGAGGTTCACCTATAGGTTCTTCTGGATCACTGCCACCCAAGAAGAGAGAAGGGTGACTCAGTGATGTGGTGGGGGTGTTGGGTAGGAATTTTCCTGAATTGTCTCTATTCCTATGAGGCAAGAAAGGAAATATTTTTGGCTGATTTTTATGTTTTTCTCTCATTGTACCTACAAAACTGAACTAATTGAACAACAAGTTGCAACAAACTAGAATGAACCTTGCTGGAATGAGAATTGAAGAATTGAAATGAAAGCAGGAAATGACTAATCTATGCTGCTGAAATGAAATTGCAGAAATGAAATGTTAATCTACGCTTGCAGAATTGAACTTGTGGAAGGGAAATGCTAATCTATGAAAGTAGGAAATATCTAATCTACGCTTGCTGAAATGAAATGAAAGCAGGAAATGTCTAATCTACTTTTGCAGAAAAAAAATTGCAGAATGGAAATGAAACAACTACTCTACTCTTGCTGAAATAAACTACTTAGCAGAAGGTTGCAGTAGAAAATAGAAGAAAAGCAACAATCACAAATACTTTGATGCTTCCCTGGCAACGACGCCAAAAAGATGGTGGGATTTAGTATTGCAGCAATGATGCTGCAACTCCTGGGATTCCCTTCTTTACTTTTATCAACCCGGTTGTTCGTAACAAACTTGGAAGTGATGGTGCTATATGCACAAGTATTAGCTCTTACCGCAGGCTATTACTTGATCAGCTGGCACAAGTTCGCTAGGAGCTTAAGCCAACTTCTATGAGATTTTAGAAGAAGTTTTAACTGTGATGGACGAAATCTAACTCAAAAGAGGCTAGTCTACTTGCAAAAAGAGGATGAAAGCTGAAAGGAAATACAAACCCTAGCAAACATTAGTTTTACCGACTAATCCTACTGGTCCAAGAAAAGAGATGAAAGTTGCAGAAATGGATGCCATTGACTCTTGGGAAGGTAAAATGCATGTGACTAAGCTACTTCTGAAGTAAAATCTAGAAAGAAACATCTTTTTGTATTTTTGAGTAATCTAATAGAATTATTATGCATGTGCTTTAATTGTTTTTGACTATGTAGAGGTTGATTGGCGAAAGGAAATGGAGTGGGCACTTGCAGGAGGTTGGGAAGGTGATAAGAGGGCACAAGGGGTTCTTAGCACCCTTCGAGAGAGTTTCACAATGATCAGATCTTGAAAAAACTGCTCACGTGAACTTCTATAGGAAGTCTGTACGGGCTCTACAAGATGTTCTACAGGGAGTTCTATAGGAATGGTCGAAAGAGGATTTTTAGAGGATTGATGGAGAAAAGATTGCGGGGAAGTGGAAATGAAAGATGGATAAGGTTGTTAAGAGGTGTGGGACCTGGTAAATGAAGCTCAGGAGTGATGAAGATAGTTGGATTTGCTCAAGGATGGAGAAAGCGATGTTGCACAAAAATATAGAAATTAGGGAAAATTGGGAAAGTGTGGTGAATGAAGGGAAGGTATCTTGGATTAGGGGCTGGAACAGGTTGGATGATGGAGGAAGGGTAGGTAGGAATATATTACAACTACTCTGCACACTCTTTTCCAAACTGATCGAAAAAAGACTAGAAAAACCAGAGATCTATCTATTTTGACCTAATCTGACCTAAAAACCAGAAACATGATGAAAAAAAGTTTATAGACAGGAAATCATGCAATATAGTTATGGAAACTAAGCAAGAAAAAATATAAACATGCAAGTGAAACTAGTATCAACTTTTCCAACCCAAAATCTAACACTAACAATTGCATAGAAAGGCAAGAACAATGTTTTTGTGGCAGCAAGTATGACTTGGTCTCAGCTCATGGTCCCAAGGAGGGAGAGATGAGATCAAGGATTGCTTGATGGAATTTCTGTAGGTCTTTCTGTTACCAAACTATCAAATCAAATTGAAGCATGAAAATCTATTTTAATCATCAAAAGAAACCTAAGTAATAAAGCAAGATCTTAACCTAAATAACAGAAATTATTCTATGAATGCAAGGAAAACACATAAAAGTACATAGAGGAGGTACTGGCACTTGGGTTGGGCCCAACCCCAAGAGCTATAGCCTCCTAAGAAAGCTCAGAGCTGGTGCATAGTGAAATTCATATCCATTACTCAATAAATAATAGTCATGTCACAAAACTGTTTACAGTAAGAGCTTGAAAATGAGCTGAAATGTAGAGCTACACCAAAGTGTGAAAAGCAACTGTTCAATAGCTAAACTACCAAGGCTTGAAGCCTTCCTACTTATGCAACACAAGGACTCCCAACAATCCTCCTTAACTTTAGGAGCTTGGCTGCTCAAGACTGCAGTTAATCAGCCACTTCACAAAACCTGCTTGGCCGCCCCTTGAAATCATCTTTGGTGGGTTGTTGAACTCTGTGCTGATGGTGGAGAACTCGAGGAAGGGGTCATTTGGTGCAGGAGACAACCTTCCTATAAATCCTCAGCCTTGTTCCTTCGTATTTTTCTGTCAACTTGCTCATAAATGCCTGACCTTGGTCCAAAAGATATCCAAAAATCTGCAATAAGCACGTATTAGACTTTGTGGTCAAGTGACTATTCTCATTCATTCAATTAACATAAATATATTCAAAAGCATGCATAAAACTATGAATAATGGTGGATTAATCAAGAATAATAGGCAAAATGAGGCCATAAAGTTACCCATTTTTGGGGCTCATCACTTTCCTTTACACTTAGAGCCTCACTCACCCATTTTTGGGGCTCATCACTTTCCTTTACACTTAGAGCCTCACTCGCCCATTTTTGGGGCTCATCACTTTCCTTTACACTTAGAGCCTCACTCTATTTAGACAATCCCATGGTCCACAGACCATGGGTAGGTCGACACAACTTTACATTAAATTACAACATTTTAGGGTGGATAACCCTATGAATCATCCTAGACTTCGCTCTCTGGGTGTGCAATTCGTGGATTCTTTCAATATTATTAACCAAAATTTGGGCTTTGAGCCACACAACATGTTGCAGGGGATCCCATGCCCAACAAGGAGTCAGAACAACCAACAGATAAAGAAGAGGGTGAGTAGGTTTAGGTTCAAGAGCTTTCTTAGTAGATTAAGAAAATGGTTGAAGCAACAAACATGGAGTTGGAACAAGAGTAACATAACCAATATGTTGACCTTATGCCGAGAACATCCAAGGTCGCACCTCAGTCTCCACCACCTTTACAATCAGAACCAATCCCAAGCGAGTAAGGAGAGGTTGTTCTTATTGATGATGATCTGGTGACAAATTTGTATAATCTGTCATTGGATGAGTCATAACAAAGGAATGTACTAGAATAGAGAAAGCATATCTCGGATGATTACACATCACCTGCACATATGGAGGAAAGGTTGATTGTGTTAGATGTTAGGAAACATCCAACTACCTTAGTCGATGCCTCTAAGGATTATGTGGAAGCCACCAACATAATCCATAGGATCCACAATGGAAGATATGAGAAAAGTGATAATTGCTGAAGTATCGAATCTTGAGACCACCATCAGAAAATTTATGATGAATTTTTCGCCATGCACAAGGAAGTTGTCCATGTATATGGTTTTCAGCAGCAGTGCATGAATATTGTCAAAATTCTCAAAGACATACAAGCTTCTATTGCACATGTACAAGAATGTACAATGAGGTACAAGGGAGCCACGCTTTACTTGTAGAAGATAATGAAGATGAAGGAAAAGATAGTCAAAGCACCAATCTAGATGTTGATCTGAAACTATGAGAAACTCCCTCCGCTCATCACTAGCGTTGAGGCTTCCTATTCATGGTTTTTCAAGAGTCTGGATGTCATGGTGAGGACACACAAGATCCATTCAATCATATCCCTCACTCAAGCAATTAAGAAAAACCAATTGTAGCTCGAGGTCGGCAGGTACATGGAGCAGTTGATGAGAGAGGCCCAACTAGACCTTAGACCGTTCGGACCCAAGGTTCAGCGCGATTTCTTCTCAAATGGGTTTTTTTTGCGACTTCTGAAACGTCATAGAAAAAAAGTTATAGCGAAAATGCCACGATGACCTGTTTGGAGCAGCGAAACCCTAGAATCCAAAGCTCTGATACCAAATGTTATGAAACCAGCTCAAGAAAAGATAGAAAAGAAAGATCAACGCCTTAGAATTCAGCCTCTTCGAGGGGGCAACCTCCTTTACATTACATAAATGAACAATTCTTGGATGATACAAATGACAAAACCTCCTTTCTATATATAGGAGTCTAAGGAGTCACAATATAATCCAGCCGACCTAACAATAATAATATAAAGCCACAAAAATAATAATAGAGGGATTCTATGGGGCACAGAAATAACAATATGGGGGTAACCACTAGTATTATAGGGACCCAACAGGAGATCCCCTTGACATGTTGGTGGGTCCAACACCGTGAACATAGACTTAATGTGCTTAACAACGTGATTAGTAGATCTATGTTTTTTCACTACAACTCATACAGAGGACTTGAAGTACTTTCTTCATAATAGAAAAAACTTGTTCATTGACTTGAAATTTTGTTAATGAAAAACCACTAGTAATTCCCATCAATTCCACCGTCATTGAAATTGAAAACCAACCACAACTATGTCCTTGGAATTTATAAAATTCAATTTAGGAAACTCCAATTTTATCCTCATTCTTTCATCTTTTCTATATCTCTATCTAAAAGTATGCTCCCAGGTGTTGGCGCACATCAATACAACAAAATTTTTGCTAACCATAACGAGTGCCTTCCATGTCCCTTCACAAGAAAATAAAATATATAATTTTAAAATGAAGGTAGATATAAGAAAATTAAAGCTAGTAGGTGGGACCCTACCTTAAGAAAACTCTCTACCATCCACAATAGTCTACAACGCTCTAACCACCTCCTCCCACATTTACCCAATTTCATCAGCCTGCCAGGGTAAACATGATACAAAGAGTTACTATGACCCATCCTAACCTCCAAGCTCCAGGAAAGGAAGTGGGGCCGAAAAACTAACCAAAACCTAACAACTAACCTCATCCTTAAGGGAAACAAGACATTTAGGGGCTGAAGAACCACCCCAGGTGACCAAACCCTAAGTTGGGGCTCCTTTTCACACAAATTAACCCCCAACCACATGCATGAAAAATCCTCCATGCAGTTGAAGGCCTCCAACGGCACTCACAAGCTTGCCTGATTGCGGTTGTGGCCCAAATTGTCTAGTTCAGAGGGTGTGGTATTGAAATCTGAGCCACAATTCCATTTCAGTCTCTAGATCACTGCCCAAAACTTCCTAAGACTTCTTAGAACCATAAGTGACATAACAACAAGGCTACACATTCAAAATTAGAGGCAAAACTTGACCTAGCCTTCCTAGAACATAAAAGAGATTTCGTCAAACACATGGAAAACATGTAAGCTACAGGCCAAGAATGCATATTTGATCATAATAGTCAAAGATTCATGTGAGAATCACCAAGAATGTCCTATGCCCTCTTCACATATCTGCAACAATAGTTATTAGTCCATACATTCATTAACCAATGAATAACTAAACCATTCATGAAAAGAGCCATAGATGTTACAAATCTTATAACCAACATATAACCAAAAAAACCAACATAGAAATCATGGAAACTCATCCATAATATCACTAACATAATCACTACAAATATATATGAATCACAATTGAATAATAACTCTCATTAACATATGAAAATACAAACCAATTCAGGCATTTCCATGTACCACCCGACCATAGATTAGGTTGAACCAAATCTCTTTCAACCAACAACCCCCATGACATATTGCAATCATGAATTTGGGAACTAATGGAATAAACCAAGACAAATAAAATAAGGCTTCTAGAGACAAACTACTTGAACCCTCAACTAGCGATTCCACCTCACAGTCAGACATCACTAACACCAACCAGATTGGTCTCTACCCAATTTGTCTAGGGATCTAAGAATTAGTAACCCAACCCACAACCTTCTGGGGATTTAGAGAATTTGTCCAACCTAACTCTAGGGACTAGTAACTCAACCCACCAAGGGCTCCAAAGCGTTTGTCCCAACCTAGGCCACAAGACTAGTAACTCAACCCAATTTGTTACATGGATTCCAAAGCATTTATTCCAACCCACATCCATAAGGAATTATGAGCACCAATCACAAAACAACCAAGTGAAAAAAACCCACAACACCATGGCTATCCATGAAATGGCAAGACGAGTCTAAAACGATTATCAATATAGACAATCCTCCATGCAAATGACATCACATAACGAGATAATCACATGCACATACTATGCATACTTAAAGCAATAAGAAAATCACACATGAAACCTATCACCTACAAATCAATCTAGTTGTAGCTACTGATCAACCTATTCCCTTATGCTTTCCTTCTTTTATATGCCTTCTTTCTTCAAATCTAAGTGAGTACTAGAGTGCTCCAAGAATGCTTCAAGTTTGTTGTTGGGAAAAGTATCTATTCAGAACGCCCCTATCCCACTCTAAGGTGTGATAGTGCCTTAGCAACAAACAAGGAAAACTACTTGAGTATTCTTCTTTATGAAATGTAAATGAAGAGGAAGGATGTAACTAGCCTGTGTCTTTCGCTAGTTTGTTGATCCAATCGCTCCTCTCTTCAATAGCTCCCAGCTCCCTGCTCCCTCACCGACCCAGCTTCACCGAATTCCTGCAAGATCACAGAAGAGAGAAACTACACGAAAATATATATTTACATTCATAAAAAGCTTAGGATCAGATTAGGCTAAACATGCAAATATAACAAAACATCATTGATACACAGCATGTAGGAGAAACTCAAATAATTTTATTGATGTGATAGGAAAGTCCAAGAGGAGATACAACCAAGTGAGTCCCGATCCAGCATCTACCTCCCAGCAAAGGAATCCCTTCCTCTCCTCCAACAAAGCATAAATCACCCAATGTACTAATCTCAATCTCAAACCAACAGCAATTCTCTGCAAAGTACAAAATTCCAGCCTCTGGATCTCTGGGATGAGGAATCCATATATAGATGTAAGCAGAGAGGATGAGTCAGCTTATGTTTTGACTTGTGGCTTCTCTCTGTCAGTTCTTGCTTCCACTTGGAGACTGAGAGCCTCTTACTCATCACTTGGTCGAATTCAGTGAGGCAAGTGTCATTGGAGAAGATTCTGGAAGCTTCCATGGTCTTTCCACCTCGTTGAATGACTCTGCCACTTGTCATTTCCCGCTCAACGCACCTGGGTAGTGCATTCAAGTGCGTTACAACGCACCTAGCCAGTGTATTTGGGTGCTCTGCAACGCAGGCAGCTAGTGGAGCTTCTGAATTGATCCTGATTTGACTAGTTCTGAGTGGTTTTTGGTGGAGAACTTATGGGAGAAGCTGTCATTGGTTGACCTTGTTCCTATAGGGGCAGGAACAACACTTTTAGGGACTTTGGATCCCTTGGATAATGGACATTTCATGCTCAATGCTGTAAGGCACAAAAATGTCTATAACAGTTGCCCCCTAAAGTATGAGGCCGTTTATCGGGTGAAATGCTTTATTAGGAGGATCCGAAGTTCTTTCAATGCTGGGAGGAGACTTGTAATAAGATACAATACAATACATTATTTTTCATACTGTTTTCATGATCTAGCTGAGGCGGGCATTCCCATGCTCAACTTTATAAATTCATTTTTATGTACATAGGACAGACAATCGTGTGATGGTAGATTGATGATTCTGATGAAATCATCATCCTTTTGGTAGGATGATTATCTGTTCTGCAATGTTGTACATGTCAATGTCTTTATTTTTCCTAAATATATATCGCAGCCCAGATGGATGAAACTAGATCTGGGGTCTTCAATCTCGTCTGATCTTCACTCTAAGTACAAGTCTATCCATGTGAGAAATGTTTTGAAGTCGAACATGGAAAGACATCGCTTGATTACCAGTCAATGATGTAAACTGTTAACAAGCGCGAGAGGAATCACCGATAATGATAATGACCCTCAAGGTACTGCAGTACAATTCACGTGGTGTGAATAAAAGACTTGGCGTCGAACACCACGCAAAATCTTTCGGTCGAAGGTCATTGATGTATACCTGTCGCCGGAAGTGAGAAACTTGCCATTGAGGCATGCAAGCTTCAAAGTACTGAAGGGGGTGTTCCTAGATCAACTTCTTGGACAATGAGCTGATGTCGACAAGAAGCGATCCGTCAAAGGAGGGCCTTAATGAATCCCACATCGATGACACGGAACGGAGCAAATGATTTTGATGGAGGTGAAAACGATCTGATGATATATGGTTCAAGGTGGCGGTCATGAAAGAATGAAGTATAATGTATGGTAGTGGATGGGACACGGGTGACTTCTCTGGATGACTTCTCTTGAACATATCGGCGACACTTATGTGATGGATTGGTAGCATTTACCCCAAAGGTGGATGGTATGGCGAGAGCATGGTGATGTGACCGGTGAATGAAACAACCCAACCCGACTCAGGCACGGAGTGGAAGTGTCATGTTCAAGAGCGACTTGCTACCAATAAAGGTTCTTTGAGTTTCTTCCCAATTTTTCCCCAGTCATTGCTGACCAGTACCTCTTTATTTTTTTCAAGCTTGAGGAGGATAACATATGCTTGTTCTATAATTTTCCCTTCGGGCAAACCCATCGCTATGTTTTAACGAGCCTAGAGATAGTGAAACTTGTTCTCGTCTAAAGACAAGTTTGTCGCTATTAATCTTTTTAACAAGTCTAACGACAAAGATAACTCGGTCCTTTTCATTTTTAGAGAGTCTGAAAAGGTACGTAAAGTTAACTCCGGAAGTCCTTTTTCGTCATCTAATCCCTTAAGTCCGAAAAAGTATAAAACAATACAGAAGGGATGAATTTTCGATAGTTTTAACGAGCCGAACAAAACAAGCGCTCAATCTTTTTGTGTAATAATCCCTCAGGTCCAAAAAGATTAAAATCTAGAGGAGGGATAGCACTTCCGGTCTCTTTAACGAGCTGGAAGGCCAAAACTCGGCAATCTTTTCATATTTTACAAGTCAGATGAAAAGAGCTTAAAGAAGACTCGTCTTTTGAGGAACGAGTGATAAAATGGGTAGCAGTTGATTCCAGGTAAGGGTTGGAATTTTCCAAGCACGGCAGTGTCACAAGGATGGCTAGTGAAATCACTCTTCGCAGCTGTTCCTCAAAATGGGTAAACAATCAAATGGAGGTGAATGATCGGCCAATGAAAAAGTGGAGGTGACGGTGCAAACACGACCAAGGTTTTAATGGATGATAATGTTACATTCACGGTGGTTATTTACCGGAGGATAGTTCATTTTTTAATGAGCTTAAACGCGGATTGAAACACTTGCTCGATCTTATGTTTATTTTTTAACGAGCATGAACTATGCGCTAAAACTGCTCGATCTTATGTTTATTTTTTAACGAGCATAAACTATGTGCTAAAACTGCTCGATTATCCAGTCATATGATAAGAATGTCTCATATAAGATGCCATTTTTTATGGAGCTTGCGCCTTACAAAGCTATGCCCCGCATCCTTTCGTTATGCAAGTTCGGAAACGACTAATCCTACGAGTTTAAAGGGTTAGAGGTCCTAAAAATTTAAAAAATAAATAGCCACCCCTTGCTTGCACTCCAAAAGGTTTGCATGCCCCCAGGTATAAAGTACGATTTCAAGGTTACTGTTGTGGGGAAAAGTATCCGATGCGGATGACCCTATCCCTACTCTAAAGGTGACAGTCTTTAGCAACAACTGAAAGTAAAGTTTTGATGATTTCCTTTATGAAAGTACAGAGAGAATGAAGAAAGATTAACCAACCTGGTGTCTTTCGCTTAGTCGATCCTTGTCCTCTCTCTTTGTCTCTTGTTCCCATCTCTTTGCTCTCTTTGCCGGTCCAGCTACACACAGATCCTGCACAAAACAAGAGAGCAAACTACAAGATACATGTACTCATAACTGAAGCATGGATTAGGATGAATCAAATATACATGTAAATACAATACATCAATGCAATACAAGTATATAGGAGAACATGCAAAACTTTATTGATAGAAGTAACAGGGTTCTGAGAAGGTTACAACCAATGATGGCTCCAATCCAGCAGCACCTCCCCAGCAGCAAGAACTCTCCTCTTCACCTCTAGTAAAACAATCACCCAATAGCTCTAACTGTAAACCAACAACACCTCCTTGCTTTACACAAAATTCCAGCCTCCTTAGACCTCATAGAAGAGCTCTATATATAGGAGAGAAGAAGAGAGGATGAGTCAGCTTGAGGCTGGCATAGAGCTGACTAGTGTCCTCTCCCTCTTCAGTTAAACTTCAGTCCTTGAGTCCACTTGGAGATCCTTGCTTACACATGGTGATCAAGTACCTCTTACTCATCACAGGGCGAATCTCATGAACCAAGTGTCAGTTTGGAAGCTTCCTGGGCAGTTGACACCTTGCAGGATGACTGTGCCACTTGGCCAATCTCGCCCAGTGCAGGTAGCCTTCATTAATCTTGACTTCCAGCGCAGGTACAAGGAGGGACAGTTGCATTCCAGCGCAGAAGCTCAGTGGAGCAGCTGACATGATCCAAAATAAGCCTGTTTTGAAGTGTTTTCAGGTGGAGAACTAATTGGAAGTGCTGTTGTTTGATGACCTTGTTCTTTTAGGGGTAAGAACAACATGTTTAGGGACTGAGGATCCCTGTAATTATGGACATTTCATGCTCCATGCTGTGAGGCACAAAAATGTCTATAACAGTTGCCCCCTAAAGTATGAGGCCGTTTATCGGGTGAAATGCTTTATCTAGAGGGTCCGAAGCTCATTCCAGTGCTGAGGAGGCGCCCTGTAATACAATACAATACAATACATTATTTTTCATTCTGTTTTCATGATCTAGCTGAGGCGGGCATTCCCATGCTCAGCTTTTATAAATACATTTTGGTACATATGACAGACGATCGTCTGAAGGTAGACTGATAATTTTCTGCTGAAATTATCATCCTTTGAATAGGATGATCATCTGTTGCAATGATGTACATGACAAATGCTTTTATATTTCCTGAATATATATCGCAGCCCGGATGGATGAAACTAGATCCGGGGTCTTCAAACTCGTTCGATCTTCACTCTAAGTACAAGTCGATCCATGTGAGAATTGCGCTGAAGTCGAACATGGAAAGACATCGCTTGATTACCGGTCAATAATGAAAACCGTTAACAAGCGCGAGAGGAATCACCAATAATGATGATGACCCTCAAGGTACTGCAGTACAATTCACGTGGCGTGAATAAAGGACTTGGCGTCGAACGCCACGCAAAATCTTCTGGTCGAAGGTCATTGATGTATACCTGTCGCCGGAAGTGAGAAACTTGCCATTGAGGCATGCAAGCTTCAAAGTACTGATGGGGGTGTTCCTAGATCAACTTCTTGGATAATGAGCTGAAGTCGACAAGAAGTGATCCGTCAAAGGAGGGCCTTAATGAATCCCACATCAATGACACGGAACGGAGCTAATGACTTTAGTGGAGGTGAAAACAAACTGTGACATATGATTCAGGGTGGCGATCATGAATGGATGAAGGATAATGTATGGCAGTGGATGGGACACGGTTGACACTTTCAGAATGACCCCTCTTGAACATATAACGACACTGATGCGATGGATCGGTAGCATTACCCCAAATGTGGATGGTTTGGCGAGGACCATGGCGATGAGACCGGTGAATGAAACAACCCAACCCGATGTGGTACGGAGGAAAAGTGTCATGTTCAAGAGTGACTTGCTACCATTAAACTTTGATGTTCTCCCAATTTTTCCCCAGTCATTTCTGACCAGTACCTCTTTATTTTTGTCAAGCTTGAGGAGGATAACATATGCTTGTTCTATAACCTGCCCTTCGGGCAAGCCCATCGCTATGATTTAACGAGCCTAGCGATAGGGAAACTCGTTCTCGTCTAAAGACAAGTTTGTCGCTATTTAATTATTTTAACGAGTCTAACGACAAGGAAAACTCGGTCCTTTTCATTTTTAGAGAGTCTGAAAAGGTACAGAAAGTCAACTCCATGATTCCTTTTTCGTCATCTAATCCCTTAAGTCCGAAAAAGTATAAAACAATACAGAAGGGATGGCTGTTCGGTACTTTTACGAGCCGAACAAGACAAGCGCTCGATCTTTTTGTGCAATAATCCCTCAGGTCCAAAAAGATTAAAATCTAGAGGAGGGATAGCTTTCGATCGTTTAACGAGCTAGAAGGCCAAAAACTCGGCAAACTTTTCATATTTTACGAGTCAGCTCAAAGAGCTCAAAGAAGACTCGTCTTTTGAGGAACGAGTGATAAACAGGGATAGCAACTGATTCCAGGTACAAATTGGAATTTTCCAATCACGGTAGTGTCACAAGGATGGCTAGGTGAGATCACTCTTCGCAGCTGTTCCTCAAAATAGGTAAACACACATATGGGGGTGAACGATCGGCCAAATGAAATGGAGGTGATGGATGAAAACACGACCAAGGCTTTTAAGGCTTATAAATTTACGATCGCAATGGTTATTTACCGAGATAGGTTCATTTTTTAATGAGCTTGAACTTTGGCGGAAAAACTCTGCTCACACTTTTCTATTTTTTAACGAGCATAAATTCCGTGGTAAAACTGCTCGATTCATGGTCAAATTTATTTTTTTACTTTTACTAGCTTTTCTCTTTTCAAATGTAGTACTTCATCTTCAATTGCTGCAACAATTTTTGTTAGAAATGGATAATATTTGTATGAAAACGAGATTATAACCCTAATATTTAACTTTAAACTGTGTAAAAGTCATAAAAAGGGGTTTTTACCTCTCATTTACCATTTCATTTGCATTTTGCTTGTTGGAGCTCTGGAGGTGCCTCTTTTTCCTTGATTTTCACCAGCTGATTCCGGGAGATTCTGTGGACGATTTTCGGCGCCGTTTGGACCAGGTAGGAGCTAAACCTTAGCCCTTAACTTTCATGGTTTCCTTTTTCAGTTTCATGCATGTTTTTCAGGGTTTCTGAGCCCCAGGGGTTTCATCAGGGCGCCCTGGCATCAGCGCAGGTTCCCCTTTCGAAAATTGCGCTGTATTTCAGGCAGCCTTAAGGCAGACTGCCTTACAGCGCAAGGGGAAGCCTCTCTGCCTGCGCTGGGCCTAGAAAAGCTGACCTTGCATGTGTTTTTTGATGATTTTTTCGCCAGATTTTCATCAAAATCAGGAACTTACTCCTTCTCTTGTTTGCTTGCAGGGAACTTTGAACAAAATGTCCCTTACATGGCGAGAACGAGAACATGAAGCAGAGGACATGGTTGCACTCCATGACCCAGTCACGGTGAACGCGCTTCGGAACTGTGGCCTGCTGAAGTTCTTCCGTATCTCTAGCATGAGAGCACAGATTTCTTTACTGCAGTATATGCTTGATGCTTGGGATCCTGTTAACCAAGTATTCCATATTAGGGGGAAGTCTTTCCCCTTGACCATAGAGGACATGTACTTCTTGACTGGGTTGTCAAGGCGGGGTGCCCCCATTTCTTTGTTAGGTACGGCTCGAGGGACTACTTCCACCAGAGACTATATTCGTCAGTATTGCCGGGAAGGTTCACAGCCGAGCAAAGATGGCAAGATCAACATCCGTGACATCACTGACAGATCTCTCAGGTCCATTCTGTTTACTATTGGTAGGATGGCCGGTAGCGCAGCTTTAGATGTTGCCAACAGATCTTATATGCAGCATGCCTTGGAGTGTCTCCAACCGAAAGTGTTTAACTGGTGCGATGCAGTACTTGTTCAGATGAAAAGTCAATTGACCAAGGTAAAGGATGGGGGGCTGAAGAACTTTGGATTTGGTTCTATTCTGACTGCCTTTGTCTTGGAGAAAATCCCATTGATGCAACCTCAGTACATCTTGCTTGATGTGCCTTCTCCGACCGAGCCACGCATGCAGAGGTGGGTTGACCATATGTCCCGGCATGCTGGTCAACCTCATATTACATTCACTGAGTCCTTCTTTAGGTGGTTCGAGCGTCAGGAGATGGCATTTTCTGAGTATCCATATGTGGGTATGGACTACCGAGGTGATCCGGACTTGGTGCTTCCGGATGGCGAGCAATGGGGCACTATTGGTAAAATCTCTGACCATATCACTGTTTATTGTTTTTATTCATGATGTTACTGTTCAAACTGATCAAACTCTTGGGTGCATGCAGATGTTGGTCCTGTTCGTCCAGTAGCTCGTCCACGATCGCTAGTTGCTGCCCCAGCAGCAGAGCCTGCTAGGAGAGTTGTTATTCGCGACCTTGGTGATACTGAGATACTTGCAGTTGTGCAGGAGCAGGTTGAGAGCCTTACTCGTGGTCTTCCGGATGTACAGATTGACGAGTTACCTTTACAGTTGCAGCGGCATACTATTGGCGTGCCTAGATGATGGACTCGTCTCTTGCGCATGATCGCACAGACCGTGACATACTTTCATGAGCACCACTAGGCTAGGGTGCCCCCTAGCATCTTTTTGAGTTCTAGGTCATATGACCAATTTTGTTTTGATTACAGCACATTATGTACAAACTATAAACAGCTTTATATATTTTGATTTTCGGAGTTTATTTCAGTTTATTTGTGATCCACTTACATAGCACCGATGCATCTCTTTTTATATATGTTGTAAATGTCTATCTAATACATAGTTTGCTAATGAATCTGTTAATGTGTTCAAGTTTCTGGAAATATGTTGGTATTGAATTGAATCAAACTCTCTTTCCAAAATCTTAACTCTTAGAAACATACGATAAATAGCTGGATTGCGGACTGAATATATACCAGTGAGTTGTAGTATCACAAGTTGTGAGTCTAGCCTGACAATTAGTCGGCGTATACCATGAGCGATGGTATCAGAGAGGAGTTCAATCAACGCACTATACTCAGCGATATTGTTCATTGATCGTCCAATACACACACCTCTGAAACTCACTAACTCACCGCTTGGATCAAAAATGGCCCAGGCTGCGGAGGACAAGTTCCGCATACTACGACTCGCTCCGTCGGCATATCCCACATATGTATCAGAATAATTCGACATCTGCAACAAACGAGAAAGGTGGATTACTTAATCGAAACAAACATTTTAGCGAAAACAAAATACAACAAAAGCACTCAGGTTACTATTTAGGCATAGTAACGCTTGAGGTACAACCCGTTACGGGGTTGCGCCAGTGGTATTCCGTCATAATCCATTAACTCGTAGGCTCCTTTTGCTAACACCCTTTTAACAATATAGGGACCCATCCATAAGGACTAAAATTTTCCTGCTCCTAATTTGTCGGATTCTTGGTCGTAAAGCAAAACCAAGTCACCCTCAGAGAAGTTGCGAGGTTTGACATTTTTGTCGAACTATGATTTGACTCGTTTCTTATGGGCCTCGTTCGCCAAAGCGGCGTCACGACGGTTTTCATCCAACTGGATCAATTCCAGGAAACGAGCCTCTTCTTCTGAGGTTCCGGGGAGGAGGTCAATTGCGAGTTTAAGAGACGAAATTTCGCACTGGATTGGTAAGACTGCCTCCAGGCCATACACCAATTGGAATGGTGTGAACCCAGTGGCGTTCTTTACCGAGGTTCGGTAAGCCCATAATGCTGAGTACAGGATTAGATGCCATCTTCTTTTGTGAACCCCGATCATCCTTTGCAACATTCGCTTCAGGACCTTGTTGATTGCCTCAACTTGTCCGTTGGCTTGTGGATAATACGGGGTAGAGCTGTCGTGCGATAGCCCTAGTTTGGCAGCTAATTCAACCATCATGTGATTGCGAAAATGCGATCCATGATCTGTCACTATAGCTTGCGGAACGCCGAACCTGGCGACTACATGATTGAAAAAGAAAAGGGCAGCTGTTTCACCAGTGTTATCCAATGTAGGAATCGCCTCGGCCCATTTGGTAAAATAGTCAACAGCGACTATAATATACCCATGCCCCCCGGTCGAGGTGGGGTTACATTGCATGAAATCGATGCCCCACTTGGCGAAGGGCCCAACAGCTACTATCGGCTGTAAGGGTGCGGGTGGTCTTCTGGTTTTGCTATCAAAGATCTGACATGCATGGCAACTTCTGACAGCTATTATGCAATCTTTAAACATAGTTGGCCAGAAATATCCTGCTCGTAAGATCCTTTGTGCTGTTGCATATCCAAATTGATGCCCCCCGCACGCGCCTGAATGACAATCATTCAGGGCTTTTTCGGCCTCCTCATGGGTAAGGCACCTCCTCAGAACCGTATCGACACCACGACGGTAAAGTGTATCACCGACGATCATGTAGTCTTTAGATTGGTATCGTATACGTTTCCGTTCCGAGTGTGAGGTATTAGACCTAAATTTTTGGGTTTGGAGATAAACAATGATGTCTCCATACCACTCATCGCTTACCGATATCAGAAACAAATTTTCATCCACGATTGACTCTTCTGATGTTTCATCGTTGGATGATGATGGGAGATCGCATAATAATTCCGCGAAAACTAGAGCTTTCTTCGATTTGGATTTTACAAAATCCAAATCGAACTCTTGAAGGATGGCTATCCATTTTGAATATTTGCCCCCAAGCAACTGTCGCGACAGTATATATGTCATGGGATTGCAATCTGACAGAACGGTAGTTTTCCTAAAGAGGACATAATGTCGAAACCTTTGAATCGCTTGAACAGCAGCAAGCGCTAGTTTTTCAACATATGAATATTTACTTTCTGTGTCATTTAAGTTTTTACTTAAATAATAAATAGGATGTTCAATTCCATCGACTTCTTGCACTAAGACCATCGCAATGGTCGTATCTGCTGCAGCTAGATACAGGTTAAAATCTCTTTGATAGTCCGGGGCGTACATTAATGATGCTCTTACTAGAGAATCTTTCAGAGCGTCAAAGGAAGCTTGCACAACCTGGTCCCAGACAAAAGGTACATCCTTTTTCAAAAGACGAGTATAACCTTTGGCAAGTTCTGCGTAATTTGGAATGAACCTCCTCAGAAAGTTTGCTTTCCCTTGGAGTTTCTGAATCTGAAGCAAATTTGAAGGTGGAGGCAAATTAATGATTGCCTGAACCTTACAGGGATCGAGACGAATCCCATCCTTAGAGACAACAAAGCCTAGTAAACGACCAGAACCGACGCAAAACACACACTTGTGTGGATTGAGTCTTATCTTGTAATGTCGGCAACGTAGAAATATCGCTCTCAAATGCCGCGGATGATCAGTCCGCTTCCGCGAATGAGCCGGAAGATCGTCGAGGTAAGGTTGAACAATGTTCTTGATGTCATGGAAGGCATAATTCATTGCCCTCTGAAACGTCGCCCCTGCGTTCTTTAAACCAAAGGGTAATTTTCGATAAGCGAATGTGCCCCACGGACAGATGAATGCAGTCTTAGACTGGTCCTGTGGGCGGATATTTATTTGATTATACCCGGAAAATCCATCCATAAAGGAAAAGATTTCACATCCGGCGCATTCATCAATTATCTGGTCGATGAAGGGTGTAGGGTAGTTGTCCTTTGGACAAGCTTTGTTTACATCCCTATAGTCGACGCACACTCTTATCGTCCCTTGTTTTTTCATAACAGGGACAATATTCGATACCCAATCGGTTAGAGGAACCGGGTAGATGAATCCAGCATGGAGAAGTTTTTCAACTTCCGCCTTAATGGCAGCGACTTTCTTCAGATGTACCTGCCGAAGCCGTTGTCTTACTGGTTTGACATCAGGATACATTTTAATCTCATGTTCAACTATGCTCGAGTCAATGCCTGGCATTTCATCATATGACCATGCAAAGACATCTCTAAATTCGCGAAAGAGAGCACTATATATTTCCAGTTCTGAAGGGGAACAACTTTTGCCGACATGAATATTCTCGACAACATCAGATTTTGTCGAGATGTTTATGGCTATGGTTTCTTCAATATTGGATAGGTTTCTCTCTGAATCCACCGTATTTACAGTATTTGTTAGGAATTCAAACACTGAAGGGTGGTATAGGTCGTGATGAGTTTCTTCCTCACACTCTGGAAGAAGGGAACGATGGTGGTGATCATTCCATGGTGCCCCCTCAATCATCATTGATTGTAAGATTCCTTCGTCAGTCCCATGAACTTTTGACCATGGATCTAATGGGGTACCATATTCTTCGGACCTATCTACCCAAACGCTTGACGAGCGTTCATTTGGGCTCGCCTCCCATGCCTGAAACATTGATTGCTACAATATTTCAATAGGGCTAGGTGGCAATACCACTTGATGATCCATGACGACTTTGTCTTCTGCAACCTTTGACGAAGATACCATGTTGCATGTTGCTACAAACGGGATATTCCCTTCATGGAAAGGAGGTGGCAACGCGAAAGTTCCCATCATTGTGGGATCTTTTAGCAAGCCTACTCCGATATCTTTTATCGAATGGTCGCTCCCATGGATCAGGGGAATGCTTCCAGTAACTTGTGAACCATTAGGGATGAAATTCTGTTGGTCGACGATCGTAATCCCTCCTTCAAACGGGAATGCGATCTTCCTAAAATATGTCGACACTACAGCTGCCATGGCATATATCCATGGTCTTCCCAGTAGGATGTTATAGTCAAGATTGCCATCAATGACTTCAACATCAATCTCTACTGTTTTTCCTCCTAGTTCAATCTTAAAGTTATTTAGGATACCGTACGGAGTGTACGACCTACCGTCAAATGCTTTCAATGTCGTCGAAGATCGCGACAAGGTTGGAGATCCAAGAGTTTTCCAGCAACTCATCGACATGATACATGTTGATGCGCCCTCATCAATAATCGTTCTATGAACAGTTTTGTTGAGTGCTTTCACTTGAATAAGGAAAGCTAATTGCGCTGGTAACTGAGGATCATATCCTTTGTGATCAAAGGATACAAGATTGGAATCTTTAGGATCCACTCCACCAATTGCTGATAACAATGCCTGTCTTTGGGATGGGCAATTTTGTAGTACCTCAAGAGTCGACATAGCAGATGGCGATTGGGCCAAATCCTCCACTATATTATAGTGTTGCGCCGCTCTGGCGCGAGGGTTGAATGTCGACTTGTGGACTACTCCCTTAGGCGGCTTTATCGTTAATTCATGCGTGAGGGGGGGCACAACTTCTGCCGAAGTTGTTGTCGAACTACTGGGTTGATCTTTCCCTTTGTCGTTCGACATCGGCGGATTCCCATAATCTTTATTCCTAGTCGAGATCAAAGCATCATTTTGCTTAGAAACCGACAACATAAGCACTTGAGACGGAGAAGCATTTCCACTATCAACCATATTTTGACCTGGGGTGGGAAATGGATCAGTCAACACAGCTGAAGTTTGGGAACTTTTAAAGAACCTCTTTAACTCAGCTTTGAACGGACAGTTCTTTGTTGAATGATTTTCATCGCATATTTGACATGGAGGAAATTGTTTCCCTTGCCCAGGAGGGTTTGAAGAAGTTTTTTGAGGGGATGACCCACCTTGTTTCTTCTTCTTCCCTTTGTTTTGTTTCTTCTTGCTTCCTGGTTGATTGGAGTTTTTGTCTTTATCCGTAGATACAGCATTTACCTCCGAAGCAAGAATTTCTTGATTTGCTTTTTGATTCGAAGTCTTACGGGCTTTCTTATTTGAATCCCTTGTCGACTTAGCGTTTTCAGTTCCAATCACGCCATCACCGGCATGAGAGTCACTATTCGATCCGGGAGGAGGAGGGATTGAAAATTCCGGTCTGGGGGCATCAGGTATCTTATCATAGAGCGTGCCCGACTGAGTATACACTAAGTCCAAATATTGAGCACGAGCAATCACTTGCTCTTCTGTTACGACACCTCCCTTGGCCACATCTTCTGTTATTGCCGGCAGAAGTGACTTTATAAACCACTCAGCTAATAGCTGATCTGGAACATAGGTTTTTACCATTCTGCGACGACGACGCCACTCATGTATATGATCATATATATGTGTGGCTGTTGTCTGCTTGAAATTGGTCAAGATCTCTATCCCAGTTTCGTACCTTATAGATAACTGAAAGTGTGTTAAGAAAGTCGTGGCTAGGGAACTAAAATAGTCGAAAGAGGCTCTAGGTAATTCAATATACCATTTGGCCGCCGGACCAGTCAATGTCCTCTGGAAAAGACGAAGCCTTATCGAATCATCATTCAAGGTATTCGACGAACACCACAGATGGAATGTCATCACATGATTCGACGGGTCTTCGCCCGGATTTCCATTGAATTTAGGAATGTCTGAAGGAAGTTTGTGAGGAATCGCTGGCCACCAATGGGCATAGGCGATTGGATCGTTCGTCAATCGATGTAAATCTGGTAATTCTAAGGTCGCCACGAATGGCAACTGCTGATTCAGGTTTGGCGAGGCGTACCCAGGATATGATGGAATCGCCTGAGCAGTAGGCCTTTGCACACCAGCATAATGCAACTGATGTTGATATGACTGATATGGTTGGTGGGCTTGGCCACTGTAAAGTGGTTGGTTTAACCCGTTCTGAATATAGGGTTGCCCACTATTTGCAAAGATCTGTTGCTCAGACCCCTGGTACACCTGTTGAAACTAAGGTTGTTGGTATTGCACCATCCATGGTTGTGAAGCCATGTTTTGTTGTGCGACACTAACCGACGGACCAAGATGCGGGGTTATGGTTCCCGTTTGTATCTGTGTCGTCCCGGCAGTTGGCGATTGTGGTTGTGTTGCAGGGTCCATAGGCTGTTGCATTACAACTTGGGGTTGACATACAACAGGCATCGATTGAACTTGCGACACGGTTACAATTGCTAGCGTCGTCGGGATACTAGACATAGGTACACATTGTTGCATGGAATATACAACTCTTGGTTGTTGGGGTAACATAGGTACCCAACCACTCGTCGTTACTTCAGTCAAACCTGAATGTGGTTGAAAACTGCCGTATGGGTATCCCCCCGAAAGGGGAAGTGAAAGGGCATATTGCCCCCCATACGGTAACAATCCGGAGCTCAAGGGTATAGATGGCCTTTGAGGACTGGATGGCCCAAAATGATTCCCAAAGGGATCAATTTGTCTAGTTTCAACATAAGAATTACCGGGTATTATACCAGAAGAACAAACTGGAACAGACCAAGTTGTCATAATAGTCCCTCGGTGGACTCCTTCTAGCTGATGAGAGCTAGTCGGGACGGCTGGTATGCCGGCAAACATCGTTGGATTGGCAGCAGGAACTTCTGCTGTCGCTGTGTCGTTTGGCACAGTTCTAGATGTCGACGGTTGTTCAGACATTTTAAGTCTATCCAATAAACTTCCTAACGATTTTTCAGGAACTTCTGGTGGCGATAGACAAACTTCTGATGCAGAAGGAAAAAGAGGGGTACCTACTCCAAAATGAATTGGAGTATTTGCTTGCTGGTCCTCTACGATTTCCTCTATTGCAATCAGACCCGGAGGAAGAGGAATACCGTCAGGTCCGTAAAAGATTTCTGGTGCCGAAGAAGGGGTTGCTTCGACAGCGACAGTCGTTTGAACAACAAGACTCTGTGGACCGGTTTCAGATGGAACTGGTTCAGTTATGCAAGTACTTGTCTTCAGACTAGGATCAGTACCACTGTCCTTCTGTTGCTGTTGAACTTCTTCAATAGAGGCAGGGATTCCAGAAATATTGGGAGTGATCAGAATCTCAGATGTTGTTGGAACTTCCGTTCTAACTTTAAAAGGAGATTTTGACCTGGTCAAGCGAGTTCGCTTCGTCCGTACTACTCTCGGTTCCGGAGACAAAGGCGGTTGACTCGCAAGCCTCCCTGAACGACGGGGTTTTAATTGACTTTCCTCCACGGTTGCGGATTACTTGATCAACTAAAATACAAAAAGGGGAATTATGTTTCCGTATTGAATGAATTTTATTAGACGCTTTTAGACACAACTTTGCTTTTTCATGTTTTAAGAGTCGAGAAAAAGCTAAAGATGACTCTAGTCGCCTTCGATGTATTAACGAGCCCGAAGTGACAAATGCTCGGTTGGACCTTTTCAGTTATAGAGTTTGAAAAGGGCCAAAAGAAACTGCTCTGGAGATCTAGGCAGAGGGTGTGCCAAACCTTTCGCGAAACCACAGAATACGTTTTACGGTACGGGTGGTCGATCTTCGTGAACGCTGTGTTCACTGCATCGCGATCAGTAGGGCGGTCGACACGGCTTCCTAAGGATAAAGGATAAAAGCCTATAGGGGTCTCCCAATATACGCGACGGTACGCGGGAGCTCAAGTCCGTATTAGTGCTATCGTCCCTCAGGAGGAATCACCCACCTTCGTAGAGATCGACAGTCACTACTTTTAACGACGCCGGAACACGTCTCTACCTAGACCTCTATTGTGAGCGTTATGTTACAATGCGTTTTTAGATTCATTCAATATATTTAAAGTTGATCTTGTTTATCAGTTTGCCTTTCAGGATCACCACGAGATGTATTGGTACAAATTCCTAAATGCAGCTAAAATGATAAGTAAGCTTTCACAATCTTTTTAGCTTTGAAAATCCTAACTACTGAGGGGAGAGAAAAACAATATCTTTCCACACAGAGCACAAAGCACAAACTAATGCACTTTCTCCTAGATCAGACACACAAACTTATCAAAAATGCAAATGCAAGATGCATGTATTTCTTTTCTTTTCCTTTAATGTTGATGTAGACAAAAGGAAAACTGTTGTATGACTTTCGAATTCAATTTGAAGCGTAAACAAACAAGCTTTGTCTAAATGAAAAGACGCTTTACAAGTACTTGTTTCAACACTCAAAATATATGAATTCAAACCATAAAGTGAAAAACAAACAAACTCAAACAGCCACGAACAGTAATAAAACTAGCTCATAAGATCACAAAGACACTTTTACAGTTCAGGATCTAAGAGGTCACAGCTATACTGGTTCGCTTTTCACAATGGGAAACTGTAATTGAAACAAGAAATACTGAAAGAACATTCACAGTTTCATCACACAACTGAGGCGGAATAATGTCAAGGATAAGTGGTCTACAGCAAGTACAATGACCAGCAAGCAATCAGCTAAAAATCAGTGAAAACAGGGCCAAGACACAAAGGGAAAGCTGAGCAAGACAATGGCTAACTGGACCAGCGCAGGTTCTAGTCTGCCAGTTTGACTCTCAGCGCAGTTCCCGAAGGGAGCACCTGCGCTGTAATGCAGACTGCCTATGGACAGCCTGCACTGACACACGAGAGTTGCGTCTACAAAGTTTTCCGGGTCATCAAAAGCTCAAAAATGCACTGTTTTTGCTGAAATAAAAAGCTATAGGTCAAGTACAGGCTAAGGGATGATCAAGAGGAAGAAGATCTATCACAAAGAGTAAAGAGTCTTTTGTAGATAAGCTCTTCAAATCTTGAATTTGCTCAACAAATGAGCAAGAGAAGCAGTCCCTCTACTTCGCTTTTGATATAGTCAAAAGCTTTTCGATTTGGTACTCTTTTCTTCAAGAAATGAATAGCAAAATACTACAAACACCAACAAGATACTAGGCTCCCCAGTGGAGTCGCCAGTTTGTTGTGGGGAAAAGTATCCGATGCGGATGACCCTATCCCTACTCTAAAGGTGACAGTCTTTAGCAACAACTGAAAGTAAAGTTTTGATGATTTCCTTTATGAAAGTACAGAGAGAATGAAGAAAGATTAACCAACCTGGTGTCTTTCGCTTAGTCGATCCTTGTCCTCTCTCTTTGTCTCTTGTTCCCAGCTCTTTGCTCTCTTTGCCGGTCCAGCTACACACAGATCCTGCACAAAACAAGAGAGCAAACTACAAGATACATGTACTCATAACTGAAGCATGGATTAGGATGAATCAAATATACATGTAAATACAATACATCAATGCAATACAAGTATATAGGAGAACATGCAAAACTTTATTGATAGAAGTAACAGGGTTCTGAGAAGGTTACAACCAATGATGGCTCCAATCCAGCAGCACCTCCCCAGCAACAAGAACTCTCCTCTTCACCTCTAGTAAAACAATCACCCAATAGCTCTAACTGTAAACCAACAGCACCTCCTTGCTTTACACAAAATTCCAGCCTCCTTAGACCTCATAGAAGAGCTCTATATATAGGAGAGAAGAAGAGAGGATGAGTCAGCTTGAGGCTGGCATAGAGCTGACTAGTGTCCTCTCCCTCTTCAGTTAAACTTCAGTCCTTGAGTCCACTTGGAGATCCTTGCTTACACATGGTGATCAAGTACCTCTTACTCATCACAGGGCGAATCTCATGAACCAAGTGTCAGTTTGGAAGCTTCCTGGGCAGTTGACACCTTGCAGGATGACTGTGCCACTTGGCCAATCTCGCCCAGCGCAGGTAGCCTTCATTAATCTTGACTTCCAGCGCAGGTACAAGGAGGGACAGTTGCATTCCAGCGCAGAAGCTCAGTGGAGCAGCTGACATGATCCAAAATAAGCCTGTTTTGAAGTGTTTTCAGGTGGAGAACTGATTGGAAGTGCTGTTGTTTGATGACCTTGTTATTTTAGGGGTAAGAACAACATGTTTAGGGACTGAGGATCCCTGTAATTATGGACATTTCATGCTCCATGCTGTGAGGCACAAAAATGTCTATAACAGTTACCCCTCAATTTGCAGATAAAACATTTGTTCTACCAGGAAAGGCCTACCTCTTTCAGGTTACCAAAGATTGTCTCATTTGTGCAGCAAACAAACACTTCTTCGGCGATGTCTACCGAGATAGACAAAGGTGAGTGACAACGAGTGCCAAACACATAACTTTTACAAAAGAATCTTATTCTAGAACAACCCCTCTTCCAATCACGGACGGGGTACGGACTAGTCATATTCTTCTGCGGAAACCTACCCTATACCCAAAGTTTTCCTGCCGAAGCAGACCAGGACGCATGCCCCCTGGGTTCCAGTCATATCCCTCCGAATTACTCGCGCTCATCAGGAGGACGGACCGTGGGTTGAGACATTTCTTGCGTGAAGAGACCATTTAGGGATGGTATATGACTATTTGCGATGCGTGATCCGGGAAATGAAAGCTGGTCCACGAGCTTGACCACTCTTCCTTCGTGCGGAAAACACATTACTCTAAAGAGTGAGGAGACGATGGCTCCCATGCAATAAATATAGTCTCGTCCAAGGAGTAGGTTATAATCCAAAGGTCCTTGAACGACCATCACGTTCATTTGAACGGTCTTCCCTTTCAATGTTATGGGCACATTGGGGAGGATCCCTAAAGGTCGACTGGTTCCTTTATCAAAGCCTGTCAGATTTCTCATCTCAGGCAAAAGCGATGGCGAACCAAGCGCTTTCCAAGCAGTAGAGGAAAGGATACTCACAGAAGCCCCCTCATCTATGATGGTACCAGCCATGACCATTCTATATATTTGGACGATAATTCTGAATGGTATGCTTGCTGGTAAACGGGGTCTGCCTAGTTGATTCCAGTCGAAAGAGACAACTAGGTTGCTTGGAGGTGGGACCGAGTAGACGGCCGGGTACGGCTCTAACGAACTTCCTTCCTGCGATAAAGGAATGGGTAGGTTTCCCCTGTGTTCGTCGGAGTTTGTGTTGATGAAGAGAATTTGGACGGTGTCATCCTTATTCTCCTCAGTGATTGTATCATTCGAAGATAAAACCTCTGAAGGCAAGACCGGGTCAACTGCCGCCTCGACCTTTTGAATTTCATCAGGTATGGATTCAGCTGGTTCATCTTCAATGGCCGGCGCTTCAGTTGACCGCTTGAGCGGGCCAGCTGGATTTTCAACTAACGAAGGACTCGGCAAGAGTTTTTTATATCCAAGAGGAAGTCGTAACGGTGAAACCGGACGATCATCCAAAACTCTTTTAGCTTCGTCTAAGAAGGGACAACGGTGGATGGCGTGATTGCCTTCGCACAGTTTACAGGGAGATCTAGCTCTCCCTTTTTGTCCTGGGACTTCACTTTCGCTAGTTGACGGTGTGCTTTCAACATGGCTATCAGAGGTTGACGCCACCGGATTGTGCAAACGCGGAGACCAGTCCCTTAGTATCCGAGGGATGCAGGGACAATCTCTGTGAAAGTGGTCTCCCTTGCAAATGACACATGGCGATTTAGGCCTGGTCAGTGCAGTGTGTGGATTTTCGTTAGACGACACTCGTTTGCCCCCAGTCGCTTTTGGCTCCTTCTTCTTCTTCTCTTTCTTCTTCTTTTCCTTCTTCTCCTTTGGAACTTGACTTTTGGCTTTGCCAGCCCCATCAAGCGAAGAGGAAGGAGGAGAGGAAGAATTAGAGGAAGTGTAAGGTTGGTGGGTAACTCTGGACTGGTCTAACTGCTGATTCGACTGTTCAGGAATAGTGGTGTTTTGAACGACATTGGTTGAGAAGAGCCAGACCGGCAAGCCAATTGTCAGTCCTGAAAGCGACAATGTGGCCATATGGGGTGCACCAAAATCTCCCCAAGAGGAGAAGGGACTAGGATTTCCACCAAGGGGAATTCCTTGGTTGGTAGGCTCCATTTTCTCAACCTAAATATCAACGCAGGAAAAAGGGTATGAATATTCCGTTTAAAATAAATTTTAACGACGCTTGGACACAACTTGCTTTTTCAATTTTAAAGATTCGAGAAAAAGCAAAAGATGACTCTAGTCTCCTTCGATTTTTAATGAGCTTGAAGTGACAAGTGCTCAGATGGACCTTTTTCGTTAAGGAGTCTGAAAAGGAACGAAAGGGACTGCTCTGGAGTTCTAGGTAGAGGGTGTGCCAAACCAATCGTAAAACCGCATAATACTTTTTAAGGTACGGGCAGTCAATCTTCCCGAATGTTGTGTTCAGTGCATTGCAATTAGTAGGGCGGCCGACACGGCTTCCTATGGATAAAGGTTTTATGCCTATAGGGGTCTCCCAATATATACTCGACGGTACGTGGGAGCATAATCCGTACTGGCACTTATTGTCTCTCAGGAGGAATCACCCAACCATCAGTGAGGCCGACAGTCACCAGGTTTTACGACGCCGGAACACGTCTCTAGCCTAGACCTCTATGTTGTGCGTTAAGTTACAAAGTGTTGTTAAGTTCATTCAATTTATTTTAGGTTGATCTTTCTTAGAAGTTTGCCTTCTTGGATCACCACGAGATGTAGATACAATTCCTAAATGCAGTCTAAAGATGATAAGCAAGCATTTATCTCTTTTCAACAATGAAAATCCTAGCTACAAGGGGAAAAGAAAGACACAATCTTTTCTCAAAGAGAAAAGAGCACACTATAAATGCACTTTTCCTAAATCAAACCATACAAACTATCAATATGCAAATGCACAAATGCATGTATTTGTTTTTACTTTCTTAATATTGATGCCTAAAAAGAAAGTTGTTGTACAAATTTGAATTCAATTTCAAGTGAAAACACAAACAAGTTTCTTTTTGAAATCAAAAAGACGATTACGACACTTTATGATTTTGAAGTAAACACTTGTTTCAACACTAGAAATTCACAAATTCAAACCAAAAGACAAAAGTAAAAGCACAATCAACTGTCAACGGCAAACAAACTTTCTCCTAAAGATCAAAACGACACTTACGACAGGTCTAGATCTAAGGGCGATAGTATGACTAGTTTACTTTTGCAATGCGAAACTGCAAATGATGTAACAAATACACAAAAACAAATACAGTTTCTTTTATAAAACTAAGACGGAATTAAGGCAAAGAAAAGGGGTTTTCAGATAGGTACACACACTGATAACAGGCTGCAAAAATCAGAGATAAAACTGAAAAAAATGAAGCAAAGAACCACAGCCGCACAGGGCAAGGGCAGATCAGCGCACCTGTTTCACAGAGAAACTGAATCGCAGCACAGGTAGCCCTCTCGGGACCTACGTTGAAATGCAGAACCTCTTCACAGAGCCTGCACTGAAGCAGAAACGAGAATTTTCTCTGGGTTCTGGGTCACAGTTTGCAGTTTAATCTATGGTTTTTGGCCGGATAAAAGCTATCAATAAGGTACAATTAGAAGGATGATTTAAAGGAGGACTAAGAGCCATCACAAAGGGAAGTTGGAGCATTTGTGGATCAGCTGTTCAGATCATAAACAGGCCCAGTGAATGGACTAGAGTAGCAGATCTCTACTTTGCATTTGTAAATGGCAAATGCAGTTCGATTCAGCACTCCTGAGTTTATGAGAAGAACAACAATAGAAACACAAATAAACTAACTAGATACGTCCCTAGTGGAGTCGGCAATTTGTTGTTGGGAAAAGTATCTATTCAGAATGCCCCTATCCCACTCTAAGGTGTGATAGTGCCTTAGCAACAAACAAGGAAAACTACTTGAGTATTCTTCTTTATGAAATGTAAATGAAGAGGAAGGATGTAACTAGCCTGTGTCTTTCGCTAGTTTGTTGATCCAATCGCTCCTCTCTTCAATAGCTCCCAGCTCCCTGCTCCCTCACCGACCCAGCTTCACCGAATTCCTGCAAGATCACAGAAGAGAGAAACTACACGAAGATATAGATTTACATTCATAAAAAGCTTAGGATCAGTTTAGGCTAAACATGCAAATGTAACAAAACATCATTGATACACAGCATGTAGGAGAAACTCAAATAATTTTATTGATGTGATAAGAAAGTCCAAGAGGAGATACAACCAAGTGAGTCCTGATCCAGCATCTACCTCCCAGCAAAGGAATCCCTTCCTCTCCTCCAACAAAGCATAAATCACCCAATGTACTAATCTCAATCTCAAACCAACAGCAATTTTCTGCAAAGTACAAAATTCCAGCCTCTGGATCTCTGGGATGAGGGATCCATATATAGATGTAAGCAGAGAGGATGAGTCAGCTTATGTTTTGACTTGTGGCTTCTCTCTGTCAGTTCTTGCTTCCACTTGGAGACTGAGAGCCTCTTACTCATCACTTGGTCGAATTCAGTGAGGCAAGTGTCATTGGAGAAGATTCTGGAAGCTTCCATGGTCTTTCCACCTCGTTGAATGACTCCGCCACTTGTCATTTCCCTCTCAACGCACCTGGGTAGTGCATTCAAGTGCGTTGCAACGCACCTAGCCAGTGTATTTGGGTGCTTTGCAACGTAGGCAGCCAGTGGAGCTTCTGAATTGATCGTGATTTGACTAGTTCTGAGTGGTTTTTGGTGGAGAACTTCTGGGAGAAGCTGTCATTAGTTGACCTTGTTCCTTTAGGGGCAGGAACAACACTTTTAGGGACTTTGGATCCCTTGGATTATGGACATTTCATGCTCAATGCTGTAAGGCACAAAAATGTCTATAACAAAGTGTGCAAAAGTATGAGAGAATGAAAGAATATAAGAGAGCTCCAAAACTGAACTAACAAAGTTAAACCAACAAATTCTCAATTGACAAAAAAGCTAAGCCAAAAGATGTGAACTAATCTTCAAAATCCTTTTTATCATTGAGGCCTCTATTTGTTCATTTTCCCTTCAACTTCTCTCTCATGCAAATTTGTGACCTTTCATCTCTCTTTTCTCCTATTTTCCTTTATTTTCATAAATAAAATATCAATTAATGTCTATTTTCCTTTTCCAACATCTTTTCCAATTTCCATAGCCATTTATTAATCACAAGTGATACCCATCACTATGTTTTGCCCAAAATTCAACTCGGAATATGTGTCCCATGACCTTGGTCTTATGTTTATTTACATACGAAATCAAGCAATGGTTGTTACAAACACACCCCCCGGGAGAACACTGTCCTCGATGTTCAATGACACTTATGAAACAGTAAAACACATGCTTCCCATAGAGATTTATAATACAACTCTATGAAAAATTTACATCATATCATACTACGAAGACTATGACCATCATAACATGAACACCATACCGCTTATTAGAGATTTATAACACAACTCGATGTAATATTTACAACATACATATTCATATATATATAACCAACACAACATCAAACACATATACCAGAATGCTTCTATTTAATCGATGAATAGAGAATGATATTGATCTAGGTGACTCTAGAGAGGCTAAAAAATCAAAATTCTTCAAATCTCAGTGAAACAAATTCCAAGTTATAGATTTCTTCATTTTGAATCCAGTGACCCAAACAACACTCAAATTCAAGTCCTTACGATCAACTTATCATAGTCACAATTTCACGATATGGGCCCTTGTCCTTCACGACCTCAACACACCCGTCTCTCTCCAGGGTACAGTTGTGGACCTCTTCTCGAGCTGGACCGCAAGGTATCCTAGGACTCTTAGCACACAATCTCTGTGGAACCGGATTTGGCACTCCATTCCCAAGTTCATTTGCTGGAAACTCTGGCTCGCCTAAAATAATTGGATATTCAACAATGTAAAGTCCTCACCCTTGATAGTGGTGGCCAGAGCTAAGGTGTCCTTGATGGAAGCTCTTGGAAGCTACCCTAGAAAATTAGATGACAATCTCATAACTGAGGAACGAAACTGGTTGGGAACCCTTCTCGTTTGGGATAGTAAAAAAGCACCTACCCACCCCACATTCAACCTTGACTGGCACATTAGAAAAACAGATGCATAGTTCCAAACCTGGTGAATGAAGTAGGGAAAGGCAACAATTTTCTTCGATGGTGCCTCTAAAGGCAATCCAGGGATCTCTGGTGCAGGAGGTGTGGTCTAGTCTCAGGATGGCTCCCGAATAGACAGTTACAGTTGGGGACTAGGGAAGAACACAAACAACTAGGCGAAAATTCTCAAGCTTCTTAAAGGCTGCCAGATCGTACAGGAACATAGACACAAAGCTCTTCAGGTCTTCAATGACTCAGAACTCTTGATAAAAACATTAAACTTAGAGGAGCATTTTAGCAATCTGGCTCTAAACAATACTCTCCAGAGGCTGCGGTTCCTGCTGGTTCATTTTACCTCCTCCTCCTTTTTTCACATCCTCCACAGCTCCAACAAGGAAGCAGACATCAAAGCCAATGAGGGATGTATGTTGGCTCAAGGTTTTAAAGAAAAAAACACAGAAGAACCAGTGTGGACAACCATACCATAGCTCAATTAGAGTTGCGTAGACCAAACTTCACAGATATCGAATACTCTGACTTCACACTCTGGGTCATTTTGGTTCAAAACAAAGAAGGGAAGGTTGCTTGGCATATTATGGATTTATGTATTCATGCCTCCATGTAATGTCAGTTGATTAGGCTGTGGCCCAACCGCTGATCTATAAATATATTAACCATTTTGGTAAAAAAAAAAAAGGCATATGTGGTAGTTGACTAGCCAATTAGCCAACGACACATGGAATTTCGTCATTGCCTCTTACCCTTGCATAAAATACAAAAATTAAATAATATTAAATCTCATTAAAAAAATAATTCAAATCATATAAAAACAAAACTATTAAAAACCATATTAAAATATGGCTATATATATAACCATATGGTTATAAAATCCATATGAAATACGTGGTCAACGAATTAAATATATGGTTATATTTTTTAACAAAAAAATATGCCATATTAAATAACCATATGCAAATATTTAAAAATATGAGTTGTTTAATATTATGGCATGGTTGTTGATAACGATGCGATAGGTTAAACTTGAAACGAGGAGTCAATGGTTAAACAATCGTTGTAAAACAATTTTTTGTTTCCTTATGTTATATGGGCTAAGTGTTTGGGCTAAGTGTGGGGTTTGATCCTGGGTCTCCACCAAACAAATGGTGAACAATTTCTAGCAACCCACATCCTTCTTTTTAAAAACATCTCCCACCATACGTTATAAAAAAGTTAACTCAATTGTGCGAGAGGGAAAAAAGAGCATGAGCGTGGAACCGAGAAATGGGTGGAGTTGGAACAATACATTGGAAGGAATTATGTGCAGTGTAACCTGACTCAGTGTGGAACCATGCTCCAAGTGGAACCCTAATGGGCGAAACCCTGATGTAGGGATTATTTGAAGAATATTTTAGATTCCTTAGAGCTGAATTTTGATAGAGTTTGAAATATACCAAGTTTATACCTACATTGATCACAATTTCGCTAGGAGTCTAATAGTGTGGTCAATTTTTTGATCTGAGTAGCAAATTTTCTAGAGGTAGAATGTTGAAGACAGAACCTTGACACAAGAATCTATAAGGAATATTTTAGATTCCATGAGGCCCAAAATTGATAGTTTCATAATCAGTCTAACTTTATACTCATATGAATTGATTTTTCATGAAGAACACGATGGCACAGTCAGTTTCTTTATTTGAGCTGTCGATTTTCAGTCAACCCTTAGAGGATAATTTTTGAGGAATTTTTGAGATTCCCAGAGAGCCCAGATTTGACCGAGGCAAAAAGGGGTTGTGTTTATACTCAAATTTCATGGTTTTTCACAAGTAACATGATGGCACAAGCCACTTATTCATCCAAGTAGCCGATTTTGAGACCAACCCTTGACTTGGAGATATAAGGTTTATTTTTGTTTTGTTGTTCATTTGATTTTGTTGAGGCGATGTTTTGAATTTGAGACCCATATATGCCACTCAGTGAGAGGATCATTGTATGCCACTTTATGTGAGATGTTATTCTTTTTTCATGTTGGAGGAGAACATCTTGTGAGTGAGTGTTCTTATAGAAGAATGTCTCCTCGGAGAGACATGTCACTCCACACAAGGGGGTTTATCCTTTTATTGATAGAGATTGCATCACGCACTCATCAACTAATGGCCTCCCCACTCTTGACACCAGGCCCAGAGACGTAGTCAACACTCGAGGAATTTAGTTATCATATTGCGTGTTTATGGTTGTTCATGATTATTGTTTCTTGTTTCATGTTAATGGTTTATTGAATTTGTTTTGAATATGCATCACTCATGGTTTCACTAGAGAATGTAAGTGCCAATAAAAGGTCCTACAAAATGGGAATTTTTGTTTGAAATCATTCACGAAAAATTTATTAGATTAGATGCATAGTGTAGATTTTAATCCCATATAGAAACTACCTACATACGAATTCTAAAAACAGAAAATAAACAATGGGGAGAGCATAAAACATAAAACAAATATACTGTCACAGAGATTTTTCTCTGGATCCCAAAATTGGGACTACCAAATTTATTTTTTATTATGTTCCTTTCGATGTTACAATACACACACATATATATATACATGTCGAAGCATCGATAAACCGCAATCCATTAAACCTGGATTAGAACATAATCGTAGTTCCCTTGACCAAATCTACAAAAGACCATTGTCAGAAAACCATCATGCCCAAAACCATGTGCGAAATCCATGCACAAAATCATACGTAGGTTCACCCACCTAATATAAGGTCCAAAAAATATTTCTCGGGGCACTACTCTGGACCTTGTGTAAGGGGGATACCACCCCCTTGCATACCCCCCGATAGGGGGGGCAGCCAACTCCACTGTGATCCCCCGGCAACACCCCACACAACATATTGGGGGGGGCTTATGCCCTTCCTATAAGCCCCCTATGTGTGGTGTAGTCGTGGAAAGAATATGACACAACCCAACACAACACGCATATGATCAACCATCTCCCATGTAGCGTCATCGGGTTCAAAGTGCTTCCATTGCACTTTAACTTGCTCGATTGCTCATTTCTGTAGCATGAGCACATTACATATGGTTCCACCTACAATATAGACCAATCAATTACATGATCAACATCCTTCACACACTTCTTAAGCAATGAAACATGTAGACCATAATGGAATTTCATTGTTGGAGGCAGTGCAAGTCAGTAGGCCACTGGTCCAGTGTTATCAAGGATCTCAAAAGGCTCACAATATTGAGGTTCCAACTTGGCACATAATCCAATCCTCAAGGAGCTCTTCTTGGGATTGATACGCAAGTACACATGTTCCTTAACCTGAAAATCCTTAAATACCTTGTGCTAATTTGCATAACTCTTTTGTCTGTCGTGTGTTGCATTTATATTCTTCTTGATAACCCGCATTTCCTATTCCATCTCTACCAACATTTCTAGTCAAATTAGTACCCTTTTCAGTAGATCACTCCAACTGATGGGAGTATTACAACTCTACCCATAAAGTGACTCAAAATAGACTCATATTTAAGGACCCTTAATACTCATTATTGTATACAAAATCTACCAGTGGGAGATACTCTTCCAACTTCCTCTACTAATGCATGACATACATCCTCAACATGTCCTCAAGAATCCAATTAACCCTCTCTATGCATCAATTTTTCTGCAGATGATAAGCTCTACTGAAATCCAACTCTATACCCAAACTCGCAAACAACTCTTTCCAAAACCTGGAATTGAACTTGGAATCTCTGTCTAACACAATATTCTTTGCAAAACCATGCAGTCTCACTATATCCCTGATGAAAGTTTAAGCTACCTCACTAGCTGAATTATTAGACTTCACTGGAATGAAGTGAGCTACCTTTGTCAACCTATAAACCATAACCACGATGGAATCATGATGTATGGATTTCCTCAACAAACTTGTAATAAAATCCATGGAAATGGCCTCTCATTTCCATTATGGAATCATAATCAACTGTAATAACTGACCTGGGTGCTTGCACTCTACTTTTAACTTTTGACAATCCAAACACCTAGCGATGAACTCATCCACCTCTTTCTTCAGATTCGACGAATTATAAAACATTTTCATAGTTGTCAATGTCTTTTGATATCTCGGGTGACCTGAATATGGCTTAACATGAAATTACCTAAAGATAAGATTATTGAGCTTACTACTGTCAGGAACATAGATCCTATCCCTAAATTTCATGAAACTATCTGTTGTGATATGATAATCCACATCCTGATCACATGTACTCTTCTCATGTAGCTTGTGCTTAGGTTGTTGCTACATGTCTTCGTACTGTCCTTCCTACAAGATCTGATCTTTTAAATCCATCCCATATGAACTCATAGCTGTAATGTGATTTAGGTGTAATCTTCTTCTAAGAGCATTTGCGACCCTATTCTCCTTACCCTTAATTTATTTGATCTCGAAGTCAAACTCACTGAGCATAGCCAACCACTTAGATTTCTTGACATTTAGATTAGGTTGGTCAAAATAGTATCTCAGCCCACTATGATCACTTATCAAAATGAACCTCCTTCCAAGAAAATAGTGCCTCCACATCTTTAGTGGATGAATGATCGCTGCTAATGCAAGATCATGAGTTACATAGTTCTACTTGTGCTCATCCAATTTCCTTGACATGTAGCATACTACATGGCCCTCCTGCATCAGAACTCCATCAAGTCCTCTTTTGCAAGAATATATAAATACCACAAACTCTTTATCTTTATATGCAATATTTAGAAATGGAGTATTTGTAAGCGACCACTTCAACTACTCAAAACTAGCTTCAGATTCCTCTCTCCATTCAAATTTTTTTCTTTTTGCTGCAAAGATGTAGTAGGATACACAATTCGTGAGAAGTTACTGATGAAACTCCTGTGATAACCTACTAATCCCATGAATTATTTGAATTCATTCACATTCCTAGGAGTTACCCACTCCATGATAACCCTGATATTTTCCAAGTGCACTGTTATGCCTTCCTTGGAAACAACATGTCCCAAGTGATTAACTTTTGTCTGAAATAAATGACACTTACTAAGCTTAGCATAAAATTGATGCTCTCTCAACAATGTTAACACTACTGCTAAATGTTCTACATATTCTTCCTAATTCATAGAATATATCAATATGTCATTAATGAATATTATCACAAACTTGTCGAGATAAGGAAACAACACACTATTCATCAAACACATGAAAATATCTAGAACATTAGTCAAACCAAAGGAACCACATCAAACTCATAATGCCCATACCTAGTTCAAAAAATAGTCTTGTAGATGTTGTCGTATTTGATGCGTACCTTTGATATCTTGATCTGAGATAAATATTTGAAAACATTTTTGCTCCATTGAACTAATCAAACAAATCATCAATCCATGACAAAGGGTACATGTTCTTGATCATCACCTTGTTCAACTACTTGTAGTCAATGCATAACCTGAGAGTACCATTTTTCTTCTTCAAAAACAACATTGATGCACCCAAAGCTAACAGACTTGGCCTAATGAATCCCTTGTCAAGAATTTCCTTAAGTTGAGATTTCAATTTCACCAACTCTAGAGTAATCATCTTGTAAGGCTCTTTTGATGTTGGTGCTAATCCCAACATCAACTCAATAGAAATGTCCACTTCCCTATGAGGCGGTAAGGCTCCTTTGATGTTGGTGCTAAGAGCATCTGCGACCCTATTCTCCTTACCCTTAATGTATCTGATCTCGAAGTCAAACTCACTGAGCGTAGCGAACCATCTAGATTTCCTAGCATTTAGATTAAGTTGGTTAAAATAGTGTTTCAGCCCACTATAATCACTTACCAAAATGAACCTCCTTCCAAGAAGATAGTGCCTCCACGTCTTTAGTGCATGAATGATCACTGCTAATTCAAGATCATGAGTTACATAGTTCTACTTGTGCTCATCCAATTTCCTTGACTCATAGCATACTACATGCCCCTGCTACATCATAACTCCACCAAGTCCTTCTTTGCAAGAATATATAAATACCACAAACTCTTTATCTTTATATGCAATGTTTAGAAATGGAGCATTTGTAAGCAACCGCTTCAACTACTCAAAACTAGCTGCAGATTCCTCTCTCCATTCAAGTTTCTTTTCTTTTTGCTGCAAAGATGTAGTAGGATACAAAATTCGTGAGAAATTACTGATGAAACTCCTATAATAACCTACTAATCCCATGAATTATTTGAATTCATTCACATTCCTAGGAGTTACCCACTCCATGATAACCTTGATATTTTCCAAGTGCACTGTTATGCCTTCCTTGGAAACAACATGTCCCAAGTAATTAACTTTTGTCTGAAATAAACGACACTTACTAAGCTTAGCATAAAATTGATCCTCTCTCAACAATGTTAACACTACTGCTAAATGTTCTACATATTCTTCCTAATTCATAGAATATATCAATATGTCATTAATGAATAGTATCACAAACTTGTCCAGATAAGGAAACAACACACTATTCATCAAACACATGAAAATATCTAGAACATTAGTCAAACCAAAAGGAATCACATCAAACTCATAATGCCCATACCTGGTTCAAAAAGTGGTCTTGTAGATTTTGTTGTATTTGATGCGTACCTATTGATGTACCTATTGATATCCTGATCTCAGATAAATATTTGAAAACACTTTTGCTCCATTCAACTAATCAAACAAATCATTAATCCATGACAAAGGGTACCTGTTCTTGATCATCACTTTGTTCAACTACCTATAGTCAATGCATAACCTGAGAGTACCATTTTTCTTCTTCACAAACAACATTGATGCACCCAAAGCTAACAGACTTGGCCTAATGAATCCCTTGTCAAGAATTTTCTTAAGTTGAAACTTCAATTTCACCAACTCTAAAGTAATCATCTTGTAAGGCTCCTTTGATGTTGGTGCTAATCCCAACATCAACTCAATAGAAATGTCCACTTCCTTATGAGGCGGTAACTCTAAAATCTCTATTAGAAACACACCGTGAAACTGCTGCTCAAAACATTAACATCGTCAACATCACCTTTGTCACTCGAAATATGGAACTTAAACAATACACATCCTTTCCTACAACTACACTTTTCCTACATCGCTATAACCAAGGTTGGAATTTGACAGGCGCTTTTCCTGTCATAGGGAATTTGGCTCGTAAAATACGTTAAAAATTTATAAATGATCTTCATTGGTGACGGGCATTAAATGGTGTATAACTTATATTTGATGGCCTAATTTTTTTCGAAAATGTATTAATACCTTATTTTTTTACTCTTCCATTAGCCGAGTGCGAGCATCGAAAGTGAGACCGATTGGAAAAAGATCTGTTTGTGACGAAGAAGAATAGCGAGTCAATATTTAGAGAATGATGGTTGGAGAATTACTTTTGGAAAGCCTGGGAATGTTCGTCAGTGTAGCGAATTAATTACGTACCTTCCTCCACACCTCCTGAGTCCCAACATAGATCATGAACTTCGCCATTACTTTGAATTTGAATTGATCTGTCATGCCAATTTGATTTGGAATTTTGTGGAAACCACCCACCCAGCTAGGAACTGTAAAGACTCACACTTGTTAGATTAAAAATCCTTCCCAAGTGTGCAGGGAGAGATCCCGTGAGGTTATTCTCCCATAAACACAATATTTCCAGGTGGACCAGGTTTACGATCGAGAGCACTTATGGTGCTCAGCGCGTCAATATTTTGCAGGATTTGTCTAGAAAGCTAGTTCCAGAGATAAAGCTCTATCATCTTAGAAAACCTCCTCAAACTGATAGGAATGTTACCTTGAGAGACATTTCCATAGAGATCTAAGCTGTTCAACTTCAAATTACCCAACAAAGAAGGGATTTCTCCTTCCAGGCTGTAGCGTTTCAGCCATAGTTGTTGCAAGTGCATCAAATAGCCAAGAAAAGAAGGAATCGATCCACTTAACAAATTTTGATAGAGAGACAGGGTCTCCAATTTGGGTAACATGCCAAAGCCTAGAGGAATATCTCCAGAGAAACTGTTATACTCCAAGTTCAGATGGTGCAACTCAGCCAGTTCATGGATGCGATGCGGCAAGCTTCCCACGAACATGTTCTCTAACAAATCCGACGTCTACAAATGGTTGTGCACCGAAGGTCCATGGGGTAACAAACCTTTGAAATAATATTCTCGGGCAGTATCACCTCCTTTATATTTTCAAGGCCGCATATAATAGAACTCAACCTTCCTGAAATGTTAGTGTAGGAGATATTAAGTTTAGTAATTTCATTGAATCGAGTATTACAAAACACTGCATTCCAATTACACAAACTCTCATCAAATGTATTTCAACTGCTCAAAGAATTATTTATGTCAATCCATTCCATGCTTTTTATCTTTCTTTCTTCCTTTGAGATATTCATGGCATTGCACTGAACGACAACTTACGACAGATCTTTGATGAAGATGCAGACGATTTTGGATTGGGAGAATCAGAGTTGTGAGCACAAGTGACCCATGGTTGGTTGGTTGCTTGATATATTGGTTTTGCTTTGTTGGACATCGATATAAGATTCTTTCTAATGGATTTTTTACTGGAGGCCCAACTTTGAAATTTTTTAGTGCAGGAAAGAGCTAGGTGCAAAGTTGTGTTTCGAATTCCAATCCATTGGATGCTGTTGTAAGGTTGGATTATGTTTGATATATTTATATTTATATTTTAATTTTAGTTTTATAATGGATTGATAAACTATTGTGATTTATGTTTTTTATTTATTTAAATGACAATCTTTTAATATAGTGGTACAAACAAATAATCCACATTCTAAAATTTGTTGAGTTGATTATTTAATTCTTTACATTTACACTATGATAACGTTTATAGGGAAAGGGACAATCATATAAATTGTTCGTGTTAGTTAAAAATGGTTAGTGAACATATTTTAATGAATATTACTAAATAGTTTTTAATTAATCTATGATTTAATTAAATCACCAAATTTAAATTAATTTTCTGTAAACAAATTGTTATTTTTTTGTTATTTTACTAAATCATGATTATATAATGCTTGTAGGCTAACTAAAATTAGAAATAATGTTGAAGAATTAAATTGTAAAATAATGTAGATATCTTACTTTGGAAACCTTTTTGACAAAACCATCTAAAAATGGCCTTTGTTTGGCCCTTTTTATGCTTGCGTAATTATTACAAAGAAAAGCTATAATGTCGTAGATAAAGATTTTGTATATTTTTACTCCTAGGCTTCACATTTTTAATCCTTCTTTATTTTCTTTTGTGCCATTCATATTGCAAGATTTCAATTTTTTGTGGGTAAATCTATTTAGGCCCGTTTAGATATAGATATGCCCACACCAAAACAAATTTGACTTGCTTTGAGATGTCTTGTTCATGGTGAGATCTCATCACGTGCTCGATCAATATCATTGAATTCCCATAGGTATCACCCAGATGTTCACCATGTTCACACTCCTTGGAAGGAATGTCATTCAATAACTCAAAATTCATTCATTTGATCAGGGTAAGTTGGATTAAAATCCAAGTCCAAATAGTTTCCTTGAAATCCAATGAATATGCATCTATCTCTTATGAAAATATCATTAAAAATCCCATTTGAATGAAACAAACTTAGTGCATCATTGAACTGACGTGGCCAAAAGAACAAAAATTCTTCCTTTTCATAATGAATTTGGATAACAATCCTACTTGTTGCCACTCGCTCTCCTTGAGTGTATTGTCCACCCAACCTTATTGAATTGTTTGGGTTGGGGTCCTTTCATACTGTTGTTGAGCCTCGAACCTGCACCTTCCTATACACCCTCTCAGCCTTCTTTTTCCACTCATTTCATTCACCAAGTTGATTAAATCATTGTATTTTAGTTTAAAAAAGAGCTTTTGACATGGTTTTCTAACTACGCTGATGACTGTTGTTTGGTTTAGAATTTTTTTCAGACAGCTGCGGAAGCTTCTCAGTTTCCGCAGCCGACACAGGTTTCCGCAGCTGACTCAGGTTTCTGCAGCCAGCACAGGATTCCGCAGCCGTTTTGTCAAACACCATGCTACAGGTGTCCTCTGAAGAAACGAGCCACATGGGCAAGTTACAGGAGTCAAGGACATGAAACGTGTCCCTCCAGATCATCCAGCACGCCCATAAAAGCCCGCGGTCAAACAAGGGGCAAAGGATAGTCAACGGAAGTGTTCAGCGGCGGCACGACTCTGCGTAGCTCTATTTTTGAGCACGTGAAGCTACGTGGCACAGTCCTTAGCCACGAAGACATCCTGATAGCGTGAATCCAACAGCCATACCTCTCAGATTTAATAAACATGATGACAGTTACCTAGATCCGGGTTGAAGAGGATTTACGTGTCTCTGGCAGCGTGGTTAATAGTGTAGATTTAGTTAATTTGTTTAGCTTTCTTTCCTTATAAATAACGCGTCCATGAACGCTGTAAAAGTTAATCTCTGGTAATGTAATTCGAAGTTGTTGTATTTCCCCACTGCACTTTTACGTTGGTGTTTAATATATGAGAAGACTGGTTTAAACTTAAGCTTGTAGCTGTTCATTGAATCGGCTGAAGTGGTAGAGGGCCCCTGCTTACTAAAGCCTTGTACAGTTGTCCTTTAACTCTTGCATTACTTTTTTCCTGTTCATGTATATTAGCTGTACAGTTGTCATTTAAATGCTACGTTTTATTTCATCATGTATATTAGCTGTACATAACAAAGCTTTTTGATTTCTGTTGATTTACATTTTCATTGCTGCTCGTTTATGGTTACAAGTGATCAGTGTTTTCTGCAGGTTTTCTTAGGCAGCCCGGGGCAATTTTTCACCTTTTCTTTTTATAACTATTGGCATACGAGATCATCTTGTCTTTGACGCTGACTCTTGTTTTCTGAAGTTTGATTTCCAGTACTGTCATTTCCTTAAGTTGTACATTTATTTTATGCTCTTAGATATCATGCTATTCATCTGTTAACGGTTTCTTTCTATAATCAAATAACTTTATTAGGAACCAGAATATCACTCATTATAGCTTGACTTAGTTTGCTTTAGATCTCACATTGCTTGACTTGTTCATGATTGTTTCTCACAGGGTAAATTAAGCTGAAAGGCAAAAGGTCAAGAGAGTTAAAGTAGTGTGATTAGTTTCTTTTATGCAGTTTAACTTCTTTTAGATTTCACATTGCTTAACATTTCATGATATCTTTTCACAAGGAAGATTGAGTTGAAGAGTTGAAATAGTGTGGATTAGTTGTTCTTACTTTTGAATTTAGTGTAGATTTCACTTTCATTTTCATTCAGCAACAAAGATACTGGGCCGATGTCATTAGTTCATTGTTTGATGTCTTTATTTCTTTTTAAGAATTGATTTCATTGTAGTTATTTTAAAGCTTTCTTTCTTTTAAGTTTTGAAAAACCACTTAGAGATCACCATAATCATCCATATTTCACTTGCTTTATCACCTTTTCATCATCTCACATTAGGGAAAGATAAATCCAAAAACAAATTTAAAAAAACTAAAAACGACAAAAGACTAAGGAAATGGTTATCTAGTACATATAGTACACTTCACTTCGTCAGTTTATGAACCCCGGGTTGACATTATAAATAGCAATTTAGATCACACTAAATTGACCAAACAACTGTCACTAACTCACCACTCACCCGTGAAAGATATCCTATGTCACAGTTGTTTGGCACAACCCAACTTGGCCCAAGTTTTGGTCAAAACTCTGCATCTTAGGGAGAAAAAGTGTAGGGTACCATGGAGCTATGTACCGTGAAATGTTTTAGGGGCTTCAGGGTGGGTCGAAGTCCCTTATTTTTGTACAGGGTTTGGGTAATAGTTGATTGTTTTTAGGAGGACCATGGTACTTTTATGTACCCGTTGATGTAATTAGTATATATAGGAGCAGGATGTAAGCCAAATTAATGATAGTAATAATAAAAATGATACAAGTATAAGGAAATGTCTATGTAATCTGTGTTTTGGGTCTTGAAGGAAAGGCTCCGCAGCTGAGTGCACAAAGACCTAAAAGTCTGCAATTGAGTGGTTAGACACCTGCAGCTAGGTGCACAGGTCAAGGATTTGTACATTGTTTAAAGGAATTAACATAAGAAGTGCAGTTTTAATGGAAATAACTTGTGTATGATTATTGTGTATATTTTTCTTTCTGTTCAGTATTTTGGTTATATTTTACTTATGCGCAGTATTGTTTATGATTGTTAATGACATGGTTAAGTAGATAATTCAACCTTGCGAAGTAATCTATGTATGTTAAGGATAAAATAACATAAAAATACCACATCGTATCATCCCTCAAGGCTGCAGAAACTTGGTTCTACATCCTCCCATATTCGCTTCGGGTGAAAATGTGATCTGCTTGCAGGTCGTTGCCGAGAGGGCTAGTGATTGAGGCTTTTGTTGGTGCGTAGTAAAAGATCGAACTTGGGTCAAGCCCAACCTAAGCCAACAAATGCTTCCATCCTTGGGATCAGAATTTGTTTGAGGGATATGTTTATGTGGTATCCATCGAAGAAATAAATTCAGGATTGGGTAGAATAGAAGGAACGTGAATTTGGAGACCAAGATAATAGAAGCCCTCATCTTTCAGCTGAAAGGTGGTTGGAGGAGTATATTTTAAAATATCAATATGAAATCTTCTTTGGTTCATTTCATGTTGAGTTGTACGTGTGGTTATCAAGGTTGATGGAGAGAAAAATTGTTTTAAAGGAGACGAACCTAAGGAGTGGACTCGTGGATTGATACAATGACTCAAGAACACCAACAATCAGATCTCAGGAGTTGTTGACTTTTTGGATTGATAGCATGTTGGGAGGATTCATTACTGAGTTCGTGGTAGACTTGACTATGTCCTACAATGAAGTAGAACGATAATTTTTCAAAGGGCCATGAGGTAAGTACTTGAGATCTTTAAAACTCTGGATTAAGATTCTTTTATGTGAAAAGGGAGTTCTATGAATGCAACAAGATTATTAGATTACTTATTTCTGGAAGAAGATTTAGAGAAGAGACTGGAGCAATGCGAAGTGGTAAAAGATATAGAATAGACACTAGAAAGTGATATCGTGTCTAAGATCTGAAGAATTTCATAGAAAGTGACTATAGCCCTCTTCTAAGTGAATCTAAAAGTGAATAATACCTCCGTGAAAACCACGAAGTAACTCTAGAGTATTCACCCTTTGAGCGTGAAAGGTCACTAAAGCTAGAATCTAACAATAATCAGGATAATTTTGGTTTTCCTTATCCCCCTACCCCCCTACCCGCCCTACCCCCCACCCCCTTTCCCTTATGAATTCCCATCACCTCCCCCTCTAAGAAGGAAAATGGTCAATGATATTAATCTACATGTGTTTAAAGGAACTGGATCAGAGGATTCATAACAATTCTAGCTTTTATACGAAGCGGCATGGATAGCAAAGCAGGTCCATGATGAAAATAAAAAGAAGGCGCAACTTGTGACGACATTTCGAGATAGAGCGTTGACGTGGTACATGAAGTATTCGAGCAATCAGATCAGATCATTCACAGACATTAAAACAATGTTGGTAAAATAATTTAAGAAGCCAAAATCTGAGTCGCAGTGTATCACAGAGTTAAAGGAGATCAAACAAAGGCCTACTAAGTCTGTTTGGGAATTTGACCAGAGATTCAAAGTATTATTGGATCAGGTGAGCTTCGACATAGCTCTACAACAACATAAGGAATGGTTCATAGTTGCACTACTGCCACATATTAGGTTGCCTTTGACACAACAAAAGATAGAAACTCAAGCTGAAGCTTTAGAATAGGCGATGAAATTAGAATCTTCACCTATTAGAGATACCAATGCAGGTATGCAACAGATTCAGGGTTAGATGGAAAATTCGGCTCTGCAGTTCCAAGATATGAAGAAAAGTAAGCAAGTCAGAGAAGAAGTGTGGTGTACAAAGTGAAAATTAGAAGGCCACTCTAAAGAGAAATGTCCTCTCTTTATACATTACATGGCTAGTGGAGCTCCGAACCCTTTGAATGCCAGATCCAACTTATGGCTCAAGATTTGTAGAACTAGAGGTGAAAATCACTTAGAAGATTGTTATTTGTTGCAAAAATATGTGCAGACTCCAAAGAATCTATATTGCAAGTTCTATAAATCGGCGGGACATGATGAAAATAACTGTTAAGATTATGAATTAATGATGGATCATGGTGTTGACACATATAAAATCCAAGATGAAGAGAATGTATAGGAAGTAAATGGACAGTGTGGTGGTCGAGGTGGCTATCAAGGAAGAGGTCGAGGTGGTGGAGCTGATTGAGGCCATGGATAGATTATTTGCTACAACTCCAACCAGGTAGGTCACTTTTTAAGAGATTGTCAGAATCCTACTACGACATGTAAGTATTGAAAATCATTTAATCATGTAATTGAAGAAAGTCCAGTACTTATGGAAAAATGCAAGAAAATAAAAATCAACACGTGACATAGAACATTTAGAAGATGACTACGCAACCGAGGACCAATGAACCTCGCATTAGTATTGTAAGAAGGAGTGGAGTTGTGAGTAGAAATGATAAAGTAGATGGAAATAAGGACGTTGAAGCCACATGGGTAAGAAATATTGTGGAGAAATCTCTTGCCTTTAATATTCAGAAGGAAAAAGAAGTGTTTATGGAGGCCAAGTGAAGCTTTATGGATGTTGGGGCTTCGACTTCTAGCATGCAATGAAAACTAATGCAGAAGAATAACTACGATATAATATCAACTACGACACAAGATATGGATCTAGGTATTTTAAAGTCTTTCCTACAAACTTGCATGAAGCTATTAAGAAACTAGAAAGTTGTAGAAGGGATGTAGGAATTAATAGATTCCTTTGCTTCTAGAGAAGTACGATGAAGTTACATGCATGCAGTTAACAATTTACATTGACATAAGAGGAGGATTGGAAAAGAAATGAGACTCACTATGTATATTAGAGAATATTACATGGATCAGGTTATTTTGGATTTATGTTTTGATGCCAATGTTTTACCAAAACAAACCTAGGAATTCATGGGTAAGCCAAAGTTACAATGGTCACCAATTCAGTTGAGAATGGCCAATCAACAGAAGATCGTTCCCTTAGGAAGACTATCCGGTGTGATAGTATACATTGAAGGAGTTCACATTATTACAGACTTTGAAGTAATAGAAATTATGGATGATAGAAACCCTATCCAGCATTTCTTGGACTGGATTGGGAATTTGATAATATCGCTATAATCAACTTACAGAAGAGGAAAATGGTAATTGAAAAGGACAACATGAGAGTAATTGTTCCATTGGACCCATCAAAAGGGGTGAGACTTCTTTTTGAAAATCATCTTGCGCTTTTTCAGATTAATCACCCCATTCATGTCAGTGGCCCAATCAATTCCTAAGAGCGTAGGGTGGGGACTATTGTCACCAACAATATATATCACTTCAAAGTCTGTTAGCATGCTTGTTCCTTCAATATCCACAGTGATTCCCTACAATCACCCCAGAGGTATTATCTTTTGTTGGTTTGCCGTGCGCAACTAAATAGGAGACCACTGCAGCATAGGCCTCCCCATGCGCTCCCATGTCTACTTCGGTAGAATGTTCGTGTCTGAACCTAAATCCAAAATTACTTGGTCCATATCATATTCTCCAATCTACATGGTTAACATCATTTATCTTCTTGTTCTTGTATTTTTTTTTCCAATCTTTCAGACTATGCACGGTTCTCGTTGTGCGGTCCTCACACATCTGTTAATGAGTTCCTGTAATCCATTTACAACCTTACTATCACGCAGTAGCTTCATGCACGTTTCCAGGAATAGTGTGAGCATCAATGGGTCAATTTCTAGCTTTGGTCTATCTTTGCTTCCTGAAGTGGAGGCATCAACGAAGCTCTTCTTAGCTTCCATAAAGGTTTCTCGAGCGTGCTCCAAATAAAACTTTGCTTCTTTCGCCGGAGCTTTGTGAACCCAAGAACTTTCTTCGGGTTATTTTCTTTTATCATCCCCCATCGTAATTCAAATTCAGAGCACAATATTCACATTTGGATTATCCTCGTGTGGCTCAGACCTCATCATTTGCAGGTTCTAAGTCAGGGGAGGTGGTAGCACTCCCTTGTCACGTACCCTTGCTATCAATGTAGGACAATCCACCATCTCATGATCAAACAAGGTACAATACAGACATGATGGACGCATCGGATTCATACAATCATGGGCATAATGTCTTGTCCGTCTGCAATTGTAGCATATCAGTTGTCCGCGACCTCTCCTAGGTCCTCCTCCACCTTGCCCTCGTCCACTCCCCTAGAATCCGGTTCACACCATCCCTGCTCCTTAGTCTAGGGGTCGTGTTTTGGCCTGAACCCTGTAGGTGGGAGTTCTATCCATCATTAGCTCATAACTTCTACATTTGCACTCATCGTGTCCCTCCGATCTACAGAAATTACAAAAAAACTGTTGCGAGTTCTGCATGTACTTTTGCAACAAATGGCAGTTGTTTATAGCATGCTTTCCTCCTATTTGACAAATCACACACCATAGAGTAGGCACCGCACTTGGTCCTACTTGTGATTCTAGTCTTAACGACATCAGTCCCCCTCCCTAAGGTAATTTTTGAATATTGGACAGTGTTCTTTATCATGGCCTTGACCTTTGCATTTCACACACCACACCTCTTCGCGTGCTTCTGGTCGGACTGCTCTGTCCTGTTTTAGACTCTACATTTATAGGCATAAGTTTTTCAACTCCGCGTGGATATACTAAACCCCCAAGTTAGGATCCTATATTGGGGTCTCATGCAGCCTCATCGCGATCTCTAAAGCCTCTACCTGAGTTGTTAACCTTTGTTGCGACAACGCATTCCTCAAATGCGGCGATAGTGATGCTACAAACCATTCGTGGTGTTGTCCATCCGTCAGAGTCATGTTAGCTTCACGAATCGTGCACTTTAGCCTCTGATCCAGCTCCCAGGGAGTCTTGCCTGGTAGCATCGTGATTTATTTGAACCCAATGATTGACTGCACTTCTGAATTTGGCCTGCTAAATTCCCTAGTTAGCGTAGCTTGGATAACTGTGATTCCCGCATTCAGATTATCACTTGAGTGCTTGATGTATCAGGTGAGCGCAAGATCCTGCAGAGCACTAACCAATGTTTCTTTCTTGATATTATCATATGTAACTCCCTACACTTCTCATACAGATTTTACAACGAACCAAATCTTGTTCGGGTCTTCATTTCCTACTCCCTTGAACACAAGCAACTTTATCGAGCTTTCCATCTTAAAACGCAATGGTGGCAAAGATGGTATGGTGAAGATGGAGGTGATGACAGTGAAAGCAACAGTGGTTTGGGTGGAGGCGGTATCCGTAGAATCCTCTGCCTTATCAAATGGATCACACTTTGCAGAGATACCTTTGCGAGCTCTTCCTCATCCCCTCACAGAGGTGAAATCAAGGGGCTAGTCTCTAGTCCTGCACTTCCTTCATTTCTGTAAATTCTCCCTCTTCGCGTAGCCCCAAACATCAATGTAACTACATAATCCTTTGTTCGTACAATAGCATTTTAATCCAAGTTTTCAAAGACTTTAAGTACTTACCTCACAGTCCCTTCAAAAAGCATCGCTTTGCCTCGCTATGGCTAACTGAAGTATCTACCGCAAAATCAGTAATGAATCCTCCTATAATTCGATCAAGCCAATGATCAAAAAGACATGAAATCTTATCCTTCGATGCTTCCAATCTGTGCACCAACTCTTGGGCCCACACAATAGGTCCATCGAGCTTCCACCTTCCTTGGCTATCTCCTAGCTTCGCGATCCACTCGTACAACTCATTAAGGAAAGATACGAAGAAAATTTCGTGAATTTCTATGTATAGGTAGCAGTCTAACCACTCTTCCTTTGATAGTCATGGATTCCTATTCTTTTGTGCTACAAATTCGTGAATTTTCCTGTTCAACCACCCTTCAATCTCCTTCTTGGTTGGATTCCAATGATGCGACATCAGACATCTCTATGGAGATTCTGTTCTCGGCAACAGAACCATTTGTTGACTTGGTTTGGCCTAACCCAGGTTCAGAGTTAATTAGCTAGACAAATCCCTATACTACTGGCCCTTTCAACAATAGCCCATGGCGCGCGAATTGAGGTCTCACTCGAAGCAGTATGGGGGGATGCTAGAATCAAGTTTCCGCACCCTTGAGATGTCTGAGGGGTCAGTTTAGTCCAATTGTGAATACCTTCACGCAACCGTAATCAGGGGATGAGGTGATTTTGCACTGCTAAGGGAACAATATGTGCTCTTTTCCTATGTTACACTATAGATCTTACGTATCTTCTTATTACTGTTGATTAAATTCACGAAAATAGATACTTATCTTATATTCACTTATTCAACATATTCATATAAGTTCATGTAGAAAATAAACAATAAACTTGTAATTCATACCCAAAATACTTCAATTCATAAAATAGGAAAAAGACACATAGAATGAAATGAAAATTCTCTTTCTTACTTTCTCCATGGTTACAGACTCGACTCACCTTGCGCACTTAGTTGCAGTGGTCCACGCGCTCAGCTACAGAGCCTTCTCCTACTCTACGACCCAAAACATGACTTTACACTTCCACCAAGACTCAATTTTTCATCATTAGATCTTACTTGGATCTCTATCCCTTTACACTTAGAGCCTCACTCTATTTATACAATCCCATGGTCCACGGACCATGGGTAGAACTCTCAAGCTGACATTACATTACAAAGTAAGGGCACACAACCTTGTGACTCAATTACAACATCGTTCTGCATGACCACAATTCGCAGAGTCTTTACATCGGACTTAGTCAAAACTTGGCCTTTAAGCCCCAAAACTTACCTTGGGGGATCCCACACCCAACAACATATTTGATCATAAACCTCTGAAGTTCATCTAATAATCACTAAGAAGGTCTAATTCCCTCTCAAGTATCTACACCAACACTTGTTAGCACATGCATTTGTCAACCATTCATTAAATAATCAAAGAATAACAAGATCCATAACTAGAACATGTTATAGAACCATGCTTATAACCATCATATAATTAGAATATTAACCATGAAAAAACAACCATCAGAGCCACATAATAACAAGTATAAATTCTCATGAAAATAACAGGAAAATAGTTCTTATTAACATATTTAAAATCCAACCAAGTCAGGGACTTCACGTACCACTCAACCATAGATTTAGTTGAACCACATCCTTCTTTCATCCAATCACCCCCGTGCCATATTCTAAGCATGAATGTGGTATCTCAAGACATAAACAACCATGGATTCCCAGAGATTAAATCACCTCCACCTTCAGGCTGCCATGATCTCGCATAATTGGTCAAGAGATCACAAAGCACAAACAATCTTGGATGCCTTAGAATTTCTTTACCATTACCTCGAGGAATTTTCATGTCTCCACCCACCTATCGAGGGTTTCCCAGAGATCAAACCACCTGCACCCCCAACCCTTGCGAATTTTCCTAAGACCACCTCACTTGGTTCCAAAACCTTCCAACAATATAAATCTCAACCAAGAAAGAACCCCATCACACCATGGCTATTAAGGAAATGGCAAGGTAAGGCTGAAGCCCTTTAAGCTAGGAAAAACCCATTCCAATGACACTAAATGAACCAAATGAAAAAATGAATGTACCATGCATTCCTATGTTAGCTAGGAAATCATACATGCAACCTATTACCTACAAAATCCTCCTGCCAGAGGTACTTGATCCAACCTTCCTTTCTTTCCCTTTTACTTCCTTTTCTTTCCCTTCCCTTCCTTGGTTTTCCTTTGCTTACTTTTCCAAGTGCTAACTCTATTTCCTTTGCTCCACCTACTCTAAAACTGGGAAAAATATGTGTGAAAAGTTGTCAACTGATTCTCAAGTGCCTTTTTATCAATAATGTCTCTATTTTATTCATTTTCCTTAAGTTTTTTCTTCAATTTCCCTCTCATGCAAATCTGTGACCCTTCATCTCCCTTTTATCCTATTTTCCTTTATTTTCATATATAAATTCCAATTAATGCCTCTTTTCCTTTTCCAATTTTCTTAGTCATTAATAAACTAAAAGTGACACCCATTAGGATGTTATTCCCACCATTCAACTTGGAATACATGTCCCATGACCTTGTTTTTATATTTTTTACATGGAAAATCAACTAGGGGATGTTACACTTGTTCATATTACCTCGGGTCACAATTATTCCTCCATTTTCTCACCCATTACTTCCCTTACCTCGCTTACAGCATGCCAGCTTAGACTTCTATGCAAGATTTTAGGGGGAGTATTAAGTTTGGTTTACCCCTACATTTTTAGTTATTATTCTTGTCAATTTTACGGAGTATCTTCTTGTGGCCGAGGAGGACGAGAATTGAGGTAGCACTATGAATTTCCTAGCATGCTAATTTGATAGGTATGTCAATGACGAGTTTGTTACTCCATTCATTAATAAATTTATGCTAACATTGAGTCTTTGTTCCCTATACCGGTTCACCCTTGAGTTTATCTAATGGTTTCTTGAATATTTCGTAGATTTTCTCTATAGTCATTTCTCCTCCATATTTGAGACATTTACAAAGTTATTGAATTCATTCTCTAAATTTTCACATAGCCCCTTATCTCAAATGCCTATAAAATCTCTAAATCTACTTGCATGTAAGGAGAAGAAGGTATTTATTAGGTTTTACAAATTTTTAACCATCGCCTTGGTTCTTTTGTTTGGTTATTCTTATGCACTCAGTGTGGGCCTTTGAGGTCAAAGCCTTAGGCATGAAATAACTTGGAACTTTATGTTTCTAAAACCAAAATTTTCTTTTATTTAGCTTTTTAGTGAGTTTTGAAAAATGGTCTACTTTATACATTTTGTTGTGCCATAAACCTATTAAGAAATGTAACTAGTTCTTGTCCTCATAATTGTTGTACTCATTTCAATATGTATCCTATGTAATGAATAAGAAAAGTAAAAGAATAGTATTATTATCAAAACATGGGTTGCATGCTCATTATTAATGGTATTCTAGGCAAAAGCATGGTATTCATGCTTCTAAGGTTTCTTAGGTGTTAGGATTTATCGTCATGAGTCAAAGGAGTCAACATCATGTTTATAAAAGCCTTTAGGGAAATTAGAAATGTAAAAATCATTATTTTTGTGTCTAGAAAGTCCTAGAATCTCCAAGAGTACAATTCAGCCTTGGGATCCTCAAGTCAACCTAAAGGAGGGAATTTGACCACTTGAGAAGGATATAAAAGGAAACAATTCAACCTCATTTATACACACTCACTCACAAAGTTCGATCTGTAGATGGGAACCTAGGAGAAGGAGAGAGAAGTTCTAGAAGAAGTTGGGAAGCTAAAATATCTTGCTTTTGGGCTCTATCTTTGTCACACGTTTGAAGAAGATAGGTTTCCTACAACCAGAAAGATGTTGAAGCTACATGTCCGAATTTCTATGGAGTGAAGTTGTTGCTAGGAGTTGAATTGTAGGAACAAGCTGTTGGATAGAGAAAAAACCTTGTCTCGACCTTCTTTGACCTTGGCAGAGTTATTTTTCTCTAAGTAGGTCTCAGAAGGAGGTTGTATTATGGTTTCCAAGAATCTAGAATGACAAAGTTTTTGGGTCAAAGTTGCAGGTCGAGTAGTAGAACTGATGTTGGTAGGTTAAAGTTTCAAGGAAGAACCAATTTGATACATAAGAAAGGAAGGACTTGAGGAAAGGTCGAATTGGTACTAGGAGAAGGACTTGGTCTAGGGATTGAGTCTTTGTATATCATTTGAAGCATATTATAAGAAGATAAGAGCTTATGGGTTTTCCCCTTGGAGGGGTTTTTCCATGGCTAAGAGGTTATATCTGTGTCCTCTTTTTTTTTTTTTTTTTATTGATATTGTTTGATGAAAAGATCTAACTAAAGAACATAAAGAAGATAACTAAATTTCATAAGCAAGTATCAAGATCAAAGAAAATAAGTTATAATTGTTGCCACTTTAAATTTTCTAATATGATTCATAGCTAAGGTGAGAAAGGAAGGCAACCGAAATGACACTAGAAATAATTGTTGATCAAGGGATGTGAATCTCTGAAGGCCTAAAAGAAGAAGATTGTCTCTTGAAGGGATCTAGTTAAATGCATGTTCGTAAAATACTTTCTGATCTATGGTTTTTATATTTAAGAAAGTCAAATAACTAAATCAATTTTGCAAGAAGGGTGTTGATCTCACAAAAGGAAGTCTACTTGGAAGACATGAATCTTGGAAGTTGTTCATGGAGGAATCGTAGGGAAGATGTGTCAAGGGAATCATCAAGAACTCTTTGAGATTCTTGAATACATCAAGAAGGTTGTAGATATTATTCAAGTAAGTACTCTACTATCTCATAATGGATAAATTTGCAAGTCATGAAAGTTATTTCTTCAAGAATAGCAATAGTCTCTTGGGGAAGTAAAAGTCTTAGCATGGAAGAAGAGGATTCACTTGATACTCACAGAGAAATATGTAATGGGATATGTTACCAAAGAAATTACTGAACCTAGGAAATACAAGACATGAGAACTAGAAATGTACACGAAAGGGGAAGTAAAGGATGGAAGGATCAAGGATTCTCTTATTGCTTTTGTAAAAATTTGAAGACTTCCAAAGCCATGTACGACAAGCTAGTGAATTTGTACTATGTAAGTACAACTTTGTCAAAAGATGTCTTTGCAAAATAAGCTATATAGAATGAAGAACTCGAAGGAGGAGGATATGGAATCCTTCCTCATGAGAGTCTCTCAGTAAAGGGACCATTTGCAAGGACTTGGGGAGCTGCCAATTACTGATTTATAAGTAACCATATGCATTCTAAATGCATTGCCACCGGAATGAAGCAACTTCACAACAAGTATCTACTCCAAGAAAGATCAACTCCCTTTTATGAGTTGTAGGCACAATGCATTCTAGGAGAGTTAAGGATGAAGGCCAAGGATGACATTGAATCTAATGAATAAGCTAAATCCTTTCTTTCCCGAGTCAAGAATATGAAGAAGGGAAATTTTGGCAAGTCCAAGAAGAAAGATATGTCTAAGGTGCAATGCTTCAAGTGTCCATAGTTTAGAAATTACAAAATGGACTATCTGAATCAACACAACCATAAGAGAAAGGATATGAGTGAAGCTCATGTAGTCGAAGTTGTGGGAGAACCCGAGAAGAAGGAAAATAATGAAGAAGTAAAGGATCTTTACTACTAAAGAAGGTTCACTAAGTTCTAGGTTATTTATCAATGTTTTTCGTTTTGATGATATGCTTTGCATGAGCATCATAGGATAGAAGAAAATGATAGTAGCATGTATTAAACTTATATGATTATGTTAATAGAGATAATCTAGGATAGAATGTTAGACCATTTTTCACAATGACCATCAAAATATTATCTAACATCATGTTAAATGTTTTCATCTTGCTTATGATTCAAGCACAGGGGTTTCACTTAATGAACCTCTGACATATCATGTGCATTCATGGAATAATAAACAATACCCCTAATTTGATTACATATTGGAAAATACCTCTAAGAGTCACATTATTTAAACCGATACCAATATGAACCCAATACACCTTCCCAATTTCTAAAACCCCTACTTTCACTAGATATTGTAGGTATCCATTTTTTCATTAACATTTTTGTACCCTTTATTTTTTTCATTAAGTTTGAGCTCCATTTTTTTATACCTACCAATATAGAAACCCTCTACCTCCTATATATCCCCCAATATATTATGTCATTTTTTTCTCAATACATATCCCCCAATATGAATGCACATGGTATGGTATTTCTCCCCTAGTTAATCCCTCGTGGATTCAAGGAGAACCTTCATCTTGGAGCATCCTTGGGAAGAGCATCATGACATAAATAGTATGTATTCTATGTAATGTGGTAAACATGTTGGTAAAATGGGATAAAGGAATGCAATGGGATATGATACAATTTTTTTGTGAAATATATGGATAGCTAGATGATTCGATGAAAACATAGGAATGCAAGTTGTAGAGAAAACATTGGATAAGGTTCAGGTGTATGAGAATATTGTGGAAAAAGGTTGGTTATAATGATATGCTTAAGTATTTATGATGCTAAAAAAGAATAGAACTTGACTTACTTAAGAATGTATAAAAGAGTATGACTTTCTCTATAATATGTATTTGATATTAATTAACATCCGAATGAAAAGTTATTAATTGGTAATCAAGATCGATCCATTGGAACTTTGAAGAAGGAAGGAAAATTCAAGTGGAGATGGTTGATGGGGATGTTGATGAAACAAGAAAGTCACCATGGTGAGGTAAGTCTATTTCATTTTGTTTTGGTTATTTGGTTAACATATTATTTTTCGACCTCGTATAATGTTGTAGGAATACAAGATGATGGTTGAGGCAACTCTATGCATGAAAATTATTGACGAAAGATAAATATCTCGCGCTTGGAAACTTTGAAGTAAATATTTTTTCATATTAGAAGGTAGAATTGTAAGAATATAAGCTGAAGGTCAAGGAAGATCACTTTCACAAGGAAGTCATGATTAGATAGAAGTTTGGTAAGGCTCAATATAATGCCTTCATGTCAAACATGGAAAGTGATGAGTAAGAAATATGACTTGGATCCTGTCTCAAGAAAAAAGAGTGGAGATGGTTCAATGATACGTTGAAAATAAGTATACTTAGTGCACGAGATGTGAAGGAAATATGGATCCATGTAGCTATAGAAAGTTGGTAGTTGATACTCTGATGAAGACAAGATGAAAGGATTGTGGTGTTGACTTCTCCAATAGAAAGGAAGTCTATAATATCCTTTGTTTTTGAAAGGGAAAAAAGGAGTCTCCTTACATAGCAGCAAGGTTCTATTATCAAGATTAAGGGAGATTAGGGATGTCCTCTTGGTTTGAGAGGGAGTGATATTTGATATCACATGCGCATTCTTCTATTCAGGTGATGAAGCAAGAATGACAAAGGATTGGATAAGAATCTGCAGTTTCAGTGAGGATAGAACATCCAAGAAAGGAAAGGGGACTGATACTCCTTGACGATTGGAATCCAAGAGAGGTAGTATTCTCGAGGATTGACACTCCTTGAGGATGGGACAAGAATCCATTATAAGAGTGGTTGAAGAGGACCAATATTTATTTGAGGAATTAGGTATGAAGATCCAAGACAATAATAGTCCTAAAAGGACATACCTTGTGGATATCCATATAGGGAATGTACCTTAGAGAGGTAGTGTGATATCACACATAAAGTCTCCCAACATAATGATATTAAATTAAAGAAGAGCCTATTTGGTTAGGCCTCAAGGAATGTGTTGGTCATAATGATGATGCTTACAGTATGGATTATCAATCCAAATTTTATTGAGAACTCTTTAGTTTGAGATGTGATGTTGTACTGGTTGTACAATTATGAATACCTCCCTAGTTAAGAGGGAGCATTGAGAAACATAACTAGTATTTTTCATCATAATTGTTGTACTCATTTCAATATGTATCCTATGTAATAAACAAGAAAAGAAAAGAAAAATATTATTATCAAATCAACATTTCATGCTCATTATTGATGGTCTTCTAGTAGGTAAAAGCATGTTCTTTATGATTCTAGGGTTTGTTAGGTCTAAGGATTTATCGTCATGAGTTGAAAGAGTCAACATCATGTTTGTAATACCCTTATCGTAAATTTGTAATTGTAAAAATAATTATTTTTGAGTCTAGAAAGCCCTGGAATATCCAAGAATACAAGTTAGAAGAAAGGAGGGAATTCGACCCCTTGAGAAGGTTATAAAAGAAGCCATTTGACCTAATTTTTACACACTTGCTCACAAGTTTTATCTATTAAGGAAATAGTTTGATCTATAGCTTGGAAACTGGGAAAAAGAAAGAGAAGTTATAAAAGAATATGAGAGGCAAAAATATCTTTTCTTTGGGATTTATCTCTCTCACACATGCGAAGAAGATACGGTTTCCGCAGCCAGAAAGAGGTAGAAGTTGCAGGAATGAATTGTTGGGGAGTGAAGTTGTTGTTGGGAATTGAGTTACAGGAACACGTTGATAGATATAGTGAAATCCTTTTCTTAACCTTAGTTAACCTTGGGAGAGTTGTCTTTCTCTAAGTATGTCTTAGAAGGTGGTTGTGTTATGGTTTCCAAGAAGCTGCAGGGACAAAGTGTATGGGTTAAATCTATAGGTTGAGTAGTAGTATTGAAGCTGGTAGGTCAAAGTTGCAAGGAAGAAGTAGTTTGATAAAGAATAAAGGAATGAATTGAGGAAGGGTCAACTTGGTGTTATCACTCAAAAATTCCTCTTGGCTGTGAAAGAAAATTTCCTAAGGTAACCTTTTCAAACTGACCTTGTAGATCGAAGGTTAGAAATTTTAATCTAGAGGGGGACCTCTCTGACAACCTAATCTCCAAGTTTAGAAACTATATGTATATTAAAAAAATGGATAGATATTTAGTAGGTTTGTGTTGAAATAGGGTTTCGTTAGGATGAAGCAATTAATCGATTGGGAAATGGGGTCAAAAAAATAGTTTTCAGATATAGATACCAATATTTTGACTGTATGAATCAAGAGGGATAGAGTCAGGATAGATGGAAAAATATAGACATATAAAACATCATCTGAATGGTAGTAGAAGGAGAAAAAAATCCACTATAGCAAAACATGAAACATGAATCCTGTAAGCTTTAGGAGAAACAGTGAATATGTCTAAATAATATGAACTAGAGCATTAAACTAATAAATTATGCCACATAATCTCATTTAAACACCAGAAGATAACATTTGAATGATATCACATAGAAAGAAAACTATCACAGAAGAAAATTGATTGAGCATACCATCACAGGAATATTTGTATCATGAACATAATATCCTAGTCCTCTTGGCACTTGAAAAGATGAATAATTTGATCACACACACAAAAAAATACTACTTTGTTTCAAAGTCCAACCTTTTTTCCTCCTTTCTAATGTATTATATAGGAAAAATACATAAAATTTAAGATCCACAAAGTCTGGTAGCATAATTGTAAAATATTTACAATATTTGATAGCTTAATTTGCAAAACATAATTAAAATCCTATCTTTCTAGCTATTTGGATCTCTATTTGGTCATTTAAACATTGCTCAAAGAATATTGAAATTGTTGTACGCATCCTCTACTATTCTTCTAGGAAAAGGACGAGTCATAATTGTAGTGTAGGATTTGGAATTGTCCACACCTTTGTAGGCTTCATATCTGGTACGGAAACTCACATTCCTCCCTTGTAGCAAAAATGATACATGAACTTGTGAAATCTAATGAAACTATGCTACTAACACTCTTTAAGGCCCTTATCTCTCGTGTTGACTCATATTCTATTATCTTCCTCATTCACAAAATTTTATGACATATTACCATAATATACCGAAGATAAACTAATTGTCGAATAGATAAACTGGAGCATGCCAAAATGCTGAGGTAAAATGAGGTAAGTTGATTATTCTTCCATAGCTTCTGTAGGATGAGCAAGGAGGTTTAACATGTCTTGGCTTCTTTTCATCCTTCTATTACCTTTATGTATGGTTCTTCTATATTCTAGAGCTCCTTTCCCTTTTTTGCTTGCATACTGTGGTTTCCCCTCTCTTGTAGAATTTTTCTTACCCTTTGAAGACTTTACATTTTCCTCTCCATCAATTATCACTAGTTCCTTTAGCATCAGACTAAAATTTTCTTGAAAAATTAGTATTCATTTAGTTGTAGGACGAGTATGAGGTCTTCTACTATAAATCCTAAGCTCTATTTTTGTGTCTTCATCCCTTATTTCCACACTCTGTTTCCCTTTCTCATTTTTTTCTTCTTTATGCTTTGTCTCCTCTTTTTCTAACATTTTCCTTTTCTATCTTCTTGCTTTTCTTTCATAAACCCTAATATATGGTTCATTTACACTATTTTTCTCAGCAAGCACATCACTAGATTCAACCTCTGTTTCAAAAGGTATGGTTTTGACAAGAGTTTTATCCCTACCCTTTTTTTGTCTTCTAAGTGCAAGGTTTCTCCATGTCCTCTATCTCAGAGATTGCAATTTCTTATCCAAAGCATGTATATACAATATCTTAATCAGTCCATGGTGGCATATGTCATGAGGTAACAGTTCTGGTATGGTTCTGGCCTTAGTGGAAAATTTAAGAATACTTTGATGTAAGAAATAAAGTAAGATCATTTTTCCAAAACTAGCTAAGTGACAGAGAAACATCATATGATATAGATAAACCTTAGAATACCTGCCTTCGCACGTGAAGAAAAGCTGCACATTCCTCAAAATGGTAGACCATTCAGGCTTTAGTATGTTCTATGGAATTCCCACACTCCAATTAGGGTTTTGGAAATATTCCTTAAAAAAAAAGGTTTAAATCCACATTCTCCATTCGTTGCTTTTTGAACCATTTTTATCCTTCGATAGGCAAGCCCGTGGCCTCAACAATTGATTGTTCAGTAAATGCAAACTGCTAATCCCTTATCCTCACTTTCCTACCATAAAATGATTGAATACATTCTTGGAACAAACTCAAATTATAGACATTGAAGCGATAAAAAAATAATTCTCAGCCCGCGTTTCAAAATAGTGACATCATTTCTAGATAAACCTCGAACCACAATCCATCTGACTCAAATATTTTAACATGGTGAGATCTTCCCATATTCAATTTTTCTCACCGTTTCAACACCTTAAATATCCTAATCGCATGCCTAAACCTTGTCTCTTACGACCTTTCTGCACACTATAACACAATTTCTGGAAACGTTGAAAACTGAAAAATTGTCGAATTAGGGTTTTATTTAAAACAACTTTGTTGAGTTTATAAACCCCGCCAAATTTCACATCAGGGTTAACTATGGTACACGATTTCTAAAACCTTTTTTTTTCACTTAAATTTATGAAACAGGTGATTAGAAACTTTATATTTCATTTCGTTACGAAAACATTTCGTAGGGTGATAATGCAAAATATTTTCGTAGTGGCAGCTGTAGGCAGTACAAAAATATTTCGTAGTGATACCTACTAGCACTTGATAAGATTACATCCATTTCAAAACCTTAGGATAAACTTAAATCAAACTTAAATAAAAACCTTTGACCAGTTTATAAGTTTATATCACCCTTCCACAAAACGTTTTATCAGCCAATACACAACCCTTCACTGCTTTATCAACTGAAATTATAATTGGATGATCAAAACCATTCTGAACCCTTTGAAAAGATACAAACCTAGTGCTAACACTTGGTACTGGGAGAAGGAATTGGTATAGGGGTTGGGTCTTTGTATCTCATTTGAAGTAGATTCTAAGAAGAGAAGAGCTTCTAGGTTATTCCCTTGGACAGGTTTTGCGCTGGCTAAGAACCTATATTCGTGTCCTGTTTTATTGATGTTGTTTCTTGATATTGTTTGATGAAAATATCAAAATAAAGAGCATAAAGAAGATAACTAAGTTTGACAAGAAAGTATCAAGGTTGAAGAAAATAAGTTATAACTGTTGCCACTTTACATTTTCTAACAACACCTATACACTCGAAAAGAAAACACAATGAAACATGCAACATTGCTTCCATTGAAATCATGCACAAGGGTTTCAATATATGATTATTTTATTTTCTCCTAGTTTATTTGTTATTACAATAATGACATATTAGTTAAATTCCAATATGTTACCCCATGGGGAATTGGTTATTTTTTTATGTCCATGGGAGCCTTCGAAACCTTAGGATCTTGGGCACAAAACCATGTGACATGCCAAGTGTGCAAAATTTTTATTTATCCTATACGACTAGGGGAAAATTCTTATTTTCTTTACCACTTTGGTTCAGTAAAATAACATGCCTATTGGATGATGAATTCCATCATTTATGTCCATCAATGAAGGGGGGAGAATTTGAGAATGATCAATATGTGAATTCATGACTTTGTTGTTTAAGAATCATCTATTTAAATGTTTCCTTACCAATAATGTAAATAAAACACTTGTACCCATGGAAAAAAATCAACCAATAAGCATTCATATATGAATATGTTCATGCATTTCATATTAATATTGTTCAACACTACATCCCAAAATTTCAGTCATTTTATATTCTGTTGGCACTCATGATTTATATGCCTTTTTTCCTCTATCTATATACTTAGTTCCCTAGGTCTGCTTTCACATTTGTGACAAAGTGCTACACTGTTACATAATATATAGTTATTAAATAAAAAAAAGTTGGTTCTTTCCATATTTTGTATGTATGAATGCCTCTATGAACTACAAATAAACCCTAAATTTTTATTGTCTTCTTTATGTTTATATATTATTTAGATATATGATTACAATTTGGGTCTATTGATACATCATGAAACCATTTCCCTTCCCTAGCATTATTTTCATGATTTCTTCAACTAATGTAAAGTTTATTGATACTAGGATGTCTTATTTCATTGTGATCTATAATTATCTTAAGTTTTATGTTGAAACATGAGATTTTTAAATAGAAATAGGGATAGAGGAAGATGAAACAAAGATAAAAACATAGGGATAAGAACAGAGAGGAGAACCAGGGTGTCTGTTCACTGTCACATCGATTTGGAGGAACTTAGGAAATTTCCCCAAACTGGAATAGTGAACCTTATAAGCTAGCCTATTGCCCAACCTATCACTCAGCCTCAGCAACCTCCTGTTCATAATAGACCAAGAATTGGCATCCCCATGCCATCTCACATGTCGACCCTTCTTACTATTCCCAATAATGATGGTTCAAAAAATGTGATTCCAACACAACCTTTGCATTTTTTTCAAGGCTAGCCTACTATTTCATTACCTCCTCCTCCTGAGGAAAATGTATCTCATCATCTATAGTAAACTTCTTCATGCATTATACATTTTCCATAGGAAGCACCTCATCCTTTTGCACCTGCTAATCAACCTATCACATTTTCTATCCAAGTTTCAAAGCAACCTACCATATTTTCCCATTTGGTTGCTCAATCCTCTAATTGAACAACCAACCGTCAACTTGCTGCAAGCAATTAAAGAAAAAAATACCTAGGTTAATTTATCTGATTCCTCTCATGGTTCCTCACTCTATGACATCTCACCCTCTCCACGAGGTGCGATAGGAAAAAAGTGCCCCATCCCAATTGTTGAAATGATAGGTCATAAATACTATTAGTATAATATGCATATATGGAAATTTTTTGTTTTATTCCATTGTTTAATGTACTTTCACTAACTTACATGTACATGTGGGTTTTTGGTTTATTTATATGGATATTTTTACAAAACTTACTTATATGATGACTTTTTTGGAGGGTTTTTCATGATACATGTGATATATTATTTTTAGAATGCTCATATATTACAGAGTATATATTTTTACATATGGATCATTATCATGCTGGAGAGACAAGGGGTCTTTAGGGAGGCACAAGGGGGTTATACATTGCTATTTAACGATGTTTATTCCAGTATACAAATACATGTTTGATGATGGGTTTCTTTTATAACTATGAAGAAGTTACATTTTATTATGCACTTTACATAACAACATGGTCATTTTATATTTTATGGAACACATACTTTATAATGGACATGTTGGGCATGGGACCCCCCCACGACATGTTTTGGGGCTCAAAGCTGAAGTTTTGAGTTGATATTGTTGTAAAGCTCTGTGAATTGTGGGCACGAAATGTATGTTAGAATCATAGGGTTGTTTGCCCTAGTCTTGAATGTAAGGTCAGCCTACCCATGGTATGGGGACCATGGGATTATATAAATAGAGCAAGACTCTAAGTTGTAAAGAGAGATAGAATCTAATAGAAAATGGGCATGAAAGGTCCTAGAGATTAATTCGAAGTACGAAGTGTGTCTTAGGTCGTAGAGTAGGAAAAGGCTCTGCAGTTGAGTGCGCAGGGTGGAGTCGAGTTTGTAATCGGAGAAGAGATTAATAAATAAAGGTTTTGTTACCAATTTTGTGTATCTGTTCTGAGTTATTAGATCTTTGATATCATTTGAGAATATACTGTGTCTTTACTGCGCGCACTTGTTTGAATTGTGAATATTGTTAAGTATAACTGAATGCATACAAATAAGCTAAGTTAATCAACTAATAGCGGATTACTAGTAAGGACTTGGGTAATAACATTGTTTGGCCCCCAAGTAGGGTTGTGTGAAGGTAGCACCTCAAGCTGTGAGGAACAGGTGAGTGTGCACAGCGAAGTACACGTAGGGTCGAACCACGGACCACTTGAAACCATTAGACATCTCCAGGGTGCGGAAACCTGGTTCAGCACCCTCCCATACTACTTAAGCTAAGTTAATCAACTAATATCGGATTACTAGTAAGGACTTGCGTAATAAAACTGTTTGGCCCCCGAGTAGGGCTGTGTGAAGGTAACACCTCAGGTTGGGAGGAACGGGTGAGTGCGCACAACGAAGTACATGCAGGGTCAAACCACGGACCACTTGAAACCATTAGACATCTCCAGGGTGCGGAAGCTTGGTTCTAGCACCCTCCCATACTACTTTGGGTGAGACCTCAGTCTGCACTTCGCAGATTGTTGTTGAAAGGGCCAATAGTATTGGGATTTGTTTGGCTAAATCACCTCTGAACCTGGGTTAGGCCCCCATAGGCCAACAAGTGGTTCTATAGCCAGGATCAGGATCTGCATAAGGGATGTCTGATGTCGTGTCACTGGAATCTGAAGAAGAAAGAAATTGAAGGGTGGTTGGATAGAAAGATTCACGAGTTCATGGTGTAGGAAAACATGAATCCGTGAATATCGAAGAAACAATGGTTAGAGTGCTACTTATATATGGAAATCCATGAAATTTTCTTTGCATCCTTCCCCTCTGAGTTGTATGAGTGGATCACGAATCTATCAGACAGTCAGGGAAGGTGTAGGCTTGACAAACCGATTATGTGGACTCTAGAATTGGTGTGCAGACTAGAAGCATCAGAAGATAAGATCACGCATGCTGTGGACCATTGGCTCAATTAAATTATAGGAGGGTTTATCACCGAATTCACGGTAGACATGTCAGTCCACTACAACGAGGTGGAACAATGCTTCGTCAAAGGACCGTGAGGTAAGTACATTAAATCTTTGAACACTTGGATTAAATACTATTGTGTGAAAAGCGGGTTATGCGAATAAATTGATGTTTGGGGCTACATGGAGTGGGATGATCTATAGAAACAAAGGTAGCACATAGATAGAGAATAGCCCCTTGATTTTGCCTCAGCGAGAAAGCGAGTAAGAGCTCATGAAATTTTCACCAAGAAGTGTGATCAGTCTGATAAGGTAGCGAATTTTGTGCATACCACCTCCACCTACACCACCACCAGTCTCACCATCTTCACTCCCATCTCCCCCTACACCACCTCTACCACCACCAAAATCAATATGGCGAGCACGATAAAATTTCCAGTGTTCAAAGGAGTAGGGAAAAAAGATTCAGACCAATTTTGGTTCGTAGTAAAAGTGGTAGGGAAAGCACAAGGAGTCGTGGATGACAATATAAATAAGGTAACACTGGTAAGCGCTTTGTAGGATCACACACTGACATGGTACATTAAGCATTCTAAATACCATCTAAATGCGGGGATCGTAGATATCCAAGTGTTGAGGGCCCTAAAATCGGGTCAACAACAAGGGGGATACCCACCCGGTCCGGAACCTGGTTGGCGGCTCCTTACCCGTTTGGTGTAGCGGGTCCGATTGGGGATAATGGGACCAGCTTCCCAATCTAAAGGATGTGTGTGTGTGTAGATTTTGATGATGCTAATCTATAGGTAATTTTAAGCTAATTTAATTCTAAACTCTAAACTAACTCTATGCTACTGTAATCTTACAAAAACAGCACGTCTAATCCACACTAACCCGGGGTAGAATTCTTTCATCATGCGATCTAAAAAGATTTCATACAATAACTGGTAATAAAGATCATTCAACTATCATAAGAATATAAATCAATTAAGATAAACCATTCTACATAAGAAGTTAGGCAAAACAGTTGTGAACAGCATATCGCATAATAAGTTATTCATATGTCAAGCACAAATAAATGACTCCACCATACAAAAGTGCCAAATGGTAACCCACACATTCATACATTAACATATAAACAACTTAGCTGTATATCACTCTAAGAATATAAGCAGAAATTAATCAAGAGACAAAAGTACCATTTATGACTAATTTCACTCACAAACTTCAAGCAATAACGATTTATCTCTACTTACTTCTAACATCTACTAAGAGTACAGAACTGCAACATCAGTAACAGACATTAAAATGCAAACATAAATAAATCTCGATCCATCCATTCATCAAAAACCCCCTTCGAGGGTGAAAAAGTGCCTGTTCTGAGGACAAGTTTTTTGACAAATTTCCGGACCCTTCTCCAAATGCCATGAGAAGGGTTAAATACTACTAACTAACTAATCTTAATTACACAAATTTAGGAAATGGCTTCAAATGACCGCCCTTTTACTAAAACAAATTTATTTCTAAAAATTGAATCTAATTTCTAACCATTTCTGTATCTGCTCCTTAGTGTTGTAAGCAATGCAAGGTTCGCCTGGAAAGAGTCGGCTGGTTGTCTTTTTCTTTTGTTCGAGTGATAAAAGTAGAAATAACAAAAGTTGGCACCTCTTTCTGACAAACTAGAAGATATTTTCGAAAATCTTCCTCTAGCTGGGTGTATTTGCTGTGTGTATACTTAGTATAACCCAGATTTCTTTCAAACTGATTGTGCTGTTGCTATTTCGGTTTCCGGCCGTGCGAATGACTCAATGAGTTAGGGATTTCGTTGCCTGAACAATCTTCCGTTTTGAAAATTGCTTCCGTTCTTTGTTCCAGGCTTTTCTGGAGCATCGTCCCTCTTTAGCGTTTTTCTTTTTGCTTTACCAAGTCTGAGCTTCAGGATCTTTTGCAAACATGCTGCTTTTGTGCGCCTTTGACTCTGAGTCTTGGATAGTCTATTTTCATCAGTGTCTGTTGAGTGATACTCTGGAATTCGCGGTCCTACTGCATGCGGCATCCATTTGCGAAGACATCTCCTCTCTGTTCTTCTAGTATTGGCGCTTTCCCCTTTTCCTTAGATGTTTCCTGCATATAGATTTATATTAGTTGCTGCCTTACAGTTTACGCAAAGGAAAAGAGAAATGACGAAAAGATTGACATGAAAGCTTTAAGTTATAATGAATGCATAATCATGACACTCATAATGACTTGACTCTTTGAAAAACACAACACGATCATCCTTGGATACTCAAGCGTGCAATCATTAATTTCCCTTAAGGTGCGCGCTCAATTTTGGGTTTGCAGATCATGCCGAGGAAACTTTGCGATGAGTGGTTTCTGTGATTTGCATCGTAGCATGATGTCGAGAGGTATCATTGCAGCAATTGATAGTCTCATTCATCGCAGATCGCAAATCACAAGATCGTAGTTTGTAAGATCGCAGATCGCAAATCGCAAGATCGCATTTTTCATTTGATCACTGTGCGCTGCTTATGCGACGTTGCGATATGCGACGTCGCATATCGGCCGTCGGCGATTCCTTAGGTTTTTCTTTTAAGGGCGCTTTCAAAATATGCGATGCGATGAATTTCGCATCGCTTCTTTGCAGCTTATTTATGCGCATAGGAAAACGCTTCACTCTCTCTTTGCGATGCGATATAGCTTTTAGGGAGTTAAATACAAAAATTTTGATAAAAATATTTTTGGGATTTTTTGTTAAGGGTCCCCCTTTGCTTGATGTTATTGCTAATACCAAACAAAGAGGGGGGTTGCTGGTGACCACAACAATGGCGATTCACTGTGAAGAACCAGTTATCTCTGCTTTTCTATTCACATTTCCACTTCCGAAACAGAAAAATTTTCATATGTCTAAATTTTGTTATGGACAGATAGAGTAGATTACCCCTTATCCTGTCAATGATACTTTGTCTCAACCTTTCTTTTATTCCAATTGTCTGCTTCCTTAGGCTTAGTTCTTGCATTCACACCAGACATTACTCGGTCCTTTTTAAAGATAAAATAAGGTCTTCTCTGCGTACTGGCTTTAAAATATGTTCATTTGTCGTAGGTAGAGCCTCTGCTACCTGCAAGCGTCCATAGCCTCAACAGGGTTACCATGTTATCCAGCAATGATCCTTTTTCCTGCTTGAGGTTATTTACAACATTTCACAGAAAAATCCTTTTTGACACTTTTTCCTTTTTTATTCTCTAAAGAACAATGTCTTGGTTTGGTGGCCAAATTATGACACAGTCATTCACTTGATTTACACTTTTGCTAAGAAAGCTGGCTCGTGATGAGACCCCTTGTCTTTTGGTTGCAACAATCTTGAGTCGTTGCCCTGTTTTGATAGACAGTATTGGCAAAGTCAGCAAGTTATAATATATGTGATCATGATAAGCCGGCTCGTGATGAGACCTCTTATTCTTTGAGATATAGTGTTTCCTCGGATTGTTTCTCTGAATGCTGCAGTTTCCTTTAGCAGGGAGGAAGTCATCGTTTTTCCTTAAGAAAGCTCTGGACGACAATAATAGAGTTTGAAAACAACAGCTTTACAGAGAATATTTATTTTATTATTGATGATACCTTTCATTGTGCTGACATAAAACAATTTTTTACCAAAGGCTTCTTTCATCAAAGTTTTTTGAGAGGTTGAAACTAATATCACATTCAGGCTAAAGTTAACTCTATTTGTCAATAATAAAAATCAGATTTTTCGAAATGTTTTGCTATTTGTATAAGCGAAATCAAAATCTGATAGAGAATTGGTGTGCACTTTCATGAATACTTTTTGATGATCATTTACAACCGGTTTTATTTATGAGAAAGAGAAAAACATATAGAAAAAAAAAAAAATTAAACTATCCTACAAAAATAGAAGAATGATCTTCTATGGAAAATACATTTTAAGAATCTGTCCATTCACAGGCAAAGAATCTCTTCTATCTGCCAAATCCTGCAACACAAACGTCGATGGGCCTATGCCTTCTACAATCTGAAAAGGACCAAGCCACAGCTTCTGAAATTTCGTATGTTTGCCCTTTTCTTCATGAGCCTTATCCCATTTCAAAACTAAATCTCCCATCCGAAAGTTTTTTCTGGTCATTATGCTTGAGTCAAAAGAAGATTTTATTAGCGCTTGGTGGTGAGCATGGGTTTCCTTAGCTTTTTCTCGTCGTTCTTCTAGTTTGATTATCTCCATTTGTCTCAATTGTAAGGAGGAAGTAGATACTTCATCGATGTGTTGTACTAAAGACAAAGAGGGAATGACTAAGTGAGTTGGAAGAACCACTTCTTTCCCATAAACTAAGTTAAAGGGAGAAGTGTCGATTGAAGCTTTCTTCGTAATTCTATCTGCCCATAAAGCATTTACCAGCGCTTTGTGCCAATTCTTTTGGTTTTGGTCGACTGTTCTTTTAATAATCCTTATTAGGTTTTTGTTTGTTGATTCAGCCAACCCATTACCTTGCGGATAGTAGTTGGTAGAATACTTCAGTTTGAACCCTCTTTTAAGTGCAAACTTAGTCATTGTATTTCCAGAAAAGTATGATGCATTATCAAACATTAAGGCCGTTGGCAATCCAAACCTAGTGATGATAAATTGATCTATGAATTCAATAATGTTTTCAGAATTAACTGTCTTGAGAGGAACTGCTTCTACCCATTTAGTAAAATAATCTGTTGCCGTGAGGATATACCTATGCTGCTTAGAAGAGTGAGGAACGATCTCACCTATTATGTCCAAACCCCATTGGCTAAATGGTTGTTCGATGTTAACCGGTTGTAGTGGCATGGACGATTTCTTTTGTTTCCCTGCAGCAGTCTGGCAGACTTGGCATTTCCTTACGTAATTGTATGAGTCTTTGAACAACGTGGGCCAATAATATCCTGCACGTAAGATCTTATGTGCAGTAGCTTCTCCAGCATAGTTTCCACCTGCTGGTCCATCGTGGAGTTCCTGCAAAACGTTTTCGGCTTCAGTTTTCTCAAGACACCTAAGAAGTACAGAATTGTAATTCCTTTTAAACAAAACATCATTTATGAGCTGGTATTGTTTAGCTTTCAATCTCAGAGCTCTTTTCTTGGTGTGATCCAGGTGTGATGGAGCATACCCATTCTTAAGATAATAAGTGGTGTCCGCATATAATGATTCTGCGTCGTTTAGGCTTACCTCATATGTATGTACCTCTTCAGATGAGTTCTCAAGAATTTGTGATGCTCTAGCTAACATCTTGCAGAAGCCTTGACCTCTTACGATGTTTGCTGGCTTGATCTCAAGATCGTATTCTTGTAAAGCGGTAATCCAATTTGCTCTCTTTTCGCCCACATACTTCTGTACCAGCAGGTTTCTTACCGCTGGAAACGGTACTACGACTTTGGTATGGGCTTTAAGTAAGAAAGGTCTGAAATATTTGATCGCTTTGAAAACAGCATATGCCTGTTTCTCCACGTCAGAATAATTGAGCTCAGCACCTTGTAAGTTCGAGCTAAAGAATGCGATTGGAGCTTCTGCCTTCTCTTTATTTGCTTGAGTTAAAATCGTGGCATAAGATTTCTCTGAGGCAAAAGTGTATAAGATAAAAGATTCTGAAAAATTTGGGGTAGCTAAAGATGGAGCGTTGATGATAGATTGTTTGATCAAGTTGAATGCTTCGTGCTCATCTTGACCCCATTTAAAATTTGAATTCTTTTTTATCATATTTTGTAAAGGAGAAATAATACGTGAAAAATCCAGGACAAACCTTTTTACAAAATTTATTTGTCAAAGGAAAGATTGCATGGCCTTTTTGTTATGGGGCATGGATATTTCAGAAATTTCTTTGATTCTGTCAGGTTCAATGTGAATACCCGATTTCGACACTATGAATCCTAGCAATTTCCCTTCAGTTAATGCGAAAAAAGATTTCTTTGGGTTAATTGAAATCCCATACCTTAAACATCTTTGAAAGATTTGTTTCAAATCTTTGAGATGGTCGCTTCGCTTTTTGGAGTACACTGTTATATCATCCAGGTAAATCACTACCGATTTATTGACTAAACCTTTAAAAGCGATGTCCATGGCTCTCTGAAAGGTAGCGCCGGCATTGATCAGACCAAATGGCATCTTCCGATATGCATATGTGCCCCATTTGGTTCGGAATGTGGTTTTCAACTGATCATCAGGATGTATCAGCACTTGATTGTATCCTGAAAATCCATCCAGGAAAGACATTAATTCTGAGCCCGCTACTGTCTGTAGTATTTGCTCCATAGGTGGGAGGGGAAAATTGTCTTTCTGACAGGTTTTGTTGAGATTCCAGAAATCAATACAGATTCTAATATCTCCGTTCTTCTTTCTAACGGGCACCATATTGGATACCCATTTGGAATGTCTGACGGGGAAAATTATTCTGGCTCTCAACAACTTATTTAGCTCAGTCTTTATCTGATTTTCTAAGTTGGGGTGGATTTTTCTGAGCTTCTGCTGGACAGGTTTTTCATTGTCAATCATAGGGATAGTGTGTTGAATGATAGAAGTGTTGTATGTCTTCAGCTCATCATAATTCCATGCAAAACGTTTTTGTATTGTCTCAGAAGACGAATATATGCTGATTTTTCTTCAGGGGCTAGGCCGTGGCCTAGATTAACGTTTTGTGGCTTCTGATCGGTCCCTAGGTTCACTAATTCAGAGTTCAGAGTAGAACTGTAGAGTTTAGAATTGGCGGACCTTTCAAATCGACTTTTCAAATCATATAAGTTTTCTAACGTAACCACAGATTTAGGTATAGCATTATCAGTGCTATTTTGCTGTATTTAGTGATCATGATGGTCTTCGTCAATTATTTGATTTGAGTAGGATCCTTCAGAAGTGAGGAAATTTACAGTGTCAGGATCGTCGTTGAATACTCTCCAGTTGGTGATGTTGTCAGGGATGGATGGTCTAAAGATTAATTCTATTGAGAACCTATCTGGACTAAAATCTTCGGAGGGAATAAGTCTAGAAGCTACGTTAGCTAACAGGTCTGCGCTCGCATTTTGGAGTCTTGGGATTGACGAAATATTGAATGCTATGAAATGTGAAGTTAGAACTTGTACTAAAGATTGATAGTGCTTTAAATGACTTGACAGGCAATGTATGGTGTTACGTACCTGTTTGACGACAATCTCAGAATCTCCAGATACTTGAAGATACTTAACATTCAACCCGATTGCTTTGTATAGGCCTTGCACCAAGGCTTCGTACTCCGCTGTATTGTTTGTGCAATCGAACTCAAGTCTGCATGTAAGCATGATCTTGTTTCCGTCTGGGCTAATCAGAACGCATCCTGCTCCTGCTCCCTCGTTAGATTTAGAGCCATCAAAATATAATTTCCAAAACAAAGATGTATTTACAGAGTTATCTAAAAAAATAAAACACTTTGAATCATCAGTTTGGGAAAAAATTTCGACTTGGGACAAAACTGAATTTTCTAAGTAAGGTGAGGTGTGAGCATTGAAATTGCCGAGGAAAGAATCTACCAAGTAATTGCCTATGATACTGCTGTTGTATGCTATTGCTTCATTCTCTCCTTCCAATTCAGTCACTATGTACTTTTGGTGCAACTCTCGTTCAACCTTTATTTGATTCGGTTTACCATTGTAGGGTAACCACATGTGCGACCAGTCGGTTGAGAAATATCCGTGGAGTTTTTCGGACTAATCCCTGCTAAGAATTAAACCATAGAATTCAGGGATATCAGCTACTAGAATGTGGATAACCTGGCATACTTTCGGGTTAGACGAAAATCTTATGGTCACCTGGTTAAGTTCACCAATCACTTCGACTTGAGATCGATCAAGTTGAACTATGCGCACCGCGGATTTTTGTGGCTGAACATTCAATTTGGCACATATTGATCTGGGTAAAATATTCGTTGAAGCACCAGAATCAACCAAGCAATTGTGCACATTTTTATTATAAATTTCATAAGTGAGAAGAAAAGGAGGAGTATGGGATCTTGATCTTCCTCCAATCAAGGCAATGTCATTTGGATCAATCTTATTGATCATGTTGGTTGGAGGTTTTCCCATGTTGTGGGAAGCTACAGCTGTAGGTAAAGATGTAGTAGGCACGGCATGTAATTCTTTCATCATTATTTTCTGTTGATGTTTCAATTTGCTCAATTGGTAAAGAGTGATATTAGCCCTAGTCTTTTTCATGTCGTCGATAATGTTATACTCCATTTCATCCGACACTATCAGTGTTCTTGATGGAGGTGCTTGATCTAATTGGACTGGGTTAAATTGGGTCGCTCTAGCGGTTGTTTTCTTTGTTGCGACCTTATCTTTTGTTGCAGGGCTTGCGCCCTTCTGTTTAGGGGTAGTTCGGGGAGGATCAAGTTGATTTTTGCTTCGTGTGCTAATCGGAAATGCTTCTTGATATTCTTCTTGTGGGAGGATGAAATCCCACATTCCTTGTAGTTCCACAACTTCTTCATCATCGGTCTGCCCTTCAGTGGTATTCTCTTCTTCTTCTTCTTCAGATTCGACGTTTGAGACAGCATTGGGTGGTTTCACCTCCATGGGAGGATTTCTTTTAAAAGTTCTATAGGGCTTTTCTGAAGAAGTTTCTGCTACTTGTTTTCTTATGTCAATCATCTCATTGGACATGGCCTTTAACACTTTTTGTAATCCTTCCATATCAAAAGGATCTCTCGTTTGCTTCTTCTTGGTGTCTTCTTTGAAAGAGATTTTCTTAGATTTGCGTTCTTCTATTGCAGATCTCTTTTCTAGGGCAACTACGCGCTTTTCTACTGCTAACGCCTCTATCAAGTTTTCAACTAAGGTCATCTTGTTTGCCCTATCTACGAAGATAGCCAAGTTTGATGGTAAGGCCATGATATACCATTCACATCTTACTTCCTCGCTAGGTTGAGAAGCAGCGGGAATTTTGTTGAGGATCTTATTGAACCGTAAATTGAAATCTTTAATGGGTTCTCTAGCCTCAGCTTTAAGATTAGATAGGTCATTGATCAATGTCGCTGTTGATCTGTCATCATCAAACTTGGTGAGGAATTGACTTTGAAAAATGTCCCAACTTTTGATGGACCCGGAAGGTAACGAAAAGTACCATGACCCGGCTGTTCCTTGCATTGTATAAGGAAAAAGCCGGACAACAGCATCCTCGTTGGTAACTCCATTGAGATTAACCGAAAGCATGGAATTATTGATATGCTCTTCAGCTAGCATGCATGTTTCTGGATTGAATTTAGGTAGCCATTTCTCAGGATGGGCCGGTATCGAGCTCAGGGGTGGAGGCATTAAAACCGCCCCAGGATTGTTCCATGGAGACTGGGTCATCGTTGAGCCGCTAGTTAATGAAAGTGCAGAGGATGGTCCCTGATGCTGAGAAGATCAAGATATTATGATCTTTGATGATTGAAGAGGAAGGGTTGTGGAAGATGGATGAGTGATTTGGGATGAGGATGTGGGTGGTTGACTTCGTGGTGAGGGGGTTGAAATAGATGAAGTAGATGAAAGAGTCTCACTGTAAGACTCTAGTAGTGTTTTCCTTGCTCTTTTCCTAGTAGGGAGAGGGAGTTCACTTGGTTGAATACCAAATCTTTCACTCTTCAATTTGGTCAGGGGATGAGCAGGATTGTACTGCGAAGTCACGCTGCTGTGAGATTTATCAGACCTCTGAGAAAAAATAGAGAATCCCCGGAGTTTACGAATCAAAGTTTGAATTTCAGGGGGTTCAATGATGAGTTGGTCTGATATGTTAGGGTAGGTAGCAGCAGTGGATACTCGAGCGACTTCTAACTCTGGGTTTAACCGTACTGGAGAAGTCGGGGGAGTTGATGAGGGTGATTTACTCTCAGAATGGTATTTAGATTTTGACTTAGTTGCCATTCATAGTTCGTGCCCTCCTTCTAGCGCCAAATATGTTGAGGGCCCTAAAATCGAGTCAACAACAAGGGGGATACCCACCCGGTCCGGAACTTGGTTGGAGGCTCCTTTCCCGTTTGGTGTAGCGGGTCTGACTGGGGATAATGGGACCAGCTTCCCAATCTAAAGGATGTGTGTGTGTGTGTAGATTTTGATGATGCTAATCTATAGGTAATTTTAAGCTAATTTAATTCTAAACTCTAAACTGACTCTATGCTACTGTAATCTAACAAAAACAGCACGTCTAATCTACACTAACCCGGGGTAGAATTCTTTCATCATGCGATCTAAAAAGATTTCATACAATAACTGGTAATAAAGATCATTCAGCTATCATAAGAATATAAATCAATTAAGATAAACCATTCTAGAAAAGAAGTTAGGCAAAACAGTTGTGAACATCATATCGCATAATAAGTTATTCATATGTCAAGCACAAATAAATGACTCCACCATACAAAAGTGCCAAATGGTAACCCACACATTCATACATTAACATATAAACAACTCAGCTGTATATCACTCTAAGAATATAAGTAGAAATTAATCAAGAGATAAAAGTACCATTTATGACTGATTTCACTCACAAACTTCAAGCAATAACGATTTATCTCTACTTACTTCTAACATCTACTAAGAGTACAAAAGTGCAACATCAGTAGCAGACATTAAAATGCAAACATAAATAAATCTCGATCCATCCATTCATCAAAAACCCCCTCCGAGGGTGCAAAAGTGCCTGTTCTGAGGACAAGTTTTTTGACAAATTTCCGGACCCTTCTCCAAATGCCATGAGAAGGGTTAAATACTACTAACTAACTAATCTTAATTACACAAATTTAGGAAACGGCTTCAAATGACCGCCCTTTTACTAAAACAAATTTATTTCTAAAAATTGAATCTAATTTCTAACCGTTTCTGTATCTGCTCCTTAGTGTTGTAAGCAATGCAAGGTTTGCCTGGAAAGAGTCGGCTGGTTGTCTTTTTCTTTTGTTCGAGTGATAAAAGTAGAAATAAAAAAAGCTGGCACCTCTTTCTGACAAACTAGAAGATATTTTCGAAAATCTTCCTCTGGCTGGGTGTATTTGCTGTGTGTATACTTAGTATAACCCAGATTTCTTTCAAACTGATTGTGCTGTTGCTATTTCGGTTTCCGGCCGTGCGAATGACTCAATGAGTTAGGGATTTCGTTGCCTGAACAATCTTCCGTATTGAAAATTGCTTCCGTTCTTTGTTCCAGGCTTTTCTGGAGCGTCGTCCCTCTTTAGCGTTTTTCTTTTTGCTTTACCCAGTCTGAGCTTCAGGATCTTTTGCAAACATGCTGCTTTTGTGCGCCTTTGACTCTGAGTCCTGAATAGTCTATTTTCATCAGTGTCTGTTGAGTGATACTCTAGAATCCGCGGTCCTGCTGCATGCAGCATCCATTTGCGAAGACATCTCCTCTCTGTTCTTCTAGTATTGGCGCTTTCCCCTTTTCCTTAGATGTTTCCTGCATATAGATTTATATTAGTTGCTGCCTTACAGTTTACGCAAAGGAAAAGAGAAATGACGAAAAGATTGACATGAAAGCTTTAAGTTCTAATGAATGCATAATCATGACACTCATAATGACTTGACTCTTTGAAAAACGCAACACGATCATCCTTGGATACTTAGGCATGCAATCATTAATTTCCCTTAAGGTGCGCGCTCAATTTTGGGTTTACAGATCATGCCGAGGAAACTTTGCGATGAGTGGTTTCTACGATTTGCATTGCATCATCGAGTATTGTGATGTCGAGAGGTATCATCGCAGCAATTGATAGTCTCATTCATCGCAGATCGCAAATCACAAGATCGCAGGTTGTAAGATCGCAGATCGCAAATCGCAAGATCACATTTTTCATTTGATCACTGTGCGCTGCTTATGCGACGTTGCGATATGCGACATCGCATATCGGCCGTCGGCGATTCCTTAGGTTTTTCTTTTAAGGGCGCTTTCAAAATATGCGATGCGATGAATTTCGCATCGCTTCTTTGTAGCTTATTTATGCGCATAGGAAAACGCTTCACTCTCTCTTTCCGATGCGATATAGCTTTTAGGGAGTTAAATACAAAAATTTTGATAAAAATATTTTTGGGATTTTTTGTTAAGGGTCCCCCTTTGCTTTATGTTATTGCTAATACCAAACAAAGAGGGGGGTTGCTGGTGACCACAACACCAAGCTACACTGAACAGGGAATTTAGCAGGCCAAAATTGGAGACATAGTCGATTATCGGGTTTAAGCAAATCATGATGCTTCCAAGCAAGACCCCCTGGGAGCTGGATTAGAGACTGAAGAGTATGATTTGCAAATCCAACATGACCTTGATGGTTGGACAGCACCGCACATGGTTTGTAGCATCATTAACGCCGCATCTAAGGACCGCACTATCACAGCAGAAGTTATCCACCCAGACCAAAGATTTGGAGATTGCAATGAGACTGCACAAGACCCCGATAGAAGATCTTGGCCTGGGAGTCCAAAAATTCCATGCATAACTAAAAAATTTGTGTTTGGAAATGTAGAGTTCGAAACAGGATAGGACAACTCGCCCTGAGGTGCACAAAGGAGGTATGGTGCATAAAGTGCAAGGGACAAGGACACGACAAGGACAATTGTCCAGTCTTCGTGAACTACTTGGTGGGAGGAGGGCCGATGCCATTAAGACTAGAAGCACAAGCAGGACCAAGTGCAGTGCCTGCATTATGGTGCACGATTTGTTAGATAGGAGGAAAACATGCTACTGATAATTGTCACCTATTACAGAAGTATAGGTAGATGTTCCAGCAGTTGTTCTATAATTTTTGCAGATCAGTAGGCCATGATGAACACACCTGTAGAAGTTATGAACTGATGATTGATCAGACTCCTACCTACCAACTTCAGACTGAAATGTGAGCCCTCGATCAAAATGCAGGAATGGGGCGCACTGGATTCCAAGGGTGCGGACGAGGTCGAGGAAGAATGGGACTAGGAAGGGGTCGCAGATAGTTGATTTGCTACAATTGCAGAGGGCCAGGACATTATGCTCGCGATTGTACAAATCTGACATGAGCATCATGTTTATATTGTACCGAATTTGATCATGAGACAGAGGACTGCCCCACACTGATAGCGGGGTTGCGCGATAAAGGAATACTCCAACCTCCCTCGACCTAGAACCTACAAATGTTGAGGTCTTAGCTGCACGAAGAGGACTTGAACATAAACATCCTGCTCTGAAGTGGTATCACAATAGGAGAGGACAAGGGCAAGCAGCCTGAAGAATGTGCGTGGGCTCACAAGGCTCCCACAATGGAACGTGACTTTGATTTGGAGCATGCCAAGGAGACATTCATGGAAGCTAAGAAGAGCTTCACGGAGGCCTCCACTTCAAGTAGTAAGGATCAACTAGAACTGGAGATGGATCCTTCAATGCTCACTACCTTTCTGGACACATCACTAGATGTGTTGGATCAGGGGAACCGTGCGTAGTCCGGAAGCTCTGGAAGCACACATTACGAACAGGAAGGGAAATGAGATTGACTGAACAAATTGGGGAATATGAAATGGATCAAGTAATTCTAGATCTAGGATTGGATGTGAATGTACTGCCAAAGTAGACATGGGAGTGCATGGGAAGGCCCGCATTGCAGTGGTCCCCTATTAAATTATGAATGGCGAACCAACAGAAAATCCTACTGATGGGAAGATTGCAGGGAATAACGGTAGACATCGAAGGTGTGAGTGTGCTTGCAGATTTCAAAGTGATAGAGATTGTCAATGACAACAATCACTATCCCGCGCTACTGGGAATAGATTGGGCCACTGACATGAATGGAGTGATAAATCTAAAGAAGTGCAAAATGATTTTTGAGAAAAAAGTCATTGTGCGTAGTGGTACCATTAGACCCTATGGAAGGATCGTGCTACATGGAGCTAGTGCGCAATGATGAAAGAGATGAAGATCTAGACTGCATCTATAAGATAACCGCTTAAGAACAAGATTGGGTAAATCCTGCAGCGGATGGCAGGATTTCGTGGGAGCACGAAAGCTCATGCACATCATATTCGGATGAGGAAATAGAACGAGGGTAGAATCGGTTACGCAAAGTAACCATGCTCAAGTACAACATGATGGTAAGATCACTACGCTGTGTGACCACAGAGGTAAGGGATTTGCCTATGTATGACGGGTTGATAACGGTGGATGAATTCCTAAACAAATTTGAAAGAGAGGTATCAGAACAGCAGCGTTTTGACAATCTAAAATGGGCACTGCGCGCTATGCCGCAAGGTGGTGAGTTACACATCAAAGAATCTTTTAAGACTGGCGTGGATGCATAAGGATGATGCGCCTACGATTTGGGAAACTACAGATGCCTCTAGCAGACAAGTATGAAGGACGGGATGATTCATGTATGCACCTTGCAAAATGCACCAAGGTCTATGTTGAAGAGCCACAACCTGAATGGGTGCAATTTTTCTGTCATAATCTGGATGTCATACCCATGAATTGGTATACTGAGACAGAGCTCCACCATGGTAGGAGTGAATGGGATATCTTGTGTGAAGGATTCCTTCTAACCATCACATTTGAAGATTGTTGGTGGGATACTATTGATGATGCGCTACAAGCAATAAAAGCAACTATCTTCAAAATACCCCAAGAGCCAATGGAAGTGCTTCAGTCATAATGGGCGACATAGCTGAGCTGCACGCTTAAGTGTTACAATGTAAATGTCGAGGAGGATGATGAGGATCCATGAAATATTAACATTCCAAAAACATAAGGTTGTTGCGAGGTTTGAGGACCATTGATTGAGGATATCGACATCACCGCACTACTAAAAACGAAGTAGGTAAACATTGGAATGGAGGCGGAACCAAAGTATGAAACGCTTGGAGACTATTGGGATGATGCCACAATGGATAAGGTCGCTGAGTTACTCTGCGAATACCAAGACTTATTCCCGACCAAAATTACAGATTTAAAAGGGATCTTTGGTGACTTACGGATGATGAAGATCACCTTGAAACCTGATGCGAAGCCTGTTAAGTAGAGGCCTTATGGCTTGAATATGAAATATAAGGAAAAGGTCCACGTAGAACTAGACAAAATGCTTGCAGCCAGAATTATTGAGCCAGTGGAAGAATGCAACTGGGTGATTCCTATGGTAGTACAAGGGAAAAGGCAGAAGGGTGAAATAAGAATATGCGTGGACCTTAGGACGCTAACGACACCTATGTACATGACCCATTCCTGACACCGTTCACAGATGAAGTATTGGGAAAATGTTGGTGGACAAGAAGCATACTCATTCACGGACAGGTTCTCGGGGTACCACCAGATCAAGATCACACTGGAAGATAGGAGCAAAATGACCTTTGCAATGGAATGGGGCTACTTTCAATACACCATTATGCCGATTGAAGAACATGCTAGCCATCTTTTCGCATATCATTTTTTCCGCATTCAAAGAATACATCCAAAAGTTCCTGGAGGTCTACTTGGATGATTGGACGGTCTTCAAATTGGTTAAGCACCACGTAGCAATATTACGCTTGATGCTAGATACTTGGCAATGACACTAGATTGTGCTGAACCTTAAGAAGTGCACATTCCTAGTTCCCTTTGGGAACCTGTTGGGACACGTGGTTTGCAAACAGGGACTGATGGTGGATCCTATGAAGATTGCAGTAATCCTAAATTTCGAAGCACCATGAAGTGCTAAATAACTGTGCGCTACCTTGGGACACACAAGATACTACAGGAAGTTCATCAAAAGCTATGCCTAAATCACCACATCGATGGAGAAACTATTGAAAAAAGATGTCACATTATATTGAAATGATGATTGCATGAAGAGATTAGATGTCCTAAAATGGAAAGTGGCCTCCGCTGCAATCTTGGTCTTCCCAAAATGGGATGTGGAGTTTTATGTCCATGTTGATGCGTCGTGTATCCTGCTGGGAATAGTGCTCACATAAGAGAGTGGTGAGGGCTTGGACTACCCTATTGTGTTTGGAAGTCATATGCTCCAAAACCAAGCGCGAGGGGTTAGTAATGGTGTATGTGCTCCAAAAACATCGACACTATTTTCTAGGATGAAATTTCAATATGTATACAAACCATTTCGCACTAAAATACTTGGTCAATAAACCTGTGTGGGGGGGCGCATATGCAGATGGATCTTATTATTTCAATAATATGAATTTGAGGTCGTGGTCAAGCCTGGATGCTTGAATGTAAGATAGAATCACTTGTTGCGTATTGATACGGGTGAGGAACCTACTAGTTTGGAGGAAGGATTACCTGATGCACAACAATTTGTGGTGCGCGTCGCTGATGCACACTTCAAAGATATAATCCATTTTCTGACAACAAGGACTGCACCAAAGGAATACTTCGTCGAATAGAAGAAGGAATTGGTGGTGTGTGTGATGGATTTTTCTATCATTGCAGGGCACCTATACAAAATGGGCAATGATGAGATATTGCGAAAATACATACCTGAATTTGAACGAAGTGATATCCTCATGGAAGCACATGGGGGAATTGCAGGAGGACACTATGCAGGATGAGAAACTACACAAAATATTCTCCGCACAGGTTTGTGGTGGCCAACCCTGCACTAGGATTCGAAAGCGCATTATAAGGCCTGAGATATATGTCAAATGACTGGAAAACCATCGCAGAGGGACGAGATGCCATTAAATCCACTAATGACACTACAACCATTCTACAAATGGGCAATCGATTTTGTAGGATCAATAAAACCTCAGGGAAAGATAGGCGCGTGCTACATCATCACCACAACGAAGTATCTAACACGATGGGCGAAAGTGCAGCTAGTCAAAGACTACACGGCCGCTATGGCTGCAAAGTTTTTGTTCAAAAATGTGTTGACCCAATTTGGTGTCCAAAAATATTAATGAGTGATCATGGAACACATTTCCTGAACGAAACCATCAACGCGCTCACAAAAGAATTCCAGGTGTATCATCAGAAAAGTACACCATACCACCCACAAGCAAATGGGACTATAGAAGCCTTCAACAAAATACTAAAGATTGTGTTGGCTTACAAAACAACATGCAAGAAACTGATGGGACAAACACACCTTTCTGGTTAGTTTATGGCATGGACACTGTCATGCTGATGGAATATATCGTACCTAGTCTATGTAGAGCCGTGCTCACAGGGATGATGGACCACAAAACTCTAGAAGAAAAGCTCACGCAATTGGAAGAAATTGAGGAGGAATGGTTCTTGGCTGGGTTTCATCAACAGGTACAAAAGCAACATGAAAAAGCCTGGCACGACTGCCATATCAAGTTGCGCACCTTCAAGGTAAATGACTTAGTACTACTGTATGATAGTATGTTTGAAAAATTTCTGGGAAAATTCAGAATGGCTAGGACCATATATGGTTGAGGAAGTTACAGATGGAGGCACGGTCCAGCTAGTTAAACTAAATGGAGAACCCTTCCCAGGCAAAGTAAATGGCAACTGCTTGAAGGCCTACATGGGTGGGCCAGCTATCTGACTAATCGGCGAAGGAAATGTCTTCGCGCTCTGAGGAGCCAGACAAAGGCGTGGGACTATAAACATATGTAGCAAATGTCGGTACAGATGTAGGAAAACAATTCATACAGAGAGGTCTCAGAACAACGAATGCAGTAGGTTCAGCAAGTAGTAGCCTAGTACGTTGCAGACATCAGTACCGTTCGAGAACAGTTGGAGGGACTTGACGCCAAGATTGTTGCGCCAATAGAGTGACTCAAGGGCGAGTCATGATGTTTGTGTTGGGGGCCTGTTAGGCATAGAATCCCCCCACGACATGTTTTGGGGCTCAAAGCCCAAGTTTTGAGTTGATATTGTTGTAAAGCTCCGCAAATTACGGGCGCAAAATGCATGTTAGAATCATAGGGTTTTCTGCCCTAGTCTTGAATGTAAGGTCAACCTACCCATGGTCCGCGGACCATGGGATTGTATAAATAGAGTGAGGTTCTAAGTTGTAAAGAGAGATAAAATCTAATAGAAAATGGGCATGAAAGGTCCTAGAAATTAAGTCAAAGTATGAAGTATGTCTTGGGTCCTAGAGTAGGAAAAGGATCTACAGCTGAGTGCACAAAGGCCTAGTAGAGTTTGCAGCTGAGTTCATGGACCCCTACAACTGAGTGCGTAGGGTGGAGTTGAGTCTATAATTGGAGAAGATATTAATAAAGAAAGGTTTTGTTACCAATTCTGTGTATCTGATTTGAGTCATTAGATTTTTGATATCATTTCTGAATATACTGTTTCTTTACTGCGTGCACTTGTATGAATTGTGAATATTGTTAAGTATAACTGAAAGCATACAAATAAGCTAAGTTAATCAACTAATATCGGATTACTAGTAAGGACTTGGGTAATAACACTGTTCGGCCCTTGAGTAGGGCTGTGCGAAGGCAGCACCTTAGGCTACGAGGAATAGGTAAGTGCACGTAGCGACGTACGCGCAGGGTCGAACCACGGACCACTTGAAACCATCAGACATCTCGAGGGTGCGGAAACCTGGTTCTAGTACCCTCCCATACTATTTCGGGTGAGACCTCAGTCTGCGCTCCACGTACTGTTGTCGAAAGGGCCAGTAGTACCGGGATTTGTTTGGCTAAAATCACCTATGAACCTGGGTTAGGCCCCAAGAAGCCAACAAGACATATTATTATGATTTCAAATTCATATTAAATGAATTATATTATGTAAAAAAAGAGGGTCCCACCTACCAGAAAACTTAAATGTATAATTTATAATTTTTTTTTAATTTAATCTCACCTTTAGAACCCCTATCTTCAACATCTAATCAAGTTAGATTAGAGAATATGTTATTATTAATTATTCAAGTGGTTCAATTGTCCAATCACTTTCATAGAGTATAAAATAAGAAGAGGGCTATGAAGGAAAGGGAGAATTTTCTACAATTAAAGCTATGCGCTAATTTTAATTATTGTTCTTACCTCCTAATTTCTATTTCCTGTGAATTACAAGAAATTGAACCAAGAGGTGGTAGTATATATTTTTCAAAGGAAGGATATTACTTAATGAGAAACTTCACTCATCCTTTGGACAAACCATTTTGGTTATTTTCTATCATTTTACTTGTTGTTGGAAGGTCCTATTTTTAATTAACTAGTGCTAATAACCATTAATTTTGTAGAGAAATAGGTTTTCCACCATTATATCAGAGACCTGAAGGTGTTTTGATGTTGTCTTATCATTTATATTTTCTTCCCTGGAATTTTGCCTATGTATTTTTTCATTGTAGGCATTTTTAAATATGATTTGGTCAATGGTTCTTTGCCAGAACTTGCCTCTTTAATTCTGTTGTAATTCACATAATTTTTATTGATAAAATCAACATGTTTTATTTAAATATTTCTGTGCATACTTCACGTAAAAAATTGTATTTTCATTGGAAGTTGGTTTCCTCCATTTGTTTCTTAATGTAGGTAAGGCTCTACAATGCTTTGAGTAAAAAAAAACTCAAGACAATGACTCATTTGTTGCTTTGTGTGCCTAAATTTTTAATTAATGCTTTCTGATTTTTATTTTTTACATTTATACTTCAGCATTGTTACTTTTCTAGGAATACCTGCATATATCTGTTTTTGTATTGTAATTGTTATCTTCCCTGTTATTATAAAAACATAAAAAAAAATAACGTGTACATTCCCTAAACTACTAATCACTAAATTAGGACATAAAACTCTAGGAAGGCTTGTCCCACTATCTCACCCGCCTTGGTGAGATTTGAGAGGTTGGTTAAGAGAAGCACACAACTTATCTTTAATCAACATATTTTTGGAAACCATACTAGGGACACCTTGTTTCCCATTTATCTCAAAACTTTTTTGAATTCATGACTCTTCAATATTCAGAACAACCTAATCTTGGATTATGGATTCGTGACCAAACAAATATTTCTCATTCTTTACTCGATTTTATTCTCTGAAACTTTTTTTCTAATGAAGAGTTTAAATTTATTCTTTAGTTTTTAAATCTATCATGATTAATGACCATCCATTATAATAAACAACATGTTTATATCCATCAATTGGATGATCAAAGGAATATTTCTATTTCATTATAGGATTATATCTTAAACAACACATCCAATATTCAACAATTGAACCATGATTAGTCTGTGATTGCTCATGGAATTAATGAAAATAATGACTAATAAGCCTTAATCAATCAACAATGTGAAGATGAATGTCGATGCATACACACACCTTGCTAATAACCTTCACATGAGTAGTGAGCCTTGGTCTTCAAGAAGAGTTAAAGGTGATAGTCCTCAATATACACCCATAAATGAAATTCAAAGGCAAAAATTAAACTTAGAAGTAGAAGGTAGGCACTGATTTTTACAAAGCTTAACCAGTTCTTCTAGAGCTACCTCTCCCATGAAGTGCATAATGTATGGGCCTTAGGTTCAATCTTCCTCTAGAACCTAGGGGTTTACATCCTCTGGGTCTTTCTCATCGAGTTCAAGCTCAATCACCACTCCCACTATTTCAATCGAATCAATCTATTCATCTTTCACGCCTCATCAGTCAACTAGTATGGCTTATTCCAATTTAAAGAGGACCTAAACAATACTCCTTAGAATGTGAAATCTCCTCTAAACTTGACACCAACCAATGCACCTCTTCCAAAATTCAAGGACCATTTACCTAAGCTCTCAACATAAAGGACTATCACTACAAATGAATTTTTTTTATTGCATTCTTTAATGCTTGCCACAACATTAGGGAAAATGATAACAACACTTGTATACACTTATTTTTGAACTCCCTTCAAGGTAAATCCATTTATGATTTCTTTGAATTACCTCCCAAATCCTTCTCCATTTTGGAAGAGCTTTGTTATTAATTCACATCTACCTATGGGAAACCTAGTAATCCTATTGACGTCTTTGGTGATTACAACAATGTTTCCTAAGGGAGAAAACATTAACTATTTTAACCTTCACTTCAAAGAATTATATAACCAGATTCCTGAAATTATCAGTCATCAAAATCAAGCAACGATGATGCATTATTACAACGCATTTTCCCCACCCTACCATAAATGGTTGGAAGAAAAGAAGGCTAACAACCTTGAGTCTTCTCTTCAAACTTGTCTAGAATATGAAGAACAACTTTGTAGGATCGGTGTTTCTTTAGAGGGACAAGCCAACCACTCTGACATGGCATCTATTCTCCATCTCATGCAAATCATAAGCAATATATTGATTTTATATGAATGAAATCTTAACATGCAAACTCAACCTTAACCACCTTCTTTATCACATGTTCAAGCTAATGAACAAGCTTATCAATTGAACCTTTGTTTTATCACCCATCACGTAATTTATGTGAAGAGTACCATGATGAAAAAACTTTCCAAATTCAAATTAGTGCGAGAGAAAGAATATCTGGTAAAAGACCTAACCCCACCATAAAAACCTTAGACTGAATTGATAATGGAAATGTATTAGCTAATTAGAAAAGAGGTGATTTTAGGGCTTGAAATTCTAGGAAACAAGCTTCCAAACAACTAGAAAATCCAAAAACTACAGATCCCTCGATCTCCCATTCCATTGTAAATACAAGATTTTCTTCACAAAATGTACATTCCCATTCCTTTTTTCTAACTCCCATACTTCCTAAGTTTAACATTTTGAAAGAAATGGTCAAAATCAAAGCTAATGTCTCCTTGCTTGACATGGAAACAATTATTGAGCAACAAAGATAGTTGAAGGGCTTCTTAGAATGTAAAATACCTGCACTAGTTAACACCTTGGAAATCATTCCTAAAGAAGAGTACCATTGGGACAAAGTCCTTGTTGTTCATTATCCTCTAGCTTCTCTTAGAATCCCACATTTTTATGTATCCATGAAACTCCCTTCCTTTTCTGTAATGATATACATTATCTATAATATATTAATATATTATTTTATTACATATACACTATCATTGGATTAATATTATGCTATAACTATTAATAATATTAATTTATTAATTGTTCCTTAATTTATAATCTATTTTTACTTTTATTCTAATATATTATTATTTCTAATATAATTAATACTAATAATTCTAATTATTTTAATATATTATCATGTCATTAATACCAATATATTATTAATTAATTTTCTTTTTCATGTATTGTATTTGCCCCTTTCATTTTTAGCTCTAGCTTTTAGGTTTTACCTTCTATCGGCTTATTTTATTCGTTATTTCCTTTTTATTATTTATTCGTTTTCCTTCTCTTCCTCTCAACAATTTACATCCTAATGATGGGTCCTCGTATGAACTTGGAATGTTGATTGAAAATGATCATCTTTGATCAAACTCCAAAAGAAAATTCTTCAATATATCACATTGTTGCTTAGTTGATGGAGGCTACGAACCTAATGTAATGCCTAAGGTCACAATGGAAGAATTAGGCCTACAATTTTCTAAAGATCGCCCAAGGAAATTTCTTTCTTTTAATAATTCTCTCCAAGAGTTAATCAGTCAAATTAAGGATATCACTCTAGTTGTTTTCTCTCATCTAGATATCAGGACTACTTGCAACATAGAAACCATGGACATGTCAGTTTATAACTATGCAATAATTTTTGGAAGAGATTGGAAAGTCCAAATTGGAGGTTACATTTCACTTGGTGGTTCACATATGAAGTTTCCTAAAAATGGAAAAAAAGGTATCATTTTTAGGGAAGGTCTCATTACGCCATATATAGAAAATTGACCTCAACCACATGTTAACTACATAGAAGAGGACATTGGTGTGTACTCTCTCTTCAATGAACATGAATTACCTTTTTCCATAGAATCCCATCAAGAAGGTCAAATATAACATCTACACTTTGATGGGGCCTCTTCTATTGAAGGTAATAGCATCAATGTTGTCCTATACTCTCCTCTTGGAAAAATGAACCAATATGCATTTAGACTCAAATTTAAATGTGCTAATGATATTATTGAGTTTGAAGAATTCCTTCTAGGGGTTGAGAATGCTTTATCTTTAGGTTGTAGATATTTGACTGCATTTGGGGATTCATAATGGGCTATCAATTTAATAAAAAAAATCTATCCCCTTACAACCAACTTATTAAAAGGTATAGTCAACTTGCATGGGAAAACATGTATGAAATTTTATCTTTTAATATCACTCATGTTCGAAGGGATCTTCATTCCTTTGTGGATTGGTTAGTTGTATATGTAGCCAACACTTCTCATCAAATATTACCTGAAATACCTGATTGTGTCCTACAATCTCTTTGTAGACCTCGTCTTCCAAACAATGATGAGGAATGGAAAATCTTCTCTGATGATGAAAGCATCTATGCTTTTATTCAAAACCAACTAGTTAAGGGGAATGCAATTATATCTTTAAAAGACAACCGATATCCAGATGGACTTTCCCCTTAGAATTATCTTTCTCACCAATTGATGTTACTAGCTTGAAACAAGGAAAATATGGAGAAAAATCTAAATACAAAATTGGAGAAACTGTTTTGGTGAACATTGGAACCCTATTGATATAAAGATATTACAAATTGGGGCCAAATTCACTAAAGAAGAGAAAGATGAGTAGATTGGTTTATTCAACAAAAAAAATTAGATGTCTTTTCTTGGTCCTACAAATACCTTTGAGATTTTGATCCTTACATCATTTGGCAAGCCTTTCCAATCAAAGAGGATGCTAATCTGGTTAGGAAAAAATAAAGACTAGTAAACCCCTCTCTTGAAGCTACTATCGGGAAAGAACTGGATAAATTACTTCAAGCCCAAATAATTTTTCCAGTTCAATATTTACAGTAGTTGACTAACTTGATCCTTGTTAGGAAAAATAATGGTGATAAATGCTTATGTGTAGATTATCGTTCTTTAAATAAAATGAATATTAAAGATAATTTCCCTTTTCCTAACATGGATTGAATTTTGCAGTAAGTGGTAGGTTCACAAATGATGTCCCTTCTAGATGGATTTTTTGGTTATAACCAAATTCACATCAAGAATGTATACAAATATAAGACTACTTTCAACACTTGGTGGGGAACTTTTCTTTATTACCATATGCCTTTTGGGTTAATCAATACAAGTGCCACTTTCCAGAGGGATATGTAGTTAGCCTTTGATGCACTTATCAGGAAGATAATTTAGATCTATCTTGATGATATGATGATATAATCCAAGTGGCATAAAGATCATTCTGATAATTTAAGGAGAGTGTTTATTTGATGCAGAAGATTTGGTACATCTCTCAACCCAAAGAAGTCTATTTTTGGAGTCACTGTTGGTAAGATTCTTTGACACATTGTGTCTAAAGCTGGATTAGCATTGAACAATAAAGGGTTGAAGAAATTAAGAACCTTACTCCCCTTTATTCAAAAAAGGAAATCCAATCTTTCACGGGAAAGGTAAACTTTCTTCACATATTTATTGCTAATTTTTCTAAAATAACTATTAAACCTATTCACAATATATTGAAGTAAGATTGTGTTTTGAAGTGGGAAGATTCCATGTAAAGGGATTTCATTTCCATAAAAGAATCCATTTCCTTTGCTCCCATGTTGACTAAGCTAAACTTCTCTAAATAATTATCCATACATACTAATGCTATTGAGGAAGCCATTTCCGGCATCGTTATCCTGAAAATTGATCAAGGTATAGAATAAATAATTTCTTTTATGAGTCTAAGTATTTTTTTTATGGTGAATTCAAGTTTTATCTCATTTAAAAATATGCCTTTTGTCTCATTAAATAAATTGAAAATTTTTGACACTATATTTTAGGCAAGCATACAGAGGTAAGAGTCCCATTACCTACTGTTAATTTTCTATTCTCCCAAACTTATCTTTGCAGAAAAAACGCTCATTGTCTTGCCAAAATCCAAGAGCATGATCTATCAATTATCACCACCAAGAAAATAAAAGGACACAATCTAGCGCTTCACTTGGCTGAATATCCCGGACCTTATGACCTAGAAAGTAATTATGAATCCTTATCTACTTTGTTTTCTCTCAATGAAAAACAAATTGATGTTGTAGAACATCCTTGGTATAAGAACATAATTTATTGCTTTTAGAATAAAAAATATCGTGATCATTTGAATAAGGCTCAAAGGAAAATATTAAATTTCGAATATTGTAAGTATATAATCTTAGATAGCATGAATTTTCGAAGATGTTTCAATGGTTTATTACTGTGCTTCTTTAATGATGAATCCGTTGATGGAATTTTGGCTTTTTCACATGGTTCCACTCATGGAGGGATGCACATAGGTGGTTACTTTGGGGCTAAATCCACTGCTTATAAAATTTCAAGATATGGATATTATTGGCCTAATATATTTCACACATATACATTTGTGCAAAGTTGCAAAGAATGTCAACAAGTTGTTAGAAGATAAAAAAATCCATGCTATGCCTTTGCAACTTGTTATGGTTGATTTCCCATTTTCAAAAAAAGGTGTCGATTTCATTGGACCAATCAACCTTCCCTCATCCATAGAGCACACTTTTATGTTCATTGCAATAGATTATTTCACAAAGTGGGATGAAGTTGTTAATTTATAACATGCTCATGATGATCAAGTTATTGAATTCCTTGAAAATAATATTCTATCTCATTTCAATATTCATCTTAATTTGATCATAGATAATGGCCTAACATTTATTTTTGCATGTTTTACTAAGTTTTTTTGTCAAATACAGGATTAAAAACACCACCTTGTCTACCTATTACCATCAAGGTAATGGTTATATGAATCTATGAATATGAATCTAATTCAAATCCTAAAGAATATCATATGTGATAATCCTCGTAGTTGTCACAATTTCTTCAAATACGCTTTATGGGATGATCACACTATCATAAAATCAAGTATTAATGCTTGTTCTTTCAAGCTTGTCTATGGGTAAGAGGTAGTTATGCTCGTCAAACTTGTTATGCTCTTGACCTACAAGAAATTCAAAATACAGAAAGTACGAATCAATATAGCCCAAAAACAAAATTAGCACATGAAATGAGACAAAGTGCAAGATGTTTTATTATTCAGAAGCATAATATAATGTTCATTTTCCTCTTCGAGGGGGAAACCTTCAATAGAGTAGAGCTCAATTATAGTAAGGCTTGATGATCTCCCCTCTACTAACTAATACTATTTACAGCTTAATGACATCCAAAATCCTAACTACTAGTGGACCCTTTTCTATAATGTGGGTCAACCACTTAAAATTATTATTAACTGCGTATAACTGCTTACAAGCTTTATTGAATGTCTAACTAGGCCCCCTGGCTTGTTAGATAAATAAAGGGGTTAGGGTTGGACCCTAATATTCCCTCCCCCATCAAAAGCAACCTTGCCCTCAAGGTTGAAGCTATGGAAACTGCTGAAGAATAATGGTTGGTTCCCATGTCACATGTTCTAGAGAGGTGTCTTTCCACTTAATGAGGACTTCCTTGATCGTGTAGCCGCAGAGATGTCTTTCACGAGTATTGAGGACCTGTTGTGGTTGAAGCCAAAGTGAGCCTTCCTCATCCAATTCAGGAAGACTTGTTTGAACCTTGCAATTGTTCCCTACCACTTTCTTGAGGCACAATACATGGAATATCGGGTGGATTTTTTAAGTAGTTGGCAAGGCTATTTTTAAAGCGACTACTCCTATGTGTCGAAGTATGTGATAAGGCCCATAGAATTTTGGTGCTAGTTTTTGGAAACCCTTTTCTTTGAAAGATGTTTGCTTATATGGTTGGAGTTGTAGCAATACCTGATTCCCTTCTTTGAATGAGAGCTTAGAATGATGTTGGTCAACCTGTTGCTTCATTCCATTATGAGCTCGATGTAGATTATCTTTGAGATGAGTGATCTTGGCTGTACGGTTCTGTAGGAGATGATCAACTGCCTGTACTTTGGAACAAAAAGGGATATAAGAAACTATTGAAGGTGGGAGTTGGCCATACACTACCTCATATGGAGTCACCTTTGTGGCTTCACGATATCTAGTATTATACCACCATTCACCTAGAGGCAGCCACTGCACCCATTCATGGTACTTGCCTGAAGTGAAGCACCTCATATAGGTCTCCAACCATTTGTTGATTGCATCTGTTTGGTCATCGAATTGGGGGATGATAAGCTGTACTTATTTGGACTTGAATGCCTTTGAAATTGAAAGGTTCTTACAAAAATTTGCTGGTGAAAGTGGGGTCTGGGTGAGACACATTTGAAGTTGGAATGCCATGCAGTTTGAATATCTGCTCGAAGAAAACTTGAGCCACCAATGTTGGGGTAAATAAGTGTGGTAGAGCGCAAAAATGAGCATATTGTTGAACATTGTATAAACCAATGCTCCCCATGTGTTTTTTGACATGGACTAATCGCCTCATGTGGATCCTTATCTCTGGCGATGCAATCATTGACTAACACCTACAGGTTTTGGTTTAATGGAAATCATGATTCCCAACAAGTGGTATCAGATCCGATTCCTTTTGTATAAGTCTAACAACTTAAAGGTAGATCTGGTGAAGTCATGGACTATCAAAATGTGTTTGTGCTAAGTGCAACAAACTTTCATGAATGAAGAGATCAGATAAAATCTGAACTGATAGCTTTTGGACCTGGTATATGGAAATTAGTATGTGATGGTTACTATAAAGGCTCTCCCTTTGTGCAAGAACAACAGTGGAATGCCAAAGAAAAATGTTTCATGTATAAAAATATTCATAATAAGGATCTTGATACAATAATAGATCTAACTTCTACAAAAGGAATTTGGGATAGATTGCAGCTCACACATGAAGAGGCTACCAACAACAACTTAGAGAAAGGAAAGAGAAAGAGGAAGGAGGAGAAACCCTGCCAAAAGGAAAGCGAAACCTCAACTCATGTGAATGTGCCTAACTCTCGTGAATAAAAATAAAATTAAAATCAAGGTAGGCTTGAATTATCATTGGGTAGTATAGAAATATTGAAGAATGAAAATAAAGATTTGAAGAAATTGGTGCAGATATGTGATGAGAAAGAGCATGAGTACAAGGATGAAATTGTTAGCTCGAAGACTCAAATTGAAGGAGAAAGGAGACTAGAGTAGGTGATGAGCAGTAAATTCAAGGAGAGATACCTAAAGTGTAAAAGATTAGAAGATGAGGTCGATTCAACTAGAAGTAAGTTAGAAGAAAAAAATAGGTTGTTTAAGCAGCTAGAAGAAGACCTTACCTCCATGAAGAACTAAACAAAGGAAACCATCAAATATCATAATGAAGCAGCACTAAAGGACCTACAGAAGAAGAGTCTAACAACAACATGTTTTGTAAATAAAACAAAAATAAGTAGGTATATCAAAAGCCAATAAATGAGATGAAGAAATGGTTCACTGTAAGAAGATCATTCTCTCCTAAAAATGAGTTGAACAAATTCAAAAGATCTCAAAGGAGATTCTTTGCTCCTTTAAAAATATCACATGTTATTCTTGTAGTGAACTTGGACATGTAGTTTCAGAATGTAAGAGAAAGCGAATCAAAGCCTATCAACATTAGATGCAACTAACCAGAAGAATCCCTCAAGAAATTAAATAGAAAAGATACTCATTCACAGGTACACAAATCCTTTCCATGGTTACTCTTATTTGTGCAATGAATTTCGACATAAATATTTTGAATGTAGACTTTATGCAAAATGGGGAACAAAAAACCACACACCATCTCAACCATACCTTGGTTAAATAAGACACTACTTATGTAACAACCTTGGGCACAAATACAAAGATTGTAGGTTGTCATATACCCTAAAAAGGTTTAAACAAAAGGTGGAGGCCACTACTAGCAGACCAAATAATGAGTCAAAAGGAAATGTAGACAACAAAAGGCATTCTACTCAAGTATGGAAGTGGAAGAAAAAGGAGCACCTTATGACTTTAATGACATAATGAATTCATCATGGTCACAAGGGGAGCTACTCATGAAAACAATGAAGAATCTAATTGCTGACAATGTTAGAGAAAGCATCATCTCAGGGGGAGAGCAGCCCCAAACAATATGTTGATGATATATTACACATTAGTTAGAGACTCTGCAATAAAATTCTGGTGAAAAGATTAGCCATCATCATAAAGACACAAGAGCTTATACTGACAAAGAAGAGTAGAAGAAAAGGTCAAAATCTTTGATGGATAAAATGGTATTGAAGAATCTCAAATTCAAAGAATAGCATGCACCATCTACAAAATGCATTCAACAGAAAAATAAAAGTCTCACCTGCTGAACAATTAAAAATACTAGGCAAATCCGAGGAGAAAGTGCAATTGTACTTGAGATATGGGATGAGAACTTACACGGGTCTCAGAAGTGGATCTTACTATATATTTATATATATATATAGACAAGTTCTTTGTACAAAAGAAAAAGGATATGGCTCATATCATACTTTTCCAATCGTAGGAAAATCAACAGAGCAACAACAGTTGTAGCCATTGCTACTCCTGTGCTAGTTTGAGAACTAATTTGTTGAAAGTTTGCACCTATTTGTAGAGATGTTTTTGATATACTTGAATTAAATGCAATTGTATCGACATCCTTACTCACTAGATAGTAAAAAAATGTACAACTTCTCTCAAGGAGAAAATCCTAAGTTACTGCCTAAGTTACATCATCAATTCTCTTAAGGCCGAGAACTTAGATTCAAAAAAAAAAATGCATCTACCATTACGGGGAGATGGTGTGGTCCACTAGAAAATACTACTATGGATGTGATGGACAGATTCATGCAATCCAAGGCTTTTTACTCTTATCTACATTTCTCAGAAGTATCGACTTTTCTCTTCAAGACTCTGAGATGAGCTATAATTGTGTTAATGGGCGAGGGTCATGATCTAGCTGGCAAGTACCATTTGAAGCTCCACAATGTTGACGCAACAGAGGAGCAACTGAAACATAAGGAGTTGATCGACAATTTCATTCTCTTTCTAATCAGTTTACTCAGGATCAACATCTAAGGTATAAGTTAAAGGGGCTACGACAAATCCAATTGCAATTGATTGAGATGTGTTTGATAATCCAAGGCCAATAGCACAGAGGCATGGGTAGATATAAGGGCATAGACCTAGTGGAATAGAAACAGAGCCAAGACCAACATCCAAGCACTCATCTAAGCCAGTAGCATCTGCGTTTGTTCAAGAAGCTAAGGCAATTGATCGTGCTGAATAATTCTGTTGACATAATGAATTTCAAGAGAGGCGTTACCATAGCCTGGGTGTATTCAACGGTTGGAGCAGTTGTAGGATAGACTGGCGTTATTAAACGTTACAGAAATATTACACAATCCTGGAATCTCTCCTACGTTACAAAAGTCGAACAGGCCAGAGATATGATGGTGCAACAATCGAACGCTTCATCTTCATTTCAGGAAATCTTGTGTTGATGATAATTTATTTTGACAGAGAAATTACAACAAAAATTTATATATTATGCATTTACAGTATATGCTAGATATTAACTTTTTCCATCCAAAATATCTATGCCTTAAAAGGGAATGTCAGACATCGGGTTGGTTGTGACAACAACGCAGAGATATGTCAGATTTGAATTGCACCAGAGAGTTTCCTCTCTGTCGGGTAATCATATATGAATTCTGAAGGCAACATATATGGTGAAAAGCCTTGGTCATATAATGATAATGTAGTGGCAGAATTACAATGCAGACCTGAGCGTGCAGTGGCATGCAATGACAGTACAGTGACAACCGAAATTATATCCTTTAATGTTATATATGTTTCTTTCCATTATATCATTTATTGGCGTGACATTGGCAGCGTTTGAATTCTAATATGCATACAGGGACAACGATTGTATTACAATATTGCATTGAAGTTGAATTGCAAATTTCATGGATCTTTTGTGGCTGTCCTGATTAATGTTTCCCATCAAATTAAATGTATCTACATTGACATTATTGATATGATGCCATTGAGCAACAAATATGTTGGAGACTGGTAGTGATTTGATAGCACACAAGCGTTACACCATGGACGCATTTATTGACAAAAAAAAAAATAGTATTGGCAGCCATATTACAGCAACACTAATTGGCGTTGTGTTGGCTTTGTGTTCATTACATTGTAGCATTCATTATATTGGCATTGATACAGTGGTATTATTTCATTTGTTTGGAAGTGGCATCGAAGATAGCTGTAGGGTTTCGTGCCCTAATTTAGCCCATGGAAGTGTTAAATTCAATTCCAACGTTAATATATTCCAGCTAAATATATGTGCGTTAATATGTTTGGTGGCCTTATGCGTGCAAAGTTAATAATTTTCCTGGAGCAGCGTTCATTGGCATTCATTTAAGATTCGATCACGTTGAATTGGTATCGAACATTGTATTGATATATTATGGAGTTGCAATGCGTCAACATAGTTGAATTTCCTGCATTATATACTATAGAGTTGCATTGATATATTATAATTGAAATGAATTGTTATATTATGAAGTGCGTTGGTGTACATTATGACGTGAATTGTTGTGAGGGGAGGACCCAAGCATGACCGAAATGTTAAAATGCCCCTGAAATAATTTCAAAAAGACTAGATGGCGTGGCTCTAAGTTGGCTCTGCAAGGATTTCTTTCGCAAGTTTCAGGACATATGCATTCCAACTCCAGGAAAATATTCTTTGACCCCCATCTCTCATATTACTTCAAGACAAGAGAGTTGAGATTTGTCACAACGTTTTTTTTTTACAGACTTGGGATTTCTTTTGCAAGCTTTAGGACATATGCATTCCAACTCCAGCCAAATACTCTTTGACCCCCATCTCTCATATTACTTCAAGACAAGAGAGTTGAGGTTTGTCACACCATTTTTTTTACAGACTTCGTAGTTAGAGGCATGAACGCAAAGGGATTAAAGCAGTAGAACAATCTTTAACGCAAAGGCATTATGGGCATCTTGGTTATAGTGTTTGCAGAGACATTAAAGCAGTGGACTAGCCATAAAAATATGAGAATGAGGAAATTATTTGAGGGTGCTCATATTTATGATCTACTGGTCGATATATCGCTGGTGGGCATTGGCCGATATAAAATTATTGTAGGGAGGTGGCAGTTTTAAATACAACGATATAATGTATAGCCATGCATTCAACAACACTCTTGATGATTCAATTAATGACGTTCTTATGGTTAATTCATAATATGCCGTGTTAATTCATATTATGGTTAATATCCGGCTTATATTGTTGTTGAAGCAGCCCAATGTTTATATTGTAGAGCCTTTATCTTTCGGAGAATGTTTATATATCGAATGGAGAGCCTTCCTTTATTTTGTTTGGAGAGTTGTTGTTTTGTTTTTTTTGTTTTCGCAGAATGTCAATATTGGAACGATCCATATGGCTTCATGGAATATATATATATATATATATATATATATATATATATATATATATATATATATATATATATATTTGAACCATATATATTAAACCATTTATGATATATGGAATTGATTGGAATTAAGCTGTGAATGGTTTGGAGGAGGAGCACATAGTTGTCAGAGTATGCATAGCAGAAACAAAACAAATCATACACACAGCAGAAATCATGAGACAACAAAGTTAACGTTCATCCAACCAATCTAGGCTACATCCACCAAACAAAGGCATTGGCAATCTTATTATTCAACAGGAGATTACAACAACATAATTCCTCACACCTTCTCAGCTCACATATTCTCTACGGGCTTACATTTTATAGCTGGGAGAAGAAAACTGAATCATAAATTCTCTCACAACAAATATAGGATGCAATAACTCCTCGTGAGGGATAAATGGAGCTAACTTAGCAGCAAATCCTATTGTTGTCACATTCATGAGATTTTTTCCAAAACTAATTAATAGAAAATGTCAACAATCTCCACCTTGACAACAATTAGCCTGATACCCTATTCCTTTATTATTTTATCTTTTCTGCAAGCCAGGAGAAGCTAGACACCAACGTAGCTTCTCTAACAAAACTGGTTCCGTGAACATGTCTGCACAGTTTTCCTTTGTATGCACTTTTTCAAGAGAGACTCCCCTTTCAATGATAACTTGTCTTACAAAATGGTACTTGATAGGTATATGCTTTGATTTACTATGATACGCCGTATTCTTAGCCAAATGAATTGCACTTTGACTATCACAAAATAACTTGATGTTGTCTTGTAACCGACCAAACTCACCAAACAAACCTTTCAACCAAATCGCTTCTTTGCAAGCATGTGAAGCAGCTATGTATTCTGCTTCAGTAGTGGATAAAGCAACAATGTTCTGTAGCTTTGACATCCAGCTTATAGCTCCACCTGCAAGAGTAAAGACATACCCTGATGTTGACCTTCTCTTATCCAAAACACCTGCAAAATCGAAATCAACATATCCGCAAACAAATTCACTACTCCTATTGTAAGTGATACAATAATCACTTGTGCCTCTCAAATACCGAAGCACCCATTTCACTGCTGACCATTGTTCTTTTCCTGGATTTGCCATATACTCCAGCAAGTACAAACCATTGCATACATCAAACAACCTACTACATTGACATATGGAATTCGAGACATATATTCTTTTTCTTCATTTGTATTAGGACATAAACTAGAAGAAAGCTTAAAATGGGAAGCTAAAGGGACTGAAACAGGCTTCACATTGTTCATACCAAACCTCAAGAGTATTTTCTCAACATACTTCTGTTGTGATAGCCACAGCTTACCATTGCTCCTGTCTTTGAAAATCTCCATGCCCAAAATCTGTCTTGCTGCTCCTAGATCTTTCATATCAAATGTCCTAGCCATCTGAGCCTTTAACCTGTTGATCTCTATTATGCTTTTGCTTGCTAAAAGCATATCGTCAACATACAACACTAAGATAATGAACATGCCATTACTTAATTTCTTAAAGTAAACACAATGATCATATTCACTTCTTATATAATTTTGACTCATCATGAAAGAATCAAATTTCTTGTACCATTGTCGAGGCGACTGCTTCAGACCATACAATGATTTCTTGAGCCTGCAGACAAATTTCTTGTTGCGATTTTGAACAAACCCTTCTGGTTGTTCCATGTAAATCTCCTCATCTAAATCTCCATGTAAAAATGCAGTTTTAACATCTAGTTGTTGTAATTCTAAATCAAGTAAAGCAACTAATGCTAATACAATTCGAATTGAAACAATTTTTACAACTGGTGAAAATATCTCATGAAAATCAATGCCTACTTTCTGAGAAAAACCTTTTGCGACTAGCCTTGCTTTGTACCTATCCTCTGTATCATCAACACCCCTTTTCAATTTGTAAACCCATTTACATCCCACAGTTTTTCTGTCTTTAGGAAGTTCTACGAGATCCCATGTGCCATTCTTGACTAATGCCATCATCTTGTCCTTCATAGCTTCTTTCCACTTTACACTTTTAGAACCTTCTACAGCTTCTTGATAGCATAAAGGTTCATCATCATTAGTGGTTAAAGCAATTGAAGTAACATAATCATCATACATTTTAGGAGGACGTTTGATTCTTTTGGACCTCCTTAAAGATGTCTATGGTACTTCCACAGTTTGCTGATTATTATCTGTAGGAACTGCTTCATGATCTGCATCTCAAACATGTTCATGATCTGCATCTGAAACTTGTTCATGATCTGCATCTGAAACTTGTTCATGATCTACATCTGAAACTTGGTCATCTTGACTATCATTAGTATTTGAACTGGTTTCAAACTGAATGTGTTGAAGCTTAGATACATTATCCTGTTTCAATTTATCATCTACATCTGGATTTTCAAGTGAAGATTCATTAAATTTAACATCTCTGTTAATGATGATCTTGTGAGTAGTAGGATCCCACAACATGTATCCCTTAGTCCCATCACCATATCCAACAAAGATATATCTTTTTGATTTAGGATCTAATTTAGAACGCTAATGTTTTGGAACTAGAGCATATGCATTACAACCAAAAACTTTCAGTGTAGAATAATCACAAGGATGACTTTTCCATACCTCTTGAGGAATTTTGCATCCTATTGCAGTTGATGGTGATCGATTTATCAAATAGCAAGCTGTAGAAACCACTTCTGTCCACAATTCCTTCTGCAAATTGGCATTACTAAGCATACTTCTTGCTCTCTCTAAAAGAGTCTTGTTCATGCGTTCAGCAACTCCATTTTGCTGAGGAGTATATACAGTGGTTTTATGTCTTTCGATCCCAGCGTCTTTGCAATAATTATCAAATTCCTTTGAAGTAAACTCACCACCATTGTCAGTTCTTAAACATTTAATGGTTCTTCCAGTGATGTTTTCAACTAATGCTCTAAACTGTTTGAAAACTGTGAATACATCAGACTTCTTCTTTAACATGTAGACCCACACTTTTCTAGAGAAATCATCAATAAAAGATACAAAATATGACAATCCTCCCTATGAGGTTGTAGGAGATGGACCCCAAACATCATAATGGATATAATCAAGGATTCCCTTACTAGTATGTTTTCCAGTTTTAAACTTCTACTTGCTTTGTTTCCCAAATAGACAATGTTTGCAGAAATCTAACTTAACAGACTTTAAATTAGGAAGTAACTTACGATCAGATAAAATATTTAAACCTCTTTCGCTCATATGGCCCAACCTTTGATGCCATAAACGAATAGAATTATTGTCATTTTCAGATACTATAGAAATATGATCTGACTCTGTTCTCCCTTCTAACTGAAAAAGATTTCCAACTTTCTTTGCTTTCATTACTAGTAAAATTCCTTTATGAACTTTCATTACTCCACCTTAAATAAAAGTTTTATATCCATTAGTGTCTAGTACTCCTAGTGAAATGAGGTTTTTTCTTAGTTCAGGTACATGTCTTACATCAGTTAGAATTTTATTTGTCCCATCAAACATTTTAAGCTGGATGCTTCCAATTCCGACAATTTTACATGTGACATCATTTCCCATGTAAAATACTCCATCATTGATTGATTTATAAGTTTTAAACCATTCTCTATGAATGCACATGTGATTTGATGCACCAGAATCTAACAGCCAATGTTGATCATGATTAGACAAATTAATTGATAACACTTCATCACTCATACCTGAAATGGATGCTGAACCTGTATCTATTGTGTCTGCTTCTTTCTTCTCTGTCGAAGAGTATTCTTTGGATGTTTTCTCTCTCTTCCAACAGTCCTTCTTCAAATGTCCCGATTTGCCACAAAACCAACACTTTACTTTACTCTTCTTCCCTTTCAATTTTGAACGCAAGTTGTTGTGCTTACTGGAGCGTCTTTCTTTAGAACGACCTCTGACCATCATTGCTTCTGATGTAGAAGTTTCTGAATTTGACCTCTTCCTTGTTTCTTTGGACAACAAAGCTCCAACAACATCCTCAAATTCAAGGGTTTCTGATGAACTAAGACTTATAGAAGTAACAAAATTATCCCATGACTCGGGCAACGAGCATAATAAAGTTATAGCTTTATCTTCTGATTCAAATTTTACTTCTATACTTTCTAACTGCACCAGGAGAGTATTAAAGGTATTCAAATGATCAGTAATAGATGTACCTTCCTTCATGCGCAAACTGTATAACTGTCGCTTCAGAAGAATCCTATTGGTTAAGGATTTTGTCATGTACAGCTTTTCAAGCTTTGTCCACAAACCAGCAGTAGTTTTTTCTGACACGATTTTAAACAAAACATCATCTACCAAACACAATCAAATGCCGATCAGTGCTCTTTCATCCAAGTCATTCCATTCATCATCTGTCATGGTGTAAGGCTGTTTGGCTTTTCCCAACAAGGCCTTCGCCACGCCTTGTTGCACGAGTAGATCATACATCTTCACTTTCTAGATCTCGAAGTTGTTTTTGCCATTGAACTTCTCGATCTCAAATTGAGCACTTTGAGTTTTTGCCATTTTGTGTTACAAAAAATCTCCAATTGAAACTTTTAGTAAATGAAGTTTTTATTTAAAAAAAAACTGCCTTCCATCAATAAAATGCCTTTGACCTGTGGGTTATGGCCCACGATCTAAACAAAACAATTCATTATACAGCAATAAAATCCATCAATACTCTGGTACTTATCTTTATACAAAGAAAATATATAATAACATCGATTCATGTAAATCGATCTGTCTTCATCCGTCGAATCTGCAACACTTCGTTTCCAGGTCCGAGCAACGTTCTGCAATTACAATTCTCATCATCAAACGTACGATGGGAATCGGTTTCACCATTCTGCTGAGCGTCAATACTATTACCCCTCTTCAACCTGCAGATCGATTCCTAAAGCCGTTTCATTCAACAGATTCTTCCACGCGATTGGAATATCGCTCCTTCGACATTCTTGAGATTTCAATGCCAAGCCAGAATTTGGCTCTTTAACCAGATTTATAACACTGTAAGTGTGAATCGATCTTACTCTTCTATCAACATTCCTCAATTAAGTATTACGCCTTTAAATTGGATTCACACTTTTCACAATAGCACGCAGGATCAATTTAAGAACTGACATACTCGTATGCATAATGAAAGAAACTCGTAACCACAAAACACATGATTTATATTATTTCTGAATTCAGATTACAATACGTTTTTATGAGCCAGGTTACCTTGGCAGCGCTGGATATACATGCGTCTGGCTCCTAGTCCACAGCCTGTTCAACGCTACCTGGCTCACAGTCGTAACGGGCTTAACACACAGCAACAGACGCCACGACACGTACCAACTCAACAACAATGCTCTGATACCAATTGTCAGAGTATGCACAACATAAACAAAACAAATCATACACACAGCAGAAATCATGAGACAACAAAGTTAACGTGGTTCACCCAACCAATCTGGGCTACATCCACCAAACAAAGGCATCGGTAATCTTATTATTCTATAGGAGATTACAACAACTAATTCCTCACACTCACATATTCTCTACGGGCTTACATTTTATAGCTGGGAGAAGAAAACTGAATCATAAATTCTCTCACAACAAATATAGGATGCAATAACTCCTCCTCAGGAATAAATGGAGCTAACTTAGCAACAAATCCTATTGTTGTCACATTCATGAGATTTTTTCCAAAATTAATTAACAGAAAATCTCAACAATAGTTTTCTAAACCCATGTGTTGATTGGTTTGGTAATGGGTTTGGTTTGCAAGAAAAATGGTTATCAAGAAAAACCATGAGTTGTTTATACAAACCATGGGTTGATTTAATGATGAATGGAATTCACATGTAGATATATTTGGTGTTTCTTTTTATCATGGTGCATAGCTTTGGTGAATATTATTTTGGTGAATATGGTTGGTTAATATTATCTTGGTGAATTTGTTGGTAAATAGTGAATATTATCTTGGTGAATAGGTTGGTGAATATTATCATGATGAATAGCTTTGGTGAATATTATTTGGGTGAATAGGTGCGTTGGTATATTGCCAAAAATTCTTTGCAATTTTTTAGAGCATAATGCTTGTATGCACTTGGTATATTGCCAAAAATTGCAACTTATATATGATTTGGAGGATCCTGTATTGTTTATTATTTAGAGTAGCATTAATATTCACATCATTGCCACGTGATTTGGAGCATCCTGTATTGTATTGTTTATTATTTAGAGCAGCGTTAATATTCACATCATTTCCACCATTAATATTCATATTGCCAACATTATTTTCAATGCAATACCATGGGTTATTTTCAACAACTGGAACGTTAGTTTCAATGCAATGTGTCTATTACAAATCTTCATTACAAGCTTTTACAAGAGGAATTGGACAAGAGCTTCACATCATTGCCACCATTAATATTCATATTTCCAACATTATTTTCAATGCAATACCATGGGTTATTTTCAACAACTAGAACATTAGTTTCAATGCAATGCATTTATTACAAATATTGCATTACAAGCTTTTACAAGAGGAATTGCACAAGAGCAATGCTTACAAGAAGAATTATTTATGCAGTGTTTACAAGAGGAATTGTACAAAATAAACATTTAGAAGAGAAGTGTTTACAAGAGGAATTGCACAAGAACAACATTGAATATTATGAATACATTCAAGCCAACATTGATACATTATTTATGCAGGGTTCATATTTATGCAACTTTGATACATTATGGAGAAAAGTTTTTTAATTGAATTGACTTTTTCTTTGGAGCAACTTTCAACATTTTGAAGTAGGGTTCATTTAAAGGTGGCATTTATTTATTTAATGAAAACCTTTATTTGGTACATTGGAGAGAGTATTATTCTTGCTTTAATATGTTTCTTTAAAATGGATTTAATACTATCATTTGGTGTTAAATATGTTGCATTTGTTTAACATCCAACAGTGCTCAATATAATGAATTTCTCATGCATATCTTGTTTTCCTTACAAAGTGTTCTTTCAACAATAATTTTACTTTTAGAGTGTTCTCACAACAATATTTTGTAGTGCTCTTACAATGTTAAAAATTTCTGAAGCTTATTTGGAGCAATATTTATGTCATATGGAGCAACATTCATTCAATATGGAGGAGCCCTAATAAGCCATCTGGAGTGGCATTCATTCAATGATAGTGTCAACATTATTTATGCAGAACAAGACATTGCAGGTTATAGAGAATTAATGCAATGATGACAACTACACTAAGGACTCTTTTACATGCTACAAGGCATCTGTAACCCCCTTGCCATTGATGTCAAAGGGGGAGGTAATCAGAGGAAGGAAGACACTTCACAGAATGAAAGGGGGAGGACAAATTTGTTTCCATCAATGCCAAAGGGGGAGATTGTTGGCAATATTGTCATTGATGGCAAAGGAGCATTGAAGGAATGCAAGGAGAATAAATGCAAGGAGTAGCAAGAAGAAACAAGGAAAGGAGCAACAACAATGCAAGGAGAAACAAGCAACAAAATAAGGCAAAGGAACAAAAGGAGGAGAATTTGTGATACATTGAAATGTTTTAATAATGTTGCAGAGATTGCTATACTAAAGAATTTGTTGTGATGTAACATTGTTGATTGAGTTGAATTGTTGTGATGCAAAGGCAAGACTCTAAGGCAAAGGAAAAGATGTTGCAAAGATTTTTGTGATGCATTAATGATAAATATTGATATTTGATGTTGGCATTAGGTTGATGCATTTAATGATTACATGTGGCTGAAATTAATATTAGATGGATTATTTATTTTGTGTTCTAATATTTAAGATATGAAGAGTTTGGAAACGAATGAGTGGAAGGAAAAGAGTCAAGCCTATTGAGTTCATATTCCTATGTGGGATACAAACAACCAACAAAATATCTTTATAAAAGATGTGATTTTGGAAGCCATTGAAGAGGTTAGAGAATGGGATAATGTGAGAGAGTTGATTGAACTATTATGCATTATTTATCTGACACATATGAAGCTGATGTGAAGCATATTTGAAGGGAATAAGATGCATAAATGAAGATGGATGTATGCATAATTTATGACCAATTAAACCAACACATTGTTATTTCTTGTTTGCATGAGTGGATGGTGGTCTCCTTTCAAGTTGTGGCTTGATAAATATCTAGTTGGATCTGGTTGAGGTAGGAGCTTCATGTGGGTTGTAGCCTACAAAAAACATATGGGAGTTGGAGCTTCCTTGCATGTTGCAGCTTGCAGAAAATTGAGGTAGAAACCTCTTGTAGGTTGGAGCCTATAGAAAATTAGATGTAATAAGGAGTAGGAGCTTGCCTTTGCATCACAACAATAATAAAATATTGGTTTTCTCCCTTTATGGGTTTCCACATATATCTAGTGTCAATATGTGTTATTATTATGTGTTGATATGATGTTTTGTTTTGGTTATTAATTGTTGTTCACATATTCAATCTGTTGGTCATCATTTGTTAAGCTTCTCATGTAATGTTTTAGTTAATGAGATTAATGAAAAGAATTTGAATGTCCATGAATATACTAAACTGATTCACCCCCCCTCTCATTTTAGTCAAGATTTCATTAATTGGTATTAGAGCATAGGTCACAAGTTCAATACACACTCGACTCACGTTGGGGGGGGGGGAGATTGTTGGACATTGGATAAACCAATGCTCCCCATGTTTTTCATGACATGAAGTAACTGCCTCTCATGGATCCTTATATCTGGCGATGCGATAGTTGACTAAAACCTACGGGTTTTGGTCTAATGACAATTGTGATTCCCAACACATATTTGGGAAGTCTGCCAACAACCACCATGACGAGTGATTTGTTTCCTGACTTTTGGAGACCAATAATGAAATCCGTGGAAACATCCATCTAGATGGAAGAAGGGAGTGGAAATTTTTGTAAGGTTCCCAGTATCTTGATTGTTTCCCCTTTGTTGCGTTGGAATACATCACATTCAACTACAAAAGTAAGAATTTCGTTCTTCATGCCAGTCCAAAAGAAAGAATAATGTCCTCATGCATAAGTCTTTTGAAATATTGAATGTCCTGCAATTGGAGATGAGTGAAACTTGTCCAAGATAATGGTTTTGAGTGTGAAGGACAGGGAATCATCTTTCCAAGAGAAGTATGATGAGGAATTATGACCTTCTGTTAATTTATTAATGAGTGAGGACAAAGAGGGGTGGGAGAACCATTCATTTTGGGTCTCTTCAATCCAATCTGGTATGGGTAGAGAGAGTGATATAATGGTGTTCTCATCCTCAATTCGGCATGACAAAGCATCAACCACTACATCGTCCTAACCCTTCTTGTAAATTATCTAATAATAATATCCCAACATGTTTGGAAGCCATTTATTTTTCTATGGTGATGATAGATGTTGCTCTAAAAAATATTTTAAGCTATGATGGTCCATGCGGATTTGGAAACTTCGTCCCAACAAGTATGGTCACAAGGTGTTTACTGCATGTAATATGGTCATCATTTCTTTCTCATAAGTATATTAACCCAGATGTTTACCACTATGTTGTTGACTAGTGAAAGCCAATGGTATACCTTCTTTCATTAATATGGTGCTAATACCCATACCTGAAGTGTCACGTTCAATCACAAAAGTTTTGATGAAGTCCGGTAAGGCCAATATTGGAGTGGAGAACATGGTCTGTTTGAGAGCCAAAAAGGCCTATTGAGATGCATAAGTCCAGAGAAATGCATTTTTCTTGAGAATATTAGTGAGGGATCTAGAAATGTGTCCATAATTGTGGAAAAATTTGTGATAGAAGCCCATGAGACCCAAGAATCCCCTCAAACTCTTCAAATTTTTTTGTTGGGGCCAATCTTGCATTGCCTAAATATTTTTCGGATCAGCCCTCACTCCTTCATGACCCACATGTGTCCCAAATACTCTACTTCTTCCATGCTAAAGGAGAACTTGGATAATTTGACAAATAATTTGTGATCTTGGAGCAATTTCAATATTTGGTCAATATGATGAAGATGTTTTCCCCATGTTATGTTGTAGATGAGAATGTCATCGAAGAAGACTAGGACAAATTTTCTGAGATATGGTTTCAGAAGGTGGTTCATGAGGCTTTGAAAAGTGGATGGAGCATTACAGAGACCAAATGGCATGAGTTCAGAAGGTTGTCTTGGGAATGTCGATTTCCTTCACGTGTATTTGGTGATAGGCTGAGTGAAGGTCTAGCTTGGTAAAGAATTTAGCACCATGCAGTTCATCAAGTAGATCACCAACAATTAGAATAGGGAATTTGTCCTTAATAGTGTGCTTGTTTAGGGCCCAAAAGTTAGGACACATGGGCGAGTCTCCATCTTTATTTAGAAAGATGGCCACTAGAGATGAATAAAGGCTCATGCTCAGACAGATAACACCGGCTTTGAGGATTTCCTTGATGATTTTTTCAATTTCATTCTTTTTGGAAAAATGATAATGATATGGGTCGACATTTGGATGTTGGGTGCCCAGGATCAAAGGGATGCTACGATCATGTTCACCCTTAGATAGTGGAAGCTCTTTACATTTTTCAAAGACCCATTGGTGGTGATCTAATGCCTGTTGCATATCAAGATGAATATGATGAGTAGTGGATTTAATGGTCTGGATGACATTAAATTAGGCTACTACTCCATGATGGTCGTCTTTCAAAATCTTCTCCATTTGATGCAAGTTGATGATAGTAGGAGAACCTGCTTGGAGTTCCCTCAATCTACGAGTGTGGTCATTCTACCTAAAGCTCACATATAACTCCTGTAAATCCATTTTGATAGGGCCCAGTGTGCGCAACCATTCAACACCAAGGACAATGTCACAACCGCCCATTTCATTGGAAAGCAAGTGGGTTTTTAGGTGGTAATCCACCATCTCAAGCTTAATATTTTCACAACATGCTTCACATTTCATGGTCCCCCCATCAGCGATCAATACTTGGAAGTTAGACACCGCTTGTATAAATCAATGAACAACTTCTATGATAGTCTTATGGAGAAAGTTATGAGTGCTTCCATTATCAATCAATACCACTACTGGTCGATGTTTAATAAAACCTTGGATTTTGAGAGTCTGGGGCGAAGAAATTCTAGCCAATGCATGTAGTGATATAATCGACTCATCTGGCATAGCTGTGAAATCATTTTCTGGGTCAGTTTAGGTTTCCCCTACTTTTCCCTCAGGCATCTCATGGGATGGAGCTTCATCTATTGAGCTGTTATCAATAGCATCAATTTGAAATATTTTTGGTTCCTTGCATTTATGACCAGGGGAGTACTTTTCATCACAGTAGTAGAACAATCCTTGTTTCCTTCTTTTGGCCATTTATCTCGACGAGACTTTTTGAACCTTAAGTTTTTGGGTGGGGCCCAGAACTTGGGTGGGACAAGCCTTAGTGACAAAATTTGGATGATTGGACTCGACATTTAAGGTGACTTCCACATCTAATTCCTAGCGGCATGCGTCTAACCAGGTAGTTGGGTGATGCATTTAGACATGGGCTTGGATGGCTTCCTTTAGGCCATTGATGAAGAACTCCAGGTAAAATTCATCTCCAAGTCCTTCAGTTCTGATGGCCAATTGTACAAAGGCTACAATGTAGTCCTTTACTATACTTGTTTACCTAAGGTTAGTGAGACAACCCAAAAAATTAAATTCCCAATCAAAGGGGTCACATATGGATTTTGAGAACATGTTCCAAGTTTCCCTCCATGGATAACATTTTTGATGCCACTGCCGACACTTCCATCTCTCTTGGTCCAAGTAAAGGGCTCCATATGTAGTTTAGTTCCATTGTCACAGATATCATTAAGGAAGAAATAATGTTCCATTTGTGCTACCCATACTGAAGGGTGGGATCCATCAAATTTGTACATGTATAGCTTGGATGTCTGGAGGTTTGAAGATTGGTGATTTCCATGGAAGTGAATGTGATGGCTGGATGCTGCTTGTATGTGTGCATCAAAAATAGGCTCTTCCCTTATGGGTTCACAAGACGTCGTTATAACATTTATTATTTTTTCGAGCTGGGAGGTAATGGACTCCTTGAGATCATTGAATATTTTCTCAAGGTTGTCGACCTTCTCAACTGTCCTTTCTATAGCCACAACTTGAGACCTGGTATCGAGAATACACTAGACCCAGATAAATTTTGAGCTTACTTAAGAGTAGTATGCTTGGAAATAGGGCAAGCTCAGGAGTCTAGTGATGTGGGTCACTTGAACCGTATTGGGAAAAATTTGGGACCATAGTAAAATTGGGTATTTAAAACTGAATTGTGCCACTACGAACAACACGTCGTCCTAAATATTATGGGATAAGTCTCTTGCAATCTTCCTAGGATGCCTCAATTTTTTCTTTTACTCCTTAAGGAGATTTTCTCCCAGCTAATCAATACTGTAGTGTTCGAGTTCCAAAATCTTGATAATGCCAATTATCCTATGAAAATTGGGCCTGGACCGTCACAACAGAAAGCCTAGGGTGTTGGTACTACAGAATGTGTTGCAAATATCTGATCTAGACTATGGCAGTCAAACCCTCACTCCATAAAGAGTCTGATGTGTGCTGGAAAATCCCTTGCATAACATGGGTTAACCACTTTATTTATTAAATATGGCCCGTTTACAACTAGTTGTGGTCCCTTTTTTATAATGCAATTCAACCACTTACAATTATTATTAGTGTTGATAACCTCTTACGGGCTTTATTGACACTCTAGCTAACTATGACTTTGCCTAGACCCCTTGGGATTATTACATAAATAAAGGGGTTAGGGTTGGACCCTAACATGAATTGGGTTCACTATGTCTTTCCATGCAAGTTGAAGAAATGAATTCCACCAACATTCCTCAAATAGTGTTAGTCCTATTGGCTTTAGAAGAGAAACATCATCATTCTCTGGAAAATTTGAAGTGCAAAATGTACATAGTAAAGAAATATTTTGATAAGATATCTAAATCTATTAGTTTCACTACGAATAAGAAAGTATTTTTATGGGACCCTGCACACACAAAGGGTAAACATCATAAGTTTCAAAAACTATGGATAGGTCCTTTTAAAATGGCTTCAATTGTTGGACCTAATTCCTATCTTCTAAAGGATGAAAATAACTAATTAATGTCCTACACTGTGAATGGCTCTCATCTCAAGCCATATGTAGAGGTAGCCCATGAATAAATAATCAAGATCATCATTCTCTTTTGTAAATATTCATTTTATTTCCTTAGTTTGTTTCTTAATTTTTTCTTTCTCTTGCACCTGATTTTAGTTAGATTTATTTATTTTAATAGTTCTTCTTTTACTTTTACATCACAACCTTTGGTCAAATTTAATGCCTTGTGCTATGCCATCTTTTTATTGTCTTATACCTTTTTTAACTTTCTGTTTTTCTTTGACAAAGCTAGTTTATTTTCATATTTCTCTAAAGAATTAATATGTTGATATCTTTAACCTGTCACCAACAAAAATTTTAATACATAGACAAGGATCCTTTGTTTCATCCAAGAGTTGGATTACAAAGAAGCTTTATTCTCATCTTATCAAAACATGTGATAGAAAACCCTAGATGTTGTCTTCTTTGTCCCACTTCACACGTACCTTGCTTCCCTACCTCCAATGACAACTCACATCCTATTCGTTTGCAGTCTCAACTATTTAATCATGCCACCAGAGTATTTCTAAGTTTTGGTTTGCATTATGCAAACCACAATGTAGAGTCACCAATGTTTACCCATATAAATACAACAAAATTTCTCTAACCATAGTGAGCTTCTTCCCATTCCCTTAACAAGAAAATCAAAGATTTAGTTTTAAAATAAATGTAGATATAACAAAGCTACTTAAGAAAACTCTCTTCTAATTCCGCAATAGTTTATATATATATATAATAGGTGGTGTTTGTATGGCTAGATTTGTGTTTATGTTATGGAATATGGTTTCAGTATACCAGCATTGTGGGACACATAAGGTGCATTCTTAAGTTTAAATATTTAAAGGAAATGGTTACAACAATGAGAGTATTGCACCTTCGTAATTTTTTTTTGGGTAGACATGACATTATGGTAAACAATTCGTATGACATGGATATCATAAGATCCATCCAACTACACATAACTTATAAGAGGTAGCGATCTCATATGTTGTTAAATAATTGATTTGAAAAACATTCAATTAGTTGTCTCCTCTTGGCTCTCTACATGGCGCAACTTGAATCTAGTTGGAAGTTTTTTTTTTTTTGATATGGCAGATGCGCCATTACAAGTGTTAGAATCCAACTGACATTGCAGGCTTCATTATTTATAATGAGTATTTTTGGACGCCGACATAATGTTTGGAATTAGGTTACCCCTTCGTTTGCGAGCGTGGTTTGATATCCCCCCGATCCTCCTCGAACATCAAATCAAGAGGCCTCGCTAGTGGGAAACTCCTATTTCCACCACTATAGCCTCATTAATGCGGGGCTACATGCACCAGAGATAAGAGTTTATAACACGGGCGAGAGTAACACGCCGTTTTTTTATTTATTATCTAGTCATCACTGGCTATCTCCAGCGCATGTAGCCGCGCATTAATGAGGCTATAGTGGTGGAAATAGGAATTTCCTCGCTAGTGTGCCATCCTCGCCCATAAAATTTTTCTTATGTGGAATTTTCCTATTCATATTACCTAGGGTCAATGAGGTTTTTTTACCTACGTGATAGTCCCTTCGCATATATGTTAATTCCACACTCGTTCGAGATAGATCTCACAGTTACTTTTCCATTTACTCTCAAATTACGTTCCTTACCTCGGTCAACGCACGCCAACTTGCGCTTGTACGTGGGATTTGAGGGGGAGTATTTAATGTGGTTTACCCCTACATTTTTAGTTATTCTTCTTGGAGTCGATGAGGATGATAATTAGGGTATCGCTGAATTTCCCGAAACACTAATTTTATAGCCATGTCGATGAGTTTGTCATGCTAGTCATTAATGCATTTATTCCTACGTTGAGTCTTTACACCCTATACCAATTCAACCATGATTTTATGCAACAATTACTTGAATATATCACAGAGTTTCTCTGCAGTCATCTCTCTTCCTTCATATTTGAGACATTTATAAGGTTACTGAATTCATTCTCCTAATTTTCACATAACCCCTTATCTTGCATGCCTGTAAAAAATCTAAATCTACTTGCACGCAATGAGAAGAAGGTATTTATTAGGTTTTATAGAGTTTTAACCAACCAACCCCTTGGTTCTTTTAACTTGTTATTCTTGCACCCTTAGTACAAGCCTTTGAGGTAAAAGCCTGAGGGACGAAAGCACTTGGCACTTTGTGTTTCTAAAAAAAATTGATTCCATTTATCTTTTCAATGAGTTTTGAAAAATGGTCTACTCTCTACATTCTATTGTGCTATAAACATATATACTCCAAAAAAATGTAAAAATAAAATATGTAACATTGCTTCCTTTAAAATCATGCGCAAGAGTTTTGATATATGATTATTGTAAATTTTCCTAGTTAATTTGTTATTGCAATTATAATAACATATTTGTTAAGTTCCAATAAATTACCCCATGGGGAATTGGTAGTTTGTTTATGTCTATGGGAGCTTTCAAAACCCTAGTGTCTCACGCACAAAACCATGTGACATGCCAAGCGTGCAAGAATTTTATTTATCCTATATGACCAAGGGAAAATTCCTATTTTCTTTATGACTCAAGTTCAATTAATAACATGTCTATTGGATGATGAACTATGTCATCTCTCATATTTATGTATGTCAATGAAGAGAGGAGAATTTTAGAATGATCAATATCTGAATTCATAATTTTGTTGTCTAATTGTCATCGCTTTAAATGTTTCCTTTCGAGTAATGTAAATAAAACACTTCTAACCATGGGAAGAAATCAACTAGTATGCATTGATATATGAATTTGTTCATGCATTTCATATCAGTATTATTCATCATACAAGACAAAATTCCACTCATTTTATATTCCCTTGGAACTTGGGTTTTATGTGCCTTTTTTCCTCTGACTATACACTTGGTTCCCTCGGTCTGATTTCACATTAGTGACAAAGGGTTGCACTGTTGCATAATATATAATTATTAAATAAAAAAAGTTTGTACTTTCCATAGTGTTGTATGTATGCATACCTTTCAAAATTACAAATCAACCCTAAATAATTATTGTCTTCTTTATGTTTATAATTTTATGTAGATTTATGATTACAGATCGACTTTATTGATACATCAAGAAACCATTTCCCTTCATTATAGTTTTTTTCTTGACTATTTTGACTCATGTAATTTTAAGTTTATTGATATCACGATGATTTATTTCATTGTGATTTGCAAGTAACTTCATTTTTATGTTACAAAATGATTTTTTTTCACAGAAATAGGGGCATAGGTAGGGGAAACAGAGATAGAAACTTGAGTATAAGAAGAGAGATAAGACCCAAGACGTCAGTTCACTCTGATGAGGATTCAAAGGAAGTTATGCAATTGCTCCAAACTAGCATAGTGAACCTTATAATATAGCTTATCTCCCAACATATTTCTCAGCCTCAACAACCTTGTATTCATAATAGACCAAGCATTGGCATCCTCATGCCACCACGCATGTCTTTCCCTCTTGCTTTTCCCAATAACGATGGTTGGAAAAATGCAATTCTAGCGCAACCTTTGCATTCAGTTCAATGCTAACCTACTGTTCCATTTCCTCCTCCTCCTAAAGAAAATTTATCTCATCATCTACATTCAACTACTTCACACATTGACATTACCCACAGGCAACACCTTAGACTTTGATTAGCTTCTCACATCTGTTTTCAAGGTTTCAAAGAAACTTACTATATTTTCCCATCTAGTTGCTCAATCCTTCAAGTGTGCAGCCACCCCTCAACTTTTTCTGAACAATAAAAGACAAAAATCCCAATTTACTTTATCTGGTTCCTCTCATGGTTCTTCTCACATATTAAAATAGGCAAAAAATGCCCCATCCCACAGGTTGAAATGATATATCATGGATGCTATTAAAATGATTTTGATTCACAAATGGAGGCTCCTTATTTTTTTTTATTGTTTAATTTACATGCACTGGGTTACATGGACATATGACATTTTGGTTTTTTTATTTGGATATTTTTTACAACATTTACTTATATGATGACTTCTTTTGAGGGCTTTTCATGATGCAAATTCTATAATGTTTTGAGAATTCTCATTTATTATGGAGTATATATTTTTATATATGGATCATAACCGCGATGGAGAGACAAGGGGTATTTAGGTAGGCGAAAGGAGTTTATACATTGCTATTTAATGTTTTTTATTCCAGCATACATGTGCATGTTCAATGATGTGTTTCTTTTATGAATATATGAAAAGGTTACATTTGCTTATGCACATTACATAACAATATGGCCATTATATATTTTATGGAACACATACTTTATAATGGCCATATTATGATGATTTCAAAGTCATATTAAATGACTTATATTATGGAATAAAGGAGGGTCTCACTTACCAGAAAACGTAAACGTAAAATTTATAAATTGTACCTATTTAATCTCACATTTAGAACTACAACCCTCAACCTCAAATCAAGTTAGATTAGAGACTATGTTGCTCTTAGTTATTTAAGTGGTTCCACTGTACAACAACTTTCATGGAGTATAAAAGAGGGAGAGGGCTATGAAGGAAAGGGAGAATTTTATGCAATGAGAGGCATGCACTAACTTTAGTTATAATTTTTTCCTTTTTATTTTTATTTCCTATGAATTATAAGAAGCTGAACAAAGAGGTGGCAACAAATCTTTTTCGAAGGAAGGATAGTGCTTGATAAGAAAATCTACTCATTCTTTGGACAAACCATTTTAGGTAACTTGATTTTCTGTCATTTCACTTGTAGTTTGAAGATACATTTTTTTATTAACCAGTGATAACAACCATTAATTTTGCAGAGAAGCATGATGTTCACCATTACATTAGAGACTTAAAGATGTTTTAAGGTTGTCTCATCATTTAGTTTTTCTTTCTGCGACTTATGTATATGTGTTTTTGCATTGCAGTTATATTTTTGTCAATGGTTCTTCATAGGAACTTGTCTCTTTATTTTTGTTGTAATAGACAACCCTTTTATTGATAAAATCAACATATTTTATCATCAATGAAGGCATTATATTGAGCCTTATCAAACTTCAAGTCAATCATAGCTCCTTTTGAAAGTGATCTTCGATGTACGAACTTGAACTTCAAGTTATCTCTTCACATTGCTACCTTTCAATCCTAGGATGATGATGTGATCTGAAAATGAGATCTTAAATCAATATTAAGGTATTACAGACTCATGTACATGAATGCCTATATTATTTAGTGCAACGGATCGAAAAGATTGCGAATAATATAAACAATGAATAGTTATAAAACATAATAAACACACACACATCAACACAACAAAATAATCAAGGCGTTCACCAGACTTCCTGGCTATGTCTTCTGGCTTAGCTTTCAGTGCCGACCTCTATATTATGTCTTTGAGAACAAAGTTTATAGGTGTGAGCTCAATTAGAATCCCAACACAACTCTTTAAGAACAGAGTTTACAAGAGTGAGCTCAATCAGACCCATAACACAACAATAGTGATATTACACGGGGATTTGGCTCGAAAACCTCGAGTCTAATGAGTACACAAACTCTCCCTCTTAGTGCCTCTGATCAACTGTTCGTAGCTGCGATTTCTCTGATTCTTTGTCTCTCTCTCTCTCAGCCACTTCTTGTTCTCCGATCTTCTCTACCCCACTGTGCTACCATTGAATGGCTTTTTAAGCCTATCAACGTTGTTAGTTTGCATTCCTTTTAGGGCTCTCTGGCTCCCGACACTATCCCTTCATCTCCCCGTTGAGTGTTAAACAATCATAATAACAATGCTCAGGCATTGAGGCCACCTATTTACAAACGGAAAGGACCACTGGCACGGGTGAAATTGATCCAGGTGGATATTGGTGGCCACCTGCCAAGTCCAGCTAGACCCCCACCATTGTTTCTCTCAGCATTTTCAGTTTCCTTAATTGTAGCACAACTTACTATTTTTGGCAATTTTTCGGGTCCTGAACTTTCGGAGCCATTTTGAGGCCCTAAATGACGTTTGTTGGGAAATATGGGGGCAACATAGGTCCATGGACCGATGTTTCCCTTCCCAAAGTGGTAGTGCTCGGATAGAGCTTTCTAACGAGCTATTGTACGCATCAAACGAAGATCGTATGCCAAAGTTACGACCCCGGGAAGTTGATGTACCAATTTACCCAAACGGGGCCCATAGTTTGGCGTTTCATCTTCTAGGGTTAGGTTTTGGAATGTTAAGGGTTTTCCATTGTTTCTCAACAATAAATAGGCCTTCGAGCCTCATTGTAACACAGTTTAGAGGCATGTAGCCACCACATCTCTTCTCAGAGATAAGCTACCATCACCCTAGCTGGTTTATTTCCATTATTGTTTGTAAGCATATTTCAGTAATTTACATTAATGAAATGAAGTATTATTTCCACTGCATATTTGTGTTTATGGTTATCTTTGTAATTTGTTGCATTCCAGTTTAATTCTGGATCAGTGGTATCAGAGCGGTCTGCTTTTTCTCTGTTTTTCTTTGCATGTCCCCAACGAGGTCGGGATATAAGGAGTTAGGGTTTGAACTAGTTGAACCTTTGCAAGACGAGCCTCGCAAATCCCGATGGCCTCCCATGGCGGATGAGAAGAAAGACGAGGGGGCAGGAGATCCTATCAAAATCTTGCTTGAAGAAGCCCTTGAGCGACAACAGAATGCGGTGATGGACAACTTTGCCCAGATCCTTCAGCAGCTACCCAGAAGTGACGCATTGGCTTCCAGCAGCTACTCTGGAAATGCCACGCCCTTTAAGGCACAAGTTAACTTTGAAATCCCCATATTCGAGGGTCAGATATATGCAGATGTTGTAGATAAATGGTTAAATCTGCTAGAGGGTTATTTTTCTATTCATGCATTTTCACGTTGGGAAAAGATTGTTTTCACGCTTCTCAAAGTAGCCCCCCACGTCAAGGACTGGTGGGAAACCTATTGCGAGCATAAAGATGAAAATACTGGCTCACTATTTTCAGCCGCACCCACCTGGAATTCATTCTGGGATGCCATCAAGGAGCAGTACTACCCTGTTAGAAGCTATGAGGGTGAATACATAAAGTGGACCACGCTGTGGCAGGGAAGGGACTAAGACGTGTCGAAGTTCACCAATCTCTTCCATACCCTTCGCACAAAGTTGGGTATCAAGGATTCAGAGCAGCATTTGATACTCAAATGCCGCGGCTGCCTGCACAAGTTCATCCAGGAAGAAATAGAATAGGTTGAGCAGAAGTTTAAACAAAAGAAGCAAGATTTTGGATCTGCGAATATGAAGCAAGGGAAAGGTGCCCCTAAACCACAGAAAAAAAGACAAAGCCAAGGCAGAGTAGCCCAAGACAACCCGCCAAGTCTGCAAGCAAAGAACAGCGTTGCGAAGCAGAAAAAGGACACAGGAAAATGGTGTGAGTTCCATAAGAGCTCCACTCACAACACAAGTGAGTGTCGGGCCAAGCAGTCACTGGTGGCTGAGCTAAAGGTTTCAGAATCAGATGCATGTTTCGACTCTGAGTTAGAACCCGACAAGGGGAATGACAAAGGGAAGGAGATCATTGATGTGGATCCCAACGCCATTGTGGCTACCACCAAGATCCAGAAAAATGAACCCGAAGATCCAGAGGAGGAGGAGCATCTCTTCCACTCTCAGATGTGGGTAAAGGGCTCCCCGCTATAGTTCATTGTCGATAGTGGGAGCCAAAAGAACCTCATTTCAGCAGACGTCATGAAGTGGTTGGGCTTACCAACCACAACACATCCACAACTATACACCATTGGGTGGCTTCACCAAGGATGGGATCTTCGCATGAGCCAGTAGTGTCGCCTTCCATACAACATCAAGCCCTTTAAAGATGAGGTATTGTGTGAAATTGCTCCCCTTGAAGTTTGTGATGTATTATTAGGACAACCATACTTGTGGATGCGACATGCTGTGTATGAATCAAGGCCCCGTGCTGTTATTATTACATTGGGAAACAAGTTGTACAAGATACCAAAGGTAGCACCGCCTACTGCCATCTCTTTCATCATTGCAAAAAAATGTAGTAAGCTCATTTCCAAAACTAGGAAATTTGTTTTCCTGATGATACACCCTTAAGGAAAGAAGAAGACGGTGGCCACGACCTCTAGACAGGGTCCCTCCGCACAACAACTACAGATAGACAAGGTCATGGAGGAGTACGAGGACATCTTCACCTCCCCTGCAGGGGTTCCTCTACACTGTCAGGTCAAGCACTCCATCAATCTGACCCTAGGTGCACCACTACCCAATGTACCAATTTATCGGCGCTCCATTTTGGAGAATGATGAAATCAAGAGGCAGATTCAGGAGCTACTACAGAAAGGTCACATCCGTCCAATTTCATCGCCTTGTGGGAGCCCGATCGTGTTGGTACAGAAGAAGGATGGGACTTGGAGACTTTTTATTGACTATCAGGCGCTGAACAAGATCACTGTCCATAATAGGTACCCGATCCCGCGAATTGATGACCTCCTGGACCAACTAAAGGGGGGAAAATATTTAAGCAAGATTGATCTGAAGTCAGGATATCACCAGGTACCAATCGAACCCTTTGATGTGTGGAAGACTGCCTTCAAAGCCAAGGAGGGCCTTTTCGAATGGTTGGTTATGCCTTTCGGGTTGATGAATGCCTCTGAAATCTTCATGAGGCTAACAGATGACATCTTGAGGCCAGTCACCAACTCATTTGTAGTGGTATACTTGGATGATATTCTGATTTTCAACTAGAGTTGGGAAGAGCACCTCCACCACATCCGACAAGTTCTCCAAACACTGCGGCAACATAAGCTATGTGCCAATTTGGAGAAATGCACTTTTGGCATGACCCAAGTTCAGTATTTGGGATACATTATTGATGAACAAGGGGTGCATGTGGATCCAGCCAAGATCCAAGTCACTCAGGATTGGCCATCTCCAACCACTCTGATAGAGCTCTGCAGCTTTCTAGGTCTTGCCAACTTCTACCGCAGGTTCGTGTTGGGGTTTTCTCATATCACTTGGACCTTAAGTCAAGTCACCAAGGGAGGAGCGAAACCAAAATTCTTTTGGTATGAATCTCAATAGAAGGCATTCATAGAGTTGAAAGATCACCTTTACACGGCACTAGTGCTTGCATTACCAGATTTACAACAACCATATGAGGTCGAGACAGATGCCTCTGACTATGCTATTGGGGCTGTCCTTACTCAACATGGGCATCTAGTGGCATATCATAGTGAAACACTTTCAGACACAGTTTGGAAGTATCCCACTTATGATAAAGAGATGTATTCCATTGTGCAAGCCTGCCGACAATCGAAGCATTACATTTTGGGGAAGGAAACGGTCATCCACACAAACCACCGCCCCCTGCAGTTCATACAGACCCAAGGGAAATTGCAGAATGATCGCCTTCAGAAGTGGTCTACATACCTACAATAGTTCCATTTGAATATAAAGTATAAGAGCACCAATAATGTTGCAGATTGCCTCAGTCGACCACCGATCATGGCGTTAACCACCGTGCTCAACTTTTGTGGGCATGAGACTTCTGATTGGCCACTTCTCTACAAAAGTGACTCGGAATTCGGCCACACATACCAGACACACTTGGAGGGTCGGCATGTTCCAAATTTTCACCTCCAAGATGCCGTGTTATGCCACCTGGGTCACCTTTGTGTTCCTTCAAGCGAGTGTGCCAAGATGATTTGGGAAGCACACTATAGTCGGGATGCTGGACATTTCAGGGTCGAGAAAACAATGGCAGTACTGCAAAAGTATTTCTATTGGCCGAATCTTTGACAAGATGTCAGGAAGTACATCAGATCATGTACTGCATGTGCCATTGCGAAACCGACCATCAAGAAGTAAGGCCTCTATACCCCACTACCTACCCCTAGTCGACCTTGGGAATCCATCTCCATGGATTACATGTCAGGCCTTCCTTCCACTAAGCATGGGAATGATTGTGTTTTTGTGGTCGTTGACAGGTTCTTGAAGATGGCCATTATGGCGTCCTACAAAAAGAATATCACAGCAAAAGCCTCTGCTAAACTCTTCTTTGAACGAGTGTGGGTGCACTTTGGGATCCCACAGTCTATCATCTCGGATCAGGACAGTCGGTTCCTTAGTACATTTTGGTCTAGTCTCTGGTCAATGCTGGACACCAAACTCACTAAGTCCACAGCCTTCCATCCTCAAACTGATGGCCAGACAGAGGTTGTCAATAGGATGATTGTACACATTCTGTGCATGTACAACTCAAAGCATCCACGCACATGGGATGAGAGCCTCCCCTATGTTCAGCACAGCTACAACCGAGCTCTTCATAGCTCAACTGGCCATAGCCCTTTTCAAGTGGGCTTGGGATTCCAGCCACTATGCCCCATTGATGTGGCCATGCCACTTGCAGCTACTCACATAGATTCGGCTCATGTACAATCCGAAACAGATAAGGCAACCAACTACATTGAGCACATCCAACATATTTGCCAGCAAGATGTACAATCCGAAACAGATAAGGCAACCAACTACATTGAGCACATCCAACATATTCGCCAGCAAGTCCATGACATTCTGGAGAAATCAAATGCCAAGTACAAGCAGCGACATGATCAACATCCGGCGTCACACAAGTTTCAGGTGGGCGACAAAGTCTGGCTGCATTTGCAAAAGGAATGCCTTACTCGAGCCTATCGGAAACTGAGACCACTCCGATATGGTCCTTACACCATTACTAAGGCTATGGGAGACAATGCATTTGAGCTCAGCATTCCCTCATTCCTTGGCCTGCACCCAGTGTTCAATGTGGACTGCCTTCGGCCATACTTTCCACCATTACTAGACACATCCGACATTGCAGAATAGCTCACACCCACAGAATTAAATCCATATTGCATGGAAGAAGTTGCAATTGATCGGATCATGGACACAGAAATCAAGAACACTCGCCAACAGAATATCCAACTGTATCGAGTTGTCAAAGCAGGCCAACTCCTTCACCAAGGCAAGTGGCTCATTAGGGACCAAGTTCAGCAAAAGTTTCCTCATCTCATGGAGGAACTCAACGCAATGGGGACCATTGCTTCCCAAGGGGGGAGGAATGATCCAGGTGGATATTGGTGGCCACCTACCAAGTCCACCTAGACCCCCACCATTGTTTCTCTCAGCATTTTCAGTTTCCTTAATTGTAGCACAACTTACTATTTGTAGCAATTTTTCGGGTCCTAAACTTCCGGAACCGTTTTGAGGCCCTAAACAACATTTTTTGGGAAATATGGGGGCAACATGGGTCCATGGACTGATGTTGGCCTTCCCAAAGTGGTAGTTCTCGGATAGATCTTTCTAACGAGCTATTGTACGAATCAAATGGAGATCGTATGCCAAAGTTACGACCCTGGGAAGTTGATGTACCAATTTACCTAAACGGGGCCCACAGTTTGGCGTTTCATCTTCTAGGGTTAGGTTTTGGAATGTTAAGGGTTTTCCATTATTTCTCAACAATAAATAGGCCTTCGAGCCTCATTGTAACACAGTTTAGAGGCATGTAGCCACCACATCTCTTCTCAGAGATAAGCTACCATCGCCCTAGCTAGTTTATTTCGATTACAGTTTGTAAGCATATTTCAGTATTTTACATTAATGAAATGAAGTATTATTTCTGCTACATATCTGTGTTTATGGTTTTCTTTGTAATTTTTTGTGTTCCTGTTTAAGTCCAGATCAGAAATCCCCAGGAATACACTTCTTGTTCAAAATGGAAATACACTAAAAACAATGGAAAATATGACCAATGAGACCAAAGCCAAAACTCAAAAGATACATAGCTGCATCTATAAATCTATTGGGTCTGTCATTATATCGCAATATCGCATTGCATGTGGCCAAACATCAACACACGGGGAAATACAAAGAAATCCATAAAAACTGGACTTCAAATATATTTAAATTGTGTTCATAATCCCTATCGGATCCAACCTTTATCACATGTTGTAAGGCCCCTTCGTATTTGATTCGTCGATCCCATTCCCTGATTGTATTCTCCAATCGTCGATCCCCGATCAATGCCATTGGCATATCACTCATCGCATGTCCTACAGTCCTCTTAGCATCACCCCTTTGTTATCTTGTGATGCGATATTGCAATGTGATAAGTCGCAATTGCATATAGTTTGTGTCTCTGGCTTGTGGTAAGTCCTTCCCTTTTATATCTGTGATGCGATATACGTGGTATCTGTTGTTGATCTGTGTGGTGATCCGACGGTCCACGTTATATTGTTGGGTCGCAGTCGCAACTCTCTTAGGGTTAGTGCCAATATGCCCTGCTCACCTCTGCTGATGCGATCTACCACTCTGATCTGAACCGTTGATCGGCCCGATCTGATGGCTCCTGTGCAATGCCATTTGAATCTCTGACTAGCTCTATTTCCCACCTTTCTTCTTGGTTTTTCTTTTGCGATAGTGTTTTCCGATAATATGTATATGAAGACTTAGAGGTTTCAAGATCTATTTTGGATCATGCCTTCCCACTAAAAAGCTTTTGGACCACCAAGAGTTGCTTTAGGCATCGATCAAGTGAGGATACAATTCCCTCACTTGTCCAATTTCTATCCATTGCGCCTTTCTTGGATTTGAACCTTTGATTCCCACTCTCAGGTACTCAACATCCCCTCGACGCATTTCTCTTACCTTCTTGCCTAGAACTGTGTCCTCCTGTAACTCATTGAGATGCTTAGGCAACAGATCCTCAATAGAAGGCAACTAAATTTACTCTTGAGGATCTTCAATTAATGAAGATTCATACAATCTCAATTTTTTTGCATTAACAACTGAATAGATCTGCATATAAGCTGGCAAATCAAGGCGAAATTTGTTTTCACCAATTTTAGCAAGTATCTTGAGAGGTCCATACCTTATTGGTTTTAGCTTCTTACCTTCACCCTGCATTCTATCTTTGCTAATGTATAGCTAGACTTGATCACCAACTTGAAAACTATGCTCAACTCGATGCTTGTCATGTCTTGCCTTGTACTTGGCTTGACTTCTTTCCAGCTGTTCCTATACTGCCTGGTGAATTTCCCGGATTTGTTCAATGAACTTGGTTGCTTTGTCCACATCACTGTGTCCATCAACTGTTATGTCCTTACCAAATATAAAATCCAAGCGACACTTTGGTATAAAACCAAAAAAAGTATCAAAATGAGATCTCTGAGTAGAAGAGTGCTTGTCATGGTTGTAAGCATGTTGCACATAACACAAGTGCTCATCCCAAAGCCTGAGATGCTTGCTGCAATAACCTCTGAGCAACTGGATCACTGTCTTGTTGACCACTTCTATCTGACCATCTGTTTGTGGATGAAATGTTGTGCTCTTCTTCAACCTAGTGTCCATCAACTCCCATAAACTTGACCAAAACTTCCCAACAAATCGAGAATCTCGACCAGATACAATAGAAGTGGGTAACCAAAAATGAACCGATCTGTTCGGAAACAAAAACTTTTTTGTTTGTTCAGCTGTAACCTTCTTGTTACATGGTATCAAAATACACATTTTACTGAACCTATCCACAACAACATACAATAATCATGACCCTTTCTAGTTTTTGGCAATCCCCCAACAAAGTCCATGGAAACACTTTCCCAAGGACGAGAAGGAACTAGAAGTGGAGTGTACAAGCCTAATTTTCTATTACTTGGTTTGCTTGTAGCACACATTGTACACCCTTTGATGTATCTAGAAACTGTCTCATGCATTCTCGACCAATAATAGAACCTTTGCAATTGTGCAATTATTTTACTTACACCAAAATGACCTGATATTAGAGAAGTATGTGCTTCTCGGATTAGCCTAACTCTTTCAGTTTGTGGAATGCATAACTTTCCCAAATGGTATAAGAGTTGGTCCTTTACATAATAATCCAATTGTTATACTTGCTTGCCATGACTTCAAGTTGCATATACATCTTTAAAATCTACATCTTGAGCATATTGTTCAATTTACTTTCATGCATTACTGAGTTATGCTTAAGTATAGTAGATGCATTTATGATTGGCCTTGATAACATGTCTACAACCTTATTGTGTATGCCCTTCTTATATCTGATGAAAAGATGAAATTGTTGTAGAAAACCAATCCAATGTCTTGATTGCTGCAATTTAGTTTGTGAATGCAAATATTGAAGTGGTTGATGATTTGTGTGTATGATTGTTTCCTTACCCATTAGGTAATGTTTCCACCTTTTCACACTTTGTACTAATGCATACAATTCTTTATCATATGTGGGATAACTAACTACTGCAGAAGTAAATGTCTCAAAATGATAGCATATGGGTTTTCCGTGTTGCATCAACACTGTTCCCATGGCATAGTCATTGTCATATGTCTCAATCTCATATGGATGTTGAAGATCTGGCAGTGCTAGTAGTGGTGTTGTACTAATTTTTTCTTTTAAGGTGTCGAAGGCTTTCTGTTGTTTGCCTCCCCACTTAAACACCCATTTCAATCCTATTAAAGCATGTAATGGAGCTGCAATCAAAGAAAAGTTAGCAATAAACTTTCTCCAGTATTGTGCTGCCCCTAGGAAACTCCTAACCTCTGTAGCAGATTTGGGTTTAGGCTAGTTCACAATGACTTCAACCTTAGAGGGATCTATCTTCAATTCACCACCACCTACAATATGACCCAAATAATTTAAATATGTTCTTCCAAATTCACATTTTGATAGTTTTAGCGCGAGGTTCAGCGTGATTTCTTCTCAAATGGGTTTTTTTTGCAACTTCTGAAATGTCACAAAAAAAAAAGTTATAGCGAAAATGCCACGATGACCTGTTTGGAGCAGCGAAACCCTAGAATCCAAAGCTCCGATACCAAATGTTATGAAACCAGCTCAAGAAAAGATAGAAAAGATAGATCAACACCTTAGAATTTAGCCTCTTCAAGGGGGAACCTCCTTTACATTACATAAATGAACAATTCTTGGATGATACAAATGAAAAGACCTTCTTTCTATATATAGGAGTCTAAGGGGTCATAACATAATCAGAGCCGACATAAAAATAATAATGTAAGGGCACAATAATAGCAATAGTGGGCTTCTATGTGGCACAATAGTAACAATACGGGCACTACATGGGTACATCAATATAATAAGTGGGTTGTACTAATAACAATAAGGGGTTCCACTAGTAGTATAGTGGCCTAACATGCTCCTCTCCTTCAAAGAGCATTGTCCTGAACGCTTGAGTAGTTCTCAATGCTTCTGTATAAAATTCTTGTCCTCCCATGTGGAATCTTCAGCAGTTAATTTCTTACACTTGATGAGATACTCTGAAATTGATCGATTTCATAGCTGTTGGGTTCTTGTTTCTGTGACTGCTCAAGGTTCCAATATGATTTTTCCTTCCTCTTCAATTTCTAGCAATATTGTTTGAATTGGAATCTTTTGCAACTTTTGAATAAGTGGCCATACTTCTTCGTCCTTCTTCCATTCACCCCTTTCTTCATTTATCCAATTTGGTTGGATAATAGAAATAGCACAAAACGATGCTTCCACATCCTCATCCTTGAAGAGTCTTCCCATTCGGTAAGGTCACCATTTTTTAAGTGCATGTAGTATTTCCAACATTTCCTTCTCATAAATAGCGTGCTTGAGATGTAGCAGTAGAAATACCCAATCACCTACATCAAAACATTTTTCACTACAATGTTGATCTACCTGTTGTTTCGTTTGATTTTGCACCAAAGTGGTGTTATCCTTTAAAATTTGGAGGACTTGTTGTTGATGCTCGATGTGATCTTTCACCACTTGAACCTTTTTCTTCTTCATATGTCCTTCTATCTCTAGAGTTTGAGGAGTGGTAATTTCTTCCAATCCTTTACAAGATATGGTCAGATTTATTTCTTGATGCTCTATGTGATCTTTCACTTCTTGAACATTTTTCTTCTTGATATGTCCTTCTATCTTGATAGTTTGAGGAGTGGTAATTTCGACCAACGAATTACAAGATATGGTTGGATTCATTTCTTCTTTCTCGATGTGATATTTCATTTCTTGCACCTTTTTCTTCTTGATATGTCCTTCTATCTTGAGAGTTTGAGGAGTGGTAATTCTTGCCAATGCTTTACAAGATATCGTCTGATTCATTTCTTCTTTCTCTGGGGTCAGGTCCTAGCTTATATCTTCTTCTTTTGATGTTTCTTGATCCTTTTCTTCCTCCTCTTCATATTCTATGTAAAATAATTTCTTCTCAGCACACTTATGACCTTTAGTGCATTTGCTATCACAATTGTAACAAAGCCCTTTTTCTCTTTTTTCTTCCAATTTTTGTGGTGTAACCCTTGTAGGTTGTGGAAGGCTAGGAGAAACAACACTTCCATCCTTATAGTTGTGAGTGGTATGCTTCCTGGTTGCCATAATTTTGCTTTCCATTTTTCTTGCTAACCTGAATGCCTTCTCTAATGAATCAGGTTCCCAAAGGCGAACATCATGTTGGATATTATCCTTTAAAGACCCTATGAACACATCAATCATATGCTCCTCTGGAATATCTTTTACCCTTATGTTCAATTTTTGGAAATCCTCAATGTGCTCCATTATTGAACCCTTTTGTTTGAGACTTATCAATTGGCTAAAAAAAGTGTTGCTTTTTGTATCCTCATAATGTGCTATCAATTATTCCGTAAAAATTGCCCAAGTGATAAATTGTTTATGAGAGCAAAGCCATTGATACCATACAAACTGATTTGGTTCCAAATATAAAGTTTCCATACATACCTTTTTTGTGTTTTTCACATTATTGAGATCGAAGAATTGATCCATCTGTAATATCCATGTTGTGGGATCCTTGCCATCAAACTTCCTAATATCGATTTTTGGAATATGGTGGGTCTTCAATCCAACATTAGAGTCTATGGAATCATGATTAACATTTCTTTTGTTCTCATCATGAGTTTCCTTTACTACCCTTTCACCATTAGTGATACTTTCTTGTAGCAGCTTCTTCAATTCTTCCATGTCTGTCTTCAAATCTATCTTCAAATCGTCCATCTTAGCTTCTACGCCTTTCTTTAAACAATCCATCTTAGCTTCTACATCTTTCTTTAAACCATCCATCTTAGATTCTGTTCCTTTTTGTGCAAGTGACACTTGTTGCACTTGGTCTCGTAATTTTGCTATATCATGTTGCATTTCTTCCTCTTCTTCATAAGTCATGCTAGAGCTTTCAGGTTTCTTACTAGGTGTTTTCATTTTCTTTCCTCGGGGCATCAATTACCAATAATAATGCTTTACTATGCCCTTTGAATTCCTTCAAACCAAGCTTACGCAAAAATTTAAAAAAAACTACACACCTTTTTTTCACTTTGTAGAAGCCTGATATTGAATCTGATGTATCTCTGTAAATTCGAATCATCCAATTCTAAAATTGTGACCTGTAGTAGCCTTTTGTGTCCTCTTTCCAATGCCACTAGTCTGATCCAAATTGGATTCTCCAAGAAAGAGTAATGCACAATCTCCCGCAGTGACCTGATTATAGACTAGTTCAGTAGAGCAAACTTTTATGAAGTGCCATGTGTTACTGTTTCGACCTTTGACTCTGAAAAATATATACAAGAAAGCTACAGTTCGTCTTCTTTCTACACCTTCTTACGAAATTTTAATCCGATGCTCAGAAAGAAAGTTATGATGATTTTCCCCAGGTCACCTGTTTGGAATGTAATTCAGGAGTCTTCCAAAAGACCAACTTCCTTAGATCATATCTCCGCAAATATAGCGCGAAAAGCTTTGAAATTTGGACCCGAGGTTCAATGCGATTTCTTCTCAAATGGGTTTTCCTTTGCAAATTCTTAAACATCGCAGAAAAAAAGTTATAGTGAAAATGCCACGATGACCTGTTTGGAGCAGCGAAACCCTAGAATCCAAAGCTCTGATACCAAATGTTATGAAACCAGCTCAAGAAAAGATAGAAAAGATAGATCAACGCCTTAGAATTCAGCCTCTTCAAGGGGGCAACCTACTTTACATTACATAAATGAACAATTCTTGGATGATACAAATGAAAAGACCTCCTTTCTATATATAGGAGTCTAAGGGGTCATAACATAATCAGAGCCGACATAACAATAATAATGTAAGGGCACAATAATAGAAATAGTGGGCTTCTATGTGGTACAATAGTAACAATATGGGCACTACATGGGTACATGAATATAATAAGTGGGTTGTACTAATAACAATAAGGGGTTCCACTAGTAGTATAGGGACCTAACACAACCCCTTGAAACCAACTCGAAGGTATTCCACATCTCCTCATTGTGACGTCCTGGTTCTTCTGTCAAAGATGATGTCTTCAAGTAACTCATCGAGATACTCTGGTGAAAAATCATCAACTGTAGAAACTGTGCCCACCTTTTCGGTGTCCATAATCAGAGGTGGCTCATACAGCTTTAAGTTCTTCACATTCACTACGGAGTACATCTGGATATATATCGGCAAATCAAGATGAAAGGCATTGTTTCCAATCTTCTCCAAAATGGTGAATGGACCATACCGGATTGGTTGCAACTTCTTCCCTTCTCCCTTCATCCTATCCTTACTAATATGGAACCACACTTTGTCGCTCACTTGAAATTGATGGTTGAATCGGTGTTTGTCATGTCGAGCATTGTAATGGGCTTAAATTTTCTCAATTTTCTCTTGTATTGCTTGGTGAATCAACTGGACCTGCTGAATGAACTGTTGCACTTTGTCCCTGTCATTACGTCCACTGGAGTCATCTTCCCTTCCAAAGACCATATCAAAAGGGTCTCTAGTAGGTAACCAAAACATGTCTCAAATGGTGAACGTTGCGTATATGAGTGCACTGCTCGATTGTAGCAATGTTGCACATATGGGAGATGCTCATCCCACAATTTATGATGTTTCCCACAATAGCCTTGTAAAAATTGTACCACAGTGCGGTTGACAACCTCTGTCTTTCCATTAGTTTGTGGGTGAAATGTCGTGCTTCTTTTCAACTTGGTGTCCATCATCTTCCACAAGTTGGTCCAAAAATCTCCAAGAAAGTGAGAGTCTCGATCTGACACAATCAATGTGGGCAATCCAAAATGGACCCAAACATGATGAAAGAAAAGATAAGCAATCTGCTCTGCAGTGATCTACTTTTTACAAGGCATTAAAATACAGATCTTATTAAAATGGTCAACGACGACATACAAATATTCATGGCTTTTTCTAGACAAAGGAAAACCTCCTACAAAGTCCACTGACACACTTTCCCATGGACGACTCAGAATAGGGAGTGGTGTGTAGAGCCCGAGTTTTCTATTAGAGGGTTTTGAAACAGAACACATCACACAACACTTTACGTAGCGAGTCACAATTTTCTTCATATGAGGCCAAAAAAAAAATCTTTGTACATGACATAAAGTCTTTTCGACACCAAAGTGACTAGACACAAGAGAGGTGTGGGCCTCTCGAATTACATGTACTCGTTCCCCTATGGGAATGCATAATTTGCCAAGGTGATACAACTTTTTCCCCTGCAAGTGATAGTTGTCCACCTGTGAACCATGGGATAGTTTTGCATAAATCTCCTTAAAGTCATCATCATTAGCATATTGTTCAACATAACTCTCAAAAGATAACGAAGCATTATGCAAAATAACAGAAGCAGAAATAGGAGGGCGAGATAGCATATCGACCACTTTATTGCTAGTGCCCTTCTTATACTTTATTACCAGATGAAACTGTTGAAGAAAACCCATCCACCTGAAATGATGAGATCATTGCAACTTGGTTTGTGACTGAAGATATTGTAAGGGATGATGATCGATATGGATGATGGTCTCCTTGCCGATCAGGTAGTGTTTCCACTTTTTCACACTTTGCACCAAGGCATAAAGCTCCTTGTCATAAGTGGGATAGTTTATCACAGCCTGAGCGAACTTCTTAGAATGGTAACATATCGACTTCTTTTACTACATTAGTGCAGCTCCCATGGCATATCCACTAGCGTTTGTTTCGACCTCAAATGGATGTTGGAGATCTGGTAAGGCTAAGATTGGCATGGTGTTGATTTTTTCCTTCAATGTTTTGAAGGACTTCTATTGTCTTCCTCCCCATTGGAAGACCTATTTCACACTTGTCAATATGTGCAAAGGTGCTGCAATAATAGAAAAATTGACAATAAATCTCCTCCAGTGCTGGACTACACCTAAAAAGCTTCGGACCTCAGTTACACTAGTAGGCTTAGGCCAATTTACAATCGCTTCAAATTTAGAAGGATCAATTTTTAACTGACCATGATCAACAATATGACCTAGGTAACCCAAAGAGGTTTTCGTGAACTCACACTTTGACAATTTTACATAGAGTTTTTCATTTTTCAATACATCAAGCACTTTCTTCACATGACACACATGTTCATTCCAACATTTACTAAAGATAAGGATATCATCTAAATATACAAGAATAAATTCATCAATGAAAGGCCTAAAGAGATCATTCATGACCCTCATCAAAGTGGCTGGAGTGTTGCAAAGTCTGAATGGCATCACCATCCATTCTAAAAACCCCTATTTTGTCTTGAAGGCGGTTTTCCACACATCCTGCTCTATAATTTGGACTTGGTGATAACTACTACGCAAATCCAATTTGGTGAAATCAACATCATCCTTTAACTGATCTAATAAATCATTTATCCGTGGAAGAGGGTAACAATTTTTCACCGTTATTTTGTTTAGTGCTCGGTAATCCATGCAAATCCTCCACGTGTCGTTTTTCTTTGGCACTAAGACAATCATTGAGCCACGTGGAGAAGTGCTCGGCTTGATGACCCCTTGGTCCAGAAATTCCTGCACCCGCTTTTTGATTTCCTCCATCTCAATGTTTGACATCCTATACATGCCAATATTTGGTAAAGGAGCGTCATGTTGCAAATGGATCTCATGTTGGATTTCCCTCTTCAGAGGTAATCCCTTCGGTTCCTGAAACATTTCATCATAGTTAGAAATTAATTCACATAATTCCTTTTTATGTTCCTGATCACAACCTTGGAAAGAGTCAACTAATTTTGACTCTTTTTCCCTTACAACCATAAGCATGCATCCCTTACTGGCATTTACCAACCTCTTCATTTGTCCTGCACTTACAAGGCTAGCATTGATTTTAGTTTCATGAGCCCTTACTATATATTCTACCCCATCTTTTGTGATTTGGTATTTGTTTTCATGATGGAAGAAGATTTCCTTTCTATCATATAGATACGGACTCCCTAACACCATGCCACATATATCCAATGGTATCACATCAAGTTCTACTTCATCCACTAGCTTAGAAGCGATCACAAATTTTACTTTACACTACTTAGTTACATTCAGTTTTGCTTTATCATGTATCCATCCAAGCGGGTAAGGTTTCAGATGTGGTTTTGTTTCTAAGCCGAGTTTCTTTACCAAGGATTCTGCAATTAAGTTTGCTTGGGATCTAGTATCAAATAGAGTTTCCACTTTAGTATGATTTATGACAACTCTGATATGAAATAGCTCAATTCTCTTTCGTTCATTAGGAAGGGACTCATTTACTGAACTAGTGCCTTCATGCGATTTAGAATTAACATGAGGTGTAAGAGTACCTTTTGTTCCTGTTGTTGTGATTAATGCTTCATCTCCCGAATCGGATCCAAGGTCTTGCTGCACAGTTGTCACTGTCTTTTTCTTGCCTTTTCCTCCGTAATTCTTTAGTCTCTTTTTTGGGTGCATTTTCCAACAATGATTGTCATCATGACCTTCCTTTTTGTAGTGATTGCAATAAGGTCGTTCTCCTTCTTCTTTCTTGGCTAATGCCATTTTCTTCTCCCTTCCTTTCCATTTCGCTTTAGATTTTCCATTGGGAGGTTTGAACGGTGGTTTTCTGGAATGATCATCTCTTTCATTTTTTCCCCTGTTCTCAATATGAATTGCCTTCTTACTGGCGGAGTCAATAGTAGTTGGTTCAAACAACAATAATGAATGCCTAATGTAACTATGTAATGAACCAATATACTTAGTTACTACTTCAGGTGTATCAAGTGCAATAGCCAAATTAAGTGCTTTCTTTCTAAACTCCTGTTGGGTCCCTATAATACTAGTGATTACCCCATTACTATTGTAGTTATACCCCTTATTTATATTGTTGTGCCCCTATTACCCCCATATTTTTATTTCTGTGCCCCATAGAATCCCTCTATTGTTATTTTTGTGGCTTTATATTATTATTGTTAGGTCGGCTGGATTATATTGTGACTCCTTAGACTCCTATATATAGAAAGGAGGTTTTGTCATTTGTATCATCCAAGAATTGTTCATTTATGTAATGTAAAGGAGGTTTCCCCCTCGAAGAGGCTGAATTCTAAGGCGTTGATCTATCTTTTCTATCTTTTCTTGAGCTGGTTTCATAACATTTGGTATCAGAGCTTTGGATTCTAGGGTTTCGCTGCTCCAAACAGGTCATCGTGGCATTTTCGCTATAACTTTTTTTCTGTGACGTTTCAGAAGTCATAAAAAAACCCATTTGAGAAGAAATCGCGCTGAACCTTGGGTCCGAATTTCAGAGCTTTTTGCACGATATTTGCGGAGATATGATCTGAGGAAGTTGGTCTTTTTGCAGACTCCTGAATTACATTCAAAACAGGTGACCTGGGGAAAATCGTCATAACTTTCTCTCTGGGGATCAGATTGAAATTTCATAAGAAGGTACAGAAAGAGGACGGACTGTAGTTTCTTGTGTGCATGTTTCAAATCCAAAGGTCAAAACAGTGACTCGTGGCACATCGTACAAGTTCGCTCTACTGAACTAGTCTATAAGCAAGTCACTGTGGGAGATTTCACATAACTCTTCCTTGGAGAATCCAATTTGGGTCAGACTTGTGGCATTGGAAAGAGGACATAGAGGGCTACTACAGGTCACAAATTCAGAACTAGATGATTGGAAAGTACAGAGATACATCAGAGGCAATATCGAGCTCCTACAAAGTGAAAAAAGGTGTGTAGATTTTCTTAAATTTTTTCTTAAGCTTGGTTTGAAAACTGATTTTGAAGGAATTCAAAGGGCATAGTAGAGCATTATTATCGGTAACTGATGCCCCGAGGAAAGAAAATGCAAACACCTAGTAAGGAACCTGAAAGCTCTAGCATGACTCATGAAGAAGAGGAAGAAATGCAACATGATATATCAAAATTACAAGACCAAGTGCAACAACTGTCCCTTGCACAAAAAGGAACAGAATCTAAGATGGATGGTTTAAAGAAAGATGTAGAAGCTAAGATGGATGGTTTAAATAAAGGTGTAGAAGCTAAGATGGACTGTTTAAAGAAAGGCGTAGAAGCTAAGATGATTGACGTGGAAGCTAAGATGGATGATTTGAAGATAGATTTGAAGACAGACATGGACGAATTGAAGATAAATATGAATAAGTTGCTACAAGAAATGGTCACTAAGGGTGAAAGGGTAGTAAAGGAAACTCATGATGAGAACAAAAGAAATGTTAATCATGATTCCATAGACTCTAATGTTGGATCGAAGAATCACCATATTCCAAAAATCGATATGAGGAAGTTTGATGGCAAGGATCCCGCCACATGGATATTACAGATGGAGCAATTCTTCGATCTCAATAATGTGCAAAACACACAAAAGGTACGTATGGCAACTGTATATTTGGAACCAAATCAGTTTGTATGGTATCAATGGCTTTGTTCTCGTAAACAATTTATCACTTGGGCAATTTTTACGGAAGAATTGATAGCACATTATGAGGATACAAAAAGCAACACTTTTTTTAGCCAATTGATAAGTCTCAAACAAAAGGGTTCAATAATGGAGCACATTGAGGAGTTCCAAAAATTGAACATAAGGGTAAAAGATATTCCAGAGGAGCATAGGATTGATGTGTTCATAGGGTCTTTAAAGGATAATATCCAACATGATGTTCGCCTTTGGGAACCTGATTCATTAGAGAAGGCATTCAGGTTAGCAAGAAAAATGGAAAGCAAAATTATGGCAACTAGGAAGCATACCACTCACAACTATAAAGACGGAAGTGTTGTTGCCCCTAGTCTTCCACAACCTACAAGGTTGACACCACAACAATTGGAAGAAAAAAGAGCAAAAGGGCTTTGTTACAATTGTGATAGCAAATACATAAAAGGTCATAAGTGTGCTGAGAAGAAATTATTCTACATAGATTGTGAAGAGGAAGAAGAAAAGGAGCAAGAAAGGTCAAAAGAAGAGGATATACTCCAGGAACAAAGCCTAGATGAAGAACAAATAAATCCGACCATATCTTGTAATGCATTGGCGGGAATTACCACTCCTCAAACCATCAAGATAGAAGGACAAATCAAGAAGAAAAAGGTAATAGTGTTGATTGATTCAGGAAGCACCCACAATTTTATTCATTGTAGGGTAGCAAAAGAATTGAATTGCTTCCTATATCCAGCACCAGAGTGTCAAGTGATGATTGCAAATGGAGGAACAATAAATTGCTCTGGAAAGTGCCATAATATCAAGCTATCCATGGGAGAATATGTATTGACTAGCCCAATGCTTTCCATTCCAATGGGAGGTGCTGATGTTGTACTAGGAGTCCAATGGCTACAATCCTTGGGTACAATAGCTTTTAATTTTCAAGAACTTTTCATCAAATTTTCTACGGAAGGAAAGGAAGTTGAATTAAGGGGTATTGCAGGGAAACCAGGAAAGATAATCAGCTCTAATGGCATGACAAAGCTTCTAAAAAAGGAGCAAAGAGGTGTAATTGCACAATTATGTTCGCTAGATGTTTCCACATTGGAATCATCTATTTCTCCAGATCTCCAAAAAGTCCTGGACAATCATTCCAAGGTATTTGAGACTCCCAAAGGTCTCCCACCTATGCGTGATCATGATCATGCTATTCATCTGATTCCAGGAAGTGTTCCTCCAAACATCAGGCCGTACAGATATCCCTATGTCCAAAAAAGTGAAATTGAACGTATGGTTGCAGAAATGCTAGAGGCTGGTATAATTCAACCGAGTCAAAGTTCTTTCTCAGCTCCAGTAGTATTGGTGCACAAGAAGGATGGATCATGGCGCATGTGTCCAGATTATAGGGAGCTCAACAAGCTCACTATTAAAGATAAGTTCCCCATTCCTGTCATTGATGAATTACTGGATGAATTGCATGGATCAATTTACTTCACCAAGTTGGATCTTCGTTCGGGATATCATCAAATCAGAATGAAGATTGAAGACATTCCGAAAACAGCATTTAGAACTCATGAGGGTCATTATGAATTTTTGGTCATGCCTTTTGGCCTTACCAATGCACCTTCAACATTTCAAGGTTTGATGAATTCAATTTTCAAACCATTCCTTAGAAAATTTGTGTTAGTATTTTTTGATGATATACTAATCTACAACAAGTCTTGGAAGGATCATGTTGAACATGTTGACAGGGTGCTACAACTATTGGAGGAGAAACAATTATATGCAAAAAGATCCAAATGTTTCTTTGGAGTCCAGGAGGTGGAATATTTGGGTCATATTGTATCTCATGAAGGAGTTAAGGTAGACCCTAGCAAAATTAAAGCCATTAAGGAATGGAAAATCCCCACATCCATAAAGCATCTGCGAGGATTTCTTGGGTTGACAGGGTATTATCGCAAGTTTGTTAAGAATTATGGGAGAATAGCAGCACCTCTAACAACATTATTGAAGAAAGATTCATTTTCATGGACTCCGGAAGCAACAAAGGCCTTTGAACATCTTAAAGAGGCAATGTGCCAAGCACCGGTCTTAGCTACACCGGACTTCACAAAAACCTTTATTGTGGAATGTGATGCTTCAGGAAATGGAATTGGTGTTGTTCTAATGCAAGATGAAAGACCCATTGCTTTTGAAAGTCGTCCAATCAAGGGAAAGTTTTTAAGCAAAGCTATTTATGAGAAGGAAATGTTGGCAATACTCCATGCACTTAAGAAATGGCGACCCTACCTAATGGGAAGACACTTCAAGGTAAAAACGGATCATGATAGCCTTAAATACTTTTTAGAACAAAGATTATCCTCTGAAGAGCAACAAAAGTGGGTCACAAAGATGTTGGGTTATGACTTTGAAATCATCTACAAAAAAGGGAAGCAAAATGTGGTGGCAGATGCACTCTCAAGAAAGGATGAGGATGTGGAAGCATTGTTGTGTGCCATTTCTATTATCCAACCAGATTGGATAAACGAAGCAAGGGAGGAATGGAAGAATGACGAAGAAGTGTGGGCACTTATTCGAAAGCTACAACAAGATTCCAGTACTTCTGATACATTTAGCTGGAAAAATGATTCGTTATGGTACAAAGATCGCTTATACCTCTGTAAGAATTCCCAGCTAAAACAAAAGATTCTTATGGAATTGCACACTTCTCCCTTAGGAGGGCACTCAGGATTTTTAAAAACTTACCACAGGGTTAAGAAGGAATTTTTTTGGGATGGCCTTAAATCAGATATTCAAAAGTTTGTGGCGGAATGTTTGGTTTGCCAACAAAATAAAGTTGAAACAATTAAGACACCGGGTCTATTACAACCTTTATCCATTCCAAGCCAACGTTGGGAGGAGGTTTCAATGGATTTTATCACAGGTTTACCCAAGTCTGAGGGAAAGAGTGTCATCATGGTGGTAGTTGACAGACTTACCAAGTATGCACACTTTTGTGCATTATCACATCCATTTAAAGCCAGTACAGTTTCTACTGCATTTATGGAAACAATTCAAAAGCTACATGGAAACCCAAAGATTATTGTAAGTGACAGAGATCCCATTTTCACTGGAAATTTTTGGACAGAATTATTTTCTTGTCTTGGTACTCAGTTAGCTCATAGCTCATCTTATCATCCTCAATCTGATGGGCAAACTGAGATAGTAAACAAATGTTTGGAAGGATATCTTCGTTGCTTTGTATCTGATAAACAGACACAATGGGTCAAATGGTTGCCTCTGGCTGAATGGTGGTATAACACTTCCTTCCATACAGCAACAAAAATGACCCCATTTATGGCACTTTATGGGTATCAACCACCATCCATCACATCATATTTAAGAGAAAATTCTAAGGTTCAGGCAGTGGAACATCACATCGAACATCAACAACAAGTCCTCCAACTCTTAAAGGATAACCTCGTGTTGGCACAAAATAGAATGAAACAACAGGCAGATCAACATCGCAGTGAAAGAAGTTTTGATGTAGGTGATTGGGTATTCCTACGGCTACAACCATATAAGCAAATGTCCCTAAAGCAAGCTAAGAAGGATAATAAATTATCACCAAAGTATTATGGTCCGTACAAGGTGTTGCAAAAGATTGGTACTATGGCATACAAATTGGAGCTTCCTGCAGCTTCTCGATTGCACCCAGTTTTCCATGTTTCATGTTTAAAGAAGGTTATAGGCGACAAGCTCCCAATTCAAACAATATTGCCAGAACTTGACGAGGAAGGAAAAATTATATTGGAACCGGAAGCAGTCACAGAAACAAGAACTCGACAGCTACGAAATCGATCAATTTCAGAGTATCTTATCAAGTGGAAGAACTTATCCGCTGAAGATTCCACATGGGAGGATGAGAATTTTATGCAGAAGTATCCAGAACTACTCAAGCGTTGAGGACAACACTTTTTTGAAGGAGAGGGGCATGTTGGGTCCCTATAATACTAGTGATTACCCCATTACTATTGTAGTTATACCCCTTATTTATATTGTTGTGCCCCTATTACCCCCATATTGTTATTTCTGTGCCCCATAGAATCCCTCTATTGTTATTTTTGTGGCTTTATATTATTATTGTTAGGTCGGCTGGATTATATTGTGACTCCTTAGACTCCTATATATAGAAAGGAGGTTTTGTCATTTGTATCATCCAAGAATTGTTCATTTATGTAATGTAAAGGAGGTTGCCCCCTCGAAGAGGCTGAATTCTAAGGCGTTGATCTATCTTTTCTATCTTTTCTTGAGTTGGTTTCATAACAACTCCTCTGTAAAACTTTGAACATCCTGACCTTTGCCTTGCCTTAAATAATGCCAATTCATTAATGCCTTTTGCTTGTAACCCAAGGGATAAAATTGTTCCTTTAACGTAGAAATAAAATTAGGCCATGAGAAAAAAGGTTAATCACATTCTTACTGCTTTGCAATTTTCTCTCCCACCAAATGAGAGCGGTGCTGCTCACCCATAGAGAGGCCAACTGAATCTTTGCCTCATCCTCCACGATCTGCTGAATCCTGCAAAAGACCTCAATCTGCCTAATCCAATTATTAAGCTTTTCTGCATTACTTTCACCATGAAACACGGGAAGATCAAATTTGATATCTAATTTAAAGAAAGGTTTCTTAGATGCATCCCTTGAATTTCTATTATTATGGTGGTGAGAGGAAGAAGAACTTTCACTCCTGGAAGTGTTGGAGTTTACATCTAAACCAAAATGACAAACAACAGCAAATATACATCACAAAATAGACATAGGGTTTAACGTGGTTCACCCAACCATTCTGGGCTACGTCCACCAAAAATAGGCATCGACGATCTTTTATTAATCAAACAGGAGATTACATAATGAATCAAATCCACATAAACTCTCACCACACAAAACTATCCGTATGGATACCTATTTTATAGCAAGGAGAATCTAACTGCCTCTCACATCAAATTTAGGATGCATTAATTCTCTCCCAATAACCTGGAGCTAATCCAGCAACAAATTTCTATTGTTGTCACACACTGGGATTTTTGCCTATTTTATCTAAAATAGAAAATCTCAACAATCTCCACCTTGACAAAAATTAGCCTGATGCCCTGTTTGTTTATTATTTTATCTTTTCTGCAAGCCAAGAGAAGCCAAACACCAACGTAGCTTCTCTAACAAAACTGGTTTCATGAACATGTCTGCACAGTTTTCCTTTGTATGCACCTTTTCAAGAGAGACTCCCCTTTCAGTGATAACATGTCTTACAAAATGGTAATTGATTGGAATATGCTTTGATTTACTATGATAGGCCGGATTCTTAGCCAAATGTATTGCACTTTGACTGTCACAAAGTAACCTGATGTTGTCCTGTAACCTACCAATCTCACCAAGCAAACCTTTCAACCAAACTGCCTCTTTGCAAGCATGTGAAGCAGCAATGTATTCTGCTTCAGTAGTGGATAAAGCAACAATGTTTTGTAGCTTTGACATCCAGCTAATAGCTCCACCTGCAAGAGTAAAGACATACCCTAAAGTTGACCTTCTCTTATCCAAATCACCTGCAAAATCTGAATCAACATATCCGCAAACAGATTCACTACTCTTATTGTAAGTAATACAATAACTACTTGTGCCTCTTAAATACCGAAGCACCCATTTCATTGATGACCAGTGTTCTTTACTCGGATTTTCCATATACCTGCTGACAACCCCAACTGCATGTGAAATATCTGGTCGCGTACACACCATCGCATACATCAAACATCCTACTACATTGGCATATGGAATTCGAGACATATAATCCTTTTCTTCATCTGTATTAGGACATAAACTGGAAGAAAGATTGAAATGGGAAGCTAAAGGGATTGACACAGGCTTCACATTATTCATACCAAACCTCAAAAGTATTTTCTCAACATACTTCTGTTGTGATAGCCACAGCTTACCATTGCTCCTGTCTCTGAAAATCTCCATGCCCAAAATCTGTCTTGCTGCTCCTAGATCTTTCATATCAAACGTCCTTGCCATCTGAGTCTTCAACCTGTTGATTTCTTCAATGCTTTTGCTTGCTAAAATCATATCGTCAACATACAACACTAAGATAATGAATATGCCATTATTTAACTGTTTAAAATAAACACAATGATTATATTCACTTCTAACATATTTCTGACTCAACATGAAAGAATCAAACTTCTTATACCACTGCCAAGGCGACTGCTTCAGGCGATATAATGACTTCTTGAGTCTGCAGACAAATTTCTCATTACGATGCTGAACAAACCCTTCCAGTTGTTCCATATATATTTCCTCATCTAAGTCTCCATGTAGAAATGCAGTCTTAACATCTAATTACTGCAACTCTAAATCAAGAAAAGCCACTAATGCTAACACAATTCTAATTGAAACAATTTTAACAACTGGTGAAAATATCTCATGAAAGTCTATACCGGATTTCTGAGAAAACCCTTTTGCAACCAGTCTCGCTTTGTACCTATCTTCCATCTCATTCACACCTCGTTTCAGCTTGAAAACTCATTTACATCCCATAGTTTTCTTGCCTTTGGGAAGTTCAACCAGATCCCATGTGCCATTCTTACCTAAGGCCATCATTTCTTCCTTCATGGCTGCTTTCCATTTATCACTCTTTGAACCTTCTACAGCTTCCTGATAACATAAAGGTTCATCATCGTTAGCGGTCAAAGCAACTGAAGTAACATAATCATCATACCTTCTTGGAGGACGTTTGATCCTTGTAGACCTCCTTAAGGATGTTTCTGGTGCTTCCACAATTGGCTGTCTATCATCTGTAGGAACTTCTTCATGATCGCCATCTGCGACCTATTCATGACCACCATTTGAACCCTGTTCACAATCTGACTGTGAAACTTGTTCATGACTAGAATCTGAACTATGGTCATCATGACTATCATCAGAAGTGCTGTCAAACTGAATGTGCTGAAAATCAGATACATCATCCTGTTTCAATTTATTATCTACATCTAACTGTACAAGAGAGGATTCATCAAAATTTACATCTCTGTTGATGATGATTTTGCGGGTAGTAGGATCCCACAATCTAAATCCCTTTGTTCCATCACCATACCCAACAAAGACATACCTTTTCGATTTCGGATCTAATTTAGTTCGCTGATGTTTAGGCACTAGAGCATATGCATCACAACCAAACACTCTGAGTTTAGAATAGTCACAAGGGTGTCCTTTCCATACCTCTTGCGGAATCTTGCAGCCTATTGTCGTTGATGGAGATCGGTTTATCACATAACAAGCTGTTGCCACTGCTTCCGTCCACAACTCCTTTTGCAATCTGACATTACTCAACATACTCCTTGCTCTCTCTAGAAGAGTCATGTTCATGCGTTCATCAACTCCATTCTCCTGAGGAGTATAAACCGTGGTCTTATGTCTCTCGATCCCTGCATCCTTGCAATAGCTGTCAAACTCCTTGGAAGTAAACTCACCACCATTGTCAGTTCGTAAACATTTTATTGTTCTACCAGTGTTGTTTTCTACCAATGCTCTAAACTGCTTGAAAACTGAAAACACATCAGACTTCCTTTTCAACATGTAGACCCATACTTTCCTAGAGAAGTCATCAATAAATGATACAAAATAAGACGAGCCACTGTATGAGGTTGTAGGTGCTGGACCCCAAACATCTGAATGGATTAATCAAGTATTCCTTTACTAGTATGTTTTCCTGTTTTAAACTTTTGTTTACCTTGTTTTCCAAACAGACAATGTTTACAGAAATCTAACTTTCCAGATATTAGATTAGGAAGTAACTTGCGATCAGCCAAAATCTTTAATCCTCTTTTGCTCATATGGCCCAACCTCTGATGCCATAGGCGAATGGAACTATTGTCCTGTTCAGACACCGTAGACACATGAACTGACCCTGTTCTTCCTTCTAACTGAAATAGATTTCCTACTTTCTTAGCTTTCATTACTAGTAAAATACCTTTGTAAATTTTCATTACTCCACCTTGAATGACAGTTTTATATCCATTTGTATCAAGTGCCCCCAGTGAAATTAGATTTTTTCTTAAATCTGGTACATGTCTTACATCAGTTAACATTTTGGTTGTCCCATCAAACATTTGCAGTTGTATACTCCCTATTCCCACAATATTAGATGTGACATCATTACCCATGTACATGACTCCATCAATCACTGATCTATATGTCTTAAACCAGTCTCTATGAATACACATGTGGTTTGATGCACTGGAATCTAGCAACCAATGTTGATCATGATTTGACAAATTAACTGACAAGACTTCGTCACTCATACCTGAACCAGATGCTGAACCTGTATCAGTCGTGTTTGCTTCCTTCTTTTCTATCGATGAAGCTTCTTTAGAAGTTTTTTGTCGCTTCCAGCAATCCTTCTTCAAATGCCCTGATTTGCCGCAGAACCAGCACTTGACTTTACTCTTCCTGCCCTTGAACTTTGAACGTGAATCGCTGCGCTTACCAGAGCGTATTTCTCTAGAACGACCTCTAGCCATCATTGCCTCTGATGTAGAGGTGTCAGCATTCGACCGCTTCCTGGTTTCCTCGGACAACAAAGCTCCGACGACATCATCAAATTCAATGGTTTCGGATGAACTAAGACTTATGGACGTGACAAAATGATCCCACGACTCAGGCAACGAGCACAATAAAGTTATGGCTTTATCCTCGCCTTCAATCTTTACTTCTATGCTTTCTAATTACACCATTAAAGTATTAAAAACATTTAAATGGTCAGTAATGGAAGTACCTTCCTTCATTCGCAGACTGTATAGCTGCCGCTACAGGAGAATCCGATTTGTCAAGGATTTCGTCATATACAGCTTCTCCAACTTCGTCCACAAACCAGTTGCACTCTTCTCTGACACGATGTTAAATAAAACATCATCAGCTAAACACAACCGAATTCCGCTCAAGGCTCTTCCATCCAATTCATTCCACTCGTCATCTGTCACGGGGTAAGGTATTTTGGACCTGCCCAACAACGCCTTTGCCACACCCTGTTGTACCAGCAGATCATGCATATTTACCTTCCAGATCTCGAAATTATTTTTGCCATTAAATTTCTCGATTTCAAATCAGGCACTCTGAGTTTTCGCCTTCTCGTCTAAAACAAAGAATCTCCAATTTCAATTAAAAAGAAAACAAAATTGAATCTCAATAAATACCTATGCCTCAGATTATCTTCACCTTTATTTAAAAAAAAAACAACCCCCTGTGCTTTGCTGTTTAAACCTCAGATTTCAATGTAAAAAACAAATGGCACTTGCTGATCAGCACATTAACCGCGCCTTTTTAAAAACGGTGTAAGTGTTGACAAAATGGCGCGAGAATACCACTCAAATACGCGCCTATTAGCTCATTAGCGCATTGGCGCACTTAATGAAATAGAATCCGCGCCTTTTCAATTGGTTGGCGCGACTGTTATTGAATTACCCGCGCCAATAAGGAAATTAACAACAAACGACAAAAAACAAAAAATGCACTCAGCAATTTGTATTACTTGCGTGTTCTGGAAAACGCTGCATGTAAAGAACTTACTTGTATTTAATCCAGGTTGAAAGGTTAAACGATTTGAGTCCTCCCAGTATCCAGATTGTGACGCCAAATCCCAACCTGTTCACCAATCCAGAATACGCATGGGAATTTTTTTTTTTTTCAAATCGACGCACTAACTCTCCAGGACAGTAGATCCACGTAGTTTTTAACATATCCACGTAGTTTTAAAATATATCCACGTAGTTTTTAATATATCCATGCTGTGTGTATAACATATCCACACAGTTTTATAATATACCCACACAGTTTTTAATAGATCCACGCTGGTGTATTACATATCCATCTCCATGCAGGTGTATTATATATTCATCTCCACGCAGTACCAGCAATCAATTAATACTCCACGCAGGCTCCACGCGGTGTTTTACTTATATGTCTATTCGCTGGCCAATAAGTTCAGGCTTTAATGACCGAGTTACTCCACGTTTAACGCTGCAACCAAAAAATTTTGTTTTATATATATACAGCCAGTGCAATTTAAGAGATTAAAATGTAATCCCTCAACAGTGCGCTCAACGCTCCAACATCAGTGCGCTTAATGTTCAAGCACTGCCAGCACCCTCATGCATTCACACGTAGGTATACAACTTCTCGTGGCATCAATCAACCTGATACGCCCCTCCAACATGCTCTGATACCAATTGTTGGAGTTTACTGCTAAACCAAAATGACAAACAACAGCAAATATACATCACAAAATAGACACAAGGTTTAACGTGGTTCACCCAACCATTCTGGGCTACGTCCACCAAACATAGGCATCGACGATCTTTTATTAATCAAAAAGGAGATTACGTAATGAATCAAATCCACATAAACTCTCACCACACAAAACTATCCGTATGGATACCTATTTTATAGCAAGGAGAATCTAACTACCTCTCACATCAAATTTAGAATGCATTAATTCTCTCCCAATAACCTGGAGCTAATCCAACAACAAATTTCTATTGTTGTCACACACTGGGATTTTTGCTTATTTTATCTAAAACAGAAAAATCTCAACAGGAAGGAGGAGGGGGTTCTTCTCCACCATTTCCATGCGTTGAACCTTGTTCTTCTGGGTTTCTCTCTTCTTCTTTCTCGAACCTTGAAAGCAACTGACCGACGTTCTCCACCATTGAATAGAAGGTCTTGTAGAAATTGTGCTCCTCTTCAATACGAGCCTCATCATCTGCCACATTTCTCCTTCGATGTGCAATCCCCACTACGGGATTGAAAGGCTCTAATTTCCCTTTGCCTCTTCAGGGCCTATTTCTTGTTAGCATACAAACATGAAATTCACATCTAAAAAGACCTACTCTGATACCACTTGATCTAGGGATCTTTTGCTTATAGATGTATTAAAGAATCACATGCATAAATTGCAGCTTAACCATAGAAATATAATGTGCACATGAGAGAAGAAGAAGAAACACATAAAGCATGAGAAGAAGACAACAAGACTTGATAACGAAGTTCGTCCAACTTGGACTACATCTCTGGGCCCTGCTCGATCAATGGGGAGGCCTTCATTCATTAAATGGCATGAAAAGAAGAGAATACAATCATCAATTACATAAAAGGAGTCTTATACCTCCATTCTGGAAAATGACTGAGAAATGCAGAACTCAGATGGAGAAACAGACAACACCACTGAGTTTGTGGCGTCGAGAATGGTAGAAACCATATGAAATTTGTCTAATTCAGACAAAATGAACTTTCTCCCTTTCCTGCAAGCTCTGCCTCGAACTGCATGCCAAAAATCCTCTCCTCCCTCACTTTTCCACGTCCATAAGGTTTTATAACATTGTTTGTTGCTTAAGTTGGGGACTTTGTTTGTTTAGAATAGAAATAGTTCCAATGAAAGGATCGGTGGGCTGACCGTTTGACCTTTCTATGCAACAAACCCCAAAAATAGGTTTTTTTTTCTGTTAAAATGATAATGCACGAAAAACGCTGAAAAACCCGACTGAAAAGCTTTAAGCCATATCTCAAATTTCATTAAATCGACCCTATTTTCCTGTTAGGTCCGTGCTTTATTGCAAGTCACAACGGGGGATCACTAATTGCTGATATGTCGATACTCCGATTACTGATACGTCGATCCACCAATCGTCGATACACTGATATCGTAGTCGCAAGTTGGCTCTGCCTAGGTCTTGATATTGCGCATAGCCTGCCCCAGATTGTGATTAGTCGGAGATCGTTGATCGGGGGTTCCTTCACCCATGCCTTAAGTCCACCCTTTTGACTCCTCCGATTGCGATTTTCCCTTTTAAGGCTTTAAGCCTATTTTTTGAAGAAATGCCTCATTTTTCAAAGGAACACTCTTTTGGTGATAACTTCATCATCCAAAGTCTATTTTAGCCCATTCAAGTTGCGGTAGATTCCGAATGAAAATATCTACGCAACGGGACTATTTCCAAGAGCATCCTTGAACTTTCATTTTCCTCTCTTTCCTACAAGTCAACCTAGAACTTTGAATGCTTCTATCTCCTTCATTCAGACTCAAATTGGAGTATCGTTCACACCATTGGAATCAGGGCGACGAGAACTTCGATCTGATGTCAAGATAATTGATTTTCTGCCACTTTGAATTTTGAGATTTTCCATGCCACTATGTCTGAGGATCCACCTGGATCATCAATGAACCATATTTCTTTCTCACTAGCACGATTGGAGGTCCACATGGCGATGTTCTTAGTTGTATAAACCCTTTATCAAGCAACTCTTGTACCTGCTTCTTTATCTCTGCATTCTCTAAAGTTGACAACCTATACATTCCAATGTTAGGTAATGGAGCATCTTGCTGCAAACAAATATCATTTACTATTTCTCGCTTGGGTGGCAGACCTTTTGGTTCTTGAAATAGAACATGATACTCTGAAATAACTTTAACTAAATCAGCTTTCTGTTTAGAGTCACAACCTTTAAATGCATTGGATTTTTCAGGATCCTTTTCCTTTACAACCATTAGTAAAAATTTCTTACTTGAATTCAAAATTCTTTTTGTCTGTCCTGAGTTTATGAGAGAATAGTTATCTTTGAGCTTATGAGCTCTTACAATGTATTCTATTCCATCTTTAGTGAGTTGATACTTATTCTCAGCTCTATAGAAAATAGCTTTCCTATCATACAAGTATGGATTTCCCAAAACAATACCACATATATCCAATGGAACTATATCTAACTCAACCTCATCTACAAATGTTGATCCAATAGCAAACCTAAGTTTACATTGTCTCGTTTGTAGCCTTGTTTTATCACACACACAACCTAATGGATATGGTTTCTCATGAGGTTTTGTTTGCAATCCCAACTTCTTTACAATTGTTTCAGAAATCAAATTTACTTGTGATCTACTATCAAATAAAGTATCAATCTTATTGTGCTTCGAAATTACTCTAATATGAAAAAGCTCATTTCTTTCCCTCTCATTATTTTCATTATCAACAGATTGTGCAGAATTACTTGTGGATGCTTCAGAATATTTACCTTTAATACCTGTGGTTGTAACTATTGTTTCATCACCTGAATCTGATCCCAAGTCCTTTTGAATAGATGCATCATTCTTTTTCTTCTCTCTACCGAACTTCTTAGGTTTTAGTTCTGGATGCAAAAACCAGCAATGTGCCTCATCGTGTCCTTCTTTCTTGCAATAAGTGAATGAAGGTTTATCCTTCTTTATAGTGTTTGCTTTCCTCTACTTCCATTTCACTTTCTTCTTTTCCTTTCTCTTACTTATAGAATATTTAGATGATCCCCCAACCTCTGGGTTTACATTCTTACCTCTATCTTCTAGATATGTGGCTTGAACTGATACATCACCTAAGCTAGTGGGATGAAACATGAGAATAGTATGCTTTAAATAACCATGCAAACCACCTATATACTTCAATAAAGTCTCAGATGAATCTAATGATATTCCTAGAGTTAAGTCTCTTTTCCTGAATTCCTGAGTATAACTTTGTACACTCTGACCCTTCAAATGACGAAGAGTTTGCCAACTCATCATTGCCTGTTGCATGTAAGCTAAAGGATAGAATTTATTTTTGATAGCAGAAACAAATTCATTCCAGGTATAAATGATTTTATCATTTGACTCAGTTACTGGAGAATCCACAGTACAAACCATTTTCAGATCGGCTTGTGTCTTGCCTTCCCACCATACTAGTGCAGTTCCTCCAAGTTGAAGGCTAGCCAACTGAATCTTCTTCCTTTCTAAATCAATGTTCTGTACCCTGCAATATACATCAATCTGTCTTATCCAATTATCTAGCTTCTCTGCATTTAGTTCTCCACAATAAATTGGCAAATCAAACTTCACATCTAATTTAATCAAAAAAAAAATCTTCTTTTTCTTATCAGGGCTAGTTTTACGCGAAGAAGATGATGAGGATGATGAAGGTGATGATGCAGGAGATGGTGGAGGAGGCATTTCCCCTTTCCCTTTTCCTTCTAGAGGGGAAACTAGAAAAGGCTCATCTACTCCTTTGTCTCCTTTATGTGTTGAAGTGCTTTCACCTCGACCCTTCTTAAACTCCAAATACATCTCTTCCACCATGGCTCGCATGGCCATAAAATTGTCCATGAATTGAGATTTTGATCCCAGTGGAGCTTCTTTTGCTATTCTTCTCTGAGAAAAGACTCTTCCAATCTATGGGTTGGCCTCAACAAGTTCTTCTTCTCCTAGACTGAGCTTTAATCTAGTTAGCATTCAAAATCCAGCACAAACTTAACCAAATGCTCTGATACCACTTGATCCGAAAATGAGATCTTAAATCAATATTAAGGTATTATAGACTCATGTTCAGGAATTCCTATATTATTTAGTGCAATAGATCAAAAAGATTGTGAATAATATACACAATGAACAATTATAAAACATAATAAACACACACATCAACACAGCGAAATAATCAAGGAGTTCACCAGACTTCCTGGCTACGTCTCCTGGTCCAGCTTTCAGTGTCGACCTCTATATTATGTCTTTAATAACAGAGTTTACAGGTGTCAGCTCAATTAGAGTCCCAACACAACTCTTTAAGAACAAAGTTTACAAGATTGAGCTCAATTAGAGCCATAACACAACAGTGATATTACACAGGGATTTCGCTTGAAAACCTCGAGTCTAATGAGTACACAGACTCTCCCTCTTAGTGCCTCTAGTCAACTGTTCGTAGCTATGTTTTCTCTGATTCTCTGTCTCTCTCTCTCTCTCTCAGCCACTTCTTGTTCTCTAACCTTCTCTGCCCCATTGTGCTGCCACTGAATGGCTTTTTAAGCCTATCGATGTTGTCGGTTTGCATTCCTTTTAGGGCTCTCTAGCTCCTGGCACTGTCCCTTCATCTCCCCACTGAGCGTTAAACAATAGTAATAACAATGATCAAGCATTAAGGCCACCTGTTTACAAACAGAAAGGACCACTGGTGCAGGTGAAATCCCCGAGAATACACTTCTTCTTCAAAACAGAAAAACACTAGAAACAATGGAAAATCTGACCATTAAGACCAAAGTCGGAACTCAAAAGATACAAAGCCGCATCTATAAACCTATCGGGTTTGCCATTCTATCGCAATATCGCATTGCATGTGGCTAAACGTCAACACACAGGGAAATAAAAAGAAATCCGTAAACACCAGACTTCAAATATATTTAAATCACATCCATAATCCTTATCAGGTTCGATCTTTATCGTATGTTGCAAGGCCACTTTGTATTTGATTCATCGATCCCATTCGCCGATTGTATTCGGCGATCGCTGATCGTCGATTGGTGCCATTGGCATATCGCTTGTCGCATGTCCTGCGGTCCTCTTGGCATCACCCCTTTGTTATCTTGCGATGTGATAAGTCACAATCACATATTGCTTATGTCTCTGGCTTGCGGTAAGTCCTTTCCTTTTAAATCTGCAATGTGATATACCTGGTCTCCGCAGTTAATCTGCGCGCCGATCTGATGGCTCCTGTGTAGTGCCATTTGAACCTCCACTTAGCTTTGTTTCTCACCTTTCTTCTTGGTTTTTCTTCTGCGATAGTGTTTTCCAATAATATGTATATGAAGTCTTAGAGGTTTCAAGATCCATTTTGGATCATGATGACTACATGATTTCCAAAACCATATATAATTTAACCTGCCTCAGCTGCCATCATGTATTCCTGCAATATCATTCTAGATAGAAAAACAATATGTTAACCAGATAACCAGCAATAAAGATAGTAATATGAAAATTACCTTATCATGATGGCCTTCTCGTCAAAGCATTAGTTTTCTTGAGTTCTTCTAGATCAAAATCCTTTCACATAATCCATCTCCACATGAAACCTATATTTTAATTAAAGTGCCCAGGGATCGAACTTGATTACTAAGCTATATTATCTTCCTTAGAGTTATCATTGTTATCTCTCATTATTTCTTTCAGAGACTATACTTGATGTTGATCAACATTGCTTTATGCCATGCAATCTTGTGAGAGAGTCTTCATCTCTTTCTATACCTAAGCGTGTCACATTTCTTCTTTTGGGCATCATGCATCCATAAAGAAAGCTTACCAAGCACGTTTTATATTCAATTCTTTCTACAAGATTCTAATAGATATGAACCTTTTCCTGAAGAGTTACTTAGAATATGCATCCCTTTTCTTTTCATATAATCATTTAGCCATCCCTTCATAGTGAGCTTGGTTCTTGTACTTGGAACTCTTGACCATCTTCATTCCTTCATCGTTAGATGGAATATATACAAGTTATAATTACTACCATAATGATGATTCTTATAGGATCTTTATGATCATTCTTTGAAAAATGACTTCCTATAACATGATGTTAGAAAATACTTGGATGAAAAAAAATATGCACTATGGTTTTGTTCTTCTTATTCTCTTTAAACTAGATGATCTTTCACAAAGAAAGTGGACTCTAGTCTTTCTACTATCAAGTGTTTCTATCTATGATGTCATGCTTTTTACATAATCAAAACTCTTCTAGAAAAGAGCAACGATGCATTCTTTCTCTTTTAATCATCAATGAAATTGTTAACATCAATTCCTTTAGGGTTCTTATAGTTCACTCTTTCCATCATGCTTAACATTTTTTCAAGCTTAAGAACTGCTTTGCATTTCCATCGTTCTCGTCTTGATTCCCTTATTATGCACCTACAATGTCCATTGACAAGTACAACCAAGTACAATATACAAATGCAAAAGCATGTTTTTAATTCTGTCAATCTTTGGCTTCCAAGGTCTCTTAGAGGGTGAATTCCTAAGGTTCTTAAATACAACCCCTAAATTCTTTGACCTAACCGTTGATAAAGTTTTTACTTTCAACGGAAGTATCAACCCGTTGATTTTAATGTCACATCCTAGGGTTTATCCAACTTAACCGTGGCTAGGTTTACCATATACTCTAGATTCTTCTTGTAAACCATAGATATCAAGAGCTAGGATTTTTCAATGAGAGAACAATTATCTAAAGTTTCCTTTTCTAAAGTTTTCAGATCCATGTTTCATCTAAGGTTCCAAAAACTTAAAAAAATAAAATACACAAACCCTAGATACTTATTATTTTGCAAAACACTAATATCTATGTAGACCCTATGTATACAACAATTATACATACCTTTGTGATATACCTTCAAATATCTAGTTCTTCATGTGCCAATACTTTCTCAACTAGTGATTATTTCTAGCACCGATGCCTTAGTTGCTCTGATGTTAGCTATCAAATTTAGTCTTTTCACAGATCTTTTAGAAGTCTCATGGCTGCTTACTTCATAAGCCGTCACTTGTAAGTCTAAGCATTGAACTTTACTATACGACCATGCCATGGGTTTAATGTGAAATCTCACATGTCATTTATATGAATATCAAATTATTACGACCATTGCTATATTGTTAAGATATTGTCATGAAGTAACGCAGTCTATCCAAGCCCAGGATCACAAATGCGATATTAACGAGTATATAGCAAATATGAATGATGATACTATAGTAGCCTGACTTACGTGCTCTAGACCATCGTTGATTAAAGTTATACGGTTTCAATGTGGTTCATGATATAGTTACTTCTCATCCACTGTAGCATTGAGAGCCACATTATCAACGAGCCATCACGGTGAGCAAGCCATAAAGTAATGTCATAAAGTCACAATTATGTGAGCTACAACACTCAACAAGCGATACAATGCCCTCGTTAAAAATATAAAATCGAGTCTCAGAGATTATGAACCATAAATTTGTTTATCTGAGCCACCTTAATCAAAGCATCGTGCGATTCTCATAGAACGATCCTGAGATGCATATGTGATCTTACGAGCTATGTGGGCCAATTCTGAGATTATACAAAAATCGAATGAACTTCTATCATTTCCATGTGAACGAAACACATACGTCGTTCTTTTAGGGTTCAGTCAAGCACCATTTATCAGAAAGTGTGAGCCGATGAGCAACTTATGGGCCATACTCCATAGGTCTATCGATGAGTGCGGACTAACGAGTCAAACGATCGTACCATTGTTCGCAGAAGGATAAACTACTGTAATATATATGGTGCAGATCACTCATAATTACCAGATATACATATCACCCAAAATCGAATCATGATGCCATGCTAGCCATGGAGCCACAGTCGCGGACAAAAAATCATCAACATCAGTGCAAATATGATCGAACCTTTTGCTAAATCAAGCTACAACGAGTCACTGAGAGTCACTGAGATATTGATAGGAGAGTGAACCACTTTGTAATGAGCATGTCCATAGTTCTGTAACATAGAGATACCGTTCTGAGCCAACAAATAATGATCTTCTCACAACTCCAGACAGGTGTGAGCCGATGAGCGAAGGAATAATGATGAGTTTGATCAACCACAACTCTCATGTTGGAAATCGGGAGGGTTTCATGCTTTCATCTTTATTATCAGATTTCTATTACATGATAATTACTTGTGAGATTATTAGCATTTGTTATTATGTTTTTTTATTTCACCAAAAAATTATCATAAAAAAATGAAGATAACCTAAGATAATAAGAACCAACAATAAAAGATGTATCAAGGTAGATATTTTTATAGACTTCATCCTTCTTTATCTCTTTTATCTTTTTTTTTTAGATTTTAGACCAAAAACCATACAAGTGTGTGTCCAAATGAGCTCCATCTATCCTTTATTTATATATATTAGAAGGGGTGTGAATAGACATGTCCATTCATTGTGGCAGAGACTACTTGACATTTCTTGACATATAGGCTGACTTGACATCTAGAGATTTCTTTCTAAAAATTTACATTTAAAAAATTCCTCTCTTTTTCTTTTACAATAGGTCCAAAATAAGACTTTGACTCTTTGAATCAAAAACCTAGAAACATCAAGAACATGCTTATCTAGAAAAATAATAACAATTTTCTTTTTATTTTCTTTTGCTTTTTAACATAAATACATAATGGTACAAATTATGAAGACTGAAACTAGTTACATCCTCCAACCCATACTTCTTGCAAAACTTTGTATTTTTATTGACATTTTTTGTGTCTTAATATAGCCTTAGCTATGCATGGCTTTAAATCCTATAAGAACTAAAGCCATTGACTAGTTTGCTGCTTTGTGTGATTAAATTTTTAATTAATGCTAGTTGATTTTTTTAATTTTTACATTTCTATTTGAGCACTATTACTTTTTTGGGCATACCTGTATATATCTGTTTTTTCTCATTGTTGTTTTAATTATCGTCTTCCTTTTTATTATAAACACACAACAAAAAAACTTGTGCATTCCATATACTACTAATCAATACATTATGGCCTAAAACTCTAGGCAGGCTTGCCCCATTATCTCACCCACCCTCGTGAGATTCGAGGAGTTGGTTAAGAAAAGAACAAAACTTCTCTTTAATCAACACTAAGTGAGTGCTTTCACATGGATTGGTTGCTTAGGTGAAAGTTATTCTCCTCCGTTAACCAACTTGTTGAATGAACTGGTGGGCCTAAATAGAGTGAACTCAAAAGCATATCTACACTTGAAATGATTCATATGCCTCTTTGTATTCTTCTTTACTATCTGTGATTACATGAAATCATTTGGACTATATTTTTCAACTAGACATGAAGGTTGTGTTGTTTTCTTGAAGAAAAGGTTGCTAGAGACAACCAAATTTTTGGGTTGTGAGCAAGAAATTGGATCACCAACCTTATGTGGTTGTTATTTGCATCACTCATCAAGTGATTTTTATCTTGTTAGATTGGAGTTTGAGGATGTAAATGGTTTGAAATCCATTCACTTTCAACATTTATCTATATAGGTGCTATTGTGCTTGTCTCACATTGCCTTTCTCAACTCCAGATAGGCTCATGTTTCCTCTGATTTGTAACATTGTTTCATTTGTGGTAAACATTTTATTGTTGAGGCATGATATAGGTTTTAAATATTTTTTATTTCTAACGTAAAAAAATCATATCAGAAGACTTAGTGATTGTAGCTACAATCATAGATTGAAGGATGTTGATGCAAAGTACTACAATTCTTTCTAACTCTTAGTTGACCACTCAACATATTCAACTATAAAATAGTTTTAGAGGAATATTGATACCATGCTGCAGGTAGCACTGTAAGCTTAGAGGAATTTCAAAATTCATGGTAGTTGTTCTAGTTTCTATGGTCATTTTCAATGCTTAACCTGTAATTTTCATTGAGAAAAGTAAGGATGGAAACCACAAAAATGTTGCATAGTTAGGTGTATTTTCCGTAAAAATGAAATCATAACAAAATGGGTGCATGAACTCAGATGAGTTGAATGGACTGTGGATACTTTGGCATCAATGAATATTTTTCATTTCAACCCTTAAGACGTATTAATGACCAACTCGACCTTTTTGCATGATGACATGCAAAGTGCAGGCGTGGGGGAGATGTTGGGTTGCCGATTTTCCATTCCTTTTTCCATTTAAAACATATTTTCTTGGCGATTTTACCACATGTTGTCACCCATTCATTACCTTTCTTAATCGCTTTTCTCATGGATGTGTTGTAAAAATCCTAAGAATGCGAAGTAGTTATTTATTGTCATTTTCTTTTATTTTTTATAGATAAAAGGGGATAACATTTGATTTTAATAATGATGGTTTTTCCTTCTTCCTCTAGCTCTTATGCAAACTGAGTAACTAGCCTATGAGGTTTACATATTTACGCCACTCAAGGAGAAATTTTGAAATGCAGGTTTTATCTCTAACATTGCCATCATGGTGTTATGTTATTCACATTGCACCCAAATTGATTCTAAAGGGCTCCAAGTAACGACTAACATTTTGGACAACTCTTCCTAGGAAGAATTGAGCCATCAACTTCGAACATGATTTTTGGGAAAATGTAGAAGAATTTGGAAAAAATAAAACATGGTTTTTATTCAAGACAACCCCAGTTAGGTTATTGTCGGTAATTTCATCCAAAATGTGTACAAATTGGGAGATATTAATGGTTATTTCAAAGGGTAATTTCTAGTTGTTGCTATTGACAAGCTACGCCCCAAGCTAAGCAACCAATTAGCCAAACATGCCAGATTAAGTTATTCTTAGGAGATTTCATGCTAAATAAATCCTCTATGATCATATCTTCAGCTAAGAATGTATCAAAGGCAATCCTTTGTAGATTAATCATGATTTGGCAGACCATGGTTAGGGAAATGGGGTCCAATTCGTCCTTTGTCCTTCTTGTATAAATTCGTGAGAGGGAACTAGGTTCAAGGGTTGCTGAAGGAGAGGTTCTATCACTGTTGCATGTTTGTGGGATGATCCCATGTAGTGACCACTACAATCAAGATGTGTAGTTTTATTTATGATGTAAACACTATGTATTTTCTAATATTAATTCAGATGCTTTGGTTTTCTCATTTGTTGTGATGCATTTTATTGTGATCTAGCTTCCTTAGTGAGACAAAAGTTGATTGCCCTAGGCCCACCAACCCAACATTTTTTTCTCTTATATTTTTATTCCTTTAATTCTTAAGTGTAGGTGTGTATATTTTAGATCTAATAGATCACATTCTGTTTTGAGTGGAGTGCTTATATACTTAACAAGTCAGGAATTTAATAATGCATATATGCATTACTTGTACATGATTTTTTTATTATAATTCAAGATCACTATAATAACGTTGATTATATGCTTGTAGTGTGGATTCAGAGTAGATTGAAACTCTTATCCCAAATCTAGCTTTGCAAAATTATATGATAATTTTTCCCTCATTCTATAATGAATGAATTTTTGTTCTGGTGGTTTAAGAGCACACAATTCTTGTGGATGGATATATATCACATCTTAAGAAATTTTGTTATTATCTATTTTGGTTAATGCATGGTTAATCTATCTGATGCCTACAAGAACAACACTAATAGTCCTATAACATTTTGTTATTCTTTCTTTTTGTGCTTTACAAAGTAGGCTAATGCATTGACTGTTATGAAGGACCTTGTTTATATGTGCTCCATTAATCATTCTATACTTGTAGTTTCCAAACCCCTATGCCACATAGTGTTTTGACTAATATATGGTTGCGTTGCATTCTGCATGTAAGGACATCATATACATATTTTAAAACAATGGACTTGCTTCTATTATGAGACCCTACAAAACTTGTGTATATTGGATCATTCTATATATATATATATGTATATATGTATATTTGTTGTATATTGAAAAGGATTGTATGAAGTTGATAGGTGTTGGGTTTGGTCAAGTTTTAGATCTAGTTTTGAAGCAAGACTAATACTTTGTTTCTTTCCTACAAAATGAAATCTATGTATGTTGTTTTGTAATCAATAATATGTGGATATGATTAGTGTTCTATTGATTTGATATAGGGTTTGTCAAAAACTATACATATGTGGCTTTACCTATTTTCTAACTAGACCATCAATGAATGTAGATCAGAGGTGAAAACAAGGGGGAACTTAGGATTACTCATCTTTTCCTTTAAATTGTGTGATAATAGCACTGCTTAGCTAGGAACTACTTCATAGGCTTAGGTTTCCTTTCTTGCAATGTGGTTTTGGAACCCTTAGTGAGTTCATGAGTCATTTTTCCACTTGAATACTTGAGGGCACGAAAGGCCAATCAGTCCAGGAGAGTTTATCACTAGAAACTTAGTGGTCCCTTACTTAGGATTTCCTGATTTAGTTAAGTGAACCTACCATTGGAGGCATTTCGATTGTTGTAGTCTAGGAGTTGACTCTTTGACAAAAACCCAAGAAAATGCAAGTTTTTTATTCCTTTCATAGTCAGGTCCTTAGAGTAGCAGATCACTAATGTCTTGATCTCTACACATACAATGTATGTCTCTAAGTCTACAACCTTGAATTAATAAGTAAATGTTGAGTAATTGTTGTTACCAAATATTATACCCAACACTTTAGCAATGTTGCTAGGTATTCATAGTAGATTATAGCTATAATGTATAATTTGTTTGTGAGAAGATTATTAGAAAAGGTTAATCACGTTGTAAAAAATAGTTACACGCTTTTGGTACTTATATAATATTAATTCCCTATGGAGATAATTTTATGAAGAATAAACAGGGGGGGTGATTGAAAAATAAGTTGGCATAGATCAATCACCTTGTAAAAAATAGTTAAGCATGTTTGGTATTTATAAACCATGAATGTGTTAGGGAGATAAGTGGGTTCATGAAGGACAATGGGGGGGGGGGGGGGGGGGGGGGTTATGGGTATTGGAGGGTATGGAAGGATGCATTTGGTAAAAATAGAATAGTGAGGAGAATATGCATACAAATCATTCTTTAGTCTCAGGCTCAAGGAATATAACATGTATTCTGCTCTTGGGGAATATGGTGATATGTCTGAATGTGAAGTTGATGTTAACAAAATATTATATGAGTTAGAAGAACTCACAAACTGCAAGGAAAATAGACTCTACTGTATTTTGGAGGTTTGCAAAATAAAACCATAGAGTATAAATATAAACAAAAGTACTGATGGAGCTTTAAGGAAAGTTGTTCTCTAGGCTCCAACCAAATGGACTAGAAGTAGGCTTATGTGACTCATTTTTTATCTCTTTCTTGCAAATATCTAGAGTATTTAATAGGAATGGGGGTGGAGGTTTCATGAAAATATCAATATCAAATCAATGAAGCAATGAAAACATTTTGGCATACTAAAAGTTGTCAACCCCAAAATTTTCCAACTACATAGAGGACATGAGTACTTGATCTTGATACCTAAGGTAACCAAATTAAGAGTTGGTCATATTCTGGACCATACGTATTTTCCACACCACTAAGGTTCCTAACCTTTTAACTCAATGTTTTAGCAGCTACAACTACCCTCAAAATTTTTTCCTTAGCTTCGTTTTCGAGCCTCCCTTCCAACCTTCACAACAAAATGTATTGCTTCCTCGATTACACAAGCTTCATTGTTTTTATTGCATAAAGGCAGCCTATTGATCATAGCTCAATGCATTCCCCTCACAAGCTGATCACCCGGACTTGGTCCAGTTGCAGGTTGAGAAGCTCCCTGTTGTTGGGAAAAGTATCCAATACGGAATGACCCTATCCCACTCTAAGGGTGATAGTACCTCAGCAACAACCGAATGCAAAGCTAGTCAAGATTACTTCTTTATGAGATGTAAGAGAGAGGAGGAAGAGATCCACTAACCGTTATCTTCCGCTAATGATTGATCCAATCTTCCCTCTTTGCTGCTTGTTCCCAGCTCCTTGCTCTTTCACTGGCCCAGCTACACAAAGGTCCTGCAAAAGCACAAGAAAACGAAACTACAAGAAGCATACATCCATAATTGATTCAAGGATTAGAATAAATCAAATATACAAGCATCAATACGCCACAGAGACACATGCATATAGAAGAACCTCAAATGCTTTATTAATGGAAGAAGTAAAGTTCTGAGAGTGTTACAACCATAAGAGGCCCAATCCAGCAACACCTCCCAGCAGAAAGAAATCTCCTCTTCACCTCCTTCAAGCAAATCACCCAATAGTTCTATGCACAAACCAACATCACTTCCTTACATTCACAAGATTCCCCCCCCTAGACCTCATGAGAGAGCTCTATATATAGGAGTTTTGGAGAAAGGATGAGTCAGCTTGAGCTTGGCATGAAGCTGACTAGTGTCCTCTCCCACTTCAGTTATACTTCAGTTCTTGAGTCCACTTGGAGTTTCTTGCTTCCACTTGGAGATCTAGATCCTCTTACTCATCACAAGGTGAATTCCCTGATCCAAGTGTCATTTTGGAAGCTTCCTGGGCATTTGACACCTTGCAGAATGACTGTGCCACTTGGCCAATCTCGCCCAGCGCAGGTAGCCTTCATTGCTTTTGACATTCAGCGCAGGTACAGAGTGGAGCAGTTGACATTCAGCACAGATGCTCAGTGGAGCAGCTGACATGATCCAGAAATAGCTTGTTTTTGAGTGTTTTCAGGTGGAGAACTGATTTTCAGTGCTGTGGTTTGCTGACCTTGTTCCTCTAGGGGTAGGAACAACATGTTTAGGGACTTTGGATCCCTCAGATTATTGACATTTCATGCTTCATGCTGTAAGGCACAAAAATGTCTATAACACTCCCCTAAGAAATTACGCAATTCTGGAGGGAAACCAACCTTCCCTCCATAAATTTCACAATCCTGACTAGCAGCCTATTGGGCTCCAGAATTGTGCAATTTTGGCAGTTAACACTCACAATGAAAATTGTGCAATTTTCCCTAGGAGGGCTCCTTAGCCCAGTATTTGCACAAATCTGGGCAACAGTCAACTGCTCTACCTAGAAATTATGCAAATCTCCTAGAAAGCTAGCCCATCTCCCACCCAGAAATGCACATTTTCTCCCAGCAGTCGAGCAGTCTCTTCCAAGTCCAGCTGAGTTGACTGGTTTCTTTTGCGATTGAGCAAAATTGACTTGCATGCATGGGTTTCTTCTCCCAAGGTAGCATGCAAAGGCATCCCTTGTTTCAGAGATCTATTTTTTGTAGTTGGAGGTTACATGCAAGGATCATTTCAGAAACCTCCCACCAAGTGTCGCTTTCCCTAGATTTGTGGCATGCATGTCACAAAATCGATGTTACCAAAGCTCATCAATTGGATGCTGCAGAGCTCATTCCTCGCATCAACCTTGCAGTTCTGACATCCCACATCACATCTAGGAATTGTCGGCACACTCAGATCAATTGTTTTGGGGTAAGCCCTCTTTCAATGACTTGAGTTGCATTTCTTGCACTTTTTGTGTTTCGCTTCGTATGAATGTTGTCTGCTTGATTTCAGTGAGCGCTTGTTGTTGTTTTGATACATTTTAGATTTTTCTAGCACCGTTTCAGTTTTCGTCAACATCTCACTGCTGTCACATGCATGAAACTATTTTTCACAAATGGTTGCCAACTTGGAAACTCGACTCACTCACATGCATGTTGTTCCATTTTTGAATTCGTCATTCGCTGTTTGCATGCACAATGATTCACTTATGATTACACTTAGTATCGCCATGCATTCGTATTCACATTCACTTTCAGTTGCCCGTTGACAAGTCTGGCCAACCTTGGCCTAGACTTCGTCTTCATTGAGACATAATTTAACAATATGGGGAACAAAGGCTCTATGTCCCTACCCAAAAATGTGTATTTATGCCCAGTCACTTCCATTCAGGACTGTTTTGCACATTTCTAAGGGACAGTGGCTGTTGTCCCAGAAAATTGCTTAATTCAGTCATTGAGCCTGCAACCATTGCCAGCTGAGATTGCACATTACACAATTCCAGTAGTCAGTAGCCAGACTGGATTGTGCATTGTGCAGTTCTAGTAGTCATTAAGTCTCCAAGTAACCCAGACTGTGCCTTGCGTAGTCTTGGCAGTCAGTCTCCCGAAATCTAGGCTGAAACTGCACAACCTTCATGATCAGTGACAGAGGTATGTTGCAAGTTAGTTCTCAAGTTCATTTTGGTTTTCGACTAACAAATTTCTTGCGATGAATTTTTCCATCTCTCTAGGTATCACAGGTGTTCATCTACCTCTCAGAAATACAGTTACAATGGTTTACAACAGAGGATAATCGAAGAAATCGTTCAGAGAACACTTGGGGATGCAGTCGATCAAGTGTCTATGTACTTGCCTACCCACGAAGACATCAAGTTGTTCGTAGACAAGGACCTCAAGATATGACAACAGCAACATCATAACAAACAACATCAAGAACAACAACTGAAGGCAGCATACCAGATGCAACGGATGCAAGAGGAAGGTTGTTCATAACATAGAGGCGGAACAAAGTTGTGAGCTCAAACCGATCCACTAATGATGAGAGCAACTTTGGAGACTCAGGCTATGAGGTGATGATGCAACATGAAGATCGCGCGAAGATAGAGAATGGAACAAGGAAGGAGTTGCATGTGTCAAAGCAACAACTCAAGGAAGAGCATGAAGCTGATAGATAGATGAATAAGTTGTAGCAGGAATAGGGACAACAGTGGGTGCAACATGCACTCATGGATGAAACTGTGCCCGTACATGTTAAAGATCCATCTGAGCAGCTCACACGAAATAGACATGGTGAGCAATGTTTTTGATCAGATGTAGGGATTCAGTAACATGCATTTCATTTTGTGCACGTACGCGATCCAGCACATTCAGCACACTCACTAAGGTGAAGAAAAGAAGCAAGTCCAACTCGAGCTGAACATGTACTTCGGCAAGTTTATGTGCATGACCACCAAAACACACTTGAAGATCATCATGGACACTATGCATTAGTGTGTTTCTATTTCAGCCGCACCTAAGAAGACCATGCGGATCCATACCAATGCACTGAATGCAATAGAGGGAAGAATTCCCTTCAACAAGATGCCACCATGGGGTGAATGCACACCATCAGGGATGACCAAGCTTGGCATTAGCTCACCACCTTCACCATCACAAGCATGTCAATGAGTTGGTCTCATCACAACAGATTGAGTGTCAGTGATGTCTTGCATGGCTTGCTCAAGCCATGTTGTCTCACATGAGTACATGTGCATTGTAATGTCAAATGTATGTCAAGTGTTGATAGTTGGATGTAACAGTCATAGAGTAGATGAAGAGTCATGAGGGTAGATGAACTATCATAAAGGGGAATGTCAAGGGTCACCCCACCATTTTCTATAAATAGAACATCATAACTCATTTTAAAGGCTTTTGGTCAGCCAAGCTTTCTGATAGGACTATCTTGGAGAGAGCTTGGATAGTATTGTAACGAGCCTTGGCTTTTCCCCTGTGGAGAGCTAGTACATCTCTTTGGAGGAGCAGGCAGACGTGGTTGTAACGTTCCACTGTTGGGACTAGTAATTGGACATGGATGTATTGTATGACCAGAACTTACACTTCTTTATATAATAAGAGCCAACACGTTTCATGCATATGATTTATTGTATTCCAGTTATCTTGTTTACTCTAAATGGAATATGTATTTGTTTGCTTATGCATGCATGTATGGAATATGTTGTATGAGTATATATGAATATTTCTGAAATGTGTTGTTGGTTTAACCATCACTTTGGATTGCTTCCTAACTCGCTTTCCAGTTGGTGATGCATCTTTGCTCATGCATTCCCTTCCAATCTGAGTACTATTACAGGTTTACAAGGGGCAGGTTCATCTCAACCCCCATGTGTTAGAACCTCTCATGCACCCTCATTGCCTCACTGCAGCTGTCACACCGTTGCTACCAATAGAGTTATCTTACTTGTCTCTGTGCGAAATCACAGTCAAGGCATTACCATACTACCCACTACTGGGACTCCTACACCAAACAGTCTGAGGTCTAATTGGGACTTCTTATTGGGTAGATCCCCTTACATGTTGGCGGGTACAACAAAGTCAACATTTTGGTGCTAGAAGGAGGGCTAATTGACAAGCTGAGTCCTCACATTTTTTTTGAATCTTTAAACATATATTGTGACTAACTACCGAGTTTTTCTTCCGAAATGTATGTCTTATGGAAACGATTTCATTATCTCAAAAAAGCTCTCGGTTAACTTGTCACATAAGACATTTGATAGTGGATGTTATGTAGCCTTGGTTAGGCATGCAGTTAGTGTTGTAGGCTCATGCGAAAGATATGGATTCTTTTAAGAATACATAAGCTATGTGTTGTTCATCTACACGCTTCGAGGGAACCCCGTGCATTGGTGTGCCATGCTACCTAAAAAATCTATTCATTATCTTGCTCATCTGGTCGCTAAGATAGACCATTTTGTCAATCACTTTAACTATAAAGAACTCAACAAAGAAATTCTAAAATTATGAAAAAGCACCCGATGAATCTGCTGAACAGTTTTACACGTGCTTTTGTAATCTTGCATACCGATACCCTGAAGATGATATTGATTAGGAATTTCTCGATGGGATATTTTAGTATCTTCTTCACATATCTGAAAATCCGCAATTCTTGAAATCACTCGAATCCTACTCATACTCTAGTGATGGAACTATGCAATCACATGTAGGAACAATTATTGTCACAAGTGTTTGTCTACCCTCACCTCATCAAGCAGTTCCACCACCATGCAGTGATATGGGAGATCATGCACACACCTCTATTGAACTGTCACATTATCCCACCCCACCTGCTCTTAAGATCTGTGCAGATTTGGATTGCAAGCCTGTTTGTTGTCACGTGGATTCGTTCCCTTGACCTCTGTCCTCACGTTCTGCCGATCCTCTAGATTGTACTGTCTTGTGCTCTTCCATTTCGGACTCCTCACCTATTGTGAATGAGGATCAAGTTGTTGATGAATTTGGTGTTATGTAGCCAACCCGTACCATCATTCATGATGAGTGTGTGTGGGAACCTAAAGAAGAACTCGAGGTGAAGGATGACTCCTTTTCAGTTGCGCCTCATTCGCTTCATCCTGACATCCATTTTGATTATGCCACTATTGATTCTCCTTGTGAAAACCTATTTCTAGATGTTTCTACTTCAGATCATTCACAAGACATGTCAGATGTCAGTCGGTCATTACAGTGCGGAGAGGACACATCTTCCTTAAAAACTCTATCCAATATAACATGTATCTATCCTGAAAACACAGAGGTTGAACATCTTTTCTTCCCATCTACCCCTTTTCTCAATTCATCAAATCATGAGGATGCCGCTGAACATGTCGAATTTTCTTATCTTGTTTGTTGTGATCTATTCACTTCCTCATATGATCATGATGTTGATTCAATCATTATTATTTTGTCCAAGACACTAGTCTATGATGATCTATCTATCAACGAAGTTAAAACCCCCCACAATGTCGAGGCACTTCAGCAAGAGGTAATGGTTATGTCAGGCCCTCGTTATCCTGAGGTTGGTTTCACTTTTGGTTAGGAAATTGTTGAAGCACTCAAGGCTCCTCATCGCTCTTTGCTTGGCATAGAAGATCAACTAAACACCCAGATTTAACTTCCTCCACTCAAACTACAAGATCCCATCACTCATGCATTGGGCGAATCTTACACAGAAATCACATGTGCACAACACAAATGGTATACCTTTCTCACGTTTGCTTGCATGCCACAGTAAATAGAATTCATACACTCAATGTCTGCATGTAGTGTAGCACAACATCATGGTAGCTCCACAGAATGCAGGTCCTGCACTTTCACTCATCTTTGTTCTGTGGTCGCTAGTAAGCTCGAAGTGTGCTTATCTTCATTGTTACATCTTTCTTGTTTGTTGGTTTGCATAGTTGTCTTGTTCACAAACCATGCCTTCACCAACATGGGTCAACCAATACACTGGTGGCTGCATTGTAAGTATCACTTCATGTGAGATGACCCATGAATTGTTAACTTAGGAGTATGAGTAGTGTTTTCTTTTGAGTTGTTTGCTTGCATGCTTGTTTTTTTACTTGCTTTGTTTGTTTGTTTGTCTGCTTGCTTGTTTTCTTACTTGTTTTTCTTTCGCTTTTGCTTCTCCTCTTGCTTTGCTTTTTTGTTTTTTAGTTCGCTTGTTTCATTCATAGGATATTTTAGCTTAAAACCATGTATGAATCTTGAAGCAAGCTAGGTAAATTACAAGAGGCCTTATGTTGCTATCACTACTTGGTTATCTGTCATCCTGCCTCTGTATGAAGAACTTGTTACTTTTAGTCCATGATACGTCGAAGGAAAATACATACTGTTCCAAGTGAACCTCGGTGAAAATACAACCCTTGCGCACTAACTAGTATCACCTACTCTAGTCAGTTATTTTTGGCTTAACCCTTGTCAGCTAAGTCAAGTCGAGTAAGGTGAAGGGGAAAACCTTAACAGGCACATCAGAGGTATAATAAACTACTTATTTGTAGGAACAACCTCGTATGCTCTCAATAAGTCTGGATCCCTCTTCAGCCTTTGAAATTAATAAGTGCTATGCATAGTTATGAAGATAAAAAATGAAAAAATGAAAAAGTAAAAAAGAAAATGAAAAAATGAAAATGAATAAGGCAAAGCAAGAGAAAGCCTTCATGTGTAGAGAGGTGATGCAATTAACTGCCAGGTTACTAACCAGGCTTGCTGGTAGCAGAGGCATGCTTGTGTTCCTATGTGACTCGTTCGGGTACTGTCTAGGGCTGCTGGTAGCGGAGCAACACCAGAGATGAAACTAAGACTCTGACGACTATACTGCCTGTGCACCAATATACCCCTCAACCCCAATCGAAACAACTATGTTGCCTTGGCTTGGAATGTGTGTCAATCAACCAAGATCTTGGCAGATGATGCATCTTACAATCAAGGTAGTGCGGAAACCAGGAGGAGTTGAGAACTGAATAATACTTCTAGACATGTTAGAGTTGCTTTTCAAGAACAAGGTCCATTCAGAGAGTTGGAGTTCTACTAGTGTGTCGCCAAGTGTTGTAGTGGCTACAACCACCCTCCAAATTTTCTCCTTAGCTTCATGTTGGAGCCTCCCTTCCAACCTTCAAAGCATCATGTCTTGTTTTGTCGAGTACACAACCTTGAGCATTTTTCTTGCATAAAGGTAGCCTGTCGATCACAGCTCGATGCATTCCCCTCATAGGATGATCACCCAGACTTGGTCTAGCTATAGGATGAGCAACTCCCCCATGAAATTGTGCAATTCTTGAGGGCAACTAGCCTCCCCTCCAGAAATTACGCTATCCTGACTGGTAGCTTGCTGGGCTCTAGAATTGCACAATTATAAGAGTTAACACTCACAGTGAAAATTGCACAATTTTCCCCAACAGGGCTACTCAGCCCAGAATTTGTGCAAATCTGGGTAGCAGTCAACTGCTCTACCCAGAAATTGTGCAAATCTCTTGGGTTTTTAACCCATCTCTCAGCTAGAAATGCACATTTTCTCCCAGTAGTCAAGCAGTCTCTTGCATGTGCATCTGAGTTGATCAGTTCCCTCCGGGACCAAGCAAAATTGACTTGCATGCATGGGATGCTTCTCCCAAGGCAGCATGCAAAGGCATCCCTTGTTTTAGGGATATATTTTTAGCAGTTGGAGATTACATGAAAGGATAATTTCAAAAACCTCCCACAAAGTGTTGTTTTCCTTAAATTTGTGGCATTCATGTCACAAAATCGATGTTATCAAAACTCATCAATTGGACGTTGTAGATCTCATTCCTCACATCAACCTTATAGGTGTGACATCCCACATCACATCTAGAAACTGTCAACACTCTCAGATTAGTTGTTTTGAGGTAAGCCCACTTTCCATGACTTATGTTGCATTTCTAGTGCTTTTTGTGTTTTGCTTCGTATGAAGGTCGTTTGATTCATTTCACTAAGCACCTACTGTCATTTTGATATATTTTAGCTTATTCTAGCACTGTTTCAGCTTTCGTCAACATCTCACTGCTGTCGCATGCATGAAACTATTTTTCACGAACGGTCACCAACATGGCAACTCGCCTCACTCACATGCATGTTGTTCTATTTTCTGATTCTTTCATTCATTGTTTGCATGCACGATCATTCACTTATGCTTACAATTAGTATCACCTTGCATTCATATTCACATTCACTTTCAGTTTCCCGTTGGCGAGTCTACCCAACCTTAGCCCAAACTCTACCTTCACTGAGGCAACATTGCATAATTTGGGGAAGGAAGTGTCTGTCTCCCTCTCCAGAAATGTACATTTCTTCCTAGCCACTACTCTCTAGGACTGTTTCGCATAATTTCAAGGGACAGTGGCTACTAGCCTAGAAAATTGTGCAATGCAGTCATTAACGATGCAACCATTGCCATCTAAGATTGTGCATTGCACAATTCCAGTAGCCAGCAGCCAAACTGGACTGTGCATTGCATAGTTCTAGTAGTCAGTCAGTCTCCCTACAACCTAGACTATGCCTTGCACAGTCTTGGTAGTCAATCACCCGACCTCCTAGCCAAAATTGTGCAACCTTCATGATCAGTCACACAGGTATGCTGCAAGTCAGTTCTCAAGTTCATTTTGGTTTTCTACCAATATATTACTTGCTGTGAGTGTTGCCATGTCTCTAAGTATTGCAAGTGTTCATCTGCCTCTCCGTAGTACAGGTACAATGGTTTCCAAGAGAGCAGATTTGAAGACATCATTTAGAGAACACTTGGGGATGTAGTCAATCAAGTGTCTATGGATTTCCCTACCCACGAAGACATCAAATTGTTTGTAGACAAGGACATCAAGTTATGGCAATAGTAGAATCACAATGAGCAACATCATGAACAGTAGCTAAAGGCAACATACTAGATGCAATGAATGCAAGAGGAAGGTTGTTGACAACACAGAGGAAGAACAAAGTTACGAGCTCAAGCAGATCCACTAATTATGAAAGAAACTTTGGAGACTCAAGCTATGAGGTGACAGTGTGACATGAAGATCACACGAAGGTAGAGAATGGAACAAAGAAGGAGTTGCATGTGCTGAAGCAACAACTCAAGGAAGAACATGAATCTACATAGACAGACGAATGAGTTATAGCAGGAACAGGAATAGCAGTGGGTGCAACATGCACTCATGGATAAAACTGCACCCATACATGTTAAATATCCATCTCAGTAGCTAGCATGGAGCATACATGGTGAGCAGTGTTTTTGATCGCATGTAAGGGATTCAACAACATGCATGTCATTGTGCACACGTACGTGATCCAACCCATTCATAACACTAACCAAGGTGAAGAAAAGAAGAAATTCCAACTGGAGCTGAACATGTACTTCGGCAAGTTGATGCACATGACCACCAACACACACTTGAAGATCAACACAGACACTATGCATCAATGTGTTGCCATTTCAGCCACACCCAAGAAGACCATGTGCATGTTAGTAGATGAGTTGGATGAAGGAGCCATACCAATGCATCGGATGCAACGAAGGCAAGAGTTTGCTTTAGCAAGATGTCACCATGGGGTGCATGCACACCATCATGAATGACCAAGCTTGGCATCAGCTCACCAACTTTGCCATCACAAGCATGTCAAAGAGTTAGTCTCATCATAATGGACCGAGTTTCAGTGACGTCTTGCATGGCTTGCTCAAGCCATGTTGTCTCACATGAGTACACAATGTAACGTCATGTCAACTGTCGATAGTTGGATGTAACATTCATAGAGTAGATGAAGAGTCATGAGGGTAGATGAACTATCACAAAGGGGAATGCTAAGGGTCACCCCACCCTTTTCTATAAATAGAACCTCATAACTCCTTGTAAAGGCTTTTGGTCAGCCAAGCTTCTGATAAGGCTATCTTGGAGAGAGCTTGGACAGTATTGTAATGGGTCTTGGATTCTGCATTGTGTAGAGCTAGTACATATCTTTAGCGGAGCAGGTAGATGTGGCTGTAATGTTCGACTATTGGGACTAGTACTTGGACATGGATGTATTGTATGACCGGAACTTAGAACTTCTTTATATAATAAGAGCCATCACGTTTCATGCATCTGTTGTATTGTATTGTAGCTATCATGTTTACTCTAAAGCGCATATGTATTTGTTTTCTTATGCATGCATGTATGGACTATTATGAATGAGTATGTATGAATTTTTCTGAATTGTGTTGTTGGTTTAACCATCACTTTGGATTGCTTTCTAACTCGCTTTCCAGCTGGTGATGCATCTTTACTTGTGTTTTCCCTTCCAAGTCAAGTACTATTACAAGTTTCCAAAGGGTGCACTCATCTCAACCCCCATGTGTTAGAACATCTCATGCACCCTCCTTGCCTCACTGCAGCTGTCACACCCTTTCTACCAACATAGTTATCTTACTTCTTTCTATGCGAAAACGGGGTCAAGGCATTACCATACAACCCACTGCTGGAACTCCTACACCAAATGATTTGAGGTCTAATTCAAAATTCTTAGTGGGGAGATCCCCTTACATGTTGACGGGTTCAACACCATCAACACTCAACAAAACTATGCTGATATTACAACACTTCTCTTAATGATTTTAAAGCATAGAAATAAAATTCGAAGGAATTCCAAGTAATATCTTACCTTCCCTAGGTCTGATAAACCATTTTTTGTCTTAGTGGACATTAATCATAATTTCTTCCAACTAGAATATGATATAAAAAAAAAATTGGCCCCATGAGAGTGATGGCCCAAGGAAATATTCCATTAGCATGAATGTAGGTTACAATATTAAGATAAGTATCCTCTTTACCCTCTTGATTTTGTTAATTTTTTCTTGTTGAAGGTGTGGTCCCAACATCTCAAATCCATATAGAAGATCATTAGGTGTTACCAACACATGAAAGAGGTGAATCTTCTTTTGAATATATTGAAATGGAAGTTGGAAGAACTACTTCCCAAGGGTAATGTATGCAATGAAACATTTTCCCAACCTAGACATTATTGGCCTTGTAAGAAAATATATGGCCCAAATATAGTACGCTTAGATACAAATATGATATGACAACATCAATCTTATCACCTTTAGAAGATATGACCATATCGATACTCTCACTTTTATAGGTGAGAATCAATTGGTTTTCATAGTTCTTCCAAGAGACATTGAAAGACGTGATTTTTATCTTTAAATTTACATGAAGCACATGAGTATCAAAGAGTGTTGGGTGTGGAGCTTTTTGTCTTCTTTATTCAAAGGTATCGCCACATTGGACTCCAGTTCATAAGGGGCTGACAACGTTGCCTGTTTGATCAATGTAAGGGGGGTATAGGGGGGAGGGGGAGGCGACGACGATTTTATGAGCCCCCCTTGGTGGGGCTAAAAATAGATGTAAAATTACCTTGTAAAATATTGTAAATTCATAGTCAATATGAGCCATTCATTAGGTGGATGATATGATGGTAGAAGTTATGTTTAATTTAGGGTTTTTTCTCCTAGAAGGAAACCCCTCGGCATATATGATGGATTTATATTACGTTGTGTATATGTGTGTATTCTAAGCGAGAGAGGACATTGTGTGAGAGCGAAGAGGAAATTATAGTGGATCTGTTGTAGGTTGTATCTCTTCATTTTGTTGAATAATATAAAGAAAGGACTGGTTGTTTCTCCTTGGATGTAGCCCAAATTCAGTGAACCACATATATCTGTGTATCTCTTGTTTTATGCATTTTCCGTGTTTGTTTTTCTACAATATATTATGTGTTCCATTTCTATGTAATATATAATTTTCTAACTACTGGTATCAAAGCCGAAGGTCTATTTGGCTGATAAACTTGCAGGAGAGAAGGTTTCCTAGTTCAAGTGGGAGAAATGGCGGAAGATCGTAGGTTTAGGGTCGAGAAATTTAATGGCTAAGAATATCAAATATGGAAGATGGAGATGGAATATTATTTGTATCAGAATATTTTTACCTACCATTGAGCACAAAAACAAAGAAGCTGAATAGTATGACAAGCACAAAACATGAGATTCTCAATAGAAAGGCACTTGGAACAATACGGTTGTGCCTAGCACCGCCGGTGGCCTTTAATATTTCGAAGGAAATGACAAGAAAGGGTTTAAAGTCGGCATTGGACAAACTATATGAAAAACCCTCAACCTCAAATAAGGTATTTCTTACGAAGCATTTATTTAATATGAAGACGTCAAAAGGTGGATCTGTTGATGATCATTTAAATGAATTTAATACGGTCACCCATCAGCTAAGTTTTGTAGGGGTAAATTTTGATGAGAAGTTAGGGATCTATTATCTCTGTGCTCATTGCTAGAAAGTTGGAATGGTTTAGTTATGTCAATTAGTAACTTTGTCTATGGATATAGTACTTTAAATTTTGATGATGTAGTTGGTGCTATCCTTAGCGAGGCCATGTGATGGAAAATCTCCAGTGAGACATCCGGTAATTCTTTGATTGCAGTGACTAGGGGAAGAAAAATGGAAAGAGGAAAGAGCCCAAGATATTGTAGTAAGTCAAGGAAAGGCGGATCCAAGTCTAGGTTGGGGATAGTGTGTTGGAAATGTGGGAAGAAATGGCACCCGAAGGAAGGTTGTAAGTATCGGAAGGGAAAAGAAGGAGACACATAACAAGAAAAAAATCATGAAGCGATTGTGACATGTAATGTGTTGCAAGATGCTTTACTTATTTCATTAGAAAATATTATTGATGCCTAGGTGGTAGATTCAGGGGCCTCATTCCATTCCACACCTGATAGGAAACATTTTCATGATTATGTTCAAGGATATTTTTGACAACTTCGTTTGGGTGATGATAAGCCCTGTGAAATCATGGGAATGGGTAAAGTTTTCGTAAAACAACAGAATGGAAACCAATGGCTATTGAAGGAGGCAAGGCATGTTCCAGATCTAAAGAAAAATATAATTTCAACATGGCATTTGGGAGTTGAAGGCTGTGTAACTATCTTTATAGATAAAACCTGGAATATCACTATGTTGGAAATAATACTGGGGGGGGGTGAATCAGTATTATCAAATTCTTTTCAATATGCCTTGCAGATTTATACTTTAATTTATTCTTCAGATATTGATCATTAATTTGTATGTCGGTGCCATATAATAATGAACAAGAACAAGAAAAATAGATAAGCACACCAAAGAACACCAGATAAAAGGTGGAAACCCAATGTGGGTGAAAACCACCTATTGCAATATGTCTCTATCTTCTTTCAATTAGAAACTTCTTTTACAAGGATTTTGTACTGGTGCAGTCCTTTACCAGTACGCAGGCTGCAACCTACAGAGAGCTACAACTCTCTCTCATTGTCCAGTCTCTCCTGGAAGGGAGCTACAACCCCCTTTGCTCTTTTGCTTCTTTAGGGACCACGTTTCATTAATTTTCAAACTGGATCCAAGAAGATCAAATAATAATCAAGTACATGCAAATCACCCAATCTCCTTATACAATCAACCAATGAATCATCTAACTTCTCAGAATGTTGTAAACAGAAAAGTAAAACCAGAAATCTAAACCCAAAACTCTGCAGCAATAGATAAAAGACAGCCAACAAATGTTTCAAGATAGGTCCGCAACTTCACCAATAGTGGCCTGCGAATACTTGCATCTCTTCTGTGTCTAAAATGCGCAGATCCGCACCTAGTCAGTGTACTGTTCTACGAATCTCCGCACCACTCATTCTGCTGCCCTGCGTACCTCTGCTCAGATCCTCACCTACACTGCCCGCATGACAGCGTACCTCCGCGACTTGTTCTTTTGCTTCCCTGCGTACCTCCACACTATGCCTTCTCCTGCGTTGTGTACCTCGCACTGTGCCTTCTGCTGCGCTGCGTACCACTGCACTGCGCCTTCTCCTGCGTTGCATACCCCCACACTCACACTGTGGATCACCTGCGAACCTCTGATTAGGGCGAAATTAACAGTCCTCCAATGTGCCACAATTAGTCAGATCCACAGATCTGATCATGTGCCCGAGAGATCACGACTTATCAATAGATTTGCCTTAAATTTTCTCCTTGATTTAGATCTAGCTTTTAAAACCAATCACCCAAAATTTCAGATCTTAAGATATTAAAATTTCACAAGTCTAGCCAAGTGATCTCTTTTCCTTTTTATAGGCAAGCCCTTATTCAAACCATGGGACAAAACCATTGAAAACCAATACAAGGGATCCAAACAGGGGTTCAAATAATTTAGATCCTAAACCACGGGCCAAAACCATAGGATCATGAACGACGAGCTAAATACCACGGGCGAAACATAAGAAACCCCACGTGGGCTAAATACAACTTGTGCTCTTCCTGTCATCCACGCTTCCGGCCCAATCTGCATCTGTATAAGCATGAAGTGTGAGATCTGTATCTCTAGGATACCATAAACCATAGTTTTGAGTTCCTTGAAGGTACTTGAAAATTCCCTTCACTGCTTGAAGATGAGTTTCCTTTGGATTTGCCTGAAATCTTCCAACTATTCCCACTGCATGCATGATGTCTGCTCGGGTACTTGTTAAATAAAGAAGACTTCCAATCATAGATTTGTAGGTTGGTTGATGCACTACTGCTGATTCATCATGTGCACTGAGGCTACATCCTGTGACCATGGGGGTACATACTGGTTTTTCATCTTCCATGCCATATTTCTTCAAAATATGCTTGAGATACTTGGTTTGAGACAAGAAGATCCCGCCTTCATTTTGTTGGATTTGCAGTCCAAGAAAATATGTCAGTTCTCCAAGCAAAGACATTTCGAATTCTTTCTGCATCACCAAGGCAAAGCTTTGACTCATAGCTTCTTAATTGCTGCCAAAGATAATATCATCTACATACACAACAAGTATTAGTAATTTGTCATTTTCAATTTTTATATAAATATTACTATCTGCTGATCCCTTTGAAAAACCTTGTTGATGAAGATATTTGTCCAAGCGGTAGTACCAAGTCCTTGGAGCCTGTTTAAGACCATAGAGAGCCTTTTTTAGTTTGCATACAAGATTTGGATCATTCCCAAGGATGAACCCATCTGGTTGCTCAATGTACACTTCTTCTTCTAAGTCTCCATTCAGAAAGGCTGATTTTACGTCCATTTGAAATACTTTGAACTTCTGAAAGCTTGAGAGAGCAAGGAACATTCGGATGGCCTCAAGTCTAGCAACAGGAGCAAAAGTTTCTTCAAAGTCTATTCCTTCTTGTTGAGCATACCCTTTACAAACAAGTATGGCCTTGTTTCTAATTACTTCCCCATTTTCATTCAGCTTATTTTTGAAGATCCATTTTGTCCCTATGACATTCTTATCTTTTGGTCTAGGAACCAACTCCCAAGTGTTGTCCTTTGCGATCTACTCGAGTTCTTCATCCATTTCCTTGACCCAGCATTCATCTTTGCATGCCTCTCTTACATTTTGTGGTTCAGTGGAGGAGAGTAATGCCAAATAGCTTGAGGCTTCTTCAATTGTTCTTCTTATTTGTACACCTGCCTCTTTCTGCCCCAAAATATGAGATTCTGGATGATTCTTCTGAACGTACCTAGATGGAGCCTTCTCTTCTATCCTTATCTATTCCTCTGGTTCCCCTTGAGGTTCTTCTTCATCATCAATCTGATTTGGAGAGTAGTCTTCATCTTCTTCAATATTTTCATAATTTACTTGCCTAGGAATGTATCCTTTTTCATCAACCACTACATCAATGCTGCCAACAATTCTTCCAAGTCTTTTATTGTAACACTTATATGCTTTGCTGTGGGGAGAATAACCAGGGAGAATGCCTTCATCTACTCTAGGTTCAAGTTTGCCAAGCTGTTCATCATTATTCTTAATATAGCATTTGCTTCCAAAAATTTTGAAATGCTTTACTGAGGGAGTCTCACCATAACAGAGCTCATGAGGAGTTTGAGTGCTGTTCACTCGGACATTTTTTTTGTTGAGAATAACAACTGTAGCAAAAGCAGCTTCACCCCATAAGGTTGCGGGAGTCCCAGACTCATCAAGCATAGCATGAGCCATTTGTTGGACTTTTCTGTTCATCCTTTCCGCCACTCCATTTTGCTAAGGAGTCCTAGCTGTAGAGAATTCCTTTCTTATTCCATGTTCTTCACAGAAATTGAAAAATTCATTTGAGGTAAACTCCCCACTCTGTCGGACCTGAGGCACTTAATTTTGTGATCTAATTCGTTTTCAGCCAAGGCTTTGAAAGATTTGAATTTTTCGAATGCTTCGTCCTTGTGTTTCATAAGTCCCAACCAAACCATCCTGTAGAAGTCGTCAATGAATAATATAATGTATTCTTCTCCTCGAGGTGACCTTGTCCTAAATGGACCACATACATCTGTATGGACTAGTTCAAGAGGCCTGTTGGCTGATCCTTCCTTCTCAGGGAAGTTAGTTCTGGTTTGCTTACCAAACTGACATGATTTGCATATGGTTTTGTTTGGAATTTTGATATTTGGAAGACCACGAACTACCTGGTATTTGCATGCTTTCCTTATTTGTGAAAAGCTTAGATGACCCAACCTCCGGTGCCATAATGAATGTTCATCATCTTTGCTCAAATAGCATTGTTGTTGTCCTTCTTCAAATATGTATAGATTATTTGGAGTTCTTCTGCCTTTGATCACTGTTTTTCCTGTATCAAGATCACGAACACTAAATCCATTTGATCGAAATATTACCTCTGTTCCTTGATCGCACATCTGTCTGACACTTAGTAGATTATGCTTCAAGCCATCAACATACAAAACATTTCCAGCTTTGACCTTTTCTTTCAACTGAGTAGTGCCTTTTCCTTTTATGGCTGCAGGGGTATCATTTCCAAAAGAAACTTTCTTTCCCTTTTCTAAAGCAGTATATGATTCAAGTTTTTCTTTATCACCTATCATATGCTTTGAACATCCGCTGTCAATGTACCATAGATTTTCTTGTCCTTCTGCATAAAATGCTATCCCACATCTTTTTGCTTGTGGTTCCTTTATTCTCCATGTTCTAGTGCTTGAGGCTTGTTCCTTTGTCTGTCGAAACCTGCTCCTGCAATCAGAATCTTCATGACCGAAGTTATTACAAATAGAACATTCAATTTCATTTTCAAGGGCAGAAAAGTTGTTCTAGGTACTTTTCATAATCCCAGTCATACTTCTTTATTTTTGAGCTTCTCTATTCATGATTGTCTTATAAGCAACACATTGAGCTACTTTGTGACCGAAGTTATGGCAAGAGAAACATTGGCCATTGAAGAAACTTTTGTGATTATCAAATCTACCAACCAAATGATTATAATTTCTATTGTCATCCATTCTTGAAGCAAATTGAGAAGTTTTTACCTGTGGCTGGTTGTAACTTTTGTTCACCCTTAAGATGGATTACCCCTAGTTTACCTGGTAGTCTTTGTTTTTTCTTGATGTAATTCATCTCTGCCTTACCTAGTGATCTCCATTGGGCTTTTGCTCATTCCTCCTTGCTGCATCAAGATAACTCTTTGAGGTGGATGCTTGAGATGTTTCTCCATTACAACGCAGACCTATCTTGATTAGTGGAGAACGTTGTACATTGATAATCTCATCCAGAATTTTAGATCCTTTAACAAATTTAAAATTAAGAGCCTTTGTTTTCTCAATTTCTTTTCTAAGGCCAACAATTTCACATTCTAACTTCTCAAGATATTTTTCTTTTTCATCAAATTGGAATTGTAGAGTATCAATGATCATATCTTTTTCTTCTAAACATATTTTGAGTCGAGAAATCTCTTCATAAAAACCATCTACATCTATAGCGTCCATGTAATCATCATCTTCAAAGGCCATTAAAAGTTTATAATCATTACCTCGTTCACCTTCGTCACTATTTGATAGGCCATCATTGTCTTCATGATTGTAGTAACTTTTCTTCGTTGCATTCTGTTTCTTGTTCCATCTAACAGGTTCCTTCCCTTTGTCAATCTTATCCTTGTGAGGACATTTGGCAGCATAGTGACCGACTCTTCGACAAGCAAAGCATTCGAAAGGTAACTTTCCTTGGAAACGACCAGTACCCCGTTGAAGATTTCTGACAAAATTTGATTCTTCTTCTTCTTCTGACACGTGTCCTGACTCATAGTACTCTCCTTTGCGTGAAGCCTTGAAGGCAGCTTCTCTCCTATCTGATGGACCTCCTTTCCTCATTTCATAAGCAGTTTGAATTCCATGCAGCTGTGACATTTTAAGGCTTTGTAGATTCTCTTTTTCTTCTATTGCAGAAACTTTAGATTCAAACCTAAGAGACAAAGATCTTAGAACTTTTTCAACCACAATAGCCTCTTTTATTTCTTCACCCAAATTTTTCATACAATTAACAATCTCATCTACACGAAGAAAATAGTTAGCCACACTTTCATCATTATACATCCTGAGATTTTCATACTGAATTCTGAGGGTTTGAAGTTTTTCTCATTTTACCTGATCATCTCCTTCATCGCTCAGAACAATCTTGTCCCATATCTCTTTTGTGGATTTAAATTGCATTACCTTAACAAATTCTGATTGAGATAGGCATCCTAATAGAGTATTAACCGCCTTTGCATTTGTTTCATATTTCTTCTTCTCAGCCGGATCTGTAGGAGTCGCTGATGGAAAATTATACCCTGTATCTATGATATCCCAGACTTCTGTACCAAGAGATTGAAGATAGGCAGTAAATCTTACCTTCCAATAAACGAAGTTTGTCCCATCAACAATCGGTGGCCTAATTGATGCTTCCCTCTTGTAGTTGCTCATGATGAAATATCTTTCTTCAAGTGATCAAGCTTCTTCTGAAGAACCTGCTTTGATACCAATTGTTGGAAATAATACTGAGAGGGGGGGTGAATCAGTATTATCAAATTCTTTTCAATATGCCTTCCAAATTTATACTTTAATTTATTCTTCAGATATTGGTCATTAATTTGTATGCCAGTGCCATATAATAATGAACAAGAACAAGAAAAATAGATAAGCACACTAAAGAACACTAGATATAAGGTGGAAACCCAATGTGGGTGAAAACCAGCTATTGCAATATGTCTCTATCTTCTTTCAATTAGAAACTTCTTTTACAAGGATTTTGTACTGGTGCAGTCCTTTACTAGTACGCAGGCTGCAACCTACAGAGAGCTACAACTCTCTCTCGTTTTCCAGTCTCTCTTGGAAGGGAGCTACAACCCCCTTTGCTCTTTTACTTCTTTAGGGACCACGTTTCATTAATTTTCAAACTGGATCCAAGAAGATCAAATAATCATCAAGTACATGCAAATCACTCAATCTCCTTATACAATCAACCAATGAATCACCCAACTTCTCAGAATGCTGTAAACAAAAAAGTAATACCAGAAATCTAAACCCAAAACTTTGTAGCAATAGATAAAAGACAGCCAACAAATGTTTCAAGATAGGTCCGCAACTTCACCAATAGTGGCCTGCGAATACCCACAACTCTTCTGTGTCTAAACTATGCAGATCCACACCTGGTCAGTCTACTACTCTGTGAATCTCCGTACCACTCGTTCTGCTGCCATACGTACCTCTGCTCAGATCCTCACCTGCACTGCCCGCCTGACAGTGTACCTCCGCGACTTGTTCTTCTGTTTCCCTGGGTACCTCTGCACTGTGCCTTCTCCTCCACTGCGTACCTCGCACTGCGCCTTCTGCTGCACTACGTACCACCGCACTGCGCCTTCTCCTGCTTTGCGTACCCCCGCACTCACGCCGTGGATCGCTTGCGAACCTCTGATTAGGGCTAAATTAACACTCCTCCAATGTGCCACAGTCAGTCAGATCCACAGATCTGATCATGCACCCGAGAGATCACGACTTATCAATAGATTCGCCTTAAATTTTCTCCTTGATTTAGATTTAGCTTTTAAAACCAATCACCCAAAATTTCAGACCTTAAGATATTCAAATTTCACAAGTCTAGCCAAGTGATCTCTTTTCCTTTTTATAGGCAAGCCCTTATTCAAACCATGGGACAAAACCATTGAAAACCAATACAAGGGAACAAACAGGGGTTCAAATAATTTAGATCATAAATCACGGGCCAAAACCATAGGATCATGAACGACGGGCTAAATACCAAAGACCAAACATAAGAAACCCCACGTGAGCGCGCTTCTCTGCATTGGAGTGAGTGAACTGGGGGACCGCACCTTATGAACGGATAACCTGTGGGTATGTCTGCACTTCTTGGATGGCGAACCTGCGGGTCCACACCTTTTGAACGATGCACCTGCGAACCTCTTATTTTCCATCATTTTGAGAGCCTGAACAGAATTTTGCCACTTGAGTGAGTTGCCATCAAGTACAACACCTATACCATAGAGCCAAACTAGAATCATAATGCCAACACACTAAAGGAGCCCTGGTAATAGCAAAAGAAGAAAAGGTTGGTAAATTGTATTTATGCAATGGTATTTCTAATTTTGTTAATGCTTTAACCTCTACAGGAGTAGACACAACATTGTGGCATCGTAGGCTTGGGAACATGATTGAGAAGGGGATCTATATTCTTCACTCAAAAAATTTGTTGTCAGGTTTGAAGCATGTTGATTTGGATTTCTATGAGAATTGTGTTTATGGAAAACAAAAGAGTGTCAGATTTCTCAGAGTTGGTAAAGAAAAGAAGAGAGAAATGTTAGAGCTTGTCCATACAGATGTATTGGGACCTCCTCAGGTATCATCTCTAGGTGGCTCTCACTCTTATGTTACTTTTATTGATGATGCCACAGGAAAACCTAGATTTATTGTATTCGAACTAAATCTGATGTAATTTATACTTTCAAGAAATGGAAAGATTTGCTTCAGAATGAGAAAGGAAAAAATTTGAAGTCTATCAGATCAGAAAATGGAGGTGAATATTGTGTTAGGATTTTTATAACTACTATTCAGAGCATGGAACTCGTAGAGAGAAGACAGTTCCAGGAACACCATAGGAAAATGTTGTGTCAGAAAGTATGAATGAGACAATCATGGAGCATGCAAGGTGCATGAGATTGCATGGAGGATTGCCTTTACAATTTTGGGTAGATTTTGTAGATACTTTTGTTTATCTAATAAATAAAGGGCCTTCACGTTCCTTGGATGGTGGTATTCCAGAGGATGCATCAATAGGTAAAAAGGTAAACTACTCATTTTCAAATACTTTTGGCTGTGAAGCCTTTGTCCACATTAATAAAGAAAATAGAACAAAGCTTGAGGAAAAATAAAAGAAATGTACCTTTATTGGATATGGTGTTAATGATTTTGGTTCTTGTTGATATGATTATGAAAATCAAAAAATCATTGGGAGTAGACATGTCATATTCAATGAAAGGGTCTTGTATAAGGATCGGATACAAGAAAAGAAACAGGAAAAATAAAACAAAGAATACACAGTGGTTGATGAGATCACAGAAAAAGTAAAGGTTCCTGAAAATAATAATGATCAACAACCACAACAATAACAACTACCACAACAACAACAATAAGCACCTCAAACACTTGAAAGTGGTGTCAAAAGATCTACTAGGATAATAGATCCCCTGAACGATACTCTCCTTCATTATATTATGTATCGTTGACTAATTCTGGTGAGCTAGAATGTTATGAAGAATAAATGGAGGTAAAACTAGGAAGAAGTGGGAGCTAGCCATGTAATAAGAGATGGACTCCTCGGTACATAACGAGACTTGGAACTTAGTCAAGTTGCATGCAAGTAAAACAACATTGCAGAATAAATGGGTTTACAGGTTGAAGGAAGAAGATGGACGTAAAAAGAGGTATAAATATAGACTTGTGGTGAAGGGGTTTGCACAAAAGAAAGTTATAGAATTTGATGAAATATTTTCTACTGTTGGTAAAATTACTTCAATCAGATCTATTTTAAGTCTAGTACTAGCACAATATTTGCATCTTGAGTAGTTATATGTAAAGATGACCTTTCTCCATGGGGATTTGGAGGAAGATATCTATTTGCAGTAATTATAAGGGAATGAGGTCAAATGGAAGGCGAAACTAGTGTGCAGGTTGAAGAAGAGCTTGTATGGCCTAAAACATGTTCCAAGGCAATGGTATCTAAAATTTGAGAGGTTTATGTCTAAAAAAGGTTATACTAGATGTCACTCTGATCATTTTGTTTATCTCGAAAGGAAAAATGATGGAAGCTATGTTATATTGTTATTATATGTAGATGACATGCTTGTTGTAGGGTCTAACATGCAAGAATTAAATGCGCTCAAGGAAAAATTGGCAAATTCATTTGCAATGATGCCACAAAACAAATAATTGGTATGAGAATAACTACAGACATGAAAAGTAAAAAATTAACATTGTCTTAGAGTGAGTACATATAAAAGGTGTTGGAAAGGTTTAATATGCAAAATGAAAAACCATTTAGTACACCTTTGGCTAGCCATTTCAATCTAAGTAAGCAAATGTGTCCCAAGACTCAGGAAGAGATGGATTATATGTCTAAAGTTCCATATGCATAAACAGTTGGAAGCTTAATGTATGCAATGGTCTGCACAAGGCCTAATATTGCACATGCAATGGGAGATGCAAGAAGGTACATGAACAATCTAGGAAAAGAACATTGGATGGCAGTGAAGTGGATTCTCAGGAATTTGAGAGGTACTGCAAATCAAACATTATGCTATGGTGGTTCAAAGATTGCTTTATAGGGATATGTTGATGTAGATATGGCAGGTGATAAAGATAACATGAGGAGCATCACATGGTATGTGCTTACTGTAGGTGGAACAACTGTCGGTTGGTTTTCAAAAATGCAAAGTGTTGTTACACTTTCAATGACCAAAGTAGAGTATGTTGCTGCTACAAAGGCTAGTAAAGAAATGATTTGGTTGCATAGGTTTATGGATGAATTGGGTAAGAAACAGGAGATGGGCAAGTTATACAATGATAGCCATAGTGTCATTCATCTTGCAAATAGCTCAACATTTCATTTCAATACTAAATGTTTGCATCTTAAGTACCACTTCATACAGTCAATGTTGGAAGATGGATAATTAATGGTGGAAAAGATACACACTAGCTAGAATCTTGCAGATATGATAACAAAAGTTGTAACCAGAGAGAAACTGAGATTCTACTCAATTTCAATTGGTCTTGAAGTATGATGATGAAGATGATAAATAGCCAGGTCCAAAGTGGAATCATTTTCCATCAAATGAAGTAGCAGTGGAGTAGCTATAATTAGTGTCCAAGTGGGAGATTATTGAGTGTGGAGCCTGATTATCTTCTTTATTCAGAGGTATCGTCACATTGGACCCTAGTTCACAATAGGGTGGAAATGATGCCTATTTTATCACCGTCGTGGGAGTCTAGGGGGGCGACGACAATTTTATGAGCCCACCCATGGTGGGGGTTCAGGGGTAGCACCCCCAAACCTAAAAGTAGATCTAAAATTTCCTTGTAAAATATTGTAATTTTGTATTCAATTTGAGTCGTTCATTAGGCGAATGATATGATAGTAGAGGTTATGTTTAATTCAGGGTTTTTTTTCCCTAGAAGGAAACCCCTTAGTATATGTGTGTATTCTGAGCGAGAAAGCATTAGGGAAATTTTGAGGTCTAAAATGGACCTCCTAAGAAAAATGTACAACCAAAATAAAATTTATAAAAGAACCAATAGGATTCAAGTTTATCATGTCAACCATGGGGGATGATTGACCATTTTTGGAATAAAAAAGTAAATTTTTTTAAAAATAATAAAATAATAAAACTACTTTTTCAACTCATATTTTCAACTTATCTCCCCAAGGTTTTACTCAAATTTCGAGTGGAAGTACTCATTGGATGAAAATTTTGATTCCTCATCCAAGGAGTACCCATGTTGCATATGTTTAATGGACCCTATTACATTAAAAATGAGAAATACATGGAAAAACATGATTGGAATCATGTTTTTCATGTATTTCTCATTTTTCATGTAGCAGGGTTCATCGAAAGTATGCAACATGCATAGTCATTGGATGAGGAATCAAATTTTGCATCTAACAAGTGTTGCTGCTCGAAATTTGAGTAAACCCATTGGGATATAAGTTGAAAAAATAAATTTTTTCTTTTTTTCCCTCTAAAATTTGTGGATGTAATCTAATCTTATTTTATTATTTCCACTATTGTTTTATAATTTCCTTAGGAGGCCCATTTTAGTCCTCAAATTTCCCCTAACAAGAGAGGATATTGTGTTAGAGTGAATAGGAAATTACAACGGATATGTTGTAGGTTGTATCTCTTCATTTTGTTGGATAATATAAAGGAATAACTTGTTGTTTCTCCATGGATGTAGCCTAATTTGGGTGAACCATGTATACCTATGTCTCCCTTGTTTTATACATTTTATGTGTTTGTGTTTCTCCAATATTTTATGCGTTTCATTGCTATGTAATATATAATTTTCTAACAGCTGGTATTAGAGTCAAAGGTCTGTTTGGATAATAAACATGAAGGAGGGAAGGGTTCTTGGTTCGAGTGGGAGAAATAGTGGAATATGGTAGGCTTAGGATCACCAAAAATACTACGTATGGAAGATGTAGATGGAATATTATTTGTATCAGAAAGATCTATACCTACCATTGAGGGGAAAAACAAATATGCCGATGAGTACGACAAACACAAAATGGGAGATTCTTGACAGAAAGGAACTTGGAAGAATGTCAGCATTGACCAAACTATAGGAAAAACCCTCGGCCTCAAATAAGGTATTTCTTATGAACCATTTATTTAATATGAACATGTTAGAAGGTGGATCTATTGCCAACAATTTAAACAAATTTAATACAGTTACTAGTCAGCTAAGTTTTGTAGGGGTAAATATTGATGATGAAGTTAGGGCTCTATTATTTCTGTGCTCATTTCTAGAAATTTAGAATGGTTTAGTTATGGCCATTAGTAACTTTGTCTCTAGATCTAGTACTTTAAAGTTTGATGATGTAGTTGGTGCTATCCTTAGTAAGGAAATGTGATGGAAAAGCTTCGGTGAGACATGAGTTAATGCTTTGACTACAGAGACTAGGGGAAGAAAAATGGAAAGAGTAAAGATCCCAAGATATCACAGTAAGTCAAGGAAAGGAAGATCCAAGTCCAGATCAGGAATAGTGTGCTAGAAATGTGGGAAGAAAGGACACTTGAAGAAATATTGTTAGTCTTGGAAGGGAAAAGAAGGACATACACAACATGAAAACAATCATGAAGCGAATGTTATAGGTGACGTGCTGTAAGATGCTTTGATTCTTTCATTAGAAAATATTATTGATGCCTAGGTGGTAGATTCAAGGTAAGGCATATTCTAGATCTGAAGAAAAATCTAATTTCAATAGGGATGTTGGGAGTTGAAGGTTGTGTAACGACCTTTACATATAAAACCTGGAAGGTCACTAAAGGAGCCTAGATAATAGCAAAAGGAGAAAAGGTTGGTACATTGTATTTATGAAATGGTATTTCTAATTTTGTTAATGCTTTAGCCTTTACAAGAGAAGATAAAACATTGTGGCATCATAGGCTCATGCATATGAGTGAGAAGGGGATGCAAATTATTCACTCAAGAAGTTTGTTACAAGGTTTGAAGCATGTTGATTTGGATTTCTGTGAGAATTGTGTTTATGGAAAATAGTAGAGAGTCAAATTTCTCAGAGTTGGTAAAGAAAATAAGAGCGAAAAATTAAAATGTGCGCATACATATGTATGGGGACTTGCTCAAGTATCATTGCTTGATGGCACTCACTATTATGTTACTTTTATTGATGATGAAACCAATAAAACCTAGATTTATTGTATTCGAAATAAATCTTATGTATTTGATACTTTCAATAAATGTAAAGCTTTGGTTGAAAATGAGATAGGAAAAAAGTTAAATTGTCTTGGACCAGACAATAGAGGTGAATATTGCAACAAAGAGTTTGATAAGTATTGTTGATGCATGGAATTCATAGAGAGAAGATAGTTCCAAGAACACCACGAGAAAATGATGTGTCGGAAAGGGTGAACATAAAAATCAAGGATCATGTGGTGCATGAGATTGCATCCATGATTTCCTTTACAATTTTGGGGAGATGATGTAGATATTGTTGTTTATATAATAGAAAGAGGGCGTTCAAGTTCCTTGGATGGTGGTATTCCAGAGGAAGCATGGACATGTAGAAAGGTAGACTACTCATTTTTAAATACTTTCAGTTGTGAAGCCTTTATCCACATTAATAAAGAAAATAGAACAACACTTGAGGCAAAATCAAAGAAATGTACCTTTATTGGACATGGTGTTAATGATTTTTGTTATTGATTATATGTTTATGAAAATCATAAAATCATTAGGAGTAGAGCTATCATATTGAATGAAAGGGTCTTGTATAAGGATCATATGAAGAAAAAGAAACAGGAAAAAGAAAACAAAGAATACACAATGCTTAATGAGATCACAAAAGAAGTAAAGGTTCCATAAAATAATAATGATCAATAACCATGACAACAACTACTACCACAACAACAATAGGCACCTCAAACACCGGAAAGTGGTGTAAGAATATCTACTAGGATAAGTAGAGCCCCTAAAATATACTCTCCTTCATTATATTATGTATTTTTGACTGATTCTAGGGAACCAGAATGTTATGAAGAAGCAATGCAGGTAGAAACTAGGAAGAAGTGGGGGCTAACCATGAAAGAAGAGATGGACTCCTTAGTACATAACCAAACTTGGGACTTACTTAGGTTACCCACAGGTAAAACATTGTTACAGAATAAATGGGTTTACAGGTTGAAGGAATAAGATGGAGGTAGGAAAATATATAAAGCTAGACTTGTGGTGAAGGGGTTTGCACAAAATAAAGGTATAGAATTTGATGAAATATTTTCTCCTATTGTTAAAATGACTTCAATCAGAAATATTTTAAGTCTAGTAGCAGCAGAAGATTTTCATCTTGAACAATTAGATGTAAAGACGACCTTTCTCCATGGGGATTTGGAGGAAGAGATATATATGTAGCAACCATAAGGGTATGAGGTCACAGGGAAGGAGAAACTAGTGTGTAGGTTGAAGAAGATCTTGTATGGCCTAAAAAAGGCTCCAAGACAGTGGTATCTAAAATTTGACAGGTTTATGTCTGAACAAGGTTATACTAGATGTCACTATGATCATTGTGTTTATCTTAAAAGGAAAAATGATGGCAACTATATTATCTTATTATTTTATTTAGATCACATTATTGTTGTAGGGTCTAACATGCAGGATATAAGTGTGCTCAAGGAAAAATTGGCAAATTCATTTGCAATGAAGGATTTAGGTATTGCAAAATAAATCCTTGTTATGAGAATAACTAGAGATAAAAAAATCGCAAATTAACATTGTCTCAGCGTGAGTACATACAGAAGGTTTTGGAAAGATTTAATATGAAGAATGCAAAACTAGTTAGTACACCTTTCACTAGCCATTTCAAACTAAGTAAGGAAATGTGTCCCGAGACTCAGGAAGAGGTGGATTATATGTCTAAAGTTCTATATGCATCAATAATTGGAAGCTTAATGTATGTAATTATATGCACAAGGTTTGATATTTCACATGCAGTGGGAGACATAAGCAGGCTTATGAACAATCTAGGAAAAGAAGATTGGATGGAAATGAAGTGAGTTCTTAGGTATTTGAGAGGTACCACAAATCAAGCATTATTTTTTAGTAGTTCAAGCATTGCTTTACAGGGATATGTTGATGCAAATATGGAAGGAGATAGATATAATAAGAGGAGACCCAGAGGGTATGTGTTTATTGTAGGTGGAACAACTATCAATTGGGTTTCAAAAATTAAAAGTGTTGTTTCACTTTCAATGACGAAAGAAAAGTATGTGTTGCTACAGAGGCTAGTAAAGAAATGATTTGGTTGCAAAGGTTTATGGATGAATTGGGTAAGAAGCAAGAGATGGGAAAGTTATACATTGACAATTAGAGTGTCATTCATCATACAAATAAATCGTCATTTCATTCCAATACTAAACATATACAACTCAAGTATCATTTCATATGGTTAGTGTTGGAAGATGGACAATTGAAGATGGAAATGATACAGACTAGCCAGAATCCTACAGATATGTTAAAAAAATTGTAATGAGAGAGAAACTAAGATCATGTTCAGTATCAATTGGTCTTAAAGTATGATGACGAAGATGAGAAATAACTAGGTCCAAAGTGGAAGCATTGTTCAACAAATGAAGAAATGATGGAGGTGCTATAATCAGTCTCCAAGTGGGAGATTATTGGTGTGGAGCCTGATTATCTTCTTTATTAAGAGGTATCACCACGTTGGACCTCGATTCATAACGGGGCAAAAACAATGCTTGTTTTAACATCATCAGGGGGGTCCATGGGGAGGGGGGGGATGGGGGGTGATGATGATATTATGAACCCCCCAAGCAGGGGTTCGGGGGAAGCCCTCCTGAAGCTAAAAATAGATGTAAAATTTCATTGTAAAATATTGTAATTTTGTAGTCAATTTGATCTGTTCATTAGGTCGATGATATGACGGTAGAAGTTATGTTTAATTAAGGGAATTTTTTCCTAGAAGGAAACCCCTCGGTATATTTGAGGGAATTGTATTGCAACTTTGTATATGTTTGTATTCTGAGTGAGAAAGAGAGAGGGGACTGTGTGAGAGTGAAGAGGAAATTACATTAGATTTGTCGTAGGTTGTATCTCTTCATTTTGCTAGATAATATAAAGGAAGGATTGATTGTTTCCCTGTGGATGTAGCCCAAATTGGGTGAATCACATATATGATCTATGACTCTCTTGTTTTATGCATATTTTGTGTTTGTGTTTGTGTTTCTGCAATATTTTATGTGTTCCATTGCTCTTTAATATATAATTTCTAACAAAAATTATACCAAACTATCTATTTGTCTTTGGAGATCTTTGATATAGTGAGACACCAATATAATTTCATGCACAAATTGAAGAATGGTAATTTTAAATTTGAATGGAAAAAAATCATCAATGGAACCCTAGGTACTTGATATTGATGTAGCTCATAAATGTAGAGTATAAAATGTGTAGAACATAATGGGAAACCATGTTTAAATTGATATAAATTCCCTTATACACACCAATGCTCTTACATACACTATTAGTGAAAAAATCAATCTTGGAGACCATTGAATATAAAAAAACATGGAAGCTTGTCCAATGCCATATGATAGTTAAAAAAAAATTAATATACTTTATGATTATGTTCCTTGGCCTATTTCTTGTTAGTCACTTGGTGAAGAGATTATCATTAGAATGTTTATACCTTTTGAAATTTGGAAGTCCTTTACCTGCCAATCCCTTGGTATGTGTCCATCTATAATTGTACATGTCTTAAACAATATACAATATATGACTAATTCTAATTCTATAGTGATTACTAGGGTCATTTTGTTGTCCAGCTTTATAAATGGGTTGAATGATATGTGATGTGTAGGGTGTTGGGAATGCATGATACACAATATGATTAAATAATCTACAATATGAACTACTAAAAATTCAAACAATGTTTGAGAATTCAATTTTGAAGTTATTTGTGTCATTGAACTTGTTGGATTTAAGCATAAGGATGTGAGAAAGGATTATCTCACCAAAATATACAATTTTTTGTGAAATGGTTTGTGATTTGATGCAGTAACATCTTAATATTTTTTCCCCATGGGGTAAACCTCCTTGTATATAATTACTACCGAATATCTATTTCGTTATGCTTATGTTTCCCTTATGGGACAAATCTATTTATTAAGTTAGAGGACTTCTAGAAAATGCCTAGATGTAACATGTTGATGGTGTTGGATGCCACCAACACTATAATGGAATCTCCCTTATGTTAAGTCCCAATTAGACCTCACACCATTTGGTGTAGGAATCAGATCCAATCATATGGTCTGACCACTATTGGAATGATATAAAAATATGCCTTTGGATATCAACCAACACAAGAGAACACACACTACTTAGGGGAAACAATAATGTAAGATTTGTGAGACATCCAATGTAAGGTGCATGAGGGAAAATTCCATTGGTGGTGAGGGAAACGAGCCATCGGTTAGAAAAGTAATAGTACCATCCTAAAGGGGTACTTGAGAATATATAAAAAGACTTGTTGGAAACTTGCAAATTAGTGCACATAGTAAATAAAAAGTGTTAAATCATAACAACATTCATTCAATAATAGCCATATCTAAGAAAAAAATTAGTTCATTAACATAGTATGTAAATAAAGCAACATATACCATAAACATAACCAAAATAGTCCAACTACATCTACAATACATCTATGAAAGAATGTCAGCTCATTAAGCTTCTAATTAAAAGTGTAATATCCCAAGTACACTATTACATGAATGAAACAATGTATCCAATAGTGGAACATGAAGCCGCGACTTGCTTCTCCAAAGAATGATATATCTCCTATGTCTTATAAGAGAAACCAAGGAAATACCTCTAGAATCCAAATCTTTCCAAAATCCATGGCCCAAAATCCGTTTGCTTGAGCTATGAGGAGTTATTTATAACAATTTACCATGACCTTTGAGCTTCCCCATGACTATTCAATTCCTATGATTGTTCATATTCTATGCATGACTCATTACATTCCAATGCATGCCTTTTCATATTCCACATGTGTCCCTTGGACTTCATTACATATCATTTATTACATAAGACAATTTACAAATGAGACAGTGACCTAATAAGACAAAATTAACAATGGGACACAACTCATCAAATGGATAAATCATTTTCTTCGTCATGGATTTCACTTGTAATATCATTGTGCCATGCTCCGAACTACTTCATGATGGCTTCAACCCAGATTGACAAGTCCCTTTTGTGGCACATATTCGCCTCTAATGCCTCTTTCAATATGTTCTTGGGGCTTCACTATACATTATGCGACACCCATGAGAGCTTCATGTGCACTTTGACTGGTGAAAAGGAATACTATTGAATAATTTCTTTGGTTACCTCCAATCCTTATCATTCCATTGCCTACTTGATTTGTTCAATATATTCTCTAATCTCCTAAAAGAAAACCTCCTTGCCTCTGATTGATTAAAGAGATCTGATGGTGGGAATCTCGTGCTTCTGTGTAAGAGACTCAAACCCATTATGTAGTTATTTGTAGGCACCCATAGTGCTAATTGACTATGCTCCTAGATGCGAGTAATTTCATAGTCGGAATCTTAAGTGAAATCTATATATTTCTACAGGAATATTATCCTTCTTTTCCAAATGTTGTAGAGGATCTAGATATTTGGCAGTCCATTCTTGCATCTAGTCAACTGCTCTTTTTACTATCTTTAGGAGTTTCACCACTTTCTGTGCATTCTTCTGAATGCCAATGAGAGGGGCCATGACTTACCATATAAGAATCAACTCATCATATAGTTGTGCCATAGTATCCTCCATTGGCCCTATCTCTTCTTGCATGGACCGTTGCAATTCTGTGACATTGAAGTTTTATGATGAAAGCTAATGGTTTTCTGCTACAAGATGTTCTACCTGTTGCTTCACTGTAGCAAGTTCTCTTCTGAGCTTGACATTTTCATTCAACAAGTACTTTGAATTTTCCTATGTCGCTATAGCAAAAGCAACATTTATTGCCATAACTTACCTCAAATTTCTTCTAGTGTTGGCAGATATCACCTTCTCTGTAGACATTCAGATTGGATTATGAGGATCCTTTGAGAAATATATATACCTTTGTTGCACAATCCTCTTCTTTAGCTGATTGAATGTTACACTACATACATCTATAATCATGTCCCCAAGTGGAGGTGTGATCCCCATCTCTACAAATGGAAGATGACTGACTATGAGAGGATTCTCTCCAAGAGTACATGGTTCTTCCTCCATTGGCCAGATGGTATCTTCTTCCTCAAACTTCTCCTCTTCCATCACTCGACTCAATTGTTCTTCTTCCATTCTCTATGTTGCTTCCTCCTCCTGGGACTTCCTCTGTTGCTCTTCTTCTATCCTCCTCCTCCCTTCTTTATCCAAGATATTTTACTTATAGATGCATCAGAATTACATGAAATGAAGCTTATTAACCATGGAACTTAAAATCATCTAAAATAATGCGGAAATAACAAGATAAGCATGAAACCATGACACAAGGATTTGATTAGAGAATTTATCCAATTTGGACTATGTCTCCGGGCCTAGCTCAATGCTCAGGAGGCCTTCTTTCATTAAGTGACATAAAAAGAGATAAAAGTACAAGAAACATCCATTTACAACCCTTATACCTCTAAGATGGAAGATGGATGAAGAATTGAGAGCCCAACTTTAGAAACAGATAGTAACATTGAAATATTGGTGAAACATCATGCAGAATTGCCTATTCAAACACCCAATTAAGAGAAATGAAGCTTTTGCACCCTCTGGAACTTCCCTGATGCTCAAGGCGAGGTACAGGCCTACCGCCAGGTCAGGTTACTATTGTTCAATGGTTTCTGAACTATGCCAGACTCTGCCTTTTTTCAATGTGGACAGTACCTTATATAAGTTGGTTGTTAACTCCTCAATCCTCCGGCAATTCTTAAACAAACAACAATTTTAGGATGTGGCAGTTCCCACACCAAGGTTCCCAGGCTTGGGATAGCATGCAGGTGATAAACCTTTCATATATGGAAAAACCTCCAGAACCTATTAACCGCACATTAATACTGGTGGATTTTAACATCGGTGCTTGAATCAATGTTTTCTATCAGTGGATAAACCCGTGCCTTTTCAACAAGCTGCCTACGATAAAGGTGGACCCGATGGGTTGTTAGACCACAATAAATAATATGTCGGGTCCAAAAGAATCATCGCAAATCACAATTGGTGGGACTAGGGTGGTACTCCATGCGATTTCTTCCCTTTCCAAATTGCAATTGTGATATCGCAAGTCATAACCTGACTGTGCAATTTCAATATATTGCATCTCAACCTGGCTTTCTCTGGGTCCGATTCTTTAAATGATCTACGATTATGATTTATCACATCACAACCCTGACTTTCTTGGGGCCAATTTTCTTAAGCCGTAACCTCTTTGTTCTACGATATGCGATATGTGGGACCAATGGTAGCCTTCCAACCCATTCGCTGAGAGTTCTACCACGTCATCTTCTCCTACCACATGTCCAAGTCAAACATGAACTTTGAATTGCTCTAACTTCTTCATATGAGCTCGGATTTGAGTGTCGTTCACATTATTGGAATCAAGATGACGAGCACTTTGATCTGATGCTAATTTTATCTTAATTCTGCCACTTTTAGTTTTGAGCCCTTTTACCATGCCATTGGTAATTTTTAGAGATCCACCTGGATCAATCCTATGCACTAAGAGATTTTGGACCGCCAAAATCCTTTCTAGTCAATTGGCAAGTGAGGAAATTTATCTCGCTTTTTCTTTCTCCATCCACCATGCTTTACTCGGATGCATTCCTTTGAACCCAACACGAATGTGCTCCACATCTCCTCATCCTGAAGTTATGGTTTTTCTATCGAGTATGATATCTTTGCACAACTGGTCTAGATACTCTGGTGAAAAATTATCCGCCATAGGAATCTGTGAAACCTCTTCGGTATCCATGATCAATGGAGGTTCATAAATCTTTAGGTTTTCAAAATTCACTACTGAGTACATTTTCATATAAGCGAACAACTCAAGATGAAAAGCATTATCTCCAATCTTTGCCAATATGGTGAAGTGACCATATTGAATGTGTCTCAATTTCTTCCCTTCTCCCTTCATTCTATCCTTGCTAATATGGAGCGATATCTTGTCCCCAACTTGAAACTAATGGTCAACTTAGTGTTTATCACGTCAATATTTATACTGAACCTGACTCTTCTCCAACTGCTCCTATACTGCCCGATGAATCACCTGTATCCACTGAATAAACTTTTGTGCTTTTTCCCTATCATATCATCCATTGCCATCCTCATCTTTCCCAAAGACCATGTCTAAGGGATTATTGGTGCCCCATTTTGTCCCCAATTCCACTATTTTCCACCTCCATTTTTGTCCTTTTTGTACTCCTATACCTACTCTCCTATCACTTTCATTACTCTAAAATTGTCAAAATCCTACTATGAGGTAAAGCATTTCATTGTGTCATTTTACTGTTTATTGGTTAAGTTTAAGCAAATTTAAGTTGTTACCAATGAGCTAACTAATCAATATGATTGAGTGTGAATATTGTAGCAGCTTGAGTAGGATGAGATCAGGAGAGTGCTTGTCCATGAACCATGTTCCACCATTTTTGTACTCAACAACCATTTCAGGATCGGTACTCAATGATATAAAGGATGAATAGGTTGCATGCTTCTAAATGATTGAGCCAGCTACAGCTGTGATTGAACAAGTTCAATCTCTACCGTGATGGAGATCTTCACTATCCTCACTAATCTTAGTTGGTGCCAATATTGGGGTTAGTTGAGGATTTTTTATGCTAAATAGAACAGGTCATTCCAGCAATCTAATCTAGAAGATTGGTTTAGCCAAGTTGTTAAACTTGTTATGTATGGTCCAGTGTTGTTTTTAACTAAAGTCGATGCCTATAAAAGCTGATCTGTAATAACTAGGGAGTTAGTGAGCAAAAGAGAATATTGTTATTGTATCTTTGAAACATTATCTCCAAACATATTATTTTTAATTCAAGATTGTTATTATGGCCATGTATTAAGTTCAGATTGATTCGTTGGATGGTTTTCTGTGAGTTCATGAATTAGATGTGCTAAAGCTTTCCTTTTTTTTGTAAGTAAGTAAGCTTCCCAGGTGTGGCCGGGCCCACCACCATCTAGGATTAGCTCTGTATTATTTCTTAGGAAACATAGTCATGTGTCAATTATAGCTGCTTCTCATTTGTCTTTTGTTTGTATATTAATTGTTTATATGTTGCGTTGAGGCTTTCATTGAATTTGGAATGATTTCAGTGTGCTAACCATTATATGTGTTTTCAGATCTTTCACTTTAGCAATTTGAATGTGTGGTTCTTGTGTGCATCCCAGAGATTGGCACTCCTACCTTTAAGACAGAGTCATACTCTATTCTCCAAAGCAGTGAGTTGCATTGTCCTGATTGTGCTGTTGCAGTCATATAAAACTTGTTTCAATCACGTTGTGAAATCAAATACCTGTGGTGAGTTGGCCCCTTGTTGAAAAATGCAGAATGCACCCTCAAATGTTGAAGTTAATATAATTCATTGTGTAGCAAGGATTGATATGGTGTGGGTTTAGTTTTGTAAAGTAGGAAGCCAGATTGGTAATATGCATTGAGTGGATTTCAGTTAATGCTGAATAGAATCACATTGCTTGTTTCTTTCCATCATCAAATCGATTGGTTTTCCTTTAAATTATTTTCATGAATGCGAGTGCCATAGGAGTATTTCTTTCCAGATTGATTGATTAGAATAGCTTAACTTATCATAGTTTGATCTAGTCTTGTTTCTCAATAGATTCTTAGCTTCTTAATAAAGTTTGCAAATTGATTTTGAAGTTCAAGTGAGTGATTCAGCTTTCAGTGTGATTCCTTTTGTTTTGTTTTGAGTGCTTGAGTGCAGTACTGTAGCCTAGAATTTGATATTGTTGGTTGAAATCGTAGTTTCCAGCCTGAGGTAATTTCCATCAACATTGCCTTAGTATAATGTGTGCTTGATTAGATTTCAAAGTAAGGTTACAATCAACTGTGTGATTTACCTTTCTCATTGAGAAGACAGAGTGTTGGTTTGCCAAAATCTTAAGTAGGTTTTCTTGAGTTTAGTTTGAGATTTGATTCATGTTAAATATAACTGTAGGATAGCCTCTTGAGTACAGTTTTGTGTGTCTTATAGCAATTCATAGTTGTCTTATTTACTTTTCATTCTTGAAAATAGAATTAGGGTTTGATATTTGAGCTTGCTCCTAAGGTTATTACAGATTAGGTATTATGTATGTAGATTAGTTGAGTGTGAGAGATCAAGTTGCTTGGTTGAGTATATGAGATAGAGTATTCAGATTAGCTCCTAACATAAAGATATTTTACTTGTTGTCAAGACAATGGAATTAATGTGAAGCCTTTCTCATTATAGGGTTTGAATTAAAGAACAATTATTGAGTGCAATATTGATTTCTTAGTTTAAAATTGAATTACGATTGCAAGTAGATTAGAGCTATCATTTTTGGGATTCAACTGCGTTAAGTAAGTCATTCAAAGTATGACCATTTCCATGAGAGGTAGTCGTAAAGTGACTAATTTCTCATGATCTTTGAATAGTTCACTTAGCACTCATTGCATCGGGTGATGCTCACAGGGGTGAAGAAGTGGGATTGAAACTAGTGAAATGTGGAGAACGAATCACATAGCATCAATCATCACTTCCAGGGCTTGCACCCGGTAACCAGGACATCCCAGGAGGTCACCCATCCCAGAACTCCTCTGGCTCAAGCGCGCTTAACTGTGGAGTTTTTCCCCACAATCAAGCCCACTTAGCTTGCTACCCCATTTGCAAAACCTTAGCAAGTATTGTGCCTCATGAACCATTCAGGTAGAGATCCCTTGACTCTTTTTGAATTTAAGGATGGGTGACCTCCTGGGATGTCCTGGTTACCGGGTGCAAGCCCCGGAAGTGATGATTGATGCTATGTGATTCGTTCTCCACATTTCACTAGTTTCAATCCCACTGCGAAAATCCCCCACACTTAAATTCAAAAAGAGTCAAGGGATCTCTACCTGAATGGTTCATGAGGCACAATACTTGCTAAGGTTTTGCAAATGGGGTAGCAAGCTAAGTGGGCTTGATTGTGGGGAAAAACTCCACAGTTAAGCGCGCTTGAGCCAGAGGAGTTCTGGGATGGGTGACCTCCTGGGATGTCCTGGTTACCGGGTGCAAGCCCCGGAAGTGATGATTGATGCTATGTGATTCGTTCTCCACATTTCACTAGTTTCAATCCCACTTCTTCACCCCTGTGAGCATCACCCGATGCAATGAGTGCTAAGTGAACTATTCAAAGATCATGAGAAATTAGTCACTTTACGACTACCTCTCATGGAAATGGTCATACTTTGAATGACTTACTTAACGCAGTTGAATCCCAAAAATGATATCTAATATAATGCACTGCGAAAATCCCCCACACTTAGATTAGAGCTTTTAATTCTTTCAAGTGTAAATTGTAAAAGCTAGAAATTAGGGTTTGGATTTTGAATGTTGAGTTGATGTGTGGAGTCTGTTTGATTAGGAATTCACTTTCATAGTCTATCAAAGTGGAATCTGTGGTAAAGAATCAAGTCATCACTTAAGTCCAGATTTCAGTTCAAGAACATAGTAGGTTAATTTTATAGAGATTTCAAAGTCTTTAAGTTGAATTTGATTATTGATTCTGCCTATGTTAGAAAGATGGATTGATTTCCTTTTGAGTTGTGTGTTTACAAGAATTTGTATGTTCCATTACTTAGCTGATCATTATAAAGGAAACATTAAAGCTCTGACCAAGAATTGAATGTAGAAAGCGCAATACAACTCGTGTTTACGAGCCTGGATTGACATATAGATGGAAGAGAATCAATACACCTATTAAATCTCTCAACAGGAATCCCTTAGTAGATAACCAAAACATGTCTCGAACAGTGAGCTCTATGTGGATGAATCTCCTGCTTGATTGTATGCATGTTGCACATAAGGAAGTTGTTCATCCCACAACTTGGGATGTTTTTCACAATAGCCTCGTAACAAGTGTACCACAGTGTAGTTGATGACGTCTGTCTGCCCATCGGTCTATGGATGAAATGTCGTACTTCTTTTCAGCTTAGTGTCCATCATTATCTCCAAGCTGGTCCAAAACTCTCCAATAAAGCAAGAGTCTCAATCTGACACAATAGATGTGGGCAACCCAAAATGGACCCAAACATGCTGAAAGAAAAGATAAGCAGTTTGCTCAGCAGTGACCTACTTTTTACAAGGCATTAAAATACACATTTTACTAAAATGATCCACGACAACATACAAATAGTCATGACCTTTCCTAGACATAGGAAAACCACCTACAAAATCCATGGACACACTTTCCCATGGTCGACTCAGAATAGGGAGTGGTGTGTAGAGCCCAAGTTTTCTATTAGAGGGCTTTGAAACAGAACACAACACACAACCCTTTACAAAATGAGTCACAATGTTTTTCATATGAGGCCAAAAACAAAGCCTTTGTAAATGACATAAAGTTTTCTCAACCCCAAAATGGCCAAACACAAGAGAGTTATGAGCCTCTCAGATTACATGTACTCGTTCATCAATGGGTATACACAGTTTTCCAAGGTGATACAACAATTTTCCCTGCAAATAATAACTATCCACTTGTGATCCACGAGTCAGTTTTGCATAACATATTTAAAATGATTATCATTAGTATATTGTTCAGCATAAATTTCCAACGATAAGGAAGCATTTTGAGAAACTATAGATGTAGAAATAGGAGGGCAAGAAATCATATCTACTATTTTGTTGTTGGATCCCTTCTTGTATTTTATTACCAGATAAAACTACTAGATGAATCCCATCCATCTAAAATTACAGGCTTGTTGAATACTAGTTTGTGATTTAAGGTACTGCAAGGGCTGATAATATGTATGGATGATGGTCTCCATTTCAATCAGGTAGTGTTTCCACTTCCTTACACTTTGAACCAAGGTGTAAAACTCCCTGTCATATGTGGGATAATTCACAACAACCTGGGAGAAAGTCTCTGAATGGTAACATACAGGCTTCCTGTGCTACATCAATATAGTGCCCATGGTGTATCTGTTGGCATCTGTTTCAATCTCAAAAGGTTGTTGAAGTTCTGGTAAGGCTAGCACTAGTGTTGTGCTAATCGTCTCTTTTAGCGTGTCAAAGGATTTCTATTTTTTTTCCTCCCCATTGAAATACCTACTTCACACTTGTCAATGTGTGTAAGGGGGATGTGATAATAGAGAAATAAGAAATGAACCTTCTCCAATACTATGCCACACCCAAAAAGCTTCAGACCTCTATAACATTTGTGGGCTCAAGACACTTGTTATAGACATCTTTGGGCACTACAACCCCAATCACATATGTCCATAAACCAAGGGCTTCTAAACCCATAAAAGTGTTGTTTGACACCTTAAAGGAACAAGGTCAGCTGATTACATCATCTCCCAGAAGTTCTCCATGAAAAACTACTCAGAACTGGTCAAAACTGGACCATACAAAATGCTCCATGCATAGGGTGCGATGCATCTCACCTATTACACATGGAAGGTGCGATGCATACTGGAAAGCCCTTCTGTAGGGTGCGATGAGTGAGAGAGTATACAAATTTCAGAAGTAGTTTGCTAGGTGGAAACTCAAAGAATCTTCTAGAAACTGCTCATATGACACTTGCCTCTCTGAATTCACCCAGGGAAGAGTAATAGATCTGAAATCTCCAAGTGGAACCAAGAACTATCAGTGAAATGACACTAATCAAAATCCCAGAAGCTGACTCACTCTCCTGTAAACATCTATATATGGATCCCTCATCCTAGAGATCTAGAGGCTGGAATTTTGTAATTTGCAAGGAAGTGTTGTTGGTTTCTCTTTGAAGACATTGTTGGATGATCTTGCTTTGCATGAGGTGAAGAGGGCTTTCATGCTGGGAGGATGATGCTAGATCAGACAACTTGGTTGTAATCCTCTCTTCTACTACTTCTATCAATAAAGCTATTTGAGTTTTCCTCCATATTCTTATATATCTTTGAATCTTGTATTTGTATATGCATTTATATGGTTAATGTACATTTAATCCTACATTGTTTATGGTTATAGATCTCTATGCTTTGATGGTATTTTGTTGCCTTGACTCTGCAGGTGTTCTTTGAAGTGGGACAAGTGAGAAAGGAGTGGCAAAAGATCTATCAAGGGAGAGAATAAATGAGCAAGGATACTAGCGAAAGACTGAGGTTGGTACTCTCTACTTCTCTCTCATCTATCTCTCATAAAGGAAAACACAAGTGACTTTAGTTTGTTTGTTTCTAAGATAGCTACTCATCTTAGTGGGACTAGTAGCTCTGAACGAACACTAGTTTTCCTGATAAAAAATGGCAACTCCACTGTGGAGCGAATAGTTTGTTTGTTTTGTTACTGTTGTTTTCTTTATAAACCACAGACGGAGCCTGAAGTCAAGCCAGTTAACCTTTGAACTACTTTTTCTATGCAATTGAAAAGTAGATCAACATTGCTTTAGTCAATCTTTGGGTTTGTTTATGAACTGAACATCTAGCTTGCAAACATCCTAAGTGCCCTGGTGGTAGCTCAAATAACCTCATTAGATCAGCCCCTATACTTTGTGTTTACTCACAATCATTAGCTCAGCCTAAATCCCTAAACTTAGCTGCAAACTGTGAGTGAAAACCAAGCACAATCTCATCCCTAGACCATCACACTGCCTCTTCTTGGAAACTTGGATGCATTGCACCTCTCGTGTGTTGTAGGTGAGATGCATCCCCATTTCCCTGTGTTACAGGTGCAATGATTGAATGAGACTGTTTCTGCCTCCAGATTTTGGTTTTTTCTTCACTGTCTTTAGCTTTATTCAGTAGTTTTGTTGTCTATGATCAGTATATCTCTGTTAAAACCATCTTCCTTTTCATTATTCAACCTCCATCAGAAGGAATTGTGAATGTTTTTTTATGTGTTTTTCATCATTTATAGTTATGCTTTGCAAATAGTAGCTTAATCGAACTGTCGTCTTTTGATTTGAAAGTGTTGCAAGTGTTGTTTTTCAGTCAAGAAAAAGAGTGTCACAAAGCATTCCTCTTTTAGATATTTGATTATAGTTTTGCTATTGTATTTGATTTGAATCATTAGTATTTAAAGTGTCGAAAGTAGTTTTAAATTCAAAATCACAAAGTGTCGACTTGACCTTACTTTCATTTTTTGAAAAGAAAATTGTTAGTATTGTCACTTTGAAAGAAGATAGTTCAAATCTATACTTAGTTTTCTTTTTGTCATTCTCACATTAAGGAAACTAAAAAACAATACATGCATGTGCATTTGCATTAAGAATTCATGCTGAAGTTTATTTAGGAAAAGTGCATCTAGTGTGTGCTCTCTGCTCTATGTTGAAAGAATTTCATCGCTCTTTCCTTAGTAGCTAGGATTTTCATTGCAAAAAGAAAGTAAACGACTGTTTATCATCTTAGATTGTACATTTAGGAATTGTATATCTACATCACACGGTGAACCTTAAAGGAAAACTTCTTAAGAAATATCAACTGTAAAATAAACTTCAATGAACATAAAAACACTTTGGAACCTAACGCACAACATTTAGAAGTCTAGGTTAGAGACGTATTCATGCATCATAAAGCTTGATAACTATCGTTTTCATTGTAAGTTGGGTGATTCCTCCTCTTTGAGATGACAAGTGTTAGTACGGACTTGTGCTCCCACGTACCGTCGATTATATATTGGGAAACCACAATAGGCTACATCCTTTATCCTTAGGAAGCCATGTATGCCTCGCAGTGCACTGAACACAGCATTCGGGAAGATTGATTTTCGTACCGTAAAAAGTATTCTACAGTTTTGCGATTGGTTTGGTAATCCCTCTGTCTAGATTTCCAAAGTAGTCACTTTCATTCCTTTTCAAACTCCTTAAAAGAAAAGGTCCATCTGAGCACTTATCACTTCAGGCTCATTAAAAGTCAAAGGTGACTAGAGTCATCTTTAGCTTTTTCTCGACTCTTAAAAATTGAAAAAGTAAGTTGTGTCAAAGCATCATAAAATTTATTTTAATTGGAATAACGTCATTGTTCCCTTGTTGGTCTGAGGTTGAGAAAATGGAGTCTACTAATCAATGATTTCCCCCTGCGGGAAATCTTAGTCCTTTCTCCTCTTGGGCGGATGTTGGTGCTCTGCACATGGCTACATTGTCCCTTCTAGGACTCACAATTGGCTTGCTAGTATGGCTTTTCTCGACCTCTGTTGTTCAAAACACTACAATTCCTCAGCAATCAAATCAGCAACCAAATGACCCTGAAGTCGCTCCACCACCTTCTACTTCGTTTGTTTCTCCCTCTTCTTCTTCCTCTTCACTTGTTTAAGCTAGTAACGCTAAAAACCAAGTAACTGAGAAGAAGAAGAAAGGGAAGGAGAAGAAGAAGAAGAATCTAATGACGAAAGGGTGCAACCGTGCATCGTCTGGTGAAAATCCACAAACTGCACCTTCCAAACCTAAATCTCCATGTGTCATTTGCAAGAGAAACCACTATCATCGAGATTGTCCTTTCATCCCATGGATCCTGAGGGACTGGTCTCCCCATTTGCATAATCCAGTGTCTTCAACCGCTAATGATCATGTTGAAAGCACACCATCAACTAGTGAAAATGGAGCCAATGGAAAGAAAGGAAGATCTAAATTTCCTTGTAGACTGTGTGAAGGTAATCATGTCCTCCACCATTGTCCTTTCCTAGACAAAGCTAAAAGAGTCTTGAATAACCATCTTGCATCATTGCAGTGACTTCCCCCTAGATATAAGAAACTCTTGCCGAGTCCATCGCTAGTTGAAAATCTGACTGACACACCGTTGTTGTCAGTCGAAGCACCTAACATTGAAGATAAACCCTTTGAGTCCACACTAGACCAAAGTCAACAGGTCGAGATGGCAGTCGACCCAATCTTGTCTTCAGAGGGTCCACCTTTAGATGATACTTTCACCAAAGAGAATGAGAACAACACCGTTCAAATTCTTTTCATAAACATACACTCTAATGAACATGGGGGCAATCTACCCATTCCTTTACCACAGGAAGGAAGTTCGTCAGAGGTTTATCTGGACATTTATTTGGTCCCACCTCCAAGCAATCTAGTCGTTTCCTTCGATTGGAATCTACTAGGCAGACCCCGCCTACCATCTAATGTACCATTCTGAATCATAGTACAAGCTTACAGAATGATCATGGTTGGTACTGTCATAGATGAGGGGATTCTGTGAGTATCCTTTCCTCAACTGCTTGGAAAGTGCTTATTTCGCCATTGCTTATGCTTGAGATTCGAAATCTGACAAGCTTCAACAAAGGAACCAGTCGACTGTTAGGGATCCTTCCAAATTTGCCTATAAATTTGAGAAGGAAAATTGTTCATCTAAACGTGATGGTAGTCCAAGGACCTCTAGATTACAATCTACTCCTTTGGCATGACTACATTTATAGCATGGGAGCTATCATTTCCTCACTCTTCCGAGTGATGTGTTTTCCACATGAAGGCAGAGTGGTCCACCTAGTTGATCAACTTTCATTCCCTGATTCAAACATAGCTATTAGTCAAATTCCATCCCTAACTGGTATTTTTGCACAAGGAATGTATAATCAATCTCTAGTATGTCCACCTGATGATCGCGAGTGATTCGGTGATTGTGACTGAAAACCAGGAGGCATGCGCCTTGGTCTGCTCCGGCAGAAAAAACCCAGATATAAGGTAGGTCTCTCCGTAGTAATATGACTAGTCTGACAATCCTGTCCGTTTAGGATAATGGATCAGTCTGGAAAAGGATTCCTCCATCAAAAGTTAGGTGATTGGAACTCGAATCACCTTCGTCCATTTCAATGGATAGATCCAAGGACGTGTTTTGTTTGCAAATGTAGATGAAACAATCTTGCTAATGCAAGAACTTCCATATGGTAGCCTGGAAACTCTATTTCGTTATACTTGGGGGCATGCAAACCTTTTTTAAAATGACCATTTATTTTCCTAGTTTGTAGGCTCTTAACCCTTTAGACTCGTAGGTTGGTCATTCCTAGCTTCCATAACGAAAGGCTCAGGAGCAATGTTTCGAACGGGGCAAGCTCCCTAAAAAATGAACCTATCAATGAGACATCCTTATTATATGACTGGCATGAGCAGTTTTACGCGAAGTTCAAGCTCGTTAAAAAATTAACTTTGCAATGAGCAAATGTGCCCCCAAAGTTTAAGCTCATTAAAAAATTAACCCATTTAGTAAATAATCTTTGCGATCACATAATTATCAGCTTTTGAACCTTGGTCGTGTTCTTACCATCACCTCCAATCCTTTTTAGCCAATCATATGCCTCCATTTGATTGTTTACCCTTTTGAGGAATAGTTGCGACGAGTGATTCTATTAGCCACCTTATTTACACTGTCATGATTGAAAAGTTCCAAACCTTACCCAGAACTAGTTGCTATCCAAAAACATCACTCGTCCCTCAAAAAACAAGTCTCTTTCAAGCTCTTTTCATATGACTCGTAAAATATGAAAATATTGTCGAGAAATTGGCCTCTCCAGCTCATTAAAACAGTCAAAAGTGCCATCCCTACTCTAGATTTTAATATTTTTGGACTTGAGGGATTGTTACACAAAAATATATAGTGCTTGTCTTGTTCGTCTCGTTTAAACTATCGAAAGTCATCCCTTTTGTATTATTTTATACTTTTTCGGATTTAAAGGATTACATCATGAAAAAGGACTACTGGAGTTGCCTTTCCATCCCTTTTTAGACTCTCTAAAATTGAAAAGGACCAAGTTATCTTTGTCGTTAAACTCGTTAAAACAATAGCGACAAACTTGTCCATGCAGACAAGAGTGAGTTTCACTGTCGCTAGGCTCGTTAAAACATAGAGACGGGTTTGCCCGAAGGGAAAATTATATAACAAGAATATGTTATCCTCCTCAAGCCTGACAAAAATAAAGAGGTACTGGATAGCAATGACTAGGGAAAAAGGGGAAGAAAAATTTGAATAGCTTCACTGGTAGCAGGTCGCTCTTGAACATGACACTTTCACTCCGTCACCATGATTGAGTCAGGTTGGCTTATTCCGTTCACCGGTCATATCACCATTGGTCCATTGTACCATCCACCTTGGGGTTAACGCTACCAATCCATTTCAGTGTCACTGATATGTTCTAAAGAAGTCACTCAGAGAATTCACCAACCTAGCTAATGCCTCATCCATTGCAATACCTTCACTCTCCATTTTTCATGACCACCACCCTAAACCTTATATCATCAGATCGTTTTCACCTCCACAAAATCATTTGCTCCATTCCGTGTCATAGATGTGGGATTCATTAAGGGCCTCGTACGATGGTTCACTTCTTGTCGACATTAGCTCATTATCCAAGAAGTTGACTTAGGAACAACCCCTTCAGTACTTTGAAGCTTGCATGCCTCAATGGCAAGTTTCTCAATTCTGGCCACAGGTTTACATCGATGGCCTTCGACTGAAAGATTTTGCATGGTGTTCGACATCAACTCATGTATTCACACCATGTGAATCGTACTACAGTACCTTGATGGTCAATATCATTATCAATGATTCCTCTCATGCCCGTTAATAACTTACATCATTGGCTTGTAATCAGGAAATGTATTTCCATGTTTGACATCAGAACATCTTTTAACATGGATCGACTTGTACTTCAGGTGAAGATTGAAAGAGTTTGAAGACCTCGGATCTCGTTTCATCCATCCAGGCTGCGATATATGTTCAGGAAAATAAATACATCAAATGTACATCATAGCTGCACAGATAATCATCCAAACTAACAAATGATGGCTCTACCAAAATCATCAGTCTGCCACACAGACGATTGTCCGTCTTATGTACATGAATACGAATTTATAAAGCTGAGCATGGGAATTCCCCCCTTAGGTAGATCATGAAAATATTGTGAAGATAATGTATTGTATTGTATCTTATTACAAGTCACCTTCCAGTTCAAAAAACCTCGGATCCTCATTATAAAGCATTTCACCCGACATCAGAATATTTACGACCTCTTGCCTTAGGGGGCAACTGTTATAGACATATTTGGGCATTGTAACCCCAATCACATGTGTCCATAAACCAAGGGCTTCTAAACCCCTAAAAGTGTTGTTTCACACCCTAAAGGAACAAGGTTAGCTTATTACATCATCTCCCAGAAGTTCTCCATGAAAAACTACTCAGAATTGGTCAAAACTGGACCATACAGACTGATCCATGCATAGGGTGTGATGCATCTCACCTATTACACATGGCGGGTGCGATGCATACTGGAAAGCCCTTCTGTAGGGTGTGATGAGATAGAGCAGATAAATGGCAGAAGCAATTTTCTAGGTGGAAACTCAAAGAATCTTCTAGAAACTACTCATATGACACTTGCCTCTCTGAATTCACCCAGGGATGAGTAAGAGATCTGAAATCTCCAAGTGGAACCAAGAAATATCAGTGAAATGACACTAATCAAAATCCCAGAAGCTGACTCACTCTCCTGCAAGCATCTATATATGGATCCCTCATCCTAGAGATCCGGAGGCTGGAATTTTGTAATTTGCAAGGAAGCATTGTTGGTTTCTCTTTGAAGACATTGTTGGGTGATCTTGCTTTGTATGAGGTGAAGAGGGATTTCATGCTGGGAGGATGATTCTGGATCACACAGTTTGGCTGTAATCCTCTCTTCTACTACTTCTATCAATAAAGCTATTTGAGATTTCCTCCATATGCTTGTATATCTCTGAATCTTGTATTTATATATGCATTTATATGGTTAATGTACATCTGATCCTACATTGTTTATGGTTATAGATCTCTATGCTTTGATGGCATTTTCCTGCCTTGACTCTGCAAGTGTTCTTTGATGTGGGACAACTGAGAAAGGAGTGGCGAAAGCTCTATCAAGGGAGAGAGGAAACGAGCAAGGAGACTAGAGAAAGACTGAGGTTGGTACTCTTTGCTTCTCTCTCATCTATCTCTCATAAAGGAAAACACAAGTGACTTTAGTTTTTTTGTTTCTAAGATAGCTACCCATCTTAGTGGGACTAGCAGCTCTGAATGGACACTAGTTTTCCTGATAACACCACTTCATAGTCACATCTATTTTCAATTTCCCATTATCGACTATGTGACCTAAATAAACTAAAGAGGTCTTCCCAAACTCACACTTTGACAGCTTTACATATAATTTTTCATTTTTCAGAACATTAAGCACTTTCTTCACATGAATTACATGTTCATCCCATGTCCGACTATAAACAAGAATATTGTCCAGATATACAAGCACAAAATTATCAAGAAAAGGCCTAAACAGATCATTCATTACCCTCATAAACGTGGTCAGAGCATTGCATAGTCCGAATGGCATCACCATCCATTCAAACAACCCCTACTTGGTTTTGAATGCAGTCTTCCAAGTGTCATGTTCTACAACTCTAACTGGTGATATCCACTACGCAAATCAAGTTTTGTAAAGTAGACACCATTTTTCAACTGATCTAGTAATTCATCAATGCAAGGGATAGGGTATCAATTCTTCACCATAATTTTATTTATCACCTTGTAGTATATGCACATTCTCCATCTGTCATTTTTCTTTGGCACCAACACGATCAATGAGCCACATAAAGAAGAACTCGGTCTGATGACCCCTTGACTTAGCAATTCCTGCACTTATTTCTTGATCTCCTCCATCTCAATAGAAGCCATCATGTACATGCCAATATTCGGTAAAGTAGCATCCTGTTGTAAATGGATCTCATGTTGGATTTCCCATTTTGGGGGCAATCGTCTTGGTTCCTGAAATAATCCATCATAGTTAGAAATAATTTCTAACAATTATTTCTTATGATCAGGATCATAACATTTGAAAGCGTCAGTCGTCTCATCCTCCTTCACCCTCAACACCATGAGAAAGAACCCTTTGCTGGAATTAACTAGTCATTTAATCTTCCCTGCACTTACAAGGCCAGTAGTAACTTTCGTATGGTGAGCTCTGACTATATATTATACCCCATCCTTCATGATGTGGTATTTATTTTTGTATCAAAGAAAAATGCCTTTCTTTCATATAGATATGGACTTCCCAAGATAATTCCATAGATATCCAAAGGCACAACATCTAACTCTACCTCATCAACTAATTTGGAAGAAATAACAAATCAGGCCCTCCATTGCTTGGTTACTTGTAATTTATCTTTATCTCTTACCCAACCAAGTGGGTATGGACTTGGATGAGGCTTAGTTTTGAGGCCTATCTTTTTCACTAAGGACTTTGAGAGTAAATTTGATTGGGATCCTGAATCGAACAAAGTTTCCACCTTTGTTGTTTTATAATAACCCTAATGTGGAATAATTCAATTATCTTTAGTTCATTACTTACACGCTCATTCAAAGAATTAGTACTTGCATTCAAATCAGAATTATTATTAACAGAAAGAGTACCTCTTGCACCCATGACTGTGATCAATGTCTTGTCATCGTAATCTGATCCAAGGTCCTGCTGCACCATTTCCATTGTCTATTACTTGCCCTTTTCACTGAATCTCTTTGGTATTAGCTTCGGATGTAGCTTCCAACAATGGTCCTCATCATTACCTTGTGTCTTGCAATGTGTTCAAGATGGTGCTTCTCCATCCCCTTTCTTAGCTGTGATGGTCTTCTTATCATTCCCCTTACCTTTCTTCTGGAATTTTCCATGCTGAGGCTTGAAGGATGTTTTCTTGGCTTGATCATCTCTGCCATTTTTTCCTCTAATTTCAAGATATATGGCATATACAGTGGCCCCATCAATCATAGTAGGCTCGAACAATAATAGTGAGTTTCTTATGTAACTATGTAGCGCACCAACATACTTAGTTACAGTCTTAGGTGAATCTGACAAGATGCCCAAATTCAATGCTTGCTTCCAAAATTCTTTAGTGAAGCTTTTCACATTTTGGCCTTTACCTTACCTTAGATATTTCCGTTCCATTAGTGCCTTTTTTTTATAAACCAAAGGATAAAATTTGTCTTTCAATGCAAAAATAAAACTGGACCAAGAGGAAGGTTACCTGACTTTTTTCTACCCTTTTGCAACTTTCTCTCCCACCAATTGAGAGCAGTGCCACTCAGCTGAAGAAATGCTAACTAGACCTTTGCCTCATCTTCCTCAATCTGGTGAATCCATTAGTAGACTTCTATCTATCTTCTCCAATTATTAAGTTTTTCTACACTACTCTCTCCATTATACATGGGCAAGTCAAACTTTAAATCTAGCTTGAAGAATGGTTTCTTAGATGTATGTTTAGAATCGCGATTAGAGTGATGAGAACTACTACTTGAAGAAGGAGAGGGAGGAGGCTCTTCTCTACCACCTTCATGATTTTCTGATCGATTCTCATTCCCAAGTGCCTTCTCATACTTTGAAAACAACTTGTCCACTTTTTATGCCATATTGTAGAATACCTTGTGGAAATTATGTTCCTTTTCCTAGCGAGCTTCTTCATTTTCCATGTTTCTTCTTCATTGTGCATGTCCTACTTTAGGATGAAAAGGATTAAGCATCCCTTCACCTTTTTACAACTTGTTTTGGGTTAGCATATACTCATTAAATTCGCTTCAACAAAGACCTTCTCTGATACCAAACTTTATCCGAGATCTTTTACTTATAGATGCATCAAAATTACATGAAACAAATCTTATTAACCATGGAACTTAAAAGAGCATAAAACAATGTAGAAATAACAAGATAAGCATGAAAACATGACACAAGGATTTGATTATGGAGTTCATCCAATTTGGACTACGTCTCCAGGCCCTGCTCAATAGTGGGGAGGCCTTCTTTCATTAAGTGGCATAAAAAGAGATAAAAGTACAAGCAACATCCATTTACAACCCTTATATCTCCAAGCTGGAAGATAGACAAATAATGGAGAGCCCAGATTTAGAAATAGACAGTACCACTAAAATCCTAGTGAAAAATCATGTAGAATTGCCTATCCGAACACCCAATTTGGAGAAATGAAGCTTCTGCACCCTCTCGGAACCTCCCTGCTGCTCAAGGCGAGATCTTGGCATGCTGCCAGGTTAGGTTACTGATATTCAATGGTTTCTGAACTATGTTAGTCTTTTGCTTTTTCTGATTTGGACAGTCCCTTATATAAGTTGGTGGCCAACTCCTAAATCCTTAGATAGTTCTTGAATAAACGACAAATTTAGCAAGCGACGGTTCCTAAACCAAGGTTCTTGGGCCTGGGATAGCATGTGGGTGACAAACCTTTCATATATGGAAAAACCTGCAGAACCTCTTAACTGCACATTAATCCTAGCAGCTTTTAACATCGAAACTTGAATCAACATTTTCAATCAGTGGTTTCTATCGATGAATAGACCCGTGCCTTTAAAAAAAGTGACCTATGATAAAGGTGGACCTGACAGACTGTTAGAGCATAGTAAATAATATATCGAGTCCGAAAGAATCATCACAAATCGCAATTGGCAGGAATCAGGTGGTACTCTATGTGACTACTTCCCTTTGCAAACTGCAATTGCGATATTCTGTGATTTTGATATATTGCATCGCAACCTAAATTTATTTGGGGATGATTATTTAACTCTTCCCTCCTTGCGATCTACGATTACGATTTATCACATCTCAACCCTGATTTGCATGGGGCTGATTTTCTTAAAATGTGGCCTCTTCCTTCTACAATTTACAATATGTGGGGCAATGGCGGCCTTCCACTATGTACTTCCCCATTCGTTGAGAATTCTGCCATGTCATCCTCTCCTGCAACCTGTCCAAGTCAAATATGAACTTTGAGTTGCTCTAACTTCTTCATATGAGCTCGGATTTGAGTGTCATTCGCATCGTTGGAATCAGGATGAAGAAAACTTCGATATAATACTAAGTTTATCCAGATTCTAGCACTTTCAGTTTTGAGCCTTTTTACCATGCCACTAGTACATTTTAGAGATCCACGTGGATCACTTCTTCTTCTTCTTGTTTCTCCTCAAGGAACTCATCCTGCTGAATTTTCCTCTCCTCTTATTCTATTCTTCCTCTCTCCCATTCTACTTCAATAAACCCTAATTTTAAGGGATCAACCTTCCATTTCTTGTTTCTCTTACCCGTCGAATAATATATGATCCTTTTCTTGGGAGCTACTTGAGGTGTTATTTCCTCCTCTTGCTCTTGTAGATCTTGAGCTGGTGGATCATGGGGTGAACTAGCCTCCATTAGTGGGTGTGTCTTCATGTTGGAATTGTACTAGTTATTTACCTTCTCATCTTATTCCATCGACATAGATGAGTACCATGTATTGTGACCGATCCTTTAACAACGTTTCCTGACAATTTTCTTGGGATCATATGCATGGAGATATTTAGTAGTGAAGTTCAGGAATTTCAACTCCTGCATCTTTGTTGTCATAGCCTTGTGACCCTTTAACTCATACAGTCTGATCCTTAATGGAAATATAGGCAAAGGGGTTGCCTTCCTCATAGGGAGGATCGCAGACAATCCCTTGTCTAGCTGATGTGCAACTTCTTGCATGACCACTTTGCTTGTCACATATCACGGCATAAGATGAGGGGATATCTGAAAGCGGAAGCACCTGATGTGTGTACCATTTGAATCATCAAACCAGTCCATGATATCTCGAAGTTACTCCTTCACCTGATCTATCATGAAAGGAGGATTAATCTCAAAAGTTATGCAAAATATGACTACAAACAAGTCTTCAACTAACTTTTCATATATGCCCATGAAGCTTATTTCTGATAGCACTATATAGTGGAATTAAACCAAGGAACTCTCCTCACGGGTCCAGTCCCAGCTCATTTCCTCAAATGCATACTGTGCCTATATTTCGTCTAAGAGAAATGAATACTTGTAGAATTATGGGGCTTGGTTCACTCGTAAAGTTTATTTTCCTTCCCGATTTGACATTCTAACTCAAATTATAGGATATATGCCCAATTGAAAACCTTCCCATGGGTCACTACTATATTGAGCATGTATATCGGTTCTCTTGGAACACCTCATATAACTAACAATACATATCTATCATGTACTGATAGACATATCTGAAGATCCTTGTTGGATAAATTGTAGATGGGTGATGGCAAAACTTGGCAGGTTCTCGACATCATGTTTTGATAACATCAATAGTGTCGAGGGTTACCCGTCTAGTGTAAAATTAATCATTTGCATATTTGGTGGGCTTGAGCATCTTGTAATATGTCTGCATTTCCTCACCATATTAGGTGGTGAGGTTTCTGCCACTCTCACTGTGAAGCACAAGGTGAGATTCATCCATATGTGTAATAATCCATTCAATTACTTCTACACATGGCATGACCTAGAATCTCCATGTGATCCTGTGCATATTGAACTTCTTTATGTTGACGTATGTATGAAAATATTCCAAGTCTCTAGGAAAACTCTCATACATGAATGTGTTATATATTTTGTTCGAAGTGACCTATGTGCCTTTATGAATGAAGCATTGAGTATCTACATACATAGGAACATTGGGCCTTATAACTTCCACAGGTTAATCAACACTTGCTTCCGAAAGTTATTTTGAGATTATTTTGTGAGGAAACATGTCTCCAAAAATTGACAACAAAGTGGTAACACTTGTAGCACGAGCACCTGTTTGGGGAAACACACTCATAGTGATAATACTAGCTTAAAATAACCTAAGTATGCAATAACACTTGTAATTCACATTCAAAGAGCCATAACAGATGATATACCATGAAAGAATGTGAACGATAACCTAAAATAACTTGCATGCAAGATAAACTAGGCATACAAACTAGGAGGGTGCACTTTCAAAACATGAAGGGGACATGCATGGTCATTTGAGGATTTGTTGTGCGCTCAAGCAAGGGGAAAAAGTCAACTAGGGTGCATTGTCACACCTAAAGAGTCAAAGGGATGGGAAATGGGCCTTCAAGTCTTCCCTATGCACCCATGCCCTTAAGGAGATAAGGAAGGTGGACTGTCACAATCCAAGGTACGATGAATGAGGTTACCAAGGATTACGTCCTTGACAATTCACCCAGGCACTCAATCTAAATGAGGGCACGTTTTCCAATGCTAAAGGGATGAGTGATGAGGCTTCCTAACTTCATGTTGCACTTTAAGGAAAAGATGGTGCATTGTAGCACTCTCAAGGGTCAAAGGAAAACACGTTGTGCCTTTGTGATGTGCTCATGAAGAAAACATGATTAAACAAGGCAAAATTTTCTAGGTTGATGGGGCTTCAAGCTCAAGAAGTGTGATCTACTTTTTGGAGGCTTAGAAATAAGTTCAATCAATAGGATTCAATAATGAGATGAGGAAGAGAAATATCTACAAAGATTTATAGCTATTTTTGCATGCATGGTGGAAGATGAAGGGTTTCAAGAATGTGAAGAGTTTCTACATGTGATAATGGATTAATAATTGCAATGTGAAGTATGCTCAAGTAGGGCACACTTCTTTAGCCCGAAAAAGTGCGCTCAAGTTAAGTGTATGTCTTCATCAATTTAAAGTGCGCTACTTCTTTTTTTGAAATATTTTCTAGCATTTGTTTGATTTTTAATGCTTTTGAGTTATTTTTATTGTGTGCATGGTGATAAGGCAAGTTTCTAAGTCTAGAAAGATCATGAGTTCACCTAACCATGGACTAATTAACTCAAGTGCTTCTAATGGTTAAGTGACAATGCTTGAGAAGCATTGACTTTGGAGGATAGAAGACAAGGATAAAACACATGTATAAAAAATCAAACAACATGATGACTCAAGGGGTCTTGAAATGACAATTATCATAGGCTCCAAAATTGACATAGGAAAAAACTTTGGAGGGTCATTGTCATAGTGATAACATAACCCTAGGAGAGGCACAACTAGAAAACAACCTTCTTTTTCTATTCTAGGATATGTTCCTTTCTTTTGTAAATATTCATGTGATTTGTAGACCCCGTGGTCTCAGGAGATAGAGCTTGAGGGATAACTTTGAAAAAATTAGCTAAATCTGTACGAATTTTCACTATTAAATGAAATTTATTGTTTATTATCATTTTCTTTTCCCCTTTGAATAGTTTATATCTTTCAGAAATTGAAGGGAGTGTTACTCCAATTTAATCTATTTAATTGCATTCGAGTCATTGATAGAGCATTGTGAGAAACATAGGGTTTGAGTCTTGCCACTCACCCTTTTCTCCCAACACAAGAGTATAATTTCACATTAATATGGCCACATTGGGTATTTATGGCTCCAAATCAATGAATCTTGAAGATTGTCCATATTGTGAAAACCAAAGTTCAAAGATAAGAGGCCAAGGGCTAAGTGCTGTTGACACCACATACCTAGGGGTAGAAATATTTTGGTTGTGACAGAGAATTCACGCAAATAGGTTATGAATTTTTTGTCACAACCCTGAGGGTGGAATTGTGAGTGTGGTCACACCCCTTCTAGATGAAGTCACAAGGTCACCACTCCCCCGCAAGCCATTGGATTCGACCGAGAACCCTCCACTACCTCATTAAGTTAAAGGAACCCTAAGGGGAGTCGTGAGTGTAGATGTAACAACCCTAGTGAAAATTCCATGTAAAAATATATATAAGGCCATGGTGATCAAACACATACTCCAAGCTGAATGGTGTGGGAAACATCCTACTTGGTGTTGATTCAGTTTATTATGGCTAAGGAAATTAGCAAAGGCAATGGAAAAATATTTGGAAAGGAAAATAAGCATTAATTGGAATTTTATTTATGAAATAATGGAAAGTAGGAGAAAAGGAGGTGAAAGGTCACATGTTGCATGTGATGATGAAAATGAAGGAAAATAATGGAAAATGAAGAAAATAGAGGCCCCATTAATAAAAAGGCTTCTGAGGATCAATAGACAAGACTTGGTCAGTTCAGTTTTGGAGCTTTCTCATTATCTTGCTCTCTCTCATACTATTGGAGAATTAGAGTCTTCTTGGAGCACTCTTGGAGGGTGTGGCATACTTGGATTCTTGGAGCAAGAAGGCAAAGAAAGAGCAGGAAAGTGCAAGAGGGCATTGGGATCAATAGCTACAACAATTGTGTTTGCGGGTACCAAGTTGAATGTATGTTTTTCTCACTTGTTTTGGCATGCATGGCACATTCATGTGATTTATTGTTTATGATCTGCCATTGGCATGGAGGACTTCCTGGGTTGACAGTGGATTTTCTTAGCCTTGCAATTTCCTACATAGCCATGGAGTTTGTGGATTTACTTTCATTGTTTGGATTTGGTTGGTTCTCATTTTCCTTAGCTTGGGTTGAGTTATTAGTTCCTAGATCTTTGGTTGGACAAATGCTCTGGATCCCTGCAATGACTTGGGTTGAGTTATTAGTCCCATAGCCTTGGTTGGAAAAACACTCTGGAGCACTGTAACAAATTGGGTTGAGTTACTTGTTCCATAGCCTTGGTTGGACAAATGCTCTAGATCCCTTGGTGGGTTGAGTTACTAGTCCTGGAGCCTTGGTTGGACAAATGCTCTGGAGCCTAACAACAATTGTGGGTTGAGTTACTATTCTTGGTGCCTTGGTTGGAAAAACGCTTTGGAGCTTGACGACAGCCATGGTTTGAGTTACTAGTCCTGGAAGTGGGGTAGGAACAAACACTCTGGATGCCTGGATGGCTGGGATGAGGTGGAATCACTATTTTATGGGTTGAGGTGGATGGCCTCTGGAAGCCCTCAATGAGTTTTGATTGATGTGTTCTATGAGATCCCACATTCATGCTTGGAATATGGCATGAGGGTGAATGGCTGAAAAGATATTTGGCTCAACCATTCTATGGTCAGGTGGAACATGGAAGTCCCATCATGGGTTTGGATTTTTCATCATTAATGAAAAGGTATTTATCCTTATATCCCTATGAGCATTATAATGGATTATAAGTGGTTTATATGGTTGTGATTTCATTGGTATTTTTGTCCTTATTATGCTAGTTATGTATGTATTTTATGACAACAGTTATGTATGTCTCCCATCATGTTCTTACTTGTTATAGAATGATCATTGTATCTATTACATAAATTATGGATGAAATGGTAGCTAATGTGATAAAGATAAAATTCTTTGTAGCGAATCTCAGAATGAGACCCCTATGTTGAGATCTGATATTTACACCTATAGGTTGCATATTTACTAAGTGTTTGAAAAAATGTCTGTCATGGTTAGTATTGGTTAGGTCAATCCCTTGATCAAGTTTTGTGTTAGAGGCTTTGCCTTAGTGTCATTTAATGTCTTGGAGAGTCTCATCAAATTCTATCATTGGTTTGGGTACTAGCCCTAAAAAGTGGCTTAAATCTCACAGTCTTTGGCACAAAACAGGCTGATAGACATTGAAGTCTCTCCCTTGTAGGCACTATGGGAGAAACCATAGGTTTACAGTCGCATGCATGAGTTTTCATGGGAGCGAATCTGGGCTTAATTCATGTAAATGCTAAGCTAACTCAGGGTTTGGCCACTTGCAATGGTGGATTAACTCTTGGGAGTCCTGAAACACCTAAGGGAGGTCTGTGTGGTGTGTTTCTTTCGATTCAATTTACTTAAGGTTTCCTAGGAGGTTGAATAATATCATAGTAACCTCTCATTTCATGTTTACCTTGGCTGACCAATTTCTTGGGTAGATGTGGGAGGAGGGTGTTACAGAGTGGTATTAGAGAGTGGTTGTGCTCTCCCTGGGCTGTGTGTTGGTCATGCATTCATGTTGGTTGCATATGTGTTCCTTATGCATGTAATCTATGTGATTGTTGCACTTGCATGGTGTTGATCATGGTTGTAGTGATGTCATTATGTGAAGGTCGAATGTGTTGTCATGGAGTATGTCCTCATGTGTGTACGGTTGATTATGCATTTTTATGCATGTCAATGTTCACATATTATCAAGTGAACATGATATGGTTGTTTTTTTCAGACATGAAGTCAATGTTTTGTGTAGTTTGTATGGTCAGGCATTGATGAATGGACTCTAGCTAGAATGGTGTGTGTATGGTTTGTACTCATGTGTTATATGTCTATATGTCATTTTCATGCATGTATGGTCTTCTTTATAATTATTCATGAAATGTAAGTCAAGCATGCCTTGTGATGTCAATGTATGCAATTCAGGTCATCATGATGCTATTGGTTGTTATGATGCTAATGTGTTGGTTGAGATAGAACAAGAGATGCAGATCATTAAAGTGAATTTGCAAAATTTAACCTCGAGGCAAGAGCAGATCGTCATATAGGTATTTTTTAATTGGCATGCAAGTATGTAAGTTAAGGATTTTCATATGCATTAGGTTTATATACATTAGGTTTATGTATATGTTTTGATTCTATGGTTACATACATGATAGATTATAGTTGATTATTATAGTCATCTGCACATGTGTCACATTCTCAAGAATGATAGTAACCTATAGTTTTATGCATTGCTATTTTTGTTTTATGTTCAATAACATGATGATCATGTTCAATGTTGTTGATGAGTTTGCTATAGTTTAACTTGTTGTTGTTATATGATAGTTAGCTTGATGATTAGGTCATATGTTGTTGATGAGCATGTTATATGTTAACTAATTGTTGGTATATGTTATTTAACTTGACGATTAGGGTTAAACATTAATATCTTGATGTTATATGTATCATACTAAATTGGATTGGACTATGTAGATCGTTATGTTTACGATATTTAGGTCTGATCCGACATATTTTTGATGACTTTGCACATGTGGTTGTTGTGCATGAACAGTAAATTCTTATGAGTTTATGATGTGAACATGTTAGCTAGTTAGTGTTATGAATATCATGATCTTATTTATGTTTGAGTTGATATGTTGCGAAGCTGTATCATGCTAACCCAGAGTTATTGTGTAGACAACATAGCCCCCCCCCCCCATATACATTAAGGTATGAGTTTTCTTATGTTGCATATTTGGTGTTTGGTTGTTTGATTATGACATCTATTTGGTTTTTGAGTTTTTGGTGCCTAGTTGATTTATTTAATGTTAGGGTCCCACCCTAACCCCCTTATTTATGTAAGGGGATCACGTCATAGTCAAGAGTCAATAAAGCCCATATTAATAATTGTAAGTGGTTAATCTGCAATTAATAACGGGACCACAGTTAGTTGCAAATGGGCCATAGTATTAGATAGATGGTATTAATAAAACCCACGGTATTGGCCCGTGGTATTGCATGTATGAGTCATATATAAAGGATAGAGACTCCCTACGAGGAGCATCGTGTCTTATTTTATAATCGAGCTCTGCTCTATTGGAGGTTGCCCCCTCGAAGAGGCAAGTGAACATTACTCTCTGAATAATAAAATCATTGCTATTCTGTGTTCTGGGTATCTTTTCTTCGCATATTTTGTATTTGGGTATCATTTTGCAGGTTAAGAGCATAACAAGTGGTATCAGAGCACTTTCCAGGGCCGGTGGGATCTCCATTTCTTAGCAAAAAGTTTTTTTCCTAGAGACGTGTTCCAGCGTCTTTAAACCATGGGATCTGTCGTTGAGCGCATAAACCTATGGATTTGGGGAGGCATGCACGCAGGAAATACAAGAGGTGGTCACGTCTATTGGACTCCCTTGTAACCCCTGTGGGTACCCCTTCGAGTAGTAGCGCATTGACAGAACCACGCACGGACTGTCTTCCACGTACCCTCTGGGTATATCGGAAGCCCCCTAGGCTCCCTTGAAACCTCGCCATAGATAAACCGCCGACCGTCTTGCGGCTACAGTACACCGAGAACAGCACTCGGAGAGATTACTCGTCCGTACGATAGGGTAGTTGGGTTGTACGACTAAGGGTATGGTCGATCCTCCTTAGTTAGAGCCCTGAAACATTGGGCCAATTACTACTGCCAGACCCTTATGTATATTGCGATCTGTAGCACCTAACACTCCTCAAGACCATAGTTCCCTTTTCTATCGGGGGATCACACATCATCTCTTCCAGATCCGCTTGTGCAAAGGGGTGCAGCAGCAGTAGACATCAGTCCCATAGTCTCGAGTTCGCAGCTCAGCCATTCCAATCTATTAGATCCATCAGATCTGCCGAAGCAGTCTGTTCAGCCGCCCAGAGCTATCAGATCCGCCATTCAGATCTCTCAGATCCACCAGATCGGAGTCGTTGTGAAGGGTTCCTATACCGGGGTATAATTTTCACAGGACTTTTGGCTGCATTGACATTTTGAGGATTTGGCCACTGCAGTATTGATAAGGAAGGAGTAAAACTCCATTAGGAGTTTTCAGAAAAAAGAAAAAAAAAAAAACTGAGATCTTTCGGGGCGCTTATTGGTGATCTAGCCCATTAGAATCAGGACGATGAGCTGAGCACGGTGGTACCATTCACTTCTTAGTGAAAAATTTTTTAGGCGGTCCCAATTTTAAAAAAAAAAAACAGGTTGGTGTATGGTAGAAACTAGAGCTCAAGCGATGGCCAATGAAAGGATGGACAAACTTGAAGAATCAATGCAAAACCTCCACATTCAGCTTAGCGGACTATGTAGCATGGTTGAGAAAATAGTCCTGAAGGGCAAGGAGCAAGCCCACGAGGAGGCGTATAATGGCAATGGACACAATGAGGGTGAGTCTAGCCACTCTCCTCACGTCTGGCACACCCACCAACAACCCATTCAGCGACCTCCCAAGTTGGATATGCATAAATTTGATGGTTCTCACCCATCGGCATGGATAGCACAAATGGAGCAGTATTTCAAACTGAATCACATCTTCGATGATGAGATTCAACTTATGTTGGGGAGCATGTACTTGGACAATGAAAGGTGGCAATGGTGGGAATGGCATCAATGTTGCACTGGACATTTTAGGACTTGGACCAAATTCACCAAAGCTCTTCAAGACCGCTTTGACCAGGAATCATCTTTTTTGGGTCGTCTTACTAAGCTCCGACAGACTGGTACAGTGGATGAATATATTACAGCTTTTGAAGCCTTAGCCTTCCGCACTTGGGGTCTCTCAGATGTGTTCTACACGGAATGTTTTATCAGCGGTCTTAAAGAAGCAATCAAAGCCCAAGTCCTACTGCACCACTCTCCCACATGGATGGAGGCTTGCAAGGTAGCTCGTAACGTGGAACGTGCATTAGCAGCCCAATACAGTCGTCCAAATTTCTCAGCTAAAGGTCGCCCCCCACAGGCTCACAACACGACTCAAACACTTAAGGTCCAAAAGGTGTCACCTGCAGAAATGGCCGAAAGAAGAAAGCAAGGCCTATGTTACTACTGTGATGAAAAATACTCCCCAAGCCATAAATGCAAGGAGCCCAAATTTTTTCAATTTGATGCCACTGACTACAGCTCAACAGAGGAAGATCCACCACTTGAGGAACATGAGCCGCTAGAAGAAGACAACCAAAAGGACAATGTCTCTGACGAACTAGTTATTTCGTTGCATGCTATGGCAGGGATTTCTTCCCCTCAAACTCTCAAAATCAGAGGTTTTATTAAACATCACCTAGTAGTAGTCTTGATTGATAGTGGAAGTACACATAATTCATCCATCAAAAAGTCGTAGAAGCAGTGCATTGTTTTGTACGAGCAGTTTCTAACTTCCAAGTTCAAATTGCGGATGGAGGCACAATGAAATGTGAAGGCCGCTGTGAAAATGTCAAACTTCAAATGGGGGATTATCAGTTGAAAACCCACATGTTTTCCATACACATGGGGGGTTGCGACATTGTCCTCGGCACTGAATGGCTCCGCACTCTTGGGCCAATCACAATGGATTTCCAGGAGTTATATATGAATTTTAAGCAGAACAACTACACACATACCCTCCATGGACTCCAGGCGGGAGCCCCCTCTATCATCAGCTCGCATAGGATGGAAAAATTGTTAAAAAAGGGAAATCATGGAGTTGTAGCTCAATTTAATGCCATCCAAGAAGTTGATACCAAGCCTCTGCCAATTTATCCTGAGATGCAACAGATTTTAAATAACCATCTGCCGGTCTTTGACAAGCCTCATGAGCTTCCACCCTCACGAGGGGAACATGATCATAGCATCACCTTGGTTCCAGGGGCCCAATCCCCAAATGTGTGCCCATACAGATATCCGTTCACCCAAAAGAATGAAATACAAAAAATAATCAAGGAACTTTTGGAAGCAGGTGTCATTCGTCCCAGCATTAGTCCTTATTCATCCCCAGTGGTCATGGTGCTCAAGAAAGACGGGGAGTGGCGGATGTGTCCCGACTTTAGGGCCCTCAATAAGTTGACAGTCAAAGATAAATTTCCCATCCCGGTGGTTGATGATTTGCTGGATGAACTCAATGGGGCTCAATTCTTCACTAAGCTAGATCTTCGCTCAGGCTACCACCAAATTCGCATGAAGGAAGTCGACATTCCCAAGACTGCTTTCAGAACTCATGAAGGCCATTATGAATTCCTCGTCATGCCATTTGGTCTTTGTAATGCCCCCTCTACTTTTCAGAGCCTTATGAACCACATTCTCAAACCATATCTCAGGAAATTTGTCCTTGTCTTCTTCAATGGCATCCTCATCTATAGTTGCACTTGGGCCGCACATCTTTAGCATGTAGATCTACTCTTGCAACTGCTCCGCAAGCATAAATTATTTGTCAATATGTCCAAGTGTTCATTTGGCACGGCAGAAGTAGAGTATTTGGGCCACATTATGGGGCGTGAAGGTGTCAAGGTGGACCCCAAAAAGATCCAGGCAATGCAGGAATGGCCTCAACCTAAGACCTTGAAGAGCTTGAGAGGATTTTTGGGTCTCATAGGCTATTATCGTAAATTTGTCCGCAATTATGGTCGCATAGCGAAGCCCCTCACCCAACTCTTAAAGAAAAATTCATTCTTCTGGAATGAGGAAGCACAATAGGCCTTTACAGCTCTAAAAAATGCCATGTGTTCCACTCCAGTCTTAGCACTACCTGACTTCACCAAATCTTTTGTCATTGAATGTGATGCTTTGGGTACAGGTATTGGGGAAGTCTTAACGCAGGAAGGGTGACCTTTGGCCTTCACAAGCCAACAACTAAGTGGGAGGAATCTAGGCCAATCTACCTATGAGAAGGAAATGATGGCCATCTTACATACAGTCGAGATTTGGCGACCTTACTTATTGGGGCGACGTTTTCAAATCCGCATAGATCATCACAGTCTTAAATATTTTTTGGAGCAACGCCTATCCTCCCCACAACAAAATAAATGGCTCGCCAAAATGCTGGGATATGATTATAAGATCATTTACAAGAAAGGGAAAGACAATAGTGTAGCAGATGCATTATCTCACCAATTTGAGGAGGAAAGTACTCTGCTAGCAATTTCCCTCCCCATTCCAGAATGGATTGAAGAGGCTCGCAGGGAATGGTTTTCACACCCCGGGCTCTCCCAACTCATTTCTCAATTATAGGTAGATCCAAATTCCACCAAGGGCTACTCGTGGCAGGATGATATTCTTCGCTACAAGGACAGAGTCATAATATCACCAACATCCACCCTCAAAAGTCGCATTTTGGCAGAATTGCACTCATCTCCCATTGCAGGACATTCGGGCTTTCAGAAGACGTATGCTCGCACCAGAAGATCATTTTTTTGGACAGGCATGAAAAAGGACATCCTTACTTTCGTAGCAGAATGCAATGTCTGTCAACGCCACAAAGGGGAAACCGTCAACACACCAGGCACATTACAACCATTGCCCATTCTGGCATCAATTTGGACGGAGGTTTCGATGGATTTCATTACAGGTCTTCCAAAGTCAGGGAACAAGTCAGTCATCATGGTGGTTGTGGACCGACTGTCGAAGTATGCTCATTTATGCGCCCTACCACACCCATTTACACCAACTTTGGTCACTCAATCTTTCATGGATCAGATCTTCAAATTGCATGGCATGCCCACTTCTATTGTGTCTGACCGCGACCCGATCTTCACTAGTAATTTTTGGCAAGAACTCTTCAGGATACAAGGCACTCAACTAAAAGTCAGTACTTCCTATCATCCTCAAACAGATGGTCAAACTGAAGCCGTTAACAAATGTCTAGAAACCTACCTTAGGTGTTTCACTTTAGAAAAGCAACACCTTTGGGTACAGTGGTTACCTCTGGCTGAATGGTGGTATAACACCAACTATCATGCCACCACCAAAATGACTCCCTATGAAGCAGTATATGGTCAACTCCCGCCTTCACCTACTTCGTATCTCAAGGGGTGCTCAAAAGTACAAGCAGTGGATCAACTCCTACAACACTGCGCAACCATGCTCGCCCATCTTCGAGAGAATCTTCATCAAGCTCATAACCGCATGAAGCAACAGGTAGACCAGCATCGCTCAGAGTGCCAATTTCAAGAAGGGGATCAGGTCTTTTTACGGCTACAACCATATAAGCAAACATCACTCAAAGACAAGGGGTGTCAGAAACTATCTCCCAAATTCTATGGACCATATCAAGTACTTCAGCGCATTGGAGAAGTGGCTTACAAGTTGGCCTTGCCACCTACAGCAAAAATCCATCCAGTTTTCCATGTCTCATGCCTCAAGAAAGTGATTGGGAACAATTGCAGAATTCAGACCAGTCTACCTGAATTAGACGAAGAAGAGTCCATCTGGCTTCAACCCGAACAGGTCCTAGACACATCAGACAAGCAACTGCGCGGCCGCATGATTAAGGAAGTCCTCGTCAAATGGAAAGAAACCTCTCCAGAAGATGCAACTTGGGAACCAGCCACTATTCTTCAGCAGTTTCTGCAGCTTCAGCCTTGAGGACAAGGCTAGTCTTAAGGGGGAGGGCAAGTTAGGGTCCCACCCTAATCCCCTTATTTATGTAATGGGATCACGTCATAGTCAAGAGTCAATAAAGCCCATATTAATAATTGTAAGTGGTTAATCCGCAATTAATGATGGGACCACAGTTAGTTGCAAATGGGCCGTAGTATTAGATAGATGGTATTAATAAAACCCACGGTATTGGCCCGTGGTATTGCATGTATGAGTCATATATAAAGGATAGAGACTCCCTGCGAGGAGCATCGTGTCTTATTTTGTAATCGAGCTCTGCTCTATTGGAGGTTGACCCCTTGAAGAGGCAAGTGAACATTACTCTCTGAATAATAAAATCATTGCTATTCTGTGTTCTGGGTATCTTTTCTTCGCATATTCTGTATTTGGGTATCATTTTGCAGGTTAAGAGCATAACATTTAACATGGTATGTTTGCTAGTGGGTTGAAAGTTTGATGAATTTGATAATATGAATATGTGTTCTAATGACCTTGCTTTAAGATGGTTTTACTAATACATATGTGTTGAGATAGTTGATCTATACTTGAGTATAATAGGTGATAATTGTAGCATTATGTGTAATGACTATGAGTTGACTATGGATTATGACATGATTGTTTGTAAAAGTTGATCTCAAATGGATAGATCTGACTATCTTGATATTTGGAGCATGTGGTTGACATGTGTGAGAAGTTGCAGGAAACATGCTTGGTATTAGCGTGACGAGGTAATAGTTCATGTGTTTATATAACTAACAATTGGTTGATGTGATAGTATAGAGTAAGACTCACTTTTAGCAGGGTAAAGGTAAAGTAAAGTAATCGGGTAAGAATTCCTTTAGCTATGTTTGGAAACCCTAATTCCAAATGAATGTGTGCTTTGCATACATGGAGTCTTCTTAACCTTGATTTTGTTTGAAATTATGTGGATATGTGCTAGCTTCATTAAAATGTACTTGACAAAGAAATTAGCTAATCTTTAGTTAAATGTGAGTCACTCAATGGGTTGGAGTCCCTTGAGAGATGGCATGAATGTGTTTAGTTACAAGCAATGTGTTTGGCACAACAAGGTAAAGTAGCTTGTATATTGTTATGTTTATTTATGCACTGACAGTTCTGTGTTGATGGAAGTATGATGCAGGGGATTGCATGGGAAAGAGAGGTTTCCATGAAATCTGGAAGAAGGTTCTAGTTGAGTTTCCTTGGGAACCATCTGGATTGAGCTATGGTATTTGTTTCTAGTCTTGTGATTTTGGTATTTTATGAATTGTTGAGCTTTATTTATGGTTTTTTTTGTGTCTAGTGCAAAGCCTTGCCACTTTGTTTGTGGTGTCATATTGTTAGTGGTTTCCATGATTTTCTTTTGATTTCTTCTTAGTTGTTTTGTGTCTTGCCTTTTATGTTTTGAGCCTTGGGAATTGTTTGGAAAGAGGAAAGTTGATGGAGGTTGGGAGAGTTGTGTGGTACCCAAAAGGTAGTGTATTATTCATATGAGGCTCTGTGCATGAGTAGGTGCAATGGAGGGTAGGACTATGACAGCTAGTTGGACTGGTTCGATCCATTGGTGTAAATGGACAATGGTAGGATAGGCCGGAGAGAGGTAACCAGAAAAGGTAAAGTAAATGGACCTGAGATTTCAGATGGCTTCACTAAGTTGGGAATGGTGGTTCTCAATGTTGAGCATAAATAAAGGAAGTTATCTTAACCTTGACCTTGGTATCTAGTATTTATGTTGTGATCATGATTGCTTTATGTTAATGATTATATGCATATATGTATATATGTGCATTGTTATTTGACAAGGTCATCAAGACTCATGATTTTTTTATGTTAATGTTTATGTAGATGTATGTATGTGTCTATGTGTATATGTCACTGTCCAACAGGGTCATTAGGAATCTTTCTTTTGGAGGAATGATTGCTTATGCAGGAAAATGGCATGATGAGGTTCCTGGTCTTATGGGAATCAAGCGAGAAGAGTATTCATGACAAATATACGAGGTCAATATCATGTGGCTATGAGTTGATATTATGTGATTGTATTATGTATATGTTATGGACAGGTTATACTAAGGGATATATCAGCTGGAATGAAAAGTAGTGTTATCTCCGACATGCTGGGACAAGCATGGATAAGACACTGGGAGCAAGGTTTCTTGGTAAAGACAATGTGGTTTTGGATGTGTGGTACTTTTGTGCATATGTTGTATATGTTGTACATGTTGCATTTATGAGGTTGTGCACATGCGGTGTTGTGTATATATAGTGTGTGTACATGTTGTTTATGCAATATTTTGTACAAGGTGTTAGTATAGATAATGTTGTATGAATGTTGCATATTCAGTGCTAGGTATAGATGGTGCTATGTACATGTTGGATATACGGTTTTATGTACATATTATATTGTGTTCATGATGGATATGTAGTTTTGTGTGCATATGGTGATCTATGCATGTTGGATATGTGGTGTTGTGTACAAATGATGCTATGTACATGTTGGATATACGGCGTTGTGTACATATTTTACTGTGTGCATCGTGGATATGCGGTGTTGTATGGATATGGTGCCTTGCGCATGTTGCATATGAAGTGTTGTCTACATATAATGCTATGTACATGTTGGATATGAAGTGTTATGTACATCTGGTGTTGTGTGCATGTTTTACATGTGGTGCTATGTATGAGTGGTGTTGTGTACATGTGGTGATGTGTGCATGTTATACAAGTGGTGATGTCTGCATGTGGTGCATGTGGCGCTGTGTGCAGGTGGTGTTGTTTACATATGGCGCATGTGGCGCTATGTACATGTGGTGTCACGTACATGCCGTGCATGTGGTATTATGTACATGTGGTATTGTTTACAAGTTGTACAAGTGGTGCAGTGTATGTGCTGCATTGTGTACAGGCTATGTACGTGGTTTCGTGTACATGTGATGTTGAGAACATGTTGTGCAGGTGGTGTGGTGTACAGGTGGTACTAGGTACATGTTGTACATATGGTACTGGTGCATGTGTGGTATTGTGTGCATGTCATACATGTTGTGTTGAGGGCATGTGGTACTAGGTATGTGCATTGCGTAGGTGCATGTATTGTGTGGTGTTGTACATCAAGTATAGATGTATGAGTTGTGTTGTATACCAAATGTATGTGTATGCATTGCGCGGTTTTGCACATTGTGTGCGGATGTATGTCTTGTGATGTACATTATGTATGCATATGTTTTGTTTTGTGTCATACACTTGGTGGAGGTGCATGTACTGTACCATGTCATACACTGGGTGTAGATGTATCTGTGGTATGTCAGGTGTGGGTGCATGTATTGCATGATCTTGTATGCCATATGTGGTTGTATGTGTGTGATGCAAACTATGTGTATGTGCACATGGTTGAGGAGAAGGCACTGGATGTTTGTTGGGTCTGGAAGTCGATCCGGTGTGTGTACAAAAAGAACAAAGGTAGAAGTAAGGATCGATGAAGGATAAGTATTGGTATTGTATTTCAGTTTTACTATGCATATGATTTATGATTCTTGTTTGTGATGATTACATGTGATCTATCATTTTGGTTTATGATGGTTACATGTGATTTATGATTTTGATTTATGGTGCTTATTTTTTAAGCTAACCTAATGTGATGTTTTTATACATGATGCTAGTTTGACTTGTTGTGACAAGAAGTAAATAGGATTGCAAGTGTACCTTATTGACGAGCCACCAATGAGGTATGATTTCGAGTTATTTCAATTTATTTTGAATCTAATATGTGTTTGGAACAAGAATGCATGAACATGCCTAGTTGAGTGGCTAAATTCAACTACAAGAATTAGGATCAATAGCAAAGGAATTGAAACAGGCAACAATATGTTGGTAATGATTTTAGGAGGAGGGCCATTATGGGACACTGTTGCCCAATAATGTCCATTGATTTTCATGAGCATTCTATGACTGATATGATGGTTTTAAGGTAGGGATATGCCTTGGTTATTGTATCTTCTGATGCGAGGAAGCCTTGTAAGGGGATGGACTACCTAGGATGGGGGTGCCAGCCAAACTTGGAAGGTAAGTGATTGCACGGAAGGGGTTGACTAGATTTCCTGAGGGACGATATAGAAAAGAAGGGAAGACCAGGGATGGATTTTTTTTTTCATTAGCATTGCTAGATGGAATCCAGTGCACATTGGGAGTGCACCTTGGAACAATGAGCCGGTAACTGTTCATTGGGAGGAAATGTGTCACTGGATTGTAGCATTGGACATTTGATGCAACTTTGACTTTGATAGTAGATTATGGACTTCCTCAGAAGGAGGTGAATCCTAGTATTACTTTTAGGGTGGAGGTGCGAGCCTCTGGATTCCCTTGTTGCAGATACAGGCATCATATACTTTATTTGTTGGTTGAGCAAATGTGTATATGTATATATGTGTATATTATTGTAAATATTGTATCGATCTAGTCTATAACGCTCCACAAATAGTATGGTTATTTGTTGGTTGAATAAAATATGTATGTGTATATGTGGACTGTAAATATCATAATGAGTTGTGTTATAAATCTCCAGTAATTGGTATGTTTGTGATGTTTTAGCAGATGGTCATTGTAAATACTACAACAGGATGTGTTATAAAGATCCGTGGGTAGTATGTTTTTTTTTTGGTGGTCTTATTGGTTATAGGTGTCATTGAACACTGAGGATGGTGTTCCCCCAAGGGGGAGGGTTCTGTAACATCCCTGGTGAAAATTCCATGTAAAAATATATATAAGGCCACGGAAATGGCACATGTATTCCAAGATGAATAGTGGGGGAAACAACCTAATGGTTGTTGATCCGGTTTATTATGGCTAAGGAAACTGGCAAAGGATTTGGAAAGGCAAAGAGGCATTAATTGGCATTTTATTTATGAAATAATGGAAATTAGTAGAAAAGGAGGTGAAAGGTCACAAGTTGCATGTGAGGGGGAAAAAGAAGGAAAATAATGGAAAATAAAGAAAATAGAGGCATCATTAATAAAAAGGCTTATGAGGATCAGTGGGTAAGACTTGTTCAGTTCAGTTTTGGAGCTCTCCCATTATTCTCTCTCTCTCTCTCATACTCTTGGAGACTTTGAGTTTTCTTGGAGCACTCTTGAAGGGTGTGGCATACTTGGATTCTTGGAGCAAGAAGGCAAAGGAAGAGAAGGAAAGTGCAAGAGGGAATTGGGATCAATATCTACAACAGTTGTGCTTATAGGTACCAAGTTGCATGTATGTTTTTCTCACTAGTTTTGGCATGCATGGCACATGCATGTGGTTTCTTGGTTATGATTTGTCATTGGCATGAAGTATTGCCTGGGTTGATAGTGTATTTTCTTAGCCTTACCATTTCCTAGATGGCCATGGAGTTTATGGGTTTACTTTCATTATTTTGTTTTAGTTGGTAATCATTTTCCTTAGCTTGGGTTGAGTTATTAGTTTCGTCGCCTTGGTTCAAAAAATGATCTCGAGCCCTCTAACAACTTGGGTTGAGTTACTAGTCCCATAGCCTTGGTTGGACAAACGCTCTGGAGCCCTTGGTGCATTGAGTTACTAGTCTTGGAGCCTTGGCTAGAAAAATGCTCTAGAGCCTACCAACAGTTGTGGGTTGAGTTAATAGTCATAGAGCCTTGGTTGGACAAACTCTCTAGAGCCCAGGGACAACCGTGGGTTGAGTTACTAGTCCTGGAAACTGGGTTGGAACAATCACTCCGGAGCCCTGGAAGGTTGGGATAGAGACCGATTTGATGGTTTTGTGATGTCCAACCATGAGGTGGAATCATTATTTGGTCGGTTGAGGTGGATGGACTCTTGAAGCCCTGGATGAGTTTTGATTGATGTGTTCTATGATATCCCACATTCATGCTTGGAATATGGCACGGGGGTGAATGGCTAAAGAGAGATTTGGCTTAGCCATTCTATGGTTGGGTGGAAAGTGGAAAGTCCCATCCCGAGTTTATATTTTGAATCATTAATGAAAGGGTATTTATCCTTGTCTCCCTATGAACATTATGATGGATTATATGTGGTTTATATGGTTGTGATTTCATTGGTATTTCTGTCCCTATTATCCTGGTTATTTATGTATTTTATGACAACTGTTATGTATAGCTCCCATCATGTTCTTACTTGTTATTGAATGATCAATTTATCTATGACCTAATGGATGAAATTTTAGCTAATTTAATAAAGATACAATGATTCGTAGCGAATATTAGATAAGTATGAGACCCCTGTGCTCAGATCTGTTATTTACACCCGTAGGTTTCATATTTACTAAGTTTTTGAAAAAATGTTTGTCATGGTTAGGATTTGTTAGTTCAATCCCTTGATCAAGTTTTGTGTTAGAGGATTTGCCTTAGTGTCATTTAATGTCTTGTATAGTCTCATCAAGTTCTAGGCATTGGTTTGAAGACTAACCATGAAAAAGTTTCTTAAATATCACAGTCTCTAGCATAGAACTGGCTGATAGAGACTATAGTCTCTCCCTTGTAGGCATTGTGGGAGCGACTGTAGGTTGTCGCATGCATGCATTGTCATGGGAGCCACTCTAGGTTTAATTTATGTAAATGATAGGCTAACTCAGGGGTTGGGAACCTAGAGTGGTGGATTAGCTCCTGGGGGTCCTGAAGCACCTGAGGGAGGTCTATGTGTTGTGTTACCATCGATTCCATTTGCTTAAGGTTACCTAGGGTACTGGACCCCCCAAAATTTAAGGGATTTCCCAGGTATGAAGTCCCAACTAGACCTCACACCGTTTGGTGTAGGAGTCCCATCCTGTGCGATGGCCCAGTTGCCATTATCTTAAATATATCCCTTACCTCTTACTTGTCAGCACGTGAGAATGGTTTGCTTCATCTTTAAACAACGAGATTCGCTTGCCTTGTGAGTGCTAGTGTTACAAGTGTAAAGGTTCTTTCACTGCAGAGGGAGAGGGTGGGAGTGAGTCCCAAGTTGGATGGGAAGAAGTTCCAACTCTGTTAGGAACACACAACACAACAGGATGTGCACAGCTTCCAAAGGAACATTTCATGCAGATGCAGTAGTCACAACATAGAAGGGAAGATAACACGTACAACACTCAAAAAATGAGTCCGCATGAGTGCAACGGTCATTATAGCAAGTTTATGTGAAAGATCTATCTAATGACCAAGGAGGTAACCAACTCGGGCATGGCAGTGTTAACAACTCATACAACAAATTTTCACAGACATATGTTTTAGAGCAACCAAAACAGTTCAATTGGTTAACACAGGTTAAAGTAACATGCATTACAAGTTTTCCAATATAAGTCTTACAAATAATTACAATACATGTGTGAAAACGTGATGGTCTGTTACTAGGTTTCTGAATTAGGCAAAAGTTCCACAACACATCGGTACACCATTACATCACTAACCCCATGGCTTGGGCATTGGAGGCACTGTTCACTCCTCAAAGAAAAGATTACAGACTCTCAAGGCTATGTGGGAGGAGCCAAGGTGAAAATTCCTTTGCATGTACAAATGAGGGGGTATTTATAGTCAAGGGTGAAACTGACCCTTGTGGCTATTCGACTTCCCTCATGACTATTTGACTTCCATGACCTTTCAACTTTACATGACTCTTCATATGACAAGTGGGTCTCTTGGACTTCAATGTTACATTACGTTGATTGACAGTATGGCCCATAGTAGAGATGTGGATGACATCACTCATGACAGGACTTGAAATGATAATGCTGGCACACTTGTGTTGTTGCTGGTGTGCATGTCGATCTGTAGTGTTGTTGGGTGATCGAAGTCCTCATGGTGTGTCATAGATTCACCTCTGCATGGTAAGATCCATGGAGTATTTGATGGTCATTGGGGGTTGCTTGATGTTGCATTCACATGTTTCCCCTTGCTTATAGGTTGGTATTCTTTACAACTTTCTCCATTCGAAAAAAGTGCATTCTCGTCCATCCATTTTTCCGCGAACACATATTTGCATGTTCGTTCGTCCGTCCATCTATGAACACATATTTGCATGATCTCTTGTTTGCAATCACATCTCTTCGCATGCATCATTTGTTCGTTCTTTCACGGACAGGTCCTCTTGCATGTACTCCCCTTTTTCATCCCATCTGTCATCGCACCATGTTTGCTTATGTACCTATATCTACAATCACTCACGATGAGATGAAATCAAATCCCTAAACCTCCTAGTCTACCATGATTCATGATCATTTTAGATGTAGGCGACCAAGAGAGAAGACAAGGTTATGAAACTGTGCAACAAAAGCTTCGAGCTGGGATGGAGGCTCCAGGAACTGCTAATGAAAACTACGCAAAAGTCACTAGGAGATGGTGATGGGCAATATTATTTGACAAAGAATGTCTGTGGGGTCTAGCTCGGTTGGCAGACAAATCTGCACAATTTCTTGGAGGAGAAGTCTGGGTTGTAGGAAGGCTAGGCAAATAGGATTTGTGCAATTATTAGAAGGAGCAGGAAGCGGGAGGCTGGCAGCCAAAACTACGCAATTCCTGGAGGGAACTATAAGCTGGAAGTTGGGACCTTGGCACCAAAAACTATGCAATTCTTGGAGGGAACCGACAGTCGACTGCTGGGATCTTGGCAACAAAAATTGTGTAATTCCTATAGGGAACTAGCAGCTGGCTGTTGGGAGCTGTTGGTGAGAAAAACTATGCTGACACTAGAAGGCTGACTTTCTAATCATCTTTGCATAGTTTCTGAGCTGAGTGAACTACTGGTATAAGACACGGGGGCTTCACTTAATGGATCTCTGACATATCACGTGTGATCATGGCATATTAAACAATACCCTTAATTTGAGTACATATTGGAAAATACCTCTAAAAATCACATTGTTTTACCCCTTATCAATATAAATCCAATACACCTTACCAATTTAGGAAACCCCTACTTTCACTAGATATTGTAGGTATCCATTTTTTCATTAACATTTTTTGTACCCCTTTATATTTTTTCATTAAATTTGAGATCCATTTTTTATACCTATCAATATACAAACCATTTACCCCCTATACATCCTCCAATATATTATGTCACTTTTTCCTCATTATATATCCCCTAATATGAACCCATGTGCTATGGTATTGCTCCCGCAGTGAAGCCCCTATGGTAGCAGAGGGAATTCTCATGAAATCTGCGTAGCTTTTCAAGTGAGCAGTCGGCCGACTAACTAGTGGGCTGGTTGGAAAAACTGCTCAATTTTCTTAGGGAGACAGTGATGTGCACTGGGTGTCTGTCTGGCCTATCTGCGCAATTTTCTCAGTCAGCAGAGCGGGTATGGTCTGTAGTTTTTTCTCAATTTTTTAGGGGAGTTAGTCCCAAGATGACTATAGGGTAAAACTCTCCTGTTGACCAGCAGGAAGGTTGATTGATCAGCTTGTGGGAAGTTCAGTTTGAAATGACTTGCTTGGTGCTTCTATGCTATTCTTGGTGACAGTCAATTGAGTCAATGGTGGTGTAAAGTTTCGACTATTAGAGGGTGATCTAGTTGTCGGAACTTCAGTAAGACAACTAAGTATGTGAGTGGGTGAAAAGGTGCATACGTGACCTTGCAAACACACACTTACATGACTTGACGATGAGACAACTCAAACCATCCAGACATACATGCTCAACATGAGTGACCAACGTGTTAGTGAAAAGTGCGACACTTGTGATTGATCATTGGATGGCCGTGATAACGCTTGTGGGACAATGACTCCTTGTGTGAGTGTGATGGATGTTTACATAGCAAACACAACATGTACACGCAAAGTAAAGACCTTGTGTATGACCAGAACATGGTCACAAGCATGACATTGACATCATGATGCAAACTTTGCATATCGAACGATCAAGCAAGATAGGAGTGAAGAATCACATGAGCTCATGGAATGATCTTGAGTGCATGCAGACATCAAGTAAAACTATCAAAGGAGGCTCCAAAGTTTGATGCGGGCCAAAATTTTGGAGGGTGTTGTAGCCACTACAACACTTGGTGACACACTAGTAGAACTCCAGCTTCTTTGTTTTGGTTCAATGATATCACAAGGCCTTTCTCTTTCGGGGAGTATTGAATTGTTGTGTGGGTAACTTCAGCTTCCCCACTTACCCCATGGACATACTTGGTTCACCTTTTGCCAACTCAGTCAAACATAACAAAAGTTCAACTTCATCACATTGTTTCGAAATCAGGAAGGTTAGTTTAGCTCGTGAGTTGAGGATTTTCTTAGCATAAGTTTTTATCTCTGGTGTTGCTCTGTTGCCAGCAGGTCTAGACTATACCCCGTCAGAGTCACGCAAGAACACACATATTTCTCCACTTCCATCAAGGCTTTGGTCAGTGCCTTGGTGGAGTTGCATGTTTCACCTCACTGTGCAGGAAGCCTTTCTCTTCTTTCACCTTTGTATTTTTTAAGAGGACTGTGCATAGGCACTTATTTATTTTTGGGGTAGAAGAGGGATCCTGACTTATTGAATGTAGAAGAGGTTTTTCCTTCAGAGAAGCATGTAAGACCTCTAACATAGGTTTTCTCATTTAGGTGTTCCCCTTCTTCGTTTCTACTAGTTAGATGAGCTTGGACACACAGAGTAGAAAGATGAGTACAGGCATGAGGCTTCCCAGTGTGGACACATGTTCATGATTGGAACAAAACTTCCCCTACAGATGTCTCGTATTTTTTGTCAAGACTTCATTGACTAAAGGTTATAACCAAGCACAGAGAAGACAAACACAAGACTAGCCAAGTGTTGCAGTGTCACAGGTCTCTTGATATCTCAGTCACATACTCATTCAAAATCCAGAAATCAGTAGATGGTAGCACTTATTTCCACAAAACAAAAATAGTAAGGTATTAAGAAAACCAAACAAATGAAAACAAAAATAGAAAGCAAGGGAAACAAAATGAAAGCAACAAGCAAGAAAAGAAACAATCACACAAACTAAACCAAGTCAGTAGGCAAACAAACATGCAAACCAGAAAGCAAAGACAAGTGAAAAAGAAAAAACTATTCCTACTCCTACACTAACTGGTCGGGGTTATGTGAAATTAAATTTCAGTGAAGCCATCATAGGCATACCTCACCTATAGACACAAAGATATGAGCAATTAAAATAGAAGAAAATAATGTGCAACAGAAAATGAAAAAACTTGACAAACTTGCACATGAGACAGAAGGTCTCACCTGTGGACATAATAATGTGTCATAACCACCCAACACACATGCTTACCTCTTTCGTGACTACCATTTTTCCACAAACCTCGAAAGCCTCTTGTGAGTTTGTGTTGTTCTGCACCAAGCTTCTTAGCGAGTTCGAGGAAGGACTAAAGATTGTTACCTACAACACGACTTGCCAAATAATATTTTTGCAGCCATTTAATGATTGGATCATAAAATTCGTGATGGTTCTTTTGAAATATTCTTGATCGTTTAGAATATGGATTCCTAATTTGAGAGAGGGGATCATGATGGGAATCTAATAAATATAGATAGATCTCGTCATTCTCATTGGTCATGTCAAGATAGTGACGGCCTACCGTAGCCATCAGCATAGGCCGAAGTGCCTCACTTGCTTGATAGAAGTTGAAGAAGAAAGATGTTACATGGTGAAGATCATAGTGTGTGAAGTGAATTTCATTGGATGTACTGTTGGGAAAATGATAAACTGCATGACAACCACCCAAGATAGAAGAAAAATCAGACCTGTTGGTCAAGATGCCAGATTCCCAATTTGACATGAACAAAGAAAATTTTTGAAAAATCGTGTGCAGGCATCACGGTCATCACATAAATGTAGAAAGGATGTCAGCACTTTGAATGTGTGAAACCAGTTGGGGTGTGGTGAATTGAGAGTAACTTGATTCACTCGATAGGTTGTGCTCTCATCATCACATAGGGAGATTTCTCATGTGATGAGTGGGTAGATTTGATGTGCAAAATTTGCAAAAAGACCAAGGAGCTGATTACGAGAGAGAACATCCGATAAGTATGATTCTAGATAAAGATAGTCTTTGAGATGATCAACTTTGTTGTCCCATGATTGCATGAGGTACGGACATTCCCAACCCAAATTGTATGTAAGAGAGGTGCATGAAGACGCATATGCTACAACATACTCATGGATTCAATCATTAGGGAAAATATGAAATTTTGAAATATCACACCCAGAATAGTAAACATTCATTACATGGGGATCCACATCTAGTGCAACCATGCAGATAGATGGATTGTGCATAAAAAATGAGATCTGATTTGGTTTGATGGGCTTACCAGAGTCACGAGGTCCTGACATAACCATCAATGGACGTTGAAGTGCCTCAACTCCCTAACACATCCCGGAACTTTCCAGAATTGAAAAATTACATTTTGAGATGTGAACCAGATCATGCATGGCTTGAGGATGGTTGTTGTCACTGATTTCAAAACTGCTCTTAGGATGACAGCGATCTTTGTCATAGGCTTCATCAAAATTCTCAGCAAGCCTTTTTGACGAGTTTTCTTCATGAAACACACAAGATGATGACGAGTGGGAAGAGTCTTGAGTGTTGAGACTATTTTCATGATGTACAACCTCATTTCCTTGTGTCAATCGAGGAGATAACTCATAAGATGAAGAAGTGAGAGAACATGAAGTATCTCCAATGCATGTTGATGCGATGTGAATGATAGGAAACATGGGCAAGTGAGGTGCAAAGGAAGCTTCGATATGGATGTCTTCTTTGACCGATATGCATTCCAGATCTGAGTTAGAGTGTACATTAGATGACAGTAGATCATATGATGTGCTTGGGCGTTCATCACGACCTACAAAAGCATGGGAGTGATGACAGCCCAAGATTGGAGGTTGATCGAAATAATTGATTGTGCATGATGCTTCACAAAGATTTGTGGATCGAGAATCGATCAAGAATGGAAGCGCGAAGTTTTGAGAGGAATTGATTGTGTATTCACCATCCTGCTCCTCAGGTTGTATGATGAGACTACCTTGCACATGACCGCAACTTTGAGCCAGTAGCTTGAGAATCAAGAGAGTGTATGCAGCTAGCTTGTGAAGAAGATTGCTCAGAGAGTTATGGTGCAAGGATTCATGGCTTGTAGATGATGGGGGATGCTAGAGATGCAGATTAGAATCAAGACTTGGGCTATGAATGGTGATGTCCTCTTGCGGAGTGGAGGGACAAGTTTTTTCCATAGGATTTCTGAGCCATTCTGGAATTTCCTCTATTGGAGCGGGGAACAATTCAGAAGATGGATTGGGAGCATGCTGCATAGATTTATCAGCTTTGTAACCACTGCGAGGGGGTATGTGCTGCGTAGATTTCTTAGTTTTGCAGTCACTGCGAGGGGGCACCCTCTTCGAGACATGAGGTGTCTCATGATCTGCAAGAGTTGGGGAAGAAGGGAAATTAGGAGGTTCACCGTTTAGGGAGACATGAACCAAGCGTTTCAGCTCTTAGCTCATGAAGTCAAGGTCCATAAATCATTCAGGAATTTCATGACAGAGGTGAAGGAAGTGAGTAGCAAAGTCCTCAACTAATTTGATTGGTTTCATTCTTAAATGAGAGATTCTTTCATAGACATCTTGGTGGTCACACTCTTTGAAGGCTTGATGGAGCTCCTTGAGAAAAGCGAGAAGGGAATGGACAGAAGCAGGTGGTAGGGTATGACACCACTGATTAGCACAACTTTCAAGGGTGAGGAAGAAGAGTATGAAAATAATATCATCAATATCTATTTCATGAGATTTGTAGAAATGAAGAAAATCAGCAGTGTGCTCGGTTATGGACGTTCTGTCCTCACCGTCAAACTTTAACAAGGACAAGTGATAAAGAAGCTCATTGAGGATTGGTAACTAATTAAGGGAGAAGTGAGAGAAACACCCCAAGAGCATGAATTGAATATAATTCATTGGGTAAGAGATTCAACCCAGATGTATGGGCTCAGCTTGTCATTTGGCCCTCCTTCTGGTGCCAAAATGTTGACAGTGATGGACCCGCCAAAATTTAGGGGATCTCTCTGGAATGAAGTCCCAACTAGACCTCACACCATTTGGTGTAGGAGTCCCATCTAGTACGATGGCCCAGTTTCCATTATCTTAAAGATATGCCTTAGCTATTTCTTGTCAGCACGTGAGAGTGGTCAGCTTCATGTTTCAACAACAAGGTTCGTGTGCCTGGAGAGTGCTAGTGTTACATGTGTCAAGGTTCTTTCAGCATAGAGGGAGAGGGTGGGAGTGAGTCCCAATTCAGATGGGAAGAAGTCCCAACTCTATTAGGAACACACAACACAACAGAACATGCACAGCATCCACAGGAGCATTCCACACAGACGCAGAAGCCACAATGCACAAGGGAAGATAAAACGTACAACACTCAGCAGATGAGTCCGCATGAGTGCGATGATCATTATAGAAAGTTTATGTGAAATATCTGTCTGATGACCGGAGAGGTAACCAACACGGGCAGGACATCATTAATAACTCATACAAGACATTTTCATAAACATATGTATTAGAGAAACCGAAACAGTTCAATTTTTTAACACTGGTTAAAGCAACATGCATTACAAGTGTTCCAAGATAAGTCTTACAAACAGTTACAATACATGTGTGAAAATTTGTTGGCCTGTTAGCAAGCTTCTAAATTAACTGAAAGTTCTAGGACACATCGGTACACCATTACATCACTAACCCCATGGGTGGGGCATTAGAGCCACTACTCACTCCTCAAAGAAAATATTACAGACTCTCAAGGCAATGTTGGAGGAGCTAAGGTGAAAAGTCCTTTTGATGTAAAAATGAAGGGGTATTTATAGCCAAGGGTGAAACTGACCCTTGTGGTTGTTGGACTTCCCTCATGACTATTTGACTTCCATGAACTTTCAACTTTACATGATTCTTCATATGACGAGTGGGTCTCTTGGACTTCCACCTTACATTACATTTATTAATAGTATGGTCCATAGTAGAGATGTGGATGACATCACTCATGTCAAGACTGACATGAAAGTGTTGTAGCACTCGTGTTGTTGCTAGTGTGCATGTCAAGCTGCAGTGTTGCTGGGTGATGGATGTCCTCATGGTGTGTCACAGCATCACCCCCGCATGGCAAGATACATGGAGTCTTCGATGGTTGTTAGGGTTTCCTTGATCTTGCATTCGGATTTTGCCCCTTTCTTGTAGGTTGGTATGCTTGAAAAGTTCGTTTGTTCATGAAAAGTGAATTCTCATACATCCGTTCATCCATGAACACATCTTTGCATGTTCGTATGTCTGTCCCTCTATGAACACATCTTTGCATGATCACTTATTCGCGAGCACATCTCTTTGCATGCATTGTTTGTTCATCCATTCATGAACAGGTCCTCTGGCATGTACTCCCCTTGCTCATCCCATTCATCGTTGCACCATGTTTGCTTGTGTACCTATATCTGCAATCACTCATGATGAGATGACATAAAATCCATAAACCTCCTAGTCTACCATGATGCATGATCATTTTGGATGCAGGCGACTGGGAGAGATGACAAGGTTGTGAAAATGTGGAAGGCAAGCTTTGAGTTGGGATGTAGGCTCCAGGCCTTGCTGGTGAAAACTAGGCAAAAGTCACTGGGATATGGTGACAAGCAATCTGGACTAACAGTGAGTGTCTACGGGGTTTGGCTCAGCTAGCGGAAAAACCTGCACAATTTCTTGGAGTAGCAGTCTGGGCTGCAGGAAGGCTGGGCAAATAGGATCTGCGTAATTTTTTGAAAAAGTGGGTAGCGGGAGGCTGGCAACCAAAAATGTGCAATTCCTAGAGGGAACTGGCAGCTGGTTGATAGGACCTTCGTAGAAAAGAATGCACAATTCCTGGAGGGAACTGGCAGTTAGCTATTGGGAGCTTGGTAGCAAAAACTGCGCAATTCCTAGAGGGAACTTGTAGCTAGTTGTTGGTAGCTACTGGCGGGAAAAACTACGCTAATTCTAGGGGACTGGCCTACTGATCAACTTTGTGCAGTTTCTGAGCTGAGCGGACTATTGGGCAGCAGAGGGCTTACTCATGAAATCCGCATAGTTTCTCAAGTAAGCAGCCGACCGAATGACTCATGGGCTAGCTAGAAAAACTCCCCAATTTTCTGAGGGAGATAGGGACGGGCACTGGGTGTATATCTGGCCTCTCTATGAAATTTTCTCAATTAGCAGAGCGAGGATGGTCTACATCCTCTGCTCAATTTTTGAGGGGAGTCAGTCCCAGGGTGACTGTCAAGTCAAACTCTGTATTTGATGATCAAGAAGGTTCATTTATCAACTTACACGTAGCATAGTTTGAAATTACTTGTTTGGTGCTTCTACGCTATTTCGGGTGACATTCAATCGAGTAGATGGTGGGGTAAAGGTATGGTTGTCAGAGGGTGATCTAGTCATCAGAACTTCATCAAGATGACTAAGTGTGTGAGCGAGTGAAAAGGTACATATGTGAACTTGCAAACGCACACGTACCTAACTCGACGACGAGACGGCTCAAAACATATAGACACACATGCTCAATGTGACTAATTGATGGTCTGAGAGACAAGCGCGATGCTTGTGATTGATCGTCATGTTAGCTACCTATACCAATAGGTTTCATATTTCATTATTGGCAAATAAAGTTCCAAATATGCTCTGCTTTGGTGATACAAAGATCCCATATTTCCAAAAGGAGACAAGGTGTGTATATAGCTTCATGTTGATTAAGTTTTGATGGGTGGTCCAAAAGCCTAATCTGGATCATGCCATGTTTCAATTTTCTGTTGTAGAATAGAGAAAGAAGTCTGTCCAAACTGTTTAATCTTGGCAGACCAGTAGCTTAGGTAGAGAAATAAGGTTCCCAACTGCTTAATCTGGGACCTTGGAAGCAATAAGGGTAGTTCTGGATAGAAAATCAAAAGAAAAAGCCAAGAGAAAAGAAAAGGCAAATAAGGGTCTGCAAGTCTAAGTGCACCCTCCAAGAAGAAACAAAAAATGCTAGGCAGGTAGATGGGTAGGCAGATGGGGTTGCAGAAATGTCATTCCTTACAATTGAATGTGTGCTAACCTATTCACAAAGGAAAATCAATGGATTGAGAAGGTCTTCTTGCTCCATCATGTGTAGCAAAGCAAAGGAGCATGTCTAACTTCACATTTTCCCCTTTCACATTCATTACTAACATCCCTTCATCAGTTGAGATTCATGGAAGAATTTGAGGTTTTATGGTGGTTCTTATTCCTTTAAAAGCCACATTTCTTGTCTAAAAATCGTTTCATTTTGATCTACTCCCTAAGCTAAGTTATCTTCACATAAACTTAGTGATTTCACTCCTCATTCACCTTTTCCATCCATATTAACCCCTAACTTCTATTATCTAAATCCCCTATGTTACCCTTTCCCTACTATTATAACAATATGGCGTATAAACCCCAAGCATTGTATAAATATCCCTCCCCTTGGCATTATAGCCATATGTTCACTATCAGGGATTAAATTGACATCTGGTCAGTTTAAGAGCCCTAAGCCTTACCCCTCTTTCCCCTTTAGAAGTCATTTAACCCATTAAACCCTTCATTTGCTAAGAAACCTTGCGATAAACCCCTTTTTACCCCTAACCCGCTTCATTTGCAAAATACATATAAAAACCCACTTTTTCCATTTACCCAAAGTCTTAGCGCTATCCGCATTTTTATAAAAAAACATTGAAAAAACCATGTAAACCGCCAAATTCCCAAGGTTCCCGCCGGGCGCAAATCTCAAAAGATATATTATTTTAATCCCGCCCCCCATCCGTATCGTCTGGCCACCTCAACGATCCGTCGACCGTCGGATCGGGCCCTTTTCATCTGACGGCCCTCGTGCATTTCGGACCGGCCCCGACGTCCGAAAGATACCGTCCGAAATTTGTCAGAGGGTGACGTCAGGCCTCTGCCATGCGTCACCCCCACATCGTATCAGAGGCCCCTCTGACAATTTCGCTTTCGTATGGAAGGCGGTGCGATATGAAACCCCTAACCACTTTCGGTTTCGGTGAACCCGCCTGCCAGCGTCACCGCCACCGTCATCGCCACGTCGGCGCCCCCGTCCGCCTTTGCTCCACCTGTCTGCCACCTCACCATCCCCGTGGATCTCTCTTATGCCGCCACGTCACCCAATGACGTCATGCTGACGTCATCTGACCTTGACCCCACCTGATGACATCATGCTGACGTCACCAAAAAAGGCACCAGTGTTCCAAAAAATCCATATTTTGGCCAAAATTTCGCATTTTTTGCACTTTTTGCAAAAACGACTGTCGTTTTCTCTGCATGTTTTTCACGTCCAAACTCACGCCAACCTGCTGAATTCGACCTGGAGACCGCTGGCGCGCCATTTCCACCTGCATTCGTGACCATTGTTAACAGTTGCCAGGTATTTATCCCTGTAAATCCCTCCTGCGCCTCATTTTGTCTGTGAATCACCAAAAATAGCTTAAAATAGTGAAAAAACACATAATTCACCTGTGAATCCCCTGTGCCTAGTCCCCATTTGCACTGTAAGGTCGAAATTCACCAGCTGAGCTTTATATTATGAGAGTTTTCATAAAACTTACATTCCGTTCACGCAATCGTGGACTGGTAGCCTAAACTGCACCAATTTGTTGTGAAAAAGAGTTTAAAGCCAGGCATTTGTCTTATCCATACTTCGAGCAGTATTTCAATTGCTGTAATTAACCATTTATTCTCTGTTCATCAGTAATTCACCTTTCTTTTTAAAGAAAAACTCTTTGGTGTTGCTCTGCACAGTAACACCAGTTTATAAACAACAGAAATCCTAAAAGTAACCATGGATCCTCCAGTAGCACCTATATCCTTGAATGTTGCCCCTTTAAATGCTCCTCAGAGACAATTGGATTGGCAGCCATTAGCAGACCTGGATTATCAGATATCAGAAGAAATGCTAATGCACAGCAAGTTCCATATTCACTTGCTGAATGAGTTGAAAATTAAACATGAGGCTGGAACAGATGTATTGGGCATTTGGGATTCTTTCCTCCCTCTCTTCAAGCTCCCTCAGGTAAACCAGTTTCCTGACCTAATCCACCTATGTGCTGAATCCTACGACGCCACTCAAAGGGTTGTGATGGACCCTTCAGGCTCAGTTGTTTTCTATGTCACCCCTGAAGCCATCAGAGAGATGCTGCATTTCAAAACTGAGAAGAAATTAGTCTCTTTATCACTGGCTGATCTGATAAAGCAAGGAGCCAAATTGACAGATGCTCAGATCACCAAACTAAATCAGTTATACATAGGGTCTGACACCGTGAAGTACCCTCCCATTTCTCATGTTTACCTCAACCAATTGGGCAGGGACCTTGTAGATATGATCAGTCCCATTCTGGGCTATAATTCTATTGAGTTTGTTGATGAGACTGTGCTGGTGATGATGCTCATGTTTGCCCCTGGCAAGTCCCCAATCTGCTATGACTATGCCACCTACATATCTGACAAAATACATGAGCAACTAATGAACTTGGCAAGAGAAAGGGTGTTCAGATACACCTCTTACATCTATCACTTAATCTTGTATTATCAACATGAGAAATTTCACTTTTCTATGAAGAGAGTGGATGCACAAGGCAATCCAAGGTCAGTGGTTTATTGGTCCTCTGCCTTCCACTGCAGATCTAGCTCTCCATATACTTATTGTGAGTTTATAGACCTCTTCATTCACCCAGCCATGTCTCTGCTCATGAGCTCACCTCCTCCGAGACTAACTGATGAGATGCAGAGGATTCTTCAGCTGTCCAAGGCATACAGCATCGGGGATTGGTATTATTACTAACACCACATAGTCATTAGAATCTATGGGTGTGAGTTGCCCCCATGCAGATTGCCCAGATATGTGCCCATGAGATTGTTTGCCCTTGAATACTTCAGGCAGTTTGGGAACACTGATGTGCTACATTTCTCAGGCAAGGGCAGGAAGACACAGCTCAAGGTAAGAAACCAATTAGGCCACTTCATCTACAACAAAAGGGAGGAAGGTTGGCAAGAAGCAGACAGAATGCTAGAATCCCTTGGCCTACAGACCAGTTTCCTTTGGAAACCTTATGACCCCAATCACTTCATAACTTTAAGAAGGGTCAAATATAGGCTGGCCAGTTATGACCATGTAAGGTTGCCTCACATAGAAAAGTATGCAAATCAAATTAAGTGGAGGAGAGGAACCTTAGAGGAGGTTGCTACACAAGAAGAATTAAATCAAAGACCAGTTAGAAATGTCCAAAAGATGGCTGACTTGGAGCTTTGTGCACAGGTATTTGCTCTTCTAGGCACTCAAGTGGGAGCAGCTGCCTCATCCTCCACAGCACAACAGCAAACAGCCAAAGCTACTGATCAAACCTCTAGCAAAGGAAAAGAGAAAGAAATGGAGCCAGAGCAGCCACCTCAGGAAGAGGTGCACCATGAAGAGATGCAGCATGAGCAGGTACAGCAGCAGGAAATGCAGCAACAACAACAGGTACAGCAGCAACAAGAGGAGCAACAAGAAAATATATCACAGGCCCCAATTTCCACTCAGCAGCAGCCCCAACAAATTGTGCCTCCTAGGCAAGAGACAACAGTGGAGGCCTCAGTCCTCCAAACCCCACAAAAAGAAGACATAAGCAGGAAGAGGGACATAAAGACTCCCCTCACAACATCAACAACTCATGGGGAGAAAAGACATAGACTGAATCCCTTCTCAGAGGAAGAAATGCCTATAGGGCAATCTTTGGGCATGGGCCCACCTAGTATGGAGGCATCTGCAAGTTCCTTCCAGCAGGAACAAGAGAGGACAGTGGGAGGAGAAGTCAGCTCCTCAAGCCAGCAAAGAGGAGCTGAGGTTGGCATCAAGCAGCAATTCATTAACATAAAGAAGAGGAATGAGCCCATAAGAGTACATCTATACAATCATCTGTTGAAAATGGCCCCCACTAACCAGCAAAGACTAATGTCTGCATTTGATGTCCAGGAGGGCAAGATGATCATGAGCCATTTTATGCCAGCAGTGTTGCAGCCGCAATCAGCGGCAGAGTACATAAGGACCAACCTTGAGGTCCTTGCCAAGGACATCCACCCAATGGACAAAATCGAATTGCATAAGCAAACGGGTGAGATGGTGTATGCCTCCTTGGCAGATAAGACATTGGATAACTACAGGCTAGAAAATAGCCTAAATAATACAGCTGCCCAACTTGAGTTGGAGAGAGCATCCTCTCAAGCAAAGGACAACAGAATTAAAGCCTTGGAGGAGATAATCATAGAACTTGGGCATGATCCCAAGGACATCAAGGCTGTGCAGGCATTGTTGAAATTAAGAGATGCAGATATGGTAGCATTAAGAAAGATGGTGAAAGTCCCAGCAACCATTCACCCGCAAACTGAAGAAGTTGCCCAGCTGAGACATGACCAAGATGCATCAGCTTTGCTGGTGTCTTTATACAAACAGCTGATCCAGACACAAGAGAAGTTGGGAGAATCAGAGGCTACACAGGCAGCATTGCAAGCAGCATTACAGCAAAAGGAAGGAGGTCAAACACCTTAGCCTCCTCCAGAAATAATTAACCTTGAGGAAGCCCCTCCAACTACTGCTCCCCTTACTCAACAAACAGAACAGACAGCATCTTCTACCTCAGCGCCAGCACCAACAACAGAGCAGGCCCCAAGCCTGGACATGCAAAAGTTGAGAAATGAAATTCAGGCCCTGGAAGCCCAAATGACAAAACTAAATGAGGCCAGGGAGAATTTAGCCAAGGTAAATGAAAAATATGATAAATCAAAACAAAATGTGGCTGAGAAAGGAAGAGAGATAAAGGCTCTCAAAGAAAGGATAAAGGAGCTGGAGAAGGAGCTCACACTGGATAAAGTGGTGGCTGAGCTCAAGACAGTGATATGGGCCAATATTGGCCAATCTATCACTGATCAATGGCAATATATTGAGACAATTCATGAGCAGTTGGAGCTCATTGCAAAAGCACACAGGGAAATCCAAAGAGCTAGGGCATCTCTAGGCAATATGCCTGAGGTTGCCAATAGAATGATCAATGTGCTTAACAACAGAACGAGTGCTCAGTTAGCAACTATGGGAATCTCCAACAGGACTGAGACTATTTTGTTAATAAAGAGGGTCCTAACACTAAGAAGCCTGGTGCAGACACTAGAAAGAAGGACCCAGGACATGCAGACAGAGGTCAATAGATTCATGGACAAATTTGTGGCATTGCAAAACAGAGGTCTCCCTGGCTTACTGAACAGCGCAGGAAGGCTACTTACACATGAGCAGTATGCCAAGAGGGTCAACACGTTCGCCACAAATCAGATCACTGAAAGGCCCAGCACCTCAGAGGAAACAGGGCCAGCAACAGGACAAAGTCTCTACAACAGGGTAGAAAACTTATTTTTTATCATGGATGAGATCAAACATCTGTTTGAAGTGCCTCCCAACTTCTACAAATACACAGAGGCAGATGAGACATTAGAGGCAATTTTGAGACATCAATTGCCCACACAGGAATACTGGACCAAAATGATACAGTTGATATTATAAACCAGAGCCTGTAAATCAAATTTTCATTTAAATTCATAGGTGATCATGCATAGGAGAATTTGATAAAATCAGCATGCATGAAAAGGAAAAGGCTGGGCCAACTCAGCAGAACTAATCGGCCAATAAAACAAGATTGACAGCTACAGGTGACATGGCCAAAAAACTACAGCACGACAACCATAAAGGCACATTTTTCCAGAATTAAAGCAGAACGTTCAGACCAACTCAGTGGCCTCCAAAGGTCAAAATATCTTCTGACATACATAAAGAGCACTTATTCTGTATTCAATGATGTAATAACTTTCTTATCTACTATCTTGAAAAGTTGGTGAATGTATTCATTTCTAAAATGACTCAACGCTCCAGATATTTTGTATAACCGATTGTATATATTCCCCCCTCGCATAATCTTGCAGGGGTTGTTGTTGATTTCTCTTCCAGATTTCTTGTGTTGTAAACTTCCAGATTATTAATACAAAAGTGATGGAATTTCCAAAGCTCTGCGTTGTTTGATGCATTGTGGTGTTTAGCTGAATGTTACAGGATTCCTGCGTACTTCATGAATCAATAAGTTCTCTTCAAACTCTTTGTTATGTGTTTTGTCATCTTCTCATAGCTCATTCATGTTTTGTGTTTTACAATTAATAGCAAGGAAAAAGAATAGTTCTAGGATTTAATCACAGATTACCCTGGACTCAATCTATGCTATTATAAATGTTTTCTTCAGTTACAGTTATAAAGGTGTAATTCTTAATTGCTGCACCTCTACACTATATCTTTCACAGCGATTATTGTTTCAGGAAATTCAAGTCTGCTTCTTGTGCAATATATCTCTTTCTCACACTCCCAACCTAGTGGAAAATTCTCAATTGCTTTCCACTGGTTAATACACACTCCACCATCACAATTCCAAATTTGTTTCATGAAGTATTTAAATGGCCCTGTAATTTCAGCAACTCAACTCAATATTTCAGACAACCTATAGCCACAGACTCCATTGCCCAATGGACTAATACTGCCTGAAAACTTACACCTTAGATACAGAAGACATCCCTCAACCAAAACATAAAACAAAACCCTGAACATTATAGCTAGCCTAAAATACTATCAAAACATAGACAAATCATAAAGAGAGAGCCCTCTCTGATTACAGTTTGGCTAGAAACTGTAATCCAAAGATTGGTTAGTGGTTACCCCGGTCGTATTCCCTTGGGAGTCAAAGGGAACAACCTGGGTGTTAACATAATTGGTGACTCAACTGGGGACCTCCTCAGGATTTTCTAATTTCTGCATATTTCTTGAAGTTGCTTCAGTCACTTTTTGAGCTAGCTTTAAGATATACGCAGTAACTCCAAAATCTTGTCTGGCCCTTGTAGACACAAAAATATTCCAAAAAACATACTGAAACACAGTTCAGAAGCTGGCTCCCAAGAAGAATCCACGATATACAAGGTCAAATCCTGACCCAAATCCACCAGCTGTTTTTGAAAATCCTAATACAATCCCTAAGATCATTAGGAAGCAGCAGGGACAGGAAACTCTTGCTGATTCAAGTCCTGAGACAGCTCATCCAAACCCTGTTCCAACTCCAATCAAGGTTCTATTTCGGTCTACCCTTGATTCCCCCAGTTCACCATCCACATCTCAAAGCCCTCCTTTCACACCTTCATCCACTGCACATATTCCCTTGACCAACAATCTAGCTTCTACCGTTCCCATCACCCCTGTACTACCAATTGTCCCTGTTATCCCGTTTATCCCTGTCAATCCTATAAACCTTGCAAATATGGCCAATAGGTATGCACCCCTGCAGTTACCTGCCAATGCTCCAGCTCTACCTCAGGACTATCAATCCAAGATCTCATATTTTGACTCCACTGGCCCTTTCACAGCAATTCAGCATGCCAAAAGGATGCAAGACCACTTTGAGAACTATGAAATAGATGATGACAGTGTGAGAATGAGAATCTTTGTTCAGAGCCTCACAGGGGATGCAAGAACTTGGTTTAGATCACTGGCTGCAAATACCATCAGAACTCCTGATGACCTTTATCAAGCCTTTACTAATAGATGGGAGAAGAAGAAAGATCCCCTGCACATACTTGGTGAATATGACAAAATCAAACGAGGTCCTCAAGAGACCGTTTTGGAGTATTGTGCAAGATTCAATAATGTATATAACGCAATACCACGGAATTTAAGACCTCCCCCTGATTTAGCCTTGGACAAATTTCCTGAAGGTTTTGACCCTGATATGGCATATCAGTTGAAGGAAAGAGCTCCTGAAACCCTTGAAGATGCCCAAAAGGTTGCTATTATAGTAGAGGCTAACCTGATTGCCAAAAGAAACAGGGCAAGATTGGAAAAGAGAACCACTTTTAAAGAAGAACCCTCAGCCTTTGATCAAAAATTGGATGCAATACTCACTGGTATGAAGAGATTGGGTGATAGAGTAGAATCAGTTGAGAGAAAGTCATCATGGGAAGCACCACAAAGTAACCCTATCAGGAATCCAAATTTTAGGAGAAATCAAAACCCAAACACTAGCAAAACCGGTTCTGATCCAGACATAAGGCCTCCTTTCCAGGAAAACTATACTGAGGCATCCACTTCAAATGAGAAAACAGATGACACCCAAATTAACCTAATGGGCCTGAATGATGAGCAGCAAGTTTTCTTGAGTCAAGAGGATCATAAAGATGATGACATTCAGCAATTCCAAACCAGGTCAGGTGAGTCATTTGACTTTAAACAAGGATATGACACAACTGTTTATGAAGTTCATAAACAATATAAGCTAAGAAGCAGAACTATAAATGTGACACAGCCTGACAAGACAAAGGACACTACACAGCATAAGAAATCTATTATCACAGAACCAAGTGACAAAACTGGTCCAATTACAGATGAGGTAATAGTTGAGGAAATAGCTGAAACTTCTCCCTCAAAACAGCAACCAGTAGATTCATCACCCTTGCAGCCCAATCCATGTAACACTCCGCAAGAGATGAGTAAGAAGGACAAGCCGCAAGACCGAGATAAGAATCAAGAAGAAGACTTAGTGAACAAGGAAAAGACTGTCATCCACAACCCCAAAATCCAATATGAAAAACCCTTTGACTTAGAAGCTGAAATTGGCAAACTAAAAGTAGCTATTCCTCTTTCAGAACTAGCCAAGCATGACATTTATAGACAACAAATCAAGAATTCCCTGCAAATTACTTGTAATAAAGATAATGTCAATGTGTTGGATGACACCCCAGAATTACTGTTCGGTCCAGAAGTTGATGGAAAAACAGCAGTCACAGGTATCTTACCTTTCTATGTCAGCCTACATGTTCATGACAAGATACTACACAACGCAATGTTTGACTCAGGGGCCTCTCACAACTTGATGCCTAAATCAATCATGGAAAGATTGAATCTAGATATTACAAGACCATACAAGGACTTATTGTCATTTGACTCCAGCCAAGTTAAGTGTTTAGGTCTGATAAAAGATCTATGTGTGTCCCTAGTTCAGTACCCAAATAAAACAATTCTAATGGACGTTGTAGTTGCTGATATCCCACCCAAATATGGGATGCTGTTATCAAGGTCATGGGGGGCTAAACTCCAAGGTTCCCTACAACTAGACATGTCATATGCAACCATCTCAGTCTTTGGTCAACCCAAGAGGTTATATAGAGAATCACTTATGAAATACATGGTCAGCAGTGAAGAAAAACCTGAAAACTTTCCCATATATGTTTTCCATTCTGATATAGACTCATATATCCTCTTCAACGATAATTCAGGTCTTACAGATGATGAAGAAACCAAGACACATAAACAATATCAAGACATTAATGAAGAAGCTGCTGCTCTAGAAGTAAAGCTGATCCAATCAACCAATGAGACTGTCCTAAAAGACAAACTAAATGAAGAACCAGAACTTCAACTCACAAACCCAGATCACAGAGAAGTTATTAAGCCTCCCCTAGAACAAGAAGTCCTATGGTTCCTTGAATTTGATGGGTCAGTCAACAAATTAGGGGCAGGAGCTGGGGTTTGGATACATAACAAGCAGAACAATCATGCAGAAGGTCGAGCCTATAGACTAAATTTCAGATGCACTAATAACATGGCAGAATATGAAGCTCTCTTGCTAGGCCTTAAGCTAGTAAAATCCTTACAAGCCATAAAAGTTTCAATTATGGGAGATTCAGACTTGATTATCCAACAAGTAAAGGGAAATTTTGTTACTAATGATAAAAGACTGAGATCTTATAGATCTGCTGCTGCTGAACTACTACAGTCCTTCACTGAATTTCAAATTACCAAGATTCCCAGGACCCATAACCTGCATGCTCATAGCTTGGCCACATTTGCAAGCACCTGCAAGTTACCTTTTGAGCCCCACCATTGCTTTACAGCTGAGGTAAAACACAGACCTTCTGTCCCAAACAATGTCAAAGACTGGCAAGTATTTGAAGATGATGCACAAATAAATAATTTCCTGACCCTGCAACAAGAATTTGCAGGACTAAATATTGACACTGAGAGAGCAAGTCAATCACAAATACTTGAGAGAGCAAGTCAATCACAAATACTTGAAAGAGCAAGTCAATCACAAATACAGAGTGAACAGAATAACAAGCCACTATCACCCAAGACAACTCACCAAATACTACATCCAACAATTTTCAACAAAGACAATATACAAGAAATTCAACAAATCAGTTGTGAAGAAGTGGCTAATGCTGAGGCTGAAGTAATACAATTGAAAGACAATTTTCTTCCAACAGGCCTAACTCCACAAGAGGATATTTTTTATTCAAATGATGTCCCTAGAAAACCAAAAATGCAGCCCCTTAACTCTGCCATTGAAGAATGCAACATTGGAACCATTGAAAAGCCCAAGATAATAAAATTGTCTGCTTCCCTACCCCCTAATCAGAAGCCCAAATACATTGACCTTTTCAAAGAGTTTCAAGATGTTTTTGCATGGAGTTATGAGGACTTAAAATCCTATGACACCTCTGTTATCCAACATACCATCCCTCTCAAACCAAACCAAAAGCCATTTAAGCAAAAATTGAGAAGAATAAACCCCATGCTTCTCCCTACAATTGAGAAAGAGGTGCAAAAAATGTTTAAAGCTGGTATCATAGCACCAATCAGGTTTTCTGATTGGATCTCAAATCTGGTGCCCACAAGAAAGAAAACTGGTGAAATAAGACTTTGTGTTGATCTTAGAAATCTAAACCAAGTGTCCCTCAAAGATAACTATCTCTTACCTAAGATGGATCACATTCTCCAAAGAGTGGTAGGAGCATCAAGGATCTCATTACTTGATGGATTCTCAGGCTTTAATCAAATCCTAGTACACCCTGATGATCAAGACAAAACTACATTCACAACCCCCTGGGGAACGTTCAAATATGTAAAAATGCCTTTTGGATTGAAAAATGCAGGGGCAACATTTCAAAGAGCAATGGATATCGCTTTTGCTAAAGAGATTCACGACTTCCTTGTCATTTATTTGGATGACCTCACACCTTTCTCGAAATCAGACCAAGAACACTTGAAGCACTTGAGGCAGATTTTCTTAACATGTAGGAAATATGGAATTTCCTTGAATCCCAAGAAGTCTCTATTTGGTTTGGAAGAAGGCAAGCTGTTAGGACATATCATTTCAAAGGATGGCATCAGAATTGACCCAGACCGGATACAAGCTATCCTACAAATGCCCCACCCAAGAAACATCAAAGAACTGCAGGCTTTCTTAGGGAAGATCAATTTCTTAAGAAGGTTTATCCCAAACTTAGCAGAGTTGATCAGATTACTAAATAACATGCTAAAGAAGGATTCAAAAGTGAAATGGACAGTAGAAGCAAATCAAACCTTTGAAGGTATAAAGTTGGCCCTTACCCAAACCCCAGTCTTAACAAATCCTCAATTTGACAGAGAATTTATCATTTTCTCTTTTGCCTCCCAGCATACTATTGCTGCTGTTTTATTACAAAAAGATGACCAAGGAAACGAGAAACCCATTGCTTTCTTTAGTAGAGCTCTTAGAGATGCGCCTCTGAAATATCAAATTATGGAGAAACAAGCTTATGCTTTGGTCAAGGCCATTAAAGACTTTAGGATTTACATCCTTTATTCCCATGTTATAGCTTATGTGCCAAGTCCCATTGTAAAAGACATTCTCACTCAAGAAAACTTAGAGGGTAAAAGAGGAAAATGGATTGCCAACATCTTGGAATTTGATATTGAGATAAAACCAACAAAACTAATAAAAGGGCAAGGTTTGGCCAAACTAATGACAGAAGCAAACTTCCAAGCCTTAGACATAAACCAGCTGGACAATGAATCGGAGCTGGCGACTCCAAAGATCAATGTAGCCTTTGAACAATCCCCTTGGTACTCTGATATATGTTATGTATTACAAAACCTGTGTGCTCCACCAGGATTGTCCAGAACTAAGTGTAGGTTCCTAAAAATGAAAGCTTCAAGATTTTGTGTCATGGATGGAAATTTGCTTTGGAAAAACCATGAGGGTATATTGTTAAACTGCCTGATTGAAAATGAAGCTAATAATATCACCAAAGAATTTCATGCAGGTGACTGTGGTGGACACTTGTATTGGAAGTCCACTGTCGATAAGATACTAAGGGCTGGTTACTATTGGCCCACTGTTTTCTCTGATGTCAAGAAATTTACCACCTCCTGTCATAAATGTCAAGTGTTTGAGGAAAAGAGAAAGTTACTGCCACTTCCTTTGAGGCCTATTGCAACAGAGAGACCTTTTCAACAATGGGGCTTGGATTTCATTGGGGAAATTCATCCCTCATCTTCAGGCCAGCATAGATGGATTCTAACAGCTACAGACTACTTTACTAAATGGATTGAAGCTATTCCATGTAGACAGGCCAATGATTCCACAATCATTCAGTTTCTTGAGACCAATATTCTTTCTAGATTTGGCTGTCCTGACAAAATAATAACAGACAATGTTGCTGCCTTCAGATCTAAGAAGATGGTGAATTTCTGCCACAAATTTCACATTACCTTGGGCCATTCTACTGCATACTATCCCCAAGGAAATGGCCTTCCTGAATCATCAAACAAAAGCCTTGTGAACATCATAAAGAAGGTATTGGAAGAAAATAGGAAGAATTGGCATAAGAAGCTTGTGAATGCCTTATGGGCAGACAAACTAACAACCAAAAGATCAATTGGGATCAGCCCATATGAGTTAGTTTATGGATTAGAAGCCAAATTTCCTTCATCACTAGGGGTCCCTGTTATGAAGCTACTTCAAGAAAGTCAAGCTGAGCCAAATGATATGCAAAGAAGGATCAATCAAATAATATGTTTGCAGCAAACTAGAGATCAAGTTTACAACAGAGTTCAAGTTTTACAAGAAAAATTAAAAAAAGCTTTTGATAGAAGGACTAAGGCAGAAGATTTCAATATTGGAGACAAAGTCCTCAAGTGGGATTCAAGAAGGGAAGACAAAGGAAAACATGGAAAATTTGATTCCCTTTGGAGAGGACCATTTGCTGTCCAAGCAGTACAAGGAAACAATACTTACTTCCTTAAAAGTCTTGATGAAGCTGATTTGGATGAAGGTCCTGTAAATGGCAGGATGTTGAAGCACTATTTTGACTGCCATCCATGAGTACAGCTTAAGTTTCCCTTGTACATATCCAGGTGTATATATTACTTTCTGTTGACATGTAAAATGCAGTTTCTCAAGTTTTTTAAGTTATCAGCAAAAGCCAAATAAGTATAAAGTTCTACCAAGATGGGAAGAGTACAATTTAGCATGTCAAAGCAGCATACTTCAAGTTTTGGTAAAAGCAGTCAAGGACCAAGGCATTCTGACCTGCTGTTCTTGGCCTTTCAAATGGAAAAGCCATCCGCATGTGGAGCCACTGTTAGCTATCTATACCAATAGGTTTCATATTTCATGATTGGCAAAGAAAGTTCCAAATATGCTCTACTTTGGTGATACAAAGATCCCATATTTCCAAAAGGAGACAAGGTGTGTATATAGCTTCATGTTGATTAAGTTTGGATGGGTGGTCCAAAAGCCTAATCTGGATCATGCCATGTTTCAATTTTCTGTTGTAGAATAGAGAAAGAAGTCTGTCGAAACTGTTTAATCTTGACAGACCAGTAGCTTAGGTAGAGAAATAAGGTTCCCAACTGCTTAATCTGGGACCTTGGAAGCAATAAGGGTAGTTCTGGATAGAAAATCAAAAGAAAAAGCCAAGAGAAAAGAAAAGGCAAATAAGGGTCTGCAAGTCTAAGTGCACCCTCCAAGAAGAAACAAAAAATGCTAGGCAAGTAGATGGGTAGGTAGATGGGGTTGCAAAAATGTCATTCCTTACAATTGAATGTGTGCTAACCTATTCACAAAGGAAAATCAATGGATTGAGAAGGTCTTCTTGCTCCATCATGTGCAGCAAAGCAAAGGAGCATGTCTAACTTCACATTTTCCCCTTTCACATTCATTACTAACATCCCTTCATCAGTTGAGATTCATGGAAGAATTTGAGGTTTTATGGTGGTTCTTATTCCTTTAAAAGCCACATTTCTTGTCTAAAAATCGTTTCATTTTGATCTACTCCCTAAGCTAAGTTATCTTCACATAAACTTAGTGATTTCACTCTTCATTCACCTTTTCCATCCATATTAACCCCTAACTTCTATTATCTAAATCCCCTATGTTACCCTTTCCCTACTATTATAACACTATGGCGTATAAACCCCAAGCATTGTATAAATATCCCTCCCCTTGGCATTATAGCCATATGTTCACTATCAGGGATTAAATTGACATCTGGTCAGTTTAAGAGCCCTAAGCCTTACCCCTCTTTCCCCTTCAGAAGTCATTTAACCCATTAAACCCTTCATTTTCTAAGAAACCTTGCGATAAACCCCTTTTTACCCCTAACCCGTTTCATTTGAAAAATACATATAAAAACCCACTTTTTCCATTTACCCAAAGTCTTAGCGCTATCCGCATTTTTATAAAAAAACATTGAAAAAACCATGTAAACTGCCAAATTACCAAGGTTCCCGCCGGGCGCAAATCTCAAAAGATATATTATTTTAATCCCGCCCCCCATCTGTATCGTCCGGCCACCTCAACGATCCGTCGACTGTCGGATCGGGCCCTTTTCATCCGACGGCCCTCGTGCATTTCAGACCGGCCCCGGCGTCCGAAAGATACCGTCCGAAATTTGTCAGAGGGTGACGTTAGGCCTCTGCCATGCGTCACCCCCACATCGTATCGGAGGCCCCTCTGACAATTCCGCTTCTGTATGGAAGGCGGTGCGATATGAAACCGCTAACCACTTCCGGTTTCGGTGAACCCACCTGCCAGCGTCACCGCCAGCGTCATCGCCGCGTCGGCGCCCCCGTCCGCCTTTGCTCCACCTGTCTGCCACCTCACCATCCCCGTGGATCTCTCTTATGCCGCCACGTCACCCGATGACGTCATGCTGACGTCATCCGACCTTGACCCCACCTGATGACGTCATGCTGACGTCACCAAAAAAGGCGCCAATGTTCCAAAAAATCCATATTTTGGCCAAAATTTCGCGTTTTTTGCACTTTTTGCAAAAACAGCTGTCGTTTTCTCTGCATGTTTTTCACGTCCAAACTCACGCCAACCTGCTGAATTCGACCTGGAGACCGCTGGCGTGCCATTTCCACCTGCATTCGTGACCATTGTTAACAGTTGCCAGGTATTTATCCCTGTAAATCCCTCCTGCGCCTCGTTTTGTCTGTGAATCGCCAAAAATAGCTTAAAACTGTGAAAAAACACATAATTCACCGGCGAATCCCCTGTGCCTAGTCCCCATTTGCACTGTAAGGTCGAAATTCACGAGCTGAGCTTTATATTACCAGAGTTTTCATAAAACTTACATTCTGTTCGCACAATCGTGGACTGGTAGCCTAAACTGCACCAATTTGCTGTGAAAAAGAGTTTAAAGCCAGGCATTTGTCTTATCCATACTTCGAGCAGTATTTCAATTGTTGTAATTAACCATTTATTCTCTGTTCATCAGTAATTCACCTTTCTTTTTAAAGAAAAACTCTTTGGTGTTGCTCTGCACAGTAACACCAGTTTATAAACAACAGAAATCCTAAAAGTAACCATGGATCCTCCAGTAGCACCTGTAGCCTTGAATGTTTCCCCTTTAAATGCTCCTCAGAGACAATTGGATTGGCAGCCATTAGCAGACCTGGATTATCAGATATCAGAAGAAATGCTAATGCACAGCAAGTTCCACATTCACTTGCTGAATGAGTTGAAAATTAAACATGAGGCTGGAACAGATGTATTGGGCATTTGGGATTCTTTCCTCCCTCTCTTCAAGCTCCCTCACGTCAACCAGTTTCCTGACCTAATCCACCTATGTGCTGAATCCTACGACGCCACTCAAAGGGTTGTGATGGACCCTTCAGGCTCAGTTGTTTTCTATGTCACCCCTGAAGCCATCAGAGAGATGCTGCATTTCAAAACTGAGAAGAAATTAGTCCCTTTATCACTGGCTGATCTGATAAAGCAAGGAGCCAAATTGACAGATGCTCAGATCACCAAACTAAATCAGTTATACATAGGGTCTGACACCGTGAAGTACCCTCCCATTTCTCATGTTTAACTCAACCAATTGGGTAGGGACCTTGTAGATATGATCAGTCCCATTCTGGGCTATAATTCTATTGAGTTTGTTGATGAGACTGTGCTGGTGATGATGCTCATGTCTGCCCCTGGCAAGTCCCCAATCTGCTATGACTATGCCACCTACATATCTGACAAAATACATGAGCAACTAATGAACTTGGCAAGAGAAAGGGTGTTCAGATACACCTCTTACATCTATCACTTAATCTTGTATTATCAACATGAGAAATTTCACTTTTCTATGAAGAGAGTGGATGCACAAGGCAATCCAAGGTCAGTGGTTTATTGGTCCTCTGCCTTCCACTGCAGATCTAGCTCTCCATATACTTATTGTGAGTTTATAGACCTCTTCATTCACCCAGCCATGTCTCTGCTCATGAGCTCACCTCCTCCGAGACTGATTGATGAGATGCAGAGGATTCTTCAGCTGTCCAAGGCATACAACATCGGGGATTGGTATTATTACCAACACCACACAGTCATTAGAATCTATGGGTGTGAGTTGCCCCCATACAGATTGCCCAGATATGTGCCCATCAGATTGTTTTCCCTTGAATACTTCAGGCAGTTTGGGAACGATGATGTGCTACATTTCTCAGGCAAGGGCATGAAGGCACAGCTCAAGGTAAGAAACCAATTAGGCCACTTCATCTACAACAAAAGGGAGGAAGGTTGGCAAGAAGCAGACAGAATGCTAGAATCCCTTGGCCTACAGACCAGTTTCCTTTGGAAACCTTATGACCCCAATCACTTCATAACTTTAAGAAGGGTCAAATATAGGCTGGCCAGTTATGACCATGTAAGGTTGCCTCACATAGGAAAGTATGCAAATCAAATTAAGTGGAGGAGAGGAACCTTAGAGGAGGCTGCTACACAAGAAGAATTAAATCAAAGAGCAGTTAGAAATGTCCAAAAGGTGGCTGACTTGGAGCTTTGTGCACAGGTATTTGCTCTTCCAGGCACTCAAGTGGGAGCAGCTGCCTCATCCTCCATAGCACAGCAGCAAACAGCCAAAGCTACTGATCAAACCTCCAGCAAAGGCAAAGAGAAAGAAATGGAGCCAGAGCAGCCACCTCAGGAAGAGGTGCACCATGAAGAGATGCAGCATGAGCAGGCACAACAGCAAGAAATGCAGCAACAACAATAGGTACAGCAGCAACAAGAGGAGAAGCAAGAAAAGGAGAAATCGGGGTATCAAGAAAATATATCACAGGCCCCAAATATATCAAATATAGGCTGGCCAGTTATGACCATGTAAGGTTGCCTCACATAGAAAAGTATGCAAATCAAATTAAGTGGAGGAGAGGAACCTTAGAGGAGGCTGCTACACAAGAAGAATTAAATCAAAGAGCAGTTAGAAATGTCCAAAAGATGGCTGACTTGGAGCTTTGTGCACAGGTATTTTCTCTTCCAGGCACTCAAGTGGGAGCAGCTGCCTAACCCTCCACAGCACAGTAGCAAACAGCCAAAGCTACTGATCAAACCTCCAGCAAAGGCAAAGAGAAAGAAATGGAGCCAGAGAAGCCACCTCAGGAAGAGGTGCACCATGAAGAGATGCAGCATGAGCAGGCACAACAGCAGGAAATGCGACAACAACAACAGGTACAGCAGCAACAAGAGGAGCAGCAAGAAAAGGAGAAATAGGGGCAGCAAGAAAATATATCACAGGCCCCAATTTCCACTCAGCAGCAGCCCCAACAAATTGTGCGTCCTAGGCAAGAGACAAGAGTGGAGGCCTCAGTCCTCCAAGCCCCAGAAAAAGAAGACATAAGTAGGAAGAGGGACAAAGAGACTCCCCTCACAACATCAACAACTCATGGGGAGAAAAGACATAGACTGAATCCCTTCTCAGAGGAAGAAATGCCTATAGGGCAATCTTTGGGAATGGGCCCACCTAGTATGGAAGCATCTGCAAGTTCCTTCCAGCAGGAACAAGAGAGGACAGTGGGAGGAGAAGTCAGCTCCTCAAGCCAGCAAAGAGGAGCTGAGGTGGGCATCAAGCAGCAATTCATTGACATAAAGAAGAGGAATGAGCCCATAAGAGTACAGCTATACAATCATCCGTTGAAAATGGCCCCTACTAACCAGCAAATACTAATGTCTGCATTTGATGTCCAGGAGGGCAAGATGATCATGACCCATTTTATGCCAGCAGTGTTGCAGCCGCAATCAGCAGCAGATTACATAAGGACCAACCTTGAGGTCCTTGCCAAGGACATCCACCCAATGGACAAAATCGAATTGCATAAGCAAACGGGTGAGATGGTGTATGCATCCTTGGCAGATAAGACATTGGATAACTACAGGCTAGAAAATAGCCTAAATAATACAACTGCCCAACTTGAGTTGGAGAGAGCATCCTCTCAAGCAAAGGACAACAGAATTAAAGCCTTGGAGGAGATAATCATAGAACTTGGGCATGATCCCAAGGACATCAAGGCTGTGTAGGCATTGTTGAAATTAAGAGATGCAGATATGGCAGCATTAAGAAAGATGGTGAAAGTCCCAACAACCATTCACCCGCAAACTGAAGAAGTTGCCCAACTGAGACATGACCAAGATGCATCAGCTTTGCTGGTGTCTTTATACAAACAGCTGATCCAGACACAAGAGAAGTTGGGAGAATCAGAGGCTGCACAGGCAGCATTGCAAGCAGCATTATAGCAAAAGGAAGGAGATCAAACACCTCAGCCTCCTCCAGAAATAATTAACCTTGAGGAAGCCCCTCCAACTACTGCTCCCCTTACTCAACAAACAGAACAGGCAGCACCTTCTACCTCAGCGCCAGCACCAACAACAGAGCAGGCCCCAAGCCTGGACATGCAAAAGCTGAGAAATGAAATTCAGACCCTGGAAGCCCAAATGACAGAACTAAATGAGGCCAGGGAGAATTTAGCCAAGGTAAATGAAAAATATGATAAATCAAAACAAAATGTGGCTGAGAAAGGAAGAGAGATAAAGGCTCTCAAAGAAAGGATAAAGGAGCTGGAGAAGGAGCTCACACTGGATAAAGTAGTGGCTGAGCTCAAGACAGTGCTATGGGCCAATATTGGCCAATCTATCACTGATCAATGGCAATATATTGAGACAATTCATGAGCAGTTGGAGCTCATTGCAAAAGCACACAGGGAAATCCAAAGAGCTAGGGCATCTCTAGGCAATATGCCTGAGGTTGCCAATAGAATGATCAATGTGCTTAACAACAGAACGAGTGCTCAGTTAGCAACTATGGGAATCTCCAACAGGACTGAGACTATTTTGTTAATAAAGAGGGTTCTAACACTAAGAAGCCTGGTGCAGACACTAGAAAGAAGGACCCAAGACATGCAGACAGAGGTCAATAGATTCATGGACAAATTTGTGGCATTGCAAAACAGAGGTCTCCCTGGCTTACTGAACAGCGCATGAAGGCTACTTACACATGAGCAGTATGCCAAGAGGGTCAACACGTTCGCCACAAATCAGATCACTGAAATGCCCAGCACCTCAAAGGAAACAGGGCCAGCAACAGGACAAAGTCTCTACAACAGGGTAGAAAACTTATTTTTTATCATGGATGAGATCAAACATCTGTTTGAAGTGCCTCCCAACTTCTACAAATACACAGAGGCAGATGAGACATTAGAGGCAATTTTGAGACATCAATTGCCCACACAGGAATACTGGACCAAAATGATACAGTTGATATTATAAACCAGATCCTGTAAATCAAATTTTCATTTAAATTCATAGGTGATCATGCACAGGAGAATTTGATAAAATCAGCATGCATGAAAAGGAAAAGGCTGGGCCAACTCAGCAGAACTAATCGGCCAATAAAACAAGATTGACAGCTACAGGTGACAGGGCCAAGAAACTACAGCACGACAGCCATAAAGGCACATTTTTCCAGAATTAAAGCAGAACGTTCAGACCTACTCAGTGGCCTCCAAAGGTCAAAATATCTTCTGACATACATAAAGAGCACTTATTCTGTATTCAATGATGTAATAACTTTCTTATCTACTATCTTGAAAAGTTGGTGAACGTATTCATTTCTAAAATGACTCAACGCTCCAGATATTTTGTATAACCGATTGTATATATTCCCCCCTCGCATAATCTTGCAGGGGTTGTTGTTGATTTCTCTTCCAGATTTCTTGTGTTGTAAACTTCCAGATTATTAATACAAAAGTGATGGAATTTCCAAAGCTCTGCGTTGTTTGATGCATTGTGGTGTTTAGCTGAATGTTACAGGATTCCTGCGTACTTCATGAATCAATAAGTTCTCTTCAAACTCTTTGTTATGTGTTTTGTCATCTTCTCATAGCTCATTCATGTTCTGTGTTTTACAATTAATAGCAAGGAAAAAGAATAGTTCTAGGATTTAATCATAGATTACCCTGGACTCAATCTATGCTATTATAAATGTTTTCTTCAGTTACAGTTATAAAGGTGTAATTCTTAATTGCTGCACCTCTACACTATATCTTTCACAGTGATTATTGTTTCAGGAAATTCAAGTCTGCTTCCTGTGCAATATATCTCTTTCTCACACTCCCAGCCTAGTGGAAAATTCTCAATTGCTTTCCACTGGTTAATACACACTCCACCATCACAATTCCAAATTTGTTTCATGAAGTATTTAAATGGCCCTGTAATTTCAGCAACTCAACTCAATATTTCAGACAACCTGTAGCCACAGACTCCATTGCCCAATGGACTAATACTTCCTGAAAACTTACACCTTAGATACAGAAGACATCCCTCAACCAAAACATAAAACAAAACCCTGAACATTATAGCTAGCCTAAAATACTATCAAAACAGAGACAAATCATAAAGAGAGAGCCCTCTATGATTACAGTTTGGCTAGAAACTGTAATCCAAAGATTGGTTAGTGGTTACCTCGGCCGTATTCCCTTGAGAGTCAAAGGGAACAACCTGGGTGTTAACACGTCGGACGACCACGATGACAATTGCGCAACAGTGTATATGACCTCATGTGTGAGCACAAAAGATGTTTACATAGTGAACACAACATGTAGACATGAAGTGAAGACCTTGTCTATGGGCAGAACATGGTCGCAAGCATGACATTAATATCAACATGCAAAATTATTTTGTCCAACAATCAAGCAAGGTGGGAGCAAAGACTCACGTGAGCTCATGGAGTGATCTCGAGTGTGTGCAGACATCAAGTAAAAATCTCAATGGAGGCTCCGAAATTGGATGCGGACCAAAATAGTGGAGGTTTTTGTAGCTGCTACAACACCTTCCCAGGAAATTTTTCAGTTAGGAAATATGCCCACGTTTCGTTATTTCATCCCAAATCATGGACAATAAGAATTTTAATGAGACTATAATGACATAAATTGTTCTCATGTTTCTTGGAGGTCAACTGGACACTTCTAGCAACCTTATGCAAACTTTGATGAAATAAGAAATGAAAACTAACGTAGTTCCCATCTGTTAAATTAAGAAGGATTCTAATGTGGTATAGGAATATGAATGAATGCCTTCCCTCATAGGTTATGAATCTTTATGGCATGGTGAGGAGTGGCCACCATTCTTCTTCAATGCAGCTCCTAACAACACCCTTAGACCAATTGATTGATTTGTACGCTAGTTTGAGGAATTTTGAGCATTCTTCCCAGTCGAGTTGGCCACCTTTGAAATACCTTTTTCTAGCCACAGGTAACCCTTTCACCTTACTTATCAGTAACTATGTGAATTTTATCTTCAAATTTCCAACATTCATTGTCTTCCCATCAAAACTTTATGAAAATGCCATAGTGACTTTATCATTGTGTGCTTGAAATTTCTTAATAAAGTCAATCTACCCCTTCTTCTCAAACCTGGTTTTACAAGCTGCATACTCAAGGCTAGCATGAAATTGAGCAAAAGTGGGCTCATGTCTATCGGCCCCCATGTTGGTGATGCAAACAATGTTAAATCCAAGGGGAAAGTTGGGAAATCACAAGATAATCATTAAGGTGCTACGAAACTTGACAACGATGTGTAATCAGAGATAAACAATCATTCATTCAAGGTTTCAAATAAACTATGGGAGTAATTAGGAAGGGCACCCATGTTTTCAGATGATGACATGAACTAGGCAAATTTTACAATGATGGTGAAAGTATCAAGGCATATATATCATGATAGAAGGATAATAAGTATAATGTTTTATCAGATAAGAAACTATAGATTACTGACGATAGGGAATTTTGATGTCATGAAGGAAGAGCATATGAAATCATGATAACACATAATTCAAATGAATGGAGGATAAGACCAACAATTAGACTCTATTACTCACATTCCTTTCATTATTCGAAGTAAATGAAAGCTTGTCCATACCTTTGTTTCACTGTGTAATGATGGCTATAGGTTCAAAAATAACAAGTGGTAGAACACCTTTAATATTAATAAATATGCTTCTTCCATTATTGATTCTGATGTAGATAAGTTGTTGCTTTGATCATGAAATTCTGAGGTGAACAAATTAATGCATATTATTTTAATGGCTCGAGCAGTTGAGGCACTTGATCCTTCACTGATGGTTATGTTAGGTTCTCACCATCTTTACATGACTGTCAAATATGATTAGATATATATCCCCTCACAAGATTCTCATTGTAATCACATGCCTTTGATTGAAAATTCATCTTTTCAAAATTTTCAGGGTGTTCAAGAGGATTATCACGATTTTTATGATCCAATCACTAGACTTGACAATCTCTTTTGCAAATAAAAAGTTTCTATCTTTCCTCGCGCTTGCTAAGGAGTTTGATGTAGATGGAGACACATCCATGAGAATCTTCCAAGGCTTTTTGAATGATGGTTCTCATCAAATGGGTAAGAATGTAAACTGTCTAGAAATAGAGGCTATGAAATATATTTTTGTTGACAGGAAATACCTTCAATATTTTGTGCAAGTTATTGAAATTCTTTTCTTTTCTGTTGTGCATTACTTTTTATCTGTTTTAATTGTTCATATATTTGTGGATGTAGATCGAAAACAACTACGGTGGAAACATTGGAAATCCCATTATACATGAAACCAACCTTTTAGTTGGTTAGGTTAGGAGTAGGTTTAGTTGGATTTTAGTTTACCTAGACATTCACCCTGCATTCACTTCGTGTAGTTTGTGTTGCATTTTATAGTTTTGGTTTCACATCTTGTTTTTCTTTAGTCACTTTCTCTCTTGTATTCTAGTTTTGTTTCCTTCATATGTGTTGTATTTCCTTTATTTTTGTAAGACCTTGCATGAAGATGCTCTATTGGCTTAAAGGGGATGTGGAAAAAGAGAAAAGGGCTTTGTAACACTGCAAGATTTGGCTAACTCTCTATCCTGCTTCCTTGTCTTGGTTACATCTTTTGGTCGATGATGTTCTGATGGAAAATATGATTCCTGCGTTAAGAAATCCTTGTGTCAAACCATGAACTCCATGCCTATTCTAAAAACCTCATTCTTACTCTCGGTTTTTATGTTTCGTTGTTTTCAAGTTGATCGAATCAAGTAGAGAAGGAAAAGGAGAAATTCTAAAATAGAAAACCAATATCATAGGTCTTATATATGTTTCTCTGTAGGGAAATCCTAGCCTACTCTCAATAAGTCAGGATCACTCTTCCTCTCATAAAATAAATAAGTGTTGGGGCATATTCCTATATAAAATAATAAACAAATGCAAAATAAGAGAAAGGCTTCCTATGAAATGAGGTGAAGCACGCAACTCCACCGAGGTACTTTCCAGGCTCGCTAGCAGTGGAGCAATGTTTGTGTTCTTGTATTGACTTTGTCGAGGTACTTCTCATGCTTGGCGACAACAGAGCAACACTAAAGGTGAAAAACTATACTCTAAAAATCTAAATTTTGTGAAATTCATTATCCTATCCTCACTTGAAACACTGTGTGATCGATGATCTTATATTTTTGTTTAACCAAGTAAAGGAATGAAGGGGACTATGTTTATGCATGAGGTAAGTGGAGAAGCCATGGTAATCTAAATGATGAATCAATACTTCCTAAATAACTAGACCCTATATGAAATAATTGAGCAAGGTAGAGAAGCTGGAGTTCTACCAATGTGTCACCAAATGTTGTCCCTATGAAAAACACCCTCCAAAATTTTGCCTACACAGGAATTTTGGAGCCTATTGTGTATCTTGGTTAGTCGATGCTTTTGAGCTCCCTTATTGGATTGGAAGTGTTGAGGGTACTTTATCTTCCCAATACACAATAAGTTCATGAGCACATTCTTTTACACAAGCTTGAACAAGCATAACATGGTCCATCAAATACTGTTCCTATGCGATGTCCAATCGATGTCGATAGTCAGTGTGCACTGACATTGACATTTTATCACTTCTACCTGCATTTGTACTTCTATTTTCTGCGAATTTTACAAACTATCACTTTTTCACACCTTTGTTTTCACAAGTGTCGTTTTCATTTTTCTGTCTATCGGTTTTTCTTTCTTTCACTGTAATTAGTGTCCTTTTCATGTTATCTTCACTCTGACATGTCTTTCTTTCACTCTCATTCACATATTGCAAGTGTCATTCGCACTTTAGCACTTGTCATCTTCTAGCATGTTAAGTGTCGCACAATGTACATAAGCATCTTTTGGTGGTTTCAAGAGCTGATATTTGTGTAAATGAATCAATCTTACCATGTAAACCTCCATCGCACTTATTTCTAATGTTTTAAGAATTGTCGCACAAGTGTCGTCACGGTTGTTACAAAGTGTATCTTTAGTGTTGCACTTGTTGTAATTTGTCATAAAGGTTGTTGTAGTGAGGTAAGTATGTTGTTAATGTGTTCCAGATGATCTATGTTGTGTCATAAAGCACATGAATTGTATGTTCACATTCAATTCCTATCATTATGAACATCATTTTCACTAATCCCACACAGCCAAATGTTTTATAATTCCCAACAAATTAGCCTCATCCAACCTTCTTCAACTATGCATTGTGTAGTGCTGGGCCTCAATCTATAACCCTGCCTATTGACATTATGCAATACATAATTCCTACCTTCCAGGATTGTGCACTACATAGTTTGAGTGCTCAAGCTCGATCCTTGGCCTCCAAAATTACACAATGTTGGGTTGTGTTATATTCTTTCCACATAGTTAACAGGGGGTTTGAGGGTCACCTATAGCCCCACTTTATGGGGTCTGGGGCAGCGCCTCAGAAAATTTTGGTTTTGTACCCTATGTTAGGTTGGGTGGACCCACCTATGGTTTTGTGCATGATTTTTGCACATGTTTTTTGGATGTGATGGTTTTTTGGTCCATGGTATTCGACGTGATGGTTTTCAGTCCATGGTATTGGATGCTTTGGCATGTATAAATATGTATTATAACATTTAAAGGAACATAATGCAAAATCAAGTTGGTAGTCCTGGTTTTGGGATCCAGGGGAAATCTCTGTGTATATGTTTTTTATGTGTTATTCTCTCGCATTATTCATTTTCTGTGTTTTAGAATTCGTATGCAGGGAATTTCTGTACGGGGTTAAAACCTACATTTGGTATCAGAGCAGATTTGTCTTCAAGGGGATGCCTTTGTTGTTGAGGGGTTTCGCTCAGGCCTGTGGTAGACCCTGTTCAGTGGGAGATTTGTGAGATCAATTTTGGTGGTGAAAGAAGATGGCGAGCAGTGGAAAGATAGAGATCGAGAAATTTAATGGTCAGAGTTTTCAATTGTGGAAACTCAAGATGGAGGATCTATTGGTGGATAAAGATCAGTGGATCATGGTAGATATGGGTACTAAACCAACGGGAGTGTCCGATGAAGAATGGAAGAAGTTGGATCAAAAGGCAAAGAACACAATACGATTGTGTGTCTTAGATTTAGTATTTTTGAATGTATCAAGGGAAGCTACAACAAAGGTTTCGTGGGACAAGTTAGGGACTTTGTACCAATCTAAGTCTCTGGTGAATAAACTGTTCATGCGGAAACAGTTGTATAACCTGAGGATGAAAGATGGAGACTCGGTGATAGAGCATCTAAATGCATTTAATACTGCGGTAAGTCAGTTAGAATATATTGATTTTAAAAGCTCAGATGAATATAAGTGCATCAGTTTGTTGTGTTCTCTACCAGATTCGTGGGATAGTCTGGTTATTTCAATAGGTAGCAATGAAACTGCCTTGCAATTTGATGAAATAGTTTTAGCCTTGTTGACGGAGGAGATGAGACGGAAAAATATGGAGAGCCAAAATGGTGATGCCTTGTCTGTACAAGGACGGTCCCAGAACAGAAACAAAAATATGTCATTGAGTGGGAGATCTAAATCTAGAGGGAGATCTAAATCTCCAGGAAAACCTTTAAAGGTGGTGTGCTGTAAATGTCGAAAGGAAGGCCACTTCAAAAGGAACTGTAAATATAAAGCTCCTGACAAAGGAAAGGGATCTGATGAGGCTCCTTTTTGCAGAGGTGAAAACCACCTTAGTTGAAGGTGGGGATGTGTACTTGGCTTCTTCAAGTACACATGTAGATCATGAGGCATGGTTGATTGATTCTGGTGCATCCTTTCACTTCACTATCCATAGAGAGTGGTTCTTTGAGTATGAGAAATATGATGGTGGTGATGTCTTCTTGGGGGATAACAGGAAGGCTAGAATCATTGGTCGTGGAAAAGTAAAGTTGAATCTGCAAGGTGGGAGGGTTAGAACACTTCTGAGTGTTCTACATATTCCTGCATTGGCTACAAATATGATTTCTGTTAGTAAGCTGGATGATGCAGGTGTAAAAATAGTGTTTAAGAAGGATACCTGCAAGATGTTTCGGGGATCACTGGTATTGATGCAGGGAGTTCGGATTGGAACTCTCTACAAGCTGCAAGGTAGCACTGTTGTTGATGGGTGCAACAGTTTCGTGGAAAATCTAGTGGTCTCTGGAGAAAATACCATGTTGTGGCATCAAAGGCTTGGACATATTGGAGAGAAGGGCATTTGAATACTTCATGGTAAAGGTATGGTAGAAGGTATGAGTAATAACTCTATGGATTTTGATTTCTGTGAAAATTATGTATACGGGAAGCAGAATCGAGTGAGTTTCCCCTTTAGTGGTAAGAGGACGAAACAGATATTAGAACCTGTGCATAGTGATGTGTTTAGACCTGTGAAGGTTCCATCACTGGGTAAGTCTGTGTACTATGTATTATTTATATATGACTTCTCAAGGAATACATGGATATATTTCCTTAAGAAGAAATCTGAAGTCTTTGACAAGTTTAAAGAATTTAAGGCTCTAGTGGAAAACCAGACAGAGAAGAAGATAAAGGTGCTGAGGACAGATAATGGTGGAGAGTTTTGTAGTAAGGAATTTGAATAATTCTGCAAGAAGTGTGGTATAGCATAGCAGAAGACTACTCCATATACACCTCAGCAAAATGGAGTTGCAAAAATAATGAATAAGAATTTGATTGGAAGGGCAAGAAGCATGCTCAGTGGTGTCAGGTTAGGACAAGAATTTTGGGTAGAGGCAGTGGATACTGCATGTTACCTGGTTAATAGGTCACCTTCATCAGCATTAGAGGATAAGACTCCACAAGAGGTATGGACTGGTAAGAAACCCTCTCTTTCACATCTAAGGGTATTTGGATGCGATGCATATGTACATGTTTCAAAGGAGAAAATAACAAAGTTGGATAGTAAATCTGAAAAGTGCATCTTTATTGGGTATAAGGATGGTTTAAAGGGTTATAAGCTTTCGAACCCAGTAAGAAGGAAGGCTATGTACAGCCGAGATGTTGTGTTTAGAGAGGTGAGAGATGTTATTAAACATGAATTCCAACCAAAGGAGCCTTCGAAGATAGAGTTTGAGCTAAAGGAGGAAGAGTCAGACTCTACAGCAGAGGAGGAATCAGAAGATGAAGAGCCACAAACTACGGCTGTGAGAAGATCAGTTCAAGAAAGAAGGCAGCCAAAAAGGTATAGTCCTTTCTGTTCAAATTTTGCTTTGTCTGTTACTAATGATGATCCCAGAACTGCGAAGGAAGCAGTGGATTCAGAGGATGGAAAACTCTGGAAAGAGGCCATGGATGATGAAATGTCATCTTTGCACAAAAAATAGTCTTGGGATCCGGTGGAGTTGTCGGCTGGAAGGAAACCCATTGGCAAAAAATGGGTGTTAAAAAAGAAGACAAATGCAAAAGGAAAAGTGGAGAAATACAAAGCTCGGTTGGTAGCAAAAGGTTATTCCCAGGTGCCAGGAATTGATTTTGGTGATATTTTTTCTCCTGTTGCCAAGGTAACTTCTATTATATTACTTTTATCTGTTGTTGCAGCTTTTGATTTTCAGGTAGAACAAATGTATGTGAAGATAGCATTTCTTCACGGGGATCTGGAAGAGGAGATCTACATGAAGCAACCTGAAGGCTTTGCGGTGAAGGGTAAGAAAGAACTGGTATGTAAGTTAAAGAAGTCTCTATATGGGTTAAAACAGTCACCAAGGATGTGGTATCAAAAATTTGATACATTTATACGGGGACTTGGCTTCACCAGAAGCAAAGCAGATCACTGTGTGTATTTTAAATTAATTGGTGACCATGCTATTTATCTGGTCTTGTATGTGGATGATATGTTGTTGGTTGGAAACGAAAAAGAAGTTATCCAGGATTTGAAGACCCAATTGTCCTCCAAATTCGACATGAAAGATCTTGGTGTTGCAAACTATATTTTGGGCATGGAAATTAAAAGAGATCAGGCAAAGAGGAAGCTCTGGTTAAACCAGAGGAAGTATGTTGAGACAATATTGCAGAGGTCTAATATGCAGGATAGTAAACCGGTCAAGGTTCCTATTCCTGTAGGTTTGAGGTTGTTTGCTGAATATTGTCTCAAGACACAAGAAAAGGAAGAGGACATGTCTCGTCTTCCATATGCAAGTGCAGTCAGCAGCCTGATGTATGCAATGGTCTGTACTAGACCAAACATTGCACATGTAGTGGGAGTATTGAGCAGGTTTATGTCAAAACCAGGGAAGGAGCACTAGACAACAGTGAAGTGGGTTTTCAGGTATTTGTGTGGCACTAGTGATGATGGTTTGTGCTACCAAGGAAGACCAGGATTGGATAGAGTGTTGGATATTCATGGCTTTGTTGATGCAGACTGGGCTGGAGATCTGGATTAGAGAAGATCTACAAGTGGGTATGTGTTTAACCTATTTGGAGGTGCAGTCAGTTGGATCAGTAAGAAACAATCTGTAGTGGCACTGTCAACTATAGAGGTAGAGAATGTGGCAGCCACCCATGCAAGCAAGGAAGTAGTTTGGTTGCAGAGATTATGTTGAAGTATGGGGTTAGTACGGGAAGCTATAAGGATAGACTGTGACAACCAATGTGCAATTTTCTTGGCAAAGAACCCTCATATCATTCAAAGACAAAGCACATTGATGTTCAGTATCACTTTGTGAGGGATATGATAGAAGACAAAAAGGTGTTGCTAGTAAAGGTGGACACTTTGAAGAACACTGCAGATGCATTGACAAAATCTGTGAGCTCTGAGAGGTTCTCTTAGTGTAGAGAGACAATGGGCATTTCAGGGCTGGAAAAATGACTAAGCTTTCTTGTGGCCCCCTATGGAAAGAAAAAAACAAGTGGGAGAATGTTGGGTTGTATTATATTCTTTCCACGTAGTTAATAGGGGGTTTGAGGGGCACACGTAACCCCACTTTATGGGTTTTGGGGCAGCGCCCCGAAAAATTTTGGTTTTGGACCCTATATTAGGTTGGGCAGAACCACCTATGGTTTTGTGCATGATTTTCGCACATGTTTTTTTAAACACGATGGTTTTCGGTCAATGGTATTGGATGCCTCGGCATGTATAAATATGTATTATAACATTGAAATGAACATAATGAAAAATCAAGCTGGTAGTCTCGGTTTTGGGATCCAGGGGAGATCTCTGTGTATATGTGTTTTATGAGTTCTTCTCTCGCATTATTTATTTTCTATGTTTTAGAATTCGTATGCAGGTAATTTTTGTATGGGGTTAAAACCTACACACAATTTAACCCTCCAGCTTTTCCCCACCTATACACTTTGTAGTATCTAAGATCAAGACCAAACCTTGAGCTCTTGACCTGTGTAAATGCATAATAACCAAGTATTCTCTTCCTACCAAAACTATGTAGTTGATAGAAACAATTCAAAACCCTGTAGCATGACTCGCTAAGCCTCATAACTGTGTAATTTTCCTGCACAGACCAGCTTTAACTATGCATTACGTAGTCTCAAGACTTAAACCTCAACCATGAGCTCTTGAACTTTGCAATTTCCCAATCTCCTAGGATCGTTTGTCTTCCAGAACTATGTAGTGGTTAAAATCAATGTTCAATTCCTTAGCCTGTCTCCATGAGCTCCCCAACTACACAATATTTTTGTTGAGTCCAAGCCTGAACTGCACGTTTCACAGTCTCAAGGCTCAAGCCTGACCCTTAACATCCTGAGTTGCACAATTGGGCAGTCACTAAGCCTCTCTCTAATCTAGCCACCTGGTTCCAGCTTACTAAGTGGATCATCATGCAACATCTTAAACTAGGTGTTTATCATACTTATGTCATCTTGTCATGAGTGGATTGAAAATGAAGGAACTCTATCATGCTATGGAAATATGATGAAGAACGAGATATAGAAGGAGGACATCCTAGAAGACACCTAAGGAGCTAAGGAGATAAGATGATCATCAGACAAGAAGACGAAGGAACACTAGATTACAAGAGAAGACCAAATATCAGGACCACATGAAGACTCCATCTGATTAAGAACCCTTTAGAGGGTAGATATGAAGAAAAAATCATATCTCTCATGAAGATGAAGCATTGGACACATGTATTATTGAAGACATAAATAAATAAGCAAGAAGAATGATAGCTTGGTACTGCCACATCATCATGTAATGCATGCCATCGGTGTCATGTCATGTCCTGTCATGAGTCATCATATGCCACATAATTATTGTGGATTACGTAATTATATATTCAAAATATATTGTAAAGTGGAAGTGAAAAGGACACATTCAAAATATGAAGAGTCATGCAAAGTAAAAAAGCCATAGGAAGTCAAAGAGTCATGGGGTAGTCATATAGTCGCAAGGAAGGTGAAGCATCACCTCTTGGTTATATATACACCCTCATTGTATGAGAAAATTAATTTTTGCCTTGGCTCCATTATCAAGGAATTAGAGAGATACGTTAGTTCTTTTGGGGAGCAAGGAGTGGATCCAATGCTCCACTATTGGGGATAGTGGTGTTCGATGTATACATGTGTCTTGTGACTTTTACTTAATACTTGAATCCTAATGGACGACACATTTTCAAGCATGGATTGTGAATATTTGTAATGTTTTTTTGTGAATACTTATGATTCATGTTTGTGTTCACCTGTGCTAAAGTATTTTAACTATTTCGGTTATTTTAGTGCTTATCTAATTGAGAATGTGTTGCAATAGTTGCCATAGCTATCACACCTTTGTGGACTATTTTGCTGGATGTTAGACAATTTTTTCTTGTTTATAATGGTTGCATGACCTTTGCATCTTTGTGGACTATTTTGTTGGGTATTATACGAATATCTTCTATATGTGTGTGTCTCTTCCAAGATGGTACTGTTACCTCTATCCTAGAGTCTCACTTTCCTTTTTCTCTATAGTAGAAGAATATTGACACACATACAATCGAACACTTAGTAGACATACTCACATTTTGATCCGAGATTACCTGTGCATAACTCTCCTGTGATGAACTTTGTAGCCAAGGAAAACCTATAAGAATATATGGCAGTCAGATTGATATCCTAGATGGGGATTCTATTCCAAATGGTGTGAGTTCTAATTGGGACTTCACATCGAGGAGACCCCCTTGGTTGACAGATTTCCAGTACTGTCAATAATACTGAATTAAGTACAAAATTTATGAAATTACCCAACATTAATAAGAAAAATATTGAACCACTGAGACACTTTGTTAAAATAACAACTAAGAGTCACTCCGTATTATCTTGGAAGTGGTCTAGAAAATCATATTTTAGGAGGAAGATTCAAACTAAAATCTGAATGTTGTTGCTTCAAATCAATGCTGGTGCCACCATTCCATAGATTTTTTACCAATCCTGGAAAGGTTTCTACCTGGTGGCATTTCAATTATTGAAAGTTGGAAATGCATGATAGAAAACTTGGAGGGGGCTATTTGCCATCATTATTTTGTTAAGACTCGAAAATAATAACTCCATACTTAGTATATCCCTATGTACTTCCATCCCATAAATTTTAACAAACTTGAGTTAGCTTATGCTTAAAGTGTTCAATTTTAGAGGGTCTGAAGAAATCAAAGTAGACTCTAGGGGGATTCCTTTCTGTAAGTATTCTTCCAGACCCAAAAGAGAACAAATATGTACTTGTTAGATCCCTTACTACCACTGTCCCACTAATATTAACGATCTTGGGTCAGTTGGTGCTTGGAACATTTAATTTTAGAGAGTCTGAAGATGTTCAAAGTAGACTCCAAAGTGTCATTTTACCTAAGTAATCCATTAAGTCCGTAAAAAGAAATAAACCTACACTTAATAGATTTCCTCTTTATTCTGTGTGAGCTATGAAGAAAACAAAAATCAACCCACTATTATTTATATTATATACATATATTAAAATAATAATAAAATAACTTGAAGAACTAGTAGGATCTAGATCTCCTTTATCAATCAGCTCCATTCCTGGGTTCTGCAATACATTTTGCAAAAATTCTTATTTGGAAAGTGTGCGGTGGTAGACATTCAACTTGTTTCTGTTCACCACAAGTGAAGTTTGATCATCATCAATGGTCCCAATTTTGACTCAGCCATTTTCATAAAATTCCTCCACTTCATAGGGTCCCAGCCACCTAGTTGAAAACTTCCCTTTGAAGTGTTTAAATTTCTTTTCATAAAATAGTGCCCAATCTCTTGATTGAAAAACTTTCTTTTTAATATACTTATCATGCCATCGAGCCCTTTGATCCTACACCAACATAATATTTTGGAGAGCATCCTGCCTGATTTCGTCAAGTTCATTCAGCTGAAGCACTCTCTGTTTTTGAGATTCATCTAAATCCATCCCTAGTTGAGCAACAATTAGAAATGTTTTTACTTTAAATTCAATGGGCAGCAGTACCTGCTTCCCATATACCATCTCATAGGGAGTGTACCCTATCACATTTCTCCATGTTATTTGGTAAGCCCATAGTGCTTTTTGTAACCTGTCAGCCCAATCTCCATGGTGCAACTGAATATTTTTAGTAATAATAGACTCCTATACTTTATTAGTAGATTCTACCTATCCATTTTCTTGAGGATGGTATGGTGTAAACTTTTGGTGCTGAATTTGGTACTGTTCAGTGATGACTTTTACTAGTTTAGAAGTAAATTGTGTTCCCTCATCTGTGACAATCTCTCTAGGTACTCCAAAATGAGTAAATATATATGCAAAGAAGAAATCTACAACATACTTCTCAGCGGCAAAATATAAAGCTTTAGCTTCCACCCACTTTGTCACATAATCAATGTAGACTAAGATATACCTCTTCTTTCTAGACATAGGAGAAATAGGCACTCCAAAATATAATTCCCATTTTTCAAAAGGTTCAATTGTGACCTGTGTTTGAAGAGGAATATTTTCACTTCAAATAGGTTTTCCTATTATTTGGAAAGCATCATAGCTAGATACAAAATTCTTGGAATTTTTAAAAAGAGTGGGCCAATAATAGCTCACTTGTAAGTTGTCATTTTTTCTATAAAATGCCCACCACATGGTTCATTGTGACAAGCTCTTATGATATCATACATATCATAATCCCGCACACATAACCTCATGAATAGATTTTGTCTAGTGTGGTATAGGTCTCCTTCTATCCACGAATAATTAGCACTCAACTAAACAATCTTATGTTTTTCCCTAGAAGATAAATTTTGTGGCAGCTTTCTTGACACCAAGTAATTGGTTGCATCAACAAACCAGGGAGTATAAGTAGAAATGGCGAATAGATTCTCATCAAGAAAATCATCTGGAACTGGGGCAATGTCCTATGAAATGTTCATTCTAGACAAAAATTATGCAACTGAATTGTATCGTCCAAGCCTGTTAGTCACGATAATATTAAATCACTAAAGCAGAAGTAACCATCGAGTGATTCTACCATTTGTAATAGGTTTTTTCATAAGAAATATAATATTTGAATGATCAGTATGAACAAAATTTTCATAACCAGTAATATAATGCCTGAATTTGTGGGTAGAATGGACTACTTCTAACAATTCCTTTTTAGTGATGGTGTAATTCAATTGTTCATGTGAAATATATTTGTTAACAAAATAAATAACATAAGGAATGTGATTCTGACTTTGTCCTAACATAGCTCCAAGTGTTGTATCTGAGACATTGGTGCAAATACGAAAATAAGGGACCAATTAGGCCCTCTCAATACTAGAGTATTTGAAAACCTATCTTTTAATACCTTAAAATCATTTTGACAATCAGTATTCCATGAAGAATCAATGTCTTTAGCCAAGAATTTAAACATAGAAGAAGAAAGTTTAGTAAAATTTTCAATAAATCTCCTATAATACCATGCATGCCCTAAAAAGATTCTTACCTCTTTCTGTGATGTTGGGACTCGAATTTGTGAGATTGCCTCAATTCTTGTGGGGTCAACCTTTATCCCTATTTGCGAAACATGATGACCAAGGACAATTCCCTCAATTTGCATCATTTTACATTTTTCATTGCTGAGGGCTAGATGATTTTCCTGATAATGAATCAAAACCTTTTCTAGAGTTTCCAAAGCCTCCTAAAGATAATTACCATACACTGTGAAGTCATCCAGATAGACTTCCACACAATCATGTATAAGGTCAACAAAAATGGCTAAAACAACCCTTTGAAAGGTGGTTGGTGCATTACACAGGGAAAAGGGAATGACCTTGTAAGCATAGGTGCCCCTAGGATAGGTAAAGGTTGTTTTCTCTTGGTCTTCTGAGGCTATTTGGATCTTATTATAACCACTGTACCCATATAAGAAGGAGAAACACTTTTTCCTAGACAAGGTGTCTAGTACCCGGTCAATAAAAGACAGGGGAAAATAATCTTTCAAAGTGGCCCTTTTTAGCTCCCTATAGTCAATGCAGATTCTCCATTTCCAAGTTTTCGTGCGGAAAAAAACTAAGGGAGATATCCATTTCCTGTTAGAAATAGGATATATCAAATTTTCACTCACAATTTTTGGAGCTCATCCTTAACAATTTCTTTAAGGGCTGGATTCATTCTCCTTTATGGTTGCCTCATAGGTCTGATTTCTTCATTGGTATAGATTTGGTGTTTGCATGTGTCAGGATGAATCCCTTTCATGTCCAAGTAGTCCTAATCAAATTCCAAAAATTGTTTGTGGATCATTTCCACTACTTTCTGTTTATGTTTTGTACTTAATTTTGTCCCTATGTATAGTGTTTTTCTAGATAGATTGTACACCATTTCCTTTTTCTCTCCTATATCTTTGATAGTGGATGATGAAAAAACTACGGGATCACAAGTTTCCTAAAACTCAGAGCTGAAAAAATGATTATAACCACTAAAAGAAATAGAATATTTAATATATCTTATATCAGATAAAAATTGTTGCAACACATGTTCTTCTGATTTCTCTTGAAATCCCCTTGATTGTTCTAAGGTTAGTAGTGGAAGCATACATTCTTCCTCTCCATAAGGGCTTTCTAACCAAAGAGGGACTTCACCTACTAACTGAGTAGGTTGAAAATTTGTTAATCTTTGGATTTGGGATCCATTAGAGATGGTCATTTCTCCAGTCGTGCAACCAATGACAACATCAATAGTAGTGGCTAGCCAAGGTCGACCTAAGACTATTGGGTGGAATGGTTTAGTAGTTTTTAGAGAGATTACTATGAAATCGATTAGTTACTCTCAATAGGCTAACTATTACCACCACATCTTCTAGAACTCCAATGGGATGAACAATAGACTTGTTTGCTAATTCCAACACAATAGGTGTAGGTCTTACCTGATTTAGTTGCAACAATGTCATGGTATCAACAATCATTGCATTAATGGTTGCTCCCAAATAAACTAAGGTGTTAGGCAGAAACGTCCCATTGATTCCTATAGTTACCACTAGATTCCCTCGATTGTCATATTTTGGTGGAAATCCACATATCATTTCCAACATTTGGCTAATTACTTTAATAGTCTGATTTGAGTTAAATGATTGTTGCATCTGCAGTGAAGATGGGTTGGAATTTTGAGGTAATGGTAGTGGTTGTTGCAATGGGGGTGGTAATGGTAATGCAAATTGTTGTTATGTGGGATAGGGTGGGATATACCCTTGCTGGTACTAAGGCACATTAGGTGTATATGATGCATAAGGTGGATATTGTGTTTGGTAATGGGGATATGAGGGCACTAGAATTTGGGACTAAAATAAATTCCCGTAAGGGTTAACTTTCCATCCTTGATTCCATGGTGAATTCTGAGGTGGTTGGGCTAACCATGGAGAATAAGGTGTCTTAGGATTCCATGGTTGATACTTGGAAAAAGAATGCATATTAGGGTCTTGGTAATATTTATTGTTTGGTGTCCTCCATGGTGGTCTTTTAGAGGTTTGAGGGATTTCAATTGCTTTAGGCCCTCCTTTATAAATAACTTGTAGTCCTTGTAAATAAGAGTGCTATTTAGTGGGGTGATCATGAGTGAAAATTCCAAAAAGTTCTATTACATTGATAGGACATTCTCTCTCAGCATGTTTGCTTTTTCATTTAAGATAGAAAATGGCTACATAGGAACTTTGATATTCTTGTTTTCCTTTCGATTTTAAGAGTATATAACTAATTGCTAATAGTGTTCAGAATGTCTACCTTAAATTTTTCCAAAATATTCTCTAGTTCAGTTCCAGTAACACCACCCTATACAAGTTTAGGATTTCTAGATGCATAGTCTCTTGGGATATCACGAATTTGTTTTCCTAACTTAGCTTGGCTTTTGGAATAAGTTCTATACAACTCAATTATTTCAACACAAGGTTTCTTATAGATAACTCTAGAGCTTAAGAGATTTAAGGTTTCATTGCAATCTTCCCTTAGCCTGTTAAAAAAAACAATCCTAAAGGTTCTTTCATCCAAATTACCTATTTGGGATTTATGGTAATTATAAAGGAATCTTTCAAGATATTCCTCCAGACTCTCATCTTCCATTTTTTGCATCCTAAAAATGTCATTAATATCTCTGCTTTTGCAATAATCTTGGTATTTCTTAAGAAAGACAAATTTCATGTCATCCCATGAATAGATGGTGTGTTCTCCTAGGCTCATAAACCACCTAAGGGCTGAATCTTTCAAGGTAGAAGGAAATAATTTGAGCTTGTGTGCATCATCATGATAATTATAACTTCTACAAAGAATATCAAACTCAAATAGAAAAGAGTCAGGATCTTCAGAAGACATACCATGGAAAAGTGGAAGAGATGCCAAAGGTATATTTTTCATAGTGATATTTCTGGTAATGTCCAAGATTGGAAATCCAAATGTAGTCTCTGTTTCTTCCTCATTTTCCTTAGGTCCTCCCCTAAGTCCATCTCTCCTACCATTATTACCAATAAGTAGGTCATTAATTCTATCATTGTTTCCACCATTGTTCCTATCATTGTTTCTATTATTTTTTTGTTGTCCTCACCTCTTCCTCTTTCACCCATTATTCCAACAGGTCTCAAAGCAATAGACTCTATTGTAGTACTCCATCTAGAAGAAGATTCAACTGAATTAAGTCTTATATGAACAAGATCTAGGTTTCTCCATGGTGCTCCCACTCTAGATTCTACTTATGAAATTACCACTTCTTGAAGTACTCGTACTAGTTTTGTACTTGGTTCTATTCCCAGAGGTGCTCTGAATACATGTTTTTGTCATTGTGGCGTGCCTTCAAATTGTATTGTCTCTTTTTTCTATGGTGTTTCTTTATTTGGGGCCACTACTGCAGCATAACTCTATCCTTTCTCATTGTTTCCTACATAATGATCAACAGGGTTAATTGGGGCAGTCTTTATAGGACCAAAAAAATCTGAAGGAAATTTATCACTCTGAATAAACCTTCCCTTAGTATCTTTAGGTCTACTTCTTATTATATGCATAAGAAAAGAAACTAAAGGGATTAATTAGGGACAACCAGACTTTGGAGAAACCCCACCATAGTGGATGTGTGGCTCTTCACTCAAGTCTCACTGTACTTTCTTCGCCGTCTAGTTGCCTTGAGAATTTACCGTCACAAACATGAATCTACCAAACTTCTAAAGAAAAGTTACTTGGACCATTTGTAACTCCCTAACAACGATGCCAAAAATGTTATGGGTTTTATATGTTTATTTAATTCCCTATACTTTTAAGAATTTCAATCTAGAATTCGTAATCATAGAGTTACAAAATATCATGGTTCAAATCCAATTTCATTGTCCTAAACTCAGTCTAGCACTCAATTAAGTACCGAATGTTCACTCCCATATCTGTTTTTACTCTTGATTCAAAATTAATATATTGCTTTATTGAGGCATACTAAAGTAAAGAAGACTATTATATATTTCTTAAAAACACAATTCTAAAACCAATTTATCCTAGAACAACCACACAAACCAATTTATGTTTAAATTCCCTGCTGGAAAACAAATCTAGTAATTCCATAACCCAACTTCAGATTTGTTCTCAAACAATCTATTCTACTCAATATCTTCACACAAAAGGAACTAATCCTAGGGTTAAACAAAATCCTTTTGTATCCTGTAACTATAAAACGAATGTTAATTCTAACAATGCCAAGACAAAACTATCCAATTCGAATCTCAAAAAGTTTGTTCACACAACTCTATGATCTCATAAATCAACTAGAAACTAGTCTAAAAATAGATAAATTCATTTACAGTCCAAACAAAATCCTACAAAGGCTTTCAGGTATCAATGTTTGGCTACAGAGTCCCTTGCTGGAAGTTTTTGATTCCCATATAATAGAGTATTTCGTTTCAAATCAAAGGCTTCGGTTCAATCTTAAGGGTTGTTTTAAAAGATCAATCCTCAAAAATCTACTTCAAACTAAAACATATCTATTCTAACTCAAATGATGTTTGACAAAAGGTAATCCTGCAAACTCGAGAAATCTTTTATGAGAAACATTTTCATAAACTCACACAGTCTCAAAATAAAAGTCTATCCTTTAAACAATCAATCATTAACAAGAAGTTTAAGAGACGAAGCATGTAGATCTATTTGAGATCTGAATGTTATGTAATCACACTTCTAGATACCAAATACTTGTTTAAGAACAACAAGAAATGAATATTCAAGGTAAAAATACTCTATGCTAATCTATACACATATCTTCTATCCTAACTAAAATCAACTACAGAACTTGGTTGAGGTCGATGGTGGGCCCTTGCCATGAACTTAGCCAAGTTAAATTACTATAGTAAACTTGCAAATTAAAAAAAACATAAATTTAGAAGAATAGAAGCTGATATTACTACATTAATGGTCTTCAATAATGCATAAGTACAATAGTTTCAAACTGAGTTAAAAACAAATTTCTACAATGTCCATAGTCATGGTTCTTCCTTGCTTCTACTCGCTAACTTTCTAACACTATTGGTTGATTTTATTAAAGAGATCACGACCTAAAGATATATTTTAATTGAATAACAAGAAAGATAATACAAGTATGATTTGAGTTCAATTAAGGTAAGCCAAATCCTCGAAGATCATCATACCTGTCTATCATATCTATAGGAAACTAATTGCAACACTATCTTTAGGTGAGAGGCGTTATCATTGTTTTCAAGGAACATGAGAAGATTCCTTGGAATTATCATCAGGTTGACTAATGCTAAATTCTGAAATATGGTACCGAATGAAGTATAGAATCAGGTACTGAATAACTTCCTAGTGCATCATGAACTAGATGTTGAACCATTAGTGACCTGTCAATGCCATCAAGTCTCCATCATCATATTTAAGAATCCTAGCAATATTTCAGTCAAATTTAGTTAAAATAGTATTAATTCGCTTAACATCTACATGAACTAATCAAAGACACAAGAAAATAGGCCTAATTGTGACTCTTACCTTCATTCATGAACTGGAACAATTTGACAAGGATAGAATGGCTTTTGAGGTGTCAAAAAGGGTCAAAATGGAGTAAGATATCATGAAAGGTAGTAGAATAGGGTATCAAAAAGTGAAAAAAGTAGGGCCCAACAATTGGCTAGGAAAAAAATCCAAAGGAGTAGAGGAAGGAGTCTAGCCAAAGGAAAAGGACCTTCTAGCTGAGGAAGATTCTAGACTCCAAGAGAAGAAACAAGGAGATTTAGCATTGAATCTCGTAAAGCAAGAGAAATAAGGGTAAACATATTCTTCTTAAGAGGAAGAGGTAGAGTAAGAGAAGTGAGGTGTTATAAGTTGATGTTTAAAAATGTACGTGTCACTCAAGAACTACAACAACATAGACATCTGAGACTCCTCGGCGACTGTTGAGGAGTAATGGGAATGCTATCCCACAGTTTTAAGCCACTCGAGTAAGAGTTCAATACATGCTAATAATAATGAAACTCTACCTACTTGGTAGTCAAGGGAAAGAAAAGAATAATATTAAACATAAAATTATGTACAAAAGCGAGCGAACCATTCATTTCCTTAAGGATTGGGGCCTTATGATCACTGCAGGGCGTAAGCTACATGAAACTTATAAAAGAATAAAAGAGATTGGCTACCAAGCTTTATGCATGAACAATTAAGTAAAGAATATCCCTCTTATAATATCATATATTAAATATATAAGTGAATAAATGATAAATGAAGGATTCGTGGTACAAAAATCTAATATTGCCAAAGAATATTAATATACCCCTTTTTATTAGTGCAATATTAGTGAAGTAAAAATGAACTTATTGTGATTTGTAACCATAACCTCCAAATTGCACCACTAGTGACTATACCATTTAATCACATACCTAACTTACGAAATTAACTCTTTAATCATATAGTTAAGTTGTTGTATTTGTATTTGTTTGTTTTTTAAAATAAAACCTTAATTCATTATGTTAAATAGATAAATAATTTTTTTAATGAATAAGATGTATTTGTTACAACAACTAAACATTAAATAATTTGTAGCCAATGAAAGAGTTTAGAAAAAACTAAAAAAATTAAAATATGTACAAGTTAAAAAAATGAAATAAACTAAAGATCAAAAGATTAGTGAATACATTAAATAAAATAATTAGGATTAACGTAATAAATAGTAAAACATGGTAAAATAGGAAAATTTTCACGACATGAAACAAGGTACATAAATTTACAAAACTTTACCATTATAGAAAAGAAAATTAAAACATTTATACCCATAGGAAAATGTAAAACTGGGAAATTAATGAGAAATAAATGCCCATATGCCAAAACCATTCGAGAGAGGTTTGATAAGCAAGGGAAATTCTCCATTTTATTACATTCTCAACCAAGTACACTGGAATGGGATGGAATATGCAGGGAAAATGAAAGATGTTACATAGTCGGTTTAAAGCAATTTACAGAGGGTAAGAAGATTTTTCTCGTATAACAGTCACAAAGGTAGTACCAATTTAAAAGGTTTAACAATGAAACTAATGCAATAATAGTTATTACCTTTACCCGACTGTAAAGAAGTAGAGCTATGTAGTCACTTTCCAGGGGGAACTTGAAAGAGGCATCCTTGTAGACCTAGAAATGAAATCACACAAGTTATATGCATGAAGAGGGAAGCTTAAAAATAAAACAAAGAAAACCTTACTACTACTAGTCTCCCTCACTCACACGGGAAGCATCTGGGTGTGAAGAAGGAATCCTTTTGATTGAGTTACTGTTCACTTTTATAAGTCTCTTTCTATAGATGAATGAATTCGATTAATTTTTGAAATTTGGCTCGACCATCGGATGAATGTTAGACAATTATATCTATTTTTGAATAGAAATACCCAGTATCTCACATGCATGGTGGGAGGTCATAAGGCGTTATTTATCTCTTATTGGAAGTATTAAAGCCTCTTAAATATGAAGGCTCTATTTGCATCCTTCAATATTCGAATGAGATGTTACCATACATAAAATTCACAATATGAGTGCGGGGGCATACCTTTTTTCAAAGGAAATGATATTTATCCCACATTCATTATGAAAGGATAACATATGTCATATATATAATTTATTTCTTGCCATTACTATCCAAAGTTAAAGTGGGCCTTTAGGACCTATGGTGTCAACCTCTCTTTGTTGTGGATCCATAGTGGTTGTATGCTTAAATTGTGCATATACACATTTTGTTTTAAAAGTAAATAGGTAATGTCCCACATATATTGTGTGGCATTTTGTTTTAAAAGTAAATAGGTAATGTCCCACATATATTGTGTGGGAAATTTTGTTTTAAAAGTAAATAGGTAATGCCCACTAAATAGGTCATTTTGTTTTAAAAGTAAATAGGTAATGTCTAAAAGTAAATAGGTAATGTCCCACATATATTGTGTGGGAAATTTTGTTTTAAAAGTAAATAGGTAATGCCTACTAAATAGGTAATGTTCCACATATATTGTGGGAAATTGTAACACATTATGTATAAATAAATTTTATTACCTTCATAATTTTGTGGATCCATATTTGGTTGTATGTTTGGATTGTGCATATAAATATTTTGTTTTAAAAGTAAATAGGTAATGTCTCACATTGATGGTGGGAAATTATAACACACCATGTATAAATCACTTTTATTACCTTCATATTCGATGATAAAAGACCATATGATAATGTATGGGGCCTTTAGCCTATGGATATGGGGCTATACAAGACATAATCCCATCGATGAGTAACAAGTGCTAGGAGTTTTTTTTTTTGAATTAGTGTAATATGAAAATACAATGGTCGAGGTATGACGATAAGGGAAGGTGAGGAGAGTGTTATTCTGGGTCACAATAATTAAAGAGGACCATAATATATCATAGTATAACAATTGTAATATAAGGCATGAATATTCATTGGACCCAATGATATAACATAATACAGGGCGAAGGAACTTAATGGAAACATATCCCCTTTTTCTTCTCTTGTTTTTTAGTGTTCATGAGAGATTAATAAGAGAACTCATGTCAAATCTACACCATTAGGTTCAGGAGATAAAATGAGCGAAAATTTATGAGATAGAGATGGTATGATTTCCTTCTTTTGGACTTGTGAATTCCCATGGTGAATAATTTATGTGATGTACATATGAATGGAGTTGAATATGTGAGGATGGAACCCGTAATGGCTTTTAGAACTCTTATTAGCATTGAGGTGCATCAACATTGGAGACTCCATAGGGAGGTTCATATATGCATACTAAAAATCAAAAGGGTTTAGAGGTGTTTTAGGCCATTTTTTCACATTTGGTCAATAGGCCTTCAAGTAGTTTTCTTCTTTTGTTTTTTAGTGTTCATGAGAGATTAATAAGAGAACTCATGTCAAATCTACACCATTAGGTTCAGGAGATAAAATGAGTGAAAATTTATGAGTTAGAGATGGTATGATTTCCTTCTTTTGGACTTGTGAATTCCCATGGTGAATAATTTATGTGATGTACATATGAATGGAGTTGAATATGTGAGGATGGAACCCATAATGGCTTTTAGAACTCTTATTATCATCGAGGTGCATCAACATTAGAGACTCCGTAGGGAGGTTCATATATGCATACTAAAAATCAAAAGGGTTTAGAGGTGTTTTAGGCCATTTTTTCACATTTGGTCAACAGGCCTTCAAGTAGATCAATCAACATCCTTTGACCTCATTTTCATCATCCTTGCACAAAGCCCTAAGAATGACTCATTCTAATCCCTAAGTTTCTTCCTGAAAACACCTTGCTTTATTCATTTTAAGGACGAACGTTCTCTGGACTCCTACTGGACAATGTTGACTACTAGGTTGCTCCACTATGGCTTGCGTTGATCACCTATAGGTTGCTCCACTATGCACCTATGTTGGTTCTATAAATTTTTGAAAAAGAGAGAAAATCCCAAAGCCTTTACCTTAGATCTGTTGTAACCATTTACCTCAGATAAAAGTCTCAAATCTTATCCTATCCTACCTTAGCAATTTCATCCCTTATCCCTTGAGCTTATCCTCCCATCAAGATTGGATCTTAAGCCCTAATTGGTAAAAGGATAACAATTCATGAACTACCTCCACCTATATATTTATTGTCATCCATAGGAAAGGGGTTGGATTTTGGAGAGTGATTATAACCTTATTCTGTTGATCTAAGAGGTATCTTTCCATGCATTAGAGTGATTAGAGGTGCACTTTGTGACAAGGAAATGTCAAGTCAACTTGGAGGGGCGCTTTTATAGGATCAACACCTATTTTTGGTTGTAACTCACTCCATTTATATTAAGGCAAAGAGTTCTTTGTTTTCCCATATATGATGTTATGGGTTCATATATTTCAATACCATGTTGATCTATTGAATAAAGTGATTAGATGATGCTATATAGATTCGGTGGATCATTGACTTATGTTATCTGACTGTGCAGGTTCTAATAATAGCAATTAGAGCTAGGATTTGAGCATTCAAGCCAAGGAATGAGAAAAGCATACGAAAAATTCTAGGTAGGCTTCATCCTGATATCTATTTACTTTAAAGAAAAAAATAGTCCCTTTGTATTTTTGTTGTTCTAGGTCAATCCACTAGGCCTAGGGAAGATACTTTTGTCCGCAGTCATAGATTCCACATAACAAATTAGTGACCATACTAGGGAATCATGTATTCCCTTTGTGGTTTCTTTGTCCATTTTTATTTTCTTACCTCTTCTTTAGACCTTTACTATCTTATTTAGTTAATAACAAACCTAGGAAGACATTTAATTGAGTCTCAATTGCAATCCTTGTGTCAGAACTTTGCATCCTTATACCAACACACCCTCTAGTCTTCTGAGAGAGTGTTGCATCTCAACCAAGCCTTCTTTGTGCCTGCATTACATAGCATTGGTTCCTTCTTTGCACCTGCATTGGGCCCTATTCATACACAATTTTGTCTTTGCCTTGATTTTATCTCTGATCCTAGCTTGATTCCATATGCTCTTCCTTGAGTCTTTGAGTGTCTTGTGGTCCCTCTAAAGCCTCCATTTGGTTTGATTTTGTTTTCATACCTTTGGTAAGGATTTTTTTAAATATTTTCCTTTGTTCTTATCATTAGGTTGTCTATAGACTGATTTTGGTTGATCATTGAGTGCTTAGATGAAATGGTGTTCTAGTCATCGTTCTAAAAAGCTTGTTTAAATAAGTGATTAGACTTTGCATCTTATCTTTCTTCATTTTCTAAAATTAAGTGACTTGAAAAGAAAACTCTTTGCATTGGCATTTAGGGTTTTGTGTGTGCATTGAAATTGGAACAATTGCATTGAAAATGGAATTGCATTTTTCACATTGTTTGCTACATATTCTTTGTTGCATACTCTTTGTCTCTTCCCTTTCTTAGATAGATTTTCATTGATTAAGAAAGATTCCATTTCCTCATGCTAGTTTTCATTTTAGGATATTTAGGTGAAATTCGCGGTGAGCCCCAAAAATAGAACTTAATTGAAGATAAACTGTAAAATTTATTGAATCAACCTAAGGAGGATTTGTAAAGTGAATACAAACATTTAGATGTTTAGGCTATAGACATGTTTCAACGTCATTAAATGTAGGATTTGTTGTTCTTTGTCACCATTGGATCCCAGGGGTGAAATCTCGTTCCACGTACATGAGTGTATAGGATCATTCTCCACATACCTTTGGGTGTATTGGACAATGCTCCATGCACATAAATTATATGGGAACTCTCTCATTGAATGGTTACGCATTAGAAAACACTACTACGAACTACATTTCCACGTACTGTCAAGTATATTTTGGAAGTCCCCTATAGGTTTCTATCCTCGCCATAGGTAATTGAGTCAGATGCCTTATATCCCATGATACCCCAAACACGACATTCAAGGAGATTACCTACATGTACGTTAATTCCTTGGTTCATCAAGGTGTATATTGGAGTTCACGGTTTCTTTGTAATACTTTATGCCTAGATTACCCTCTTTTTTATTTATTTTTGTGTTAATTTATAAAATTTATTATCCAACATGGAAGAACTAAATCCCCCACTCCTTTATTCACATAGAATACAAAATAAGCCTCCACTTCCACAAGAGGTTACTCTTGGTTCTCGCTCGAAGCATAAGAAGACACAAACTACTAAATCAGGAAATTTGGGAACTACTTTTAGTCCTCCTTCTGAATTTGATCAAGAAAAATCATCCTTCCCTTTGAGTAGTCAGCCTAAGATTACCTCTATGCTTGCTGGTGAATCTGAAAAAATCAAAACAACAACCCATAAAACCTCACTTCCCAAGGTCATTGAGCCTGACTTTCTTGAGTTAGACACTTTACTTCCTGAGGTTGTTGAACCTAAAGAGAATCAACCATCTTCACCTATTACTTTAGGTCCTTCCCCTTCTCTTCCTTTGTCTCATACAAAACCCCCAACTATATATCTTGAACCCGATGGTGAACCTCTTCGATACAGACTTGTGAGTAATGAAGAGATCCTGCAAGAAGAGCCTCGTCTTTCTACTCCTGTTCATTGGAGTGGACTCCATTTTTATTAGAATGATCCTATTCCTCCTCTTTAGACTCTGACATGAGCTTCTTTATCTGATTCTTTCGACATTCCCACAGATTTTGCTGGAATTATGACTAATGTGTTGTCCTTGATGAAACCTGCTTAATAAAAATGTCAACATGATGGTAGCAGGATGCATATATAGGTTGGTATAGATGTGAATAGATATTAGACAAAGGAATATCAGTTAAAATACAGAGGAATGATAAAGGAAAAGTGCAGGAAAATACACGCAGGTCTTGTGAACAAAGATTATGTATATACGCGGGTATGGTGAATAAAATTTGCGTACAGTTTCTGCACCATGGTATTCTCAATATCAATCATCTTTACCATGGCATTGGCCCATAGTAATGAGAAAGACAACTAATGTTTTATCCTATAAAAGAATACCATCAGCATAACTATGGAATTGGCCTAAGGTATTGGCTAAGGCCTAAGCTATATAAGGACATGGAGATCAAAGTGTTATGTGTGCAAGTTATGGGTTATTAATGAATGGTTTGATCTGAAACAGGTATGCACCAAGGAGCATAAAGGAGGCTCATATTTGATAGATCAGAAAGCATTGTAGAAACTAATAAACATGCTTTCATGATCCTTTATGATTATGACTAACAATGATAAATTTGTGATGGTAATTATATTTTGACATGAACATGTGACAATAAGGGTTGCAAAATATGTTCCGTGGTTGCAGTGAAGGAATGATTCAATAATTGCATATATGTACATAGATTTTCTTTAGAAAGGTCATGTACATACATGGATCTACTTCAGCGAGTCACGTATATATTCTGTGAAATTTCAAAATCTATATGCAGGTGTGAAATATTAAAAGTTCTTATATACATGAGTATTCTTTATAAAATTCATGTACAACTACTAGGGTTTTGAAGCAAGAAATGTCAACGATGTTTGATCAGTTCAGATATTTTTGCTACTGTCTATCAATGATGTCTCTCTCATAATGATCTGTGTTTAATAGTACTGTTTGGGTTGAAGTGATTGTGGAATGAAAGGTTAACTAAGCGATGAAGTTGTTGTATAATTATTTGTCTTTGGTTCTCTGATATGTGACGGTTTTAGTATCTGATGCAATGATTGTTTCAGTATGGCCATGATTCAGATTCAGGTATCAATATTTTTTTGAGATATAAATGTGGTTATGCTTCAGGAGAAGTGTATACATACACAGGTATGATTAAGAATAATATCATATACAATCTAATGTATGCTTGATTAAGGTTTGCAGTGGAAACAATTAGTTTTTGTGATGGGTAACAAACTTTGGCTTGGTATATTAGTGAGTGGCTATGCATTAGCATGATCTGTTCCGATCTAGTTTGACCTATTTTCATTGGTTTCATTGGTTGATTTTATTATTGAGTTGGTTTAGTATTTGAGTATTTGATTTCAGAATAGTTGAAAGTGGATGCAGTTTGAAACATTCTGAAAAGTGATCCATAAAGAATTGAGGATAACATTCTTAAGAAAATGGGTTGTAGCTCCCTTCCCACAGGATTTAGAAAACTAGAGAAGGTTGTAGCCTTCTGCAAGTAAGATCCTACGTACTGGTTAAATTCTGCACCAATACAAGACTGTAAAATTATTATTTTGTTTTTAAAAGAAGACAGAGATGACATCAACAATAGTTTTCTCCCATGTTGATTTTCCACCTAAAATCTTGTTGTTCATGTGTGTTGACCTATTTCTTATGTATTGATGATCTATCTACTCTCTACTACTCATAGTTTATGCTTAATAAATGTGATAATGAAGTAATTATGCACTGATTAAAGATTAAAAAATGATGAGTTATATGTAAGGTTGGTTGACTAGATATACACAATTTTCTTTCATCACAGTTGCATATGTATGCAAGTTCACTGAATATTAGTTGCGTATAGAAATTGGAATAAGAAAATTAAAGTTGAAGTAAGTTTTAAAATACTGATTCATCACTCACCCCCCACTCTTAGTATTTTTCCTAACAATTTATTTCATAGCAAATCCTTCAGAAGAAGCTTGATCGCTTGAAGGAAGATTAATCAAGATGAACAATCAAGAGGGAGTAGCATATATCAGGCCACTAATGTTTAATGGATCCAGCTTGGTTTTATGGAAAGTCATAAAAAAATCTTATCTACAGTCACTTGGAGCTGATGTTTGGGGAATCGTTGAAGGAGGCTATCAATATCCATCATCCATTCCCACAAATGAAGAAAAAACCAAAAAATATGAGACCAATGCAAAAGATGCAACGCTCTATTGGGAAGCTTGGCATAATAAAAAATTGTAAAGGTCATGCAGGTGAATACCGCAAAGTCTATATGGGATAAGATCATCCAGAGTTATGAAGGTGATACTAAGGTAAAGAGTGCCAAAATTCAAACCTTTCGAGTTTAATATGAAACCGTCAAAATGCATAATCATGAAAGTATTGTAAGTTTCTTTATTAGGGTAGATGATATAGTTAATTCAATGAGAAATGTTGGTGATGAAGTAAAATAATCAATGCTTTTTGAGAAAAACCTAAGATATCTAACCACAAAATTTGATTCAAAAGTCTCTACCATTGAAGAAATGCAGGATTTGAAGAACCTTACTGTTGGAAAACTTCATGGGATCTTAACAACTTATGAAATGAGAAAAGGGTGTCCTTCAAATATCAAAGAAGCAACATTCAAATCTAATTCTAAAGGAAAATAAAAGGAGGAGCTTAAGGAATCAAGTTATGTATCAGATGAAGAAGAGGCGAACTTTGTAAAGAAACTCCAAGTAGGAACTAACAAATTTAGAGGTAAGCTTCCTTTCAAATGTTTTTCTTGTGGAAGAGTTGGTCATTATGTTGCTAAATTCCCTTATAAAGAAAATCATGAGAAAGGGAAAAATTCTACAAAAGTTATTAGGTGCTTAGTATTTAGCTCAAAAATCAAAGTTCTCATAATGGCTCGAAATTTGAATGACCGCATTCGTCTCGTAGAAACAATCCTAACGCAACTCATTTCGTCGAAAACCGAGTTTGTATGATAAAGTTATTGTGTTCTGGTCACTTTTCTAAACAGGTGAAATTTGCAAAAAAAATGCCCAGTCACTGCACAGTCAGCAGTCTGTACTACTGATGTGGCAGGTGACTAGGCATGGTCAACACTGGTCAACATCAAATCAGGGATGGACAAGTGGCACCATTTGGCTGGTTTGTACAGAGGTGTGTTGGCACATCCTTATTGGTTCATTTATGGACCAATGGAAGAATTCCACATGGCAATCCTAGAGGCTGCCATGTGGAACCTCCCAAAGGTTGGGTTGGATGTCTGCATAGTTGAGAAAAATTTGGGTTGGAGGTCCGGTCGAACCCGTGACCTCCCCGACCTACCGTCCTTGCGCCTTAACTTCCTACTCTACTGGGTAGTTATTACCCTAACTGTTATTCGCATACATTTAACATGTAATGGTTTGGAGGGTGGCGGTTATGGGAGGGCTAGCCCTCTCCCCATGTGAACACAATATAAAAAACCAAAAATAGTTATAAAGAACTGGTGGCTCCAACCATCCAACACTGCGATGGTTAGTGTCATGGCATGTGAACACCACAATAGTTAAGGTTGCAGTAACTCTGATGGTTAGTTAACCAAACCAAAGCTCCGATGGTTCCCGCATGTGAACACTGTCACTGCAGCATCAAACAGTCAGCTCTGATGGTTCTGGTTCTACTCCAACAATTAATGCGACATTACATCGCATGTGAACAACCCATTCAAACTGCCAAACATAACAGTTACAGTTAACACTAATTGTGGATTTAAATTAATTAATCTGAGTTTACAATAGTTAAGCGCAGTTTAAATCTAAGTCTAAAATGGTGGCAGATTTGGAGGTGCCCGTAAATTCGGGCTGCCTCAAAATTTAACGCGCTAACTGGAGTCATTCTAGATTTAGCGGAGCTTTTCCAATAAAAGACTGACTAAGCCATAGAGAAGTCAATTTTCGACCAAATTGAGCTCATAAAGAGGTGTTCTTAGTTAATTTGGACATTATCAACACATTGGTGTAGGTATCAGGATCCATACAGCTTTGTAAAACAACATTTTTTCACATTGAGCTAATACAGAAGCCTAAGCCATGGAAGCTTGACCAAGGAGATGTAGCCGAGGAGGGGTGAGCTCCTTCATCAAAACACTATGTTAATGTATCTCTTTGATGGTTTGCTTTACTTTGACTGTCTGTTGTTCAGTGTTTGTTTTTGAAGCTATTTTTCTCATGAATGTCACTTTAAATTTAAGGAAATTTACCTGATTGTATGCACAAAAAAGGAAATTTTTAGAAATCGGTAATTGTTATTAACACAAAAAAAATAATCATACAAAAACAGATCAAGTTGGTATCATAGAAAAGGTTGCATTGCTTGATTTCTTGAGTTTAAGCAATTAGGGTTTTAATGGTTGCAAAATTGTGATGTTTACAAGGTTAAAGTTGTAGAAAGGAGAAGGGAAGCTATTGGTTGCAACTCCTAAGGTAATCCCCAGAAGAAGGAGAGCCACAAGGCCACAACCTCCACCACCCAAAGTTCCAATTTGAGCTCCACTTGAAAATCCTCAAGTTTTGCCTTCAACTGAGATTGAAGAGGTACAAGCAATACCAATTTCTGAGCCTGAATTCACATCCATTGTGTTTGGAGAAAGAGAGCGTGAAGGTCCCTCTTCAAAAGAGGAAGAATTCAACAAATCTTTCTTCACTTTAACTGAGATGGTTAAAGTCCTCTATGAAGAGAGGAACACTAGTGTTGGCTTAGTGGGCCCTAACCCTAGTTCAACATTAATTAGCCAAGCAAATCCCTACACTACTAGCCCTTTCAGCATCAATCCGTGGAACGTGGACTGAAGTCTCACTCAAAGCAGTATGGGGGGATGCAAGAATGAAGTTTCTGCACCCATAGATGGTATTGATGTCGTTTTACACCCTAAACCTACCTTCATGTAGATCGATAAATCCTTTATTGCTTATTGATATACTTCTCTTATCTGGCTTCTAGACCTTTGCGAAGGTCTGCGATCATCCTTCGCAAACCCCAAATAGGTGATTTATCTACTTACATGCTTCTGTGAATGCTCTTACCTTCATATTTACCTCGATCGGATTAAGTATCTAATAACTTCAACATGCATTAAGATATTCTTTGTGTAAACGAATATTATTACTTGCGTTCATATAACAAAGTAAAGCATATAGATTCGCACATCAATATAGCATTAAATTATAAACCCAATATTCTCCATAACATAATCACATGCATTCATAACATAAGTAAATAGATCAACACAAGTAATTCCAGAATAATACTCTTTATTAATGCTTCAGATCTTCTTTACAGACTCTAACTATCCTGTGCACACAACTGTAGGAGTCTACGCACACTGCTATGGATGTTTACCCTAGGACTCTACACACATAACTGCAGAGCCTCTTTCCTACACTAAGACTCTTCTCTCTTAGCTATCACAAACACATTACATCAACATCCAAGAACTGAACTCAACTACCTTAGACTCTTCTAAGACTTCCCTTTTTATACAATCCCATGGTCTGCGAACCATGGGTAGATCTCCTAAAGTCGACATGACTTACATAAACAAAGGGTGGAAACCCTTTATGACACTTTACATCTTCATGCTCTGCGACCACAAAATGCGGAGACTTTACACTTTTTTTACAAAAACTTAGGCTTTTAACCCCAAAAATGACCCTAGGGGACCTTATCCTAATAGGCCCCCAGCACAAATATGGTGACTCGCCCCTGAGTCACTCTGTTGGTGCAGAGACCTTGTTGTGAAGACCTCCTAGCTCCACTTAAACTACTGCAACTTCGGTGGTACACTGTGTCGTCGCCTGCTTAACCTGCTGTACTAGCTACTCCATTGCTGGTCTTGTGCTATCTGCCTCAATTTTTTGCTGTGTTGCCTACAGGCTAGCCAACTTTTCCTTAATGGTGGCGGTGAGCACATAGGCTTTGTCTAGCCAAGGCTCAAATCTAGCCATTAGTACTTCCTCTTTGCGTTGTGTTGCATCTGCCTATTCCTTCAGATCCTTTGCTTCCTGCATCTTTGCCAATCTCTACGTGATAGCAATAGTGCACGCTGTCACTCTGACTTCATCATATCACTGTTTTAATTCCCTTGCCTCTGTTGCCAACCTCTGTAGGTTGGGATATTCCTACAGACTGCTAAGTACCTCCAGCTAATGTTCGAAGAGCATAGTGCAATTTGTTACTGCGACATCTACTGCAGTGACTGCATCCTTGATAGTTGCCTTGCACTGTTCTTTGATCTCTGGTGGAGTTGAAGGCTAGACCTTCAACTCAAAATCGGTAATCTTAATTTTCAGCTCAAACTGAACCTTAGCCATCTTGGTCTTTGCATCTCACACACTGGAAACCAACTTCTGGATCTTGGCTTCCACTGGTGCTTCTTCTGGGATATGCAGCTCTGGAATGGTTTTACATGCTTCAGCAACTACTGTTATAGTGTGCTAATTCTTCTGCTACACTTTCTTGCATGTGTCAATTGCTGAAGTCTTCTTAACAAACATCTACGCATTATTGACCTTTTGTTCACTGATCACACTCAGCGTGCACTAATCTTGAGCATAAAGTTCTATAATCACACCTACTTGCAGGGTGTGAAGGGCTTCACTTGGAAGCGCAGCCAAGTTCAACCCAATATGCTTTAGTTCACTAACAGTAGCCCTGTCAGCTTCCACTTCTAGAATCAAAGCTCCATCCGGTAGCACGACAGTGATGAGCCCCAGAAATGGGTAGCTATATGGGCTCATTCTGCCTCTTATTTCAATTTAATCCACCATTCTCAGTAGTTTTGTGCATGTTTTTGAATAAATTTATGTCAATAGAGTGAATTGGGTGAGTCAGTTTTCCATGTAGTCTAATAAGTGTTTATTGCAGATTTTTTGGACAATTTTAGACAAGGACCAGCAATTTATGAGAAAAATGGCAGCGAAACTTGAGGAAACAGGGAAGAGGACTTGTAGGAGGGGTGTCTCCTTCATTAATGACCCCTTTCCTTGAATCCTCCATCAGCAGCTCAGAGTACAAATGCCCACATTGATGATTCCAAGGGGTAGCCGAGCAAGTAAAGTAGGACTGTTGTTATCTTCAGTTCTAGGAAGCCGAGTTCCTTAATTTTAGGAGGACTATTGGGAGTCCCCATTTGTATAAATTAAGAAGGCTTCAAGCCTCAATAGGTTAGCCAGTTCTTAGTATATTTTCGCACTTTTGTGCAGCCTTGTACTCAACTCATTTTCGAGCTCTTTTTGAAGATAGTTTATGTGATGTCACTGCTATTTTTTGACAAATGAAGATGAAACAGTTTTTGAGCCAACACTGATATTTTCTAGAGGGGTGAAGCTATTGGGTTAGGGCCCATCCCAAGCTGCCCAGCACCTCCTTTATGTATTTATATGTTTTTTCTTTCATTCATGAGTTAATTTCTGCTGCATAGATTCATTTTACTTTGTCAGAATAGGTTGCTTTTGATGGTTAGTATAGTTGTTTTTGTTTCAGTTGCTCAAGTAGGTTGCTGCAGTGACACAAAAAGATCCAAAAAGGCCAACAGAAGGTCTTGATCTCCTTTCTCCCTTCTTGGGACCATGGTTTGAGGTCAAGGCACTACTGCTGCCACCAAAAACATAGTTTTTTGCTCTTCCATGCAACTGCTAGTGTGATCCTTTGATTTGGAAAAGTTGATATTGGTCCAGATTTAATTGCTTAGATCATTCCATGTCCTTTTACCATAGTTCTTTTGCATTCTTTTCTATTCATAAGGTACTGTTTAGCATTTTCTGGTTTTAGGTTAGAAATTAGGTTAAGATAGAAAAAACTTTGTTTTTTAGTTCTTGCTTTGGTCAGTTTTGAGAAGTAAATGTGCAGATCGCTTGCAGGACATCCCAGTTCATCATTCCTCCATAAAACAGCCAGCACCAGCTCACTTTTCCCAAATTTCCCTACTCATTTGCAAAATTTCGCCAATCTGCCCTAATTTCTGCGTTTTTCCATAAAGCTGCTTTCTTGCCCCTTAAACAAATCCAACCATCTCCTTTGTACCTAATCTTCCTTGACAAGTTATAGACCCCCCAACACCTTCATCGAGCCTTGGTTTCCCCTCTCCCATCATTTTTCCACCTTCAAACCTCCAAAAACCACTTCCGGCCTCCTCTTGTAGATCCTCCTGCAGATCCCTTGTAGCCTCCTGTAGAATTTCCTGTGAGTGATTTTTCGAAGTCCGATCACTATGGAAGTCTTCAGAAGGGTACTAGGGGCTTCTTAGGACCTCTCCACACCTCCCTCACCCTTTGTAAAAGCCAACTCCATCTTTCTTTGTGTTACAGACATATTTGGGCACTGCAACCCCAAACTCATACGTCCATAAACTAAGGGCTCCTTAAGTCCCTAAAAGTGTTGTTTCATACCCTAAAGGATCATGGTCAACTAATTACATCATTTCCCAGAAGTTCCACCTGAAAAACTACTCATAACTGGCCAAAACTGGACCATACAGACTACTCCATGGGCAAGGTGCGATGCATACTCAAATGACCTTTTGTGGGGTGCGATGAACGAGAATAGACAAATGGCAGAGATAGTTTTCAAGGTGGATGATCATGGAATCTTCTAGAAACTTCTCCTGTGACACTTACCTCTCTAAATTCACCCAGGGATGAGTAAGAGATCAAAGAAATATCCAGGTGGAACCAAGAACTATCAGTGGAATGACACTAATAAAAAACCTAGAGCTGACTCACACCCTTGCAAGACATCTATAAATGGATCCCTCATCTGAGAGATCTAGAGGCTGGAATTTTGTATTTTGTAAGGAAGTGTTGTTGGTTTGTTGGTGAGAAGAGACATTGCATTGTTGGGTGATTTTCTTGTTCATGAGGTGAAGAGGGCTTCTACAACTGGGAGGATGATGCTGGATCAGACAAAAGGGTTGTAATCCTCTCTTACATTACTATTAATAAAGTTCTTTGAGTTTTCCTCCATATAATCTTGTATTTGTGAATCTTATTGTTTATGAATGCAATTGTATGGTCAATGTATTTCTGATTCTGCATTGTTTATGATGTTTTAGATAGAGATGCTTTGATAGTTTGCTGTTACTTTGACTCTACAGGTACTCTTTGAAGCGGTACAAGTAGGAGAGGAGTGGCAAATTCTATCAAGGAAAGGAGAAATCAAGCTAGGATCAAAGCGGGAGATCCAGGTTGGTATTCTTTTATTCTCTTCCATTTATCACACTTAAAGGAACTCTTGAAAAGCTTTCATTGTTTTCTAAGATAGCTACCTGTCTTAGTGGGACTAGCAGTTCGAATCGACACAAGTTTTCCCTGAAACAAAATGGCGACTCTACTGGGGACCGAATAGTTTGTTTTGTTTATTTATTTTTTTCTTTATAAACTACAGACGGAGCCTGAAGTTAGCCAGTTAGCCTTCGAAATGCCTTTGCTATGCAATTGCGAAGTAGATAAACGCTGCTTCAGTCAATCTCCGGGTTGGTTTATGAACTGAAAATCTGACTTGCAAAGCATTCTAAGTGCCCTTGTGGTAGCTTAGAACCTCATCAAATCTTACCCTTATGATTTGTTTTTACTTTCCATCATTACTCAGCCTAAATCATTGAACTTAGCTGCAAATTTTGACCAAAAAACAAGCTCAATTTCACTCATTGGTCCATCGCACTATCTGTAACTGTGCAACTTGGATGCATCGCACCTCCTGTGTGTTGTAGGTGAGATGCATCCCTGTTTCCTTGTGTTGTAGGTGTGATGATTGAGTGATACTGCTTTCTTCTCTGAAAGTTGGTTTTTTTCCTCCTTATTTTCAGCTTTATTCAGTAGTTTTGCTATACATGATTAGTATCTTCTTGTTGAAACCTTCTTCCTTCACATTTTTCAGCCTCCATCAGTTAGGAATTGTAAATGTTTTTGTGTATTTTTCAATCATTTATAGTCTTCCTTTGTCAAAAGTAGCCTAATACAACTGTCGTTTTTGATGAAAGTGTCGTAATTGTCATTCTGAATCAAAAGAAGAGTGTCGTAAAGTATTCCTCTTCTAGATAGTTGATTGTACTTTTGTCATCGTACTTGATTTGAAATTATTAGTATTTGAAGTGTCGAAAACAATTTTCAATTCAAAATCAAAAACTGTCATCTTAGTCTTCCTTTCATTTCGAAAAGAAAATTGTTAGCACTGTCGCTTTGAAAGAAAATAGTTCAGATCTGTACTTAGCTTTGTTTTTGGCATTCACACATTAAGGAAGCAAAAAACAAATACATGAATGTGCATTTGCATTTTGACTGCATGCGAAATTTGATTTAGGAAAGTGTATTTAGTGTGTGCTTTATGCTCTCTGCTGAAATAAAATCATAATCTTCTTTCCTTTGTAGCTAGGATTTTCATTGCTAAAAGAACATAAACGACTGTTTATCATTTTAGATTGCATATTTAGGAATTTCACATTTACATCACGTGGCGAACCTTGAAAGACAAAATTCTAATCAAGATCAACTCTAAAATAAACCTCAATGAACATAAAAACGCTTTGGAACCTAACGCAACACATCTAGAAGTCTAGGCTAGAGACATGTTCTGGTGTCGTAAAACCTGGTAACTATCGTTTTCATCGAAGGTTGGGTGATTCCTCCTCTTTGATACGACAAGTGCCAGTATAGAATTGTGCTCCCTGTACCATCGAGTATATATTGGGAGACCACAATAGGTTGATATCCTTTATCCTTAGAAAGCCGTGTCTGCCACCCTATCGATCGTAATGCACTGAACACAGAATTCAGAAAGATTGACTGTCGTACATAAGTCCTTGGTAATTTCTCTATCATTTATCACCAAGGTGTATTTTGCAGTTTTATGATCGGTATGGTAAACCCTCTGTCTAGATTTCCAGAGTAGTCACTTTTGTTCCTTTTCGACTCCTTAAAAGAAAAGGTCCATCTGAGCACTTGTCACTTCAGGCTCATTAAAAATCGAAGGCGACTAAAGTCACCTTTAGCTTTTTCTCGACTCTTAAAAATTGAAAAAGAAAGTTGTGTCAAAGTGTCTTTAAAAATTATTTTAATTGGAATAACATCCCTGTTCCTTCGTTGATCTAAGGTTGAGATAATGGAGTCTACCAATCAAGGAATCCCTCTTGGATGGAATCCTAGTCCTTTCTCCTCTTGGGGAGATGTTTGTTCTCCATATATGGGTACATTGTCCCTTCCAGGAATCACAATCGGCCTACTGGTATGGCTTTTCTCGACCTTTGTCATTCAAAACACCGTAATTCCTCAACAATCTAATCAGCAACCAGATGATACTGAAGTTACCCCTTTGCCTTATACTTCATTTGTTTATCCTTCCCCTTCTTCCTCTTCGCTTGGTGAAACTAGTGACACTAAAAACCAAGTAGCTAAGAAGAAAAAGAAAGGAAAGGAGAAGAAGAAGAAGCTAGCTAAACAAGGGAACGGCCAGACATCATCTGGCAAAAATCCGCACACTAAAGTTTCCAAACCAAAAAATCCATGTGTAATTTGCAAGGAGAGACATTACCATCAACATTTCCCTTGCATTCTGCGGATCTTGAGAGAATGGTCTCCCCGATTGCACCATTCAATGTCATCAACCTCTGACAGTCAGGTTGACAACACACCATCAACTAGTGAAAACGAAGTCAATAGACAGAAAGGAAAAGTTAGAGTTCCATGTAGGTTATGTGAAGGTGATCATACTCTTCATCGTTGTCATTTTCTGGACGAAGCCAAAAGCATTTTAGATAACCGTCCTGCTTCACTGCAGCAACTTCCACCTAGATACAAGAAACTCTTGCCAAATCCTTCGCTAGTTGAAAACCTGATTGACATAAATCAATTGTCGATTGAATCACCTATCATTGAAAGTGAACCTTCTGAGTCCATACCGGACCAAAGTCAACTGGTCGAGATGGCAGTCGACCCAGTCTTGCCTTCAGAAAATCCACCTTCAGATGATATAGTTTCCAAAGAGAATGAGAACGACACCATTCAAATTCTTTTTTTCAATATAGAGTCTAATGAACTTGGGGGAAATCCACCCATTCCTTTACAACAGGAAGAGCCTCCCCTAGTTCATGAAACTTATCCAGACATTTATCCGGTACCTTCTCCGAGCAGTCTAGTTGTTTTCTTTGATTAGAATCAGCTAGCAAAACCCCACCTTCCATCTAATGTACCATTCTGAATCATAGTACAAGTTTACAAATGATCGTGTTTGACACTATCATAGATGAAGGGGCTTTGGTGAGTATCCTTTCCTCAACTGCTTGGAAGGTGCTTGGTTCACCATCACTCCTACCTGAAAAGAAAAATTTGTCGAGCTTCAACAAAGGACTAGTCAACCATTAGGGATCCTTTGAAAGTTACCGATAACTTTGAGAAAGAAAACCATTCATTTGAACGTGATGGTAGTCGAAGGTACACTAGATTACAATCTACTCCTTGGACATGACTATATATATAGTATGGAAGCTATTGTTTCCACATTCTTTCGAGTGATGTGTTTTCCACATGAAGGCAGACTGGTGCAACTTGTCGACCAACTTTCATTTCCTGGTTTAAACACGGCTATGAATCAACCATCATCCCTAAATGGTCTCTTCACATCAACAATGTCTCTTCAACCTTCATCCCATCCACCTGATTATTGCAAGTAGTTCAGTGAGTGTGATGAAGATTAGGGGGCATGCACCCTAGTCTACTTTGGCAGGTGAACCCAGAGGAAAAGAGAGATTTTCTTGAAATGTTATAATACTTGGACCGAAAAAACATTCTCATATAGGTTACGTGATCAATTTGACACAATTATTTCCTTTGTACGATTGTGAATGGAAGCTCACAGCATCCACCTTCATACGTTATGTGATTGGAAGCTCACAACATCCACCTTCATACGTTATGTGATTGGAAGCTCACAGCAATCACCTTTGTCTATTTTGATGGACAAAGCAAAGGAAGAGTTTTTGCCGGCCGATAGAAACAATCCTACCTAATCGTAGGGACTTCCATTTGGTAACCTGGAAACTCTCCTTTACTGAAAGACCTGGGGACATGCAAAACTTTGCATGCAAGTGAAAATCGACCTTTGATTTTCTTATTTTGTAGGTTCTCAACCTCGTAGCTCGGTCGTTTCTAGCTTGCATAAAAAGGCAATGAGCACATGTTATAGTAGTGTTCAAGCTCATTAAAAAATAAATCTACCAAGAGACATTATCAAAATACTGGTAAGAGAAATGTTCCCGCAAAGTTCAAGCTCATTAAAAAATCAACCTACACTCAGCATAGTTTCTCCTGATTCAAGCTCATTAAAAAATGAAACCACCTTTGGTAAATAACCTTTGTGATCACTTTGCTATCAGCCCTTTTGAAACTTGGTTGTGTTCCTACCATCACCTCCATTCATTTGGCCGACCATATGCTTCCACTTGATTGTTTACCCTTTTGAGGAACGTCTATAATGAGTGATTCTGATTGCCACCCTCTTCACACTGCCATGTTTTGAGAAGTTTCAAACTTACCTGGAACCAGTTGCTACCCAGAAATACCACTTCTTCCTCAAAAAATGAGCCTCTTTTAAACACATTTTAGACTTGTTAAATATAAAAAGATTATCGAGCTATTGGCCTTCCCAACTCGTTAAAGTAAGGGGAACGCCATCCCTCTCATATATTTTAATATTTTTGGACTTGAGGGATTATTAAACAAAAATATCGAGCACTTGTCTTTGTCGGATCGTTAAAACTATTGAAAAGTCATCCTTTTCGTATTATTTTACACTTTTTCGGACTTAAGGGATTATGCCACAAAAAAGGACTGTTGGAGTCTCCTTTTCATCCATTTTTAGACTCTCTAAACATGAAAAGGACCGCATTATCTTTGTCGTTAAACTTGTTAAAACAATAGCGACAAACTTGTCCACCCAGACAAGAACGAGTCTCATTGACGCTAGGCTTGCTAAACACAAAGCGACAGGTTTTCCCGAAGGGAAAATTATAGACCAAGCATATGTTATCCTTCTCAAGCTTGTCAAAATTCAAGAGGTACTAGTCAGCAATGATTGTGGAAAAATGGGAAGAAAACTTGAAAAACTTTATTGGTAGCAAGTCGCTCTTGAACATGACACTTTCACTCCATCACCGTGATTGAGTTGGGTTGGGTTTTTCCGTTCACTATCACCATTGGTCCGCCGTGCCATCCATGGGGTTAATGCTACCAGTCCATATCAGTGTTTCCAATATGTTCAAGAGAAGTCATTCAGAGAATTCACCATCCAGCAAACTCCTCATCCACTACATTACATCCACTCTTCATTTTTCATGGCTTCCATTCCTGAACCTTATATCATCAGATCGTTTTCACCTCCACAAAGATCATTTTCTCTATTTCACATCGTAGATGTGGGATACATCAAGGCCCTCCTATGATAGGTCACTTCTTGTCGACATTAGCTCATTATCCAAGAAGTTGACTTAGAAACAACCCTTTGAGTACTTTGAAGCTTGCATGCCTCAATGGCAAGTTTATCACTTTCGGCGATAGGTTTACATCAATGACCTTTGACCGAAAGGCTTTGCATGGTGTTCAACATCGGCTCATATATTCACACCACGTGAATTGTACTGTAGTACCTTGAGGGTCATCATCATTATCGTTCACTCCTCTCACGTCTGTTAACAACTCACATTATTGGCTGGTAATCAGGCAATGTCTTTCCATGTTTGACTTTAGAACATCTTTTCACATGGATCGACTTGTACATCGGGCGAAGATTGGATGAGTTTTGAAGACCCCAGATCTAGTTTCATCCATCTGAGCTACGATATATTCAGGAAAATAAAGACATCAATTGTACACAGAATCTGCACAGATAGTCATCTAAGCCAGGGAAGATGACTCTTCGTGCAAAGAATCACCAGTCTGCAATAGCAGACGATTGTCTATCCTATGTACATGAAAATGAATTTATAAAGCTGAGCATGGGAATGCTTGCCCCATCCAGATCATGAAAATAATATGATGATGACGTATTCTATTGTATCTTATACAGGTCACCTTCCAGTTTGGATACCTCGGATCCTTATGAATAAAGCATTTCATCCGACATCAGAAGATTCACGACCTCATGCTTTAGGGGGAAACTTTTATAGACATATTTGGGCAGTGCAACCCCAAACTCATATGTCCATAAACTAAGGTCTCCTTAAGTCCCTAAACATGTTGTTTCATACCCTAAAGGATCGTGGTCAGATGATTACATCATTTCCTAGAAGTTCCACCAGAAAAAATACTCAGAACTAGCCAAAACTGGACCACACAAACTGCTCCATGGGCAAGGTGCGATGCATACTGACTGCCAAACTGGCCAGGTGTGATGCATACTCAAATGGCCTTCTTTGGGGTCCGATGAACGAGAATAGACAAATGGCAGAGACAGTTTACAAGGTGGATGATCATGGAATCTTCCAGAAACTTCTCCTGTGACACTTACCTCTCCGAATTCGCCCATGGATGAGTAAGAGATCAAAGAAATCTCCAGGTGGAACCAAGAACTATCAGTGGAATGACACTAATAAAAAACCTAGAGCTGACTCACACCCTTGCAAGACATCTATAAATGGATCCCTCATCTGAGAGATCTAGAGGCTGGAATTTTGTATTTTGTAAGGAAGTGTTGTTGGTTTGTTGGTGAGAAGAGACATTGCATTGTTGGGTGATTTGCTTGTTCATGAGGTGAAGAGGGCTTCTACAACTGGGAGGATGATGCTGGATCAGACAGAAGGGTTGTAATCCTCTCTTACATTACTATTAATAAAGTTCTTTGAGTTTTCCTCCATATAATTTTGTATTTGTGAATCTTATTGTTTATGAATGCAATTGTATGGTCAGTGTATTTCTGATTCTGCATTGTTTATGATGTATTAGATAGAGATGCTTTGATATTTTGTTGTTACTTTGACTCTACAGGTACTCTTTGAAGCGGGACAAATAGGAGAGGAGTGGCAAATTCTATCAAGGAAAGGAGAAATCAAGCTACGATCAAAGCGGGAGATCCAGGTTGGTCTTCTTTTCTTGTCTTCCATCTATCACACTTAAAGGAACTCTTAAAAAGCTTTCATTGTTTGTTTCTAAGATAGCTACCTGTCTTAGTGGGACTAGCAGTTTGAATCGACACTAGTTTTCCCTGAAAAACTTTGCCACCAAACCTCTGCATAGTCACGACCAGATAAATCACAAGCATAATAATTTCACATAAAAATACTCAAAAGCACAAAAATATGATTTCTTCTCATTTCTTTTCAGAAGTAGCTTGAATAAATGAAATTTAATTTTTCAGTAGTCAATGGCACTCATTTCATTAGTTTCCATCTCATTTCTTGCAAAAGTAGGGTTAGTGGGTAAAATAGGGTTTGCTAGGGTTTGTGTTTCATTTCAGTTTTCCTTCTCTTTCTGCAAGTAGAATAACCTCTTTCAAGTTAGCTTTCTTTCATCACAGTTAAAAGCCTCTTCTGAGAATTCATAGAAGTTGGCTTAAGCTCCTAGCGAACTTGCACCAGCTAATCAAGTGACAACCTGCAGTAAGAGCTCTTACTTGTGCATATAGCATCCTCGCTTCCAAGTTTGTTACAAACTATTGGTTGATAAAAGTAAAGTCGAGAGCCCCAGGAGTGCAGCATTATTGCTGCAATACTGGTGCTCACCAACTTTTTGGCACCGTTGTCGGGGAAGCATCAAAGTATTTTGTGATTACTGCTTTTCTTCTATTTTCTACTGCAACATTCTGCTAAATAGTTTATTTCAGAAAAAGTAGAGTAGTTATTTTATTTCAAATCTGGAATTTCAATTATGTAAAAGTAGATTAGGCATTTCCTGCTTTCATTTCCATTCTGCAATTTCATTTTAGAAAGCGTAGATTAGGCATTTCCTGCTTTCATTTCAATTCCGCAATTTCCATTCCAACAAAGTAGATTAGTCATTTCCTGCTTTCATTTCAATTCTGTAATCTCCATTTTAGCAAGATTCATTTCAGTTAGTTGCAATTTGTTGTTCAATCCATTTCATTTTTGCAAGGACAAGCAGAAAAATAAAAACAAAAATCACCCAAAAAGAGATTTCCTTTCATGCCTCATAGGAACAGAGACAAATCAGGAAAATTTCTACCCAACACCCCCACCACATCACTAAGTCACCCTTCTCTCTTCTTTGGTGGCAGTGATCCAGAAGAACCTATAGGTGAACCTCTAGAGATATACGAAGATCCTATAACAGAAGAAGAGCAAGAAACCATTCCTCCTGAGACCATGGATGAAAACAGAAATGTTAGAGGAAATGGGGAAAGAATAGAAGGTGCCTTTCCTATCTGAGAGACCAATGGGGACACAAAAATGAAAAACATAAGTCCTTCAGCCTTACCTCACTTCCATGGATTGACTACCGAAGACCCTGATACCTTCTTGTCTGAGTTTGTTGTTCTCTGTCCAACCTATGACTATGTAGAAGACGAGCAGAAGTTGAAACTATTTCCCTCTACCCTCAAGGATTCAGCATTGCGCTGGTTCATGGGGTTACCTGGAAACAGTATCACAACTTGGGCTCAAATGTAGCAAGCCTTTAACATCAAATACCGAGACTACTGTAGGTCAAAGGATACCAAGGAAGAAATCTTCCGAATGACCATGGGAAGTGATGGATCTTTAGAAGACTATGAAGAGAGGTTTCAACTCAGTTATAAAAGGGCCAGGTGCACACTTGACCCCGAATATCTAAAGTTGGTTCTGCTTAGAGGAGTCCCTGAATACCTTCTAGATATCCTCCATTTGCTGGCTGGGGGAGACATCTACCAACTGCCTTATGATGACATAACGACTGTGTTTAGGAACCATTCTAGGTCAACTAGAAAGAGAGGTAGGGGAAGTCAACCTTTATCCAGTACATCCTCATCTAGTTCATCCCTTAGAAACGAACTTGAGAATTGGATGGAAGATTTCAAGAGCGAGATGAGGCAGACACTTGCCATGCAAGTGGATACCTTACATATAAAAAGGAAACAAGAGGAAGTCAAGAGGGCTTTGGCTATCTTTTGTCCCAGGGGCACTAGAAAGCATCCTAGGAATGAATGTCCATTGCACTCTATAGAAGTGTGTTTAGTCTGTGAAGAAAACCATCCTACGAATCAGTGCCCTTCCTTGCCCAGAATTAAAGCTGCATATCAGGGGGCCGAAGGAGCCACTGAACCACTCTATTTCATGAACCAAAGGAGGCCTCATGGACCTAGGCCTTACCAGTAGGGAATGCAAGGGACATCCCAAACTTATTACAACCACAATCAAGCCACTTCCATGCCTTCTTAGGGTCCCCCTGCTCATCCTTCCTAGTCTACACCCCCTCCTTGGTCATATCCTCCTCAGTACCAGGCTCTGCCAGTTGCTCATTTGTTTCACTCTTATGCTCAGCCACAGCCTTAGTGGAATGCACCTCATCAGGGGTGGAGGCCCCAGTACAACTCTCCTCCCACTCTTTTGCCTCCACCACCTACTCAACCACAACCATTACCTCCTGCTCCACCAAGACAACCCAAAATACCTACTCAACCGAACCTGAACCCCAATAATAGACAGGCCCAATAGGTATATACTGGAGAAACATCATGCCTGACCTATGTTGTGGAGATTCAGGAGATTAACCTATGATCTAGGAAGGTTCTCACAGATATCCAACCTCCTCCTAAGGAGGATGAGGAAGAGAAACAAGAAAGTGAACCAAAAGCCATTCCACCCTTTCCTGAGAGACTAACTGGAACCACACAACTGACCCTAGAAGAAACTGAACTTCTGGGAGAATTGAAACAGTTATGTGTAAAGATACCACTTCTCTAAGCCATAAAAGACATGCCTATTTACAACAAGATGATTAAGGAGAAGTGCTTTAGGCACCCAGGCAGGAACAAGAGAGATGCTCCAACTATCAATGTCATAGGACCACTGTCCGACCTGATGTTGGGCCAAGTAATTTGTCTGAAATATCTAGACCCTAGGAGTCTTGTAGTCGATGTCCACATCAATGGCACTGTGATCCCCCATACCATGATTGATCTAGGGGCTACCATTAATGTGATGACCAAGGACACTATGCTCAAGCTCAACCTTCAGGGTTCCCTGAGAAAGACCACAACAGTACTGCAGCTAGCAGACCGCTCCACTGTGACCCCTGAGGGGATTGTGGAAGATGTAATGGTCTCTATTGATTCCTGGGAGTACCCTGCTAATTTCCTGGTTCTCTAACCAAAGGAAAAACTCACTGGGTATCCTCTCATACTGGGAAGACCTTGGTTGGCTACTGCAGATGCCTACATAGTTGTCGAGCTGGGAACATGACAATCAAGAATGGGCATATGTCCAAACAGCTAGTCCTATATCCTCCTACCCAACTTCTGTTATGTTATAGATATTTTTGTGCCTTGCAGCTCCAAGCATGAAATGTCCATAAACCAAGGGATCCTAAGTCCCTAAAAGTGTTGTTCCGACCCCTAAAGGAACAAGTTCAACAAATTACAGCTTCTCCCAGAAGTTCCCCACCAGAAACTGCTCAGAATCAGTCAAATCAAGATCATTTCAGCTGCTCCACTGGCTAGCTGCGTTACATAGCACCCAAATACACTAGCTAGGTGCGTTGCAACGCACCTAAATGCACTACCAGGGTGCGTTGAGCGGGAAATGACAAATGGCAGTTCCATTCCGTGAGGTGGAAAGACAATGGAAGCTTCCAGAATCTTCTCCAATGACACTTGCCTCACTGAGTTCGACCAAGGATGAGTAAGAGGCTCTCAGTCTCCAAGTGGAAGCAGGAACTGACAGAGAGAAGCCACTAGTCAAATCATAAGCTGACTCATCCTCCTTGCATACATCTATATATGGATCCCTCATCCCAGAGATCCAGAGGCTGGAACTTTGTACATTGCAAAGAATTGATGTTGGTTTTGAGATAGATATCAGAGTATTGGGTGATTTATGCTTTGTTGGAGGTGAAGAGGGGCTTCTTTGCTGGGAGGTTGATGCTGGATCAGGAATCATCGGTTGTAACTCCTCCTGGATCTTCTTGTTATATCAATAAAACTATTTGAGTTTCTCCTACATGCTTGTGTATCATTGATGTTTGTTACATTTGTATGTTTAGCTTAAATCTGATCCTAAGCTTTTTATGAATATAAACCCATGTCTTTGTATAGTTTCCTTCTTCTGTGATCTTGCAGGTACTTGGTGAAGCTGGGCAAGTAAGGGAGCAGGTAGCTGGAATTTGTCAAAGAGGAGAGATTGGATCAAAGGACTAGCGCAAGACACCGGTTGGTTCATCCTATTCCTCTTCATTTATAGTTCATAAAGAAGAATACAAAAGTAGTTTTCTCTGTTTGTTTCTAAGGTCACTGTCACACCTTAGTGGGATAGGGTCGTTCTGAATAGACACTTTTCCCGTTAACAAAATGGCGACTCCGTTGGGGATCATGTCTAGTTAGTTTGTTTGTGTTTCTCTTGTTGCTTGTTTCATAAACTTAGAAGTAGCAATCAAACTGCATTTGCCATTAACAAATGCAAAGTAGACATCTGCTGCTTCAATCCATTCACTGGATCTGTTTATGATTTGAACAGCTGATTCACAAATGATTTGATTGCCCTTTGTGATAGCTCTTAGACCTCGTTTAAATCTACCATCTGATTGTGCATTACTGATTGCTTTTACTCGGCCAAAAACCATAGATTAAACTGCAAACCGTGACCCAGAACCCGGATAGAATTCTCGTTTCTGCCCCAGCACAGGCTCTGTGAAGAGGTTCTACATTTCAACGCACTTCCCGAGAGGGCTACCTGCGCTGCAATGCAGTTTCTCTGTGTAACAGGTGTGCTGATTAGCCTATCCTTGTGCAGCTGAGGTTCTTTGCTTCATTTTTTTCAGTTTTGTCTATGATTTTTGCAGCCTGTGATCAGTGTATGTGTTTGTTTAAAAACCCCTTTTCCTTGCCATAATTCCACCTCATTTGTACAAAAAGACTGTAGATGTTTTTGTGTGTTTGTGGCGTCATTTACAGTTTTCCATTGCAAGAGTAGAATAGTCATACTGTCGTCCTTTGATTTAGATCTGTCGCAAGTGTCGATTTTGATCATAGGAGAAAGTTTATTTGCTGTTGATAGTCGATTATGCTTTTACTTTTTCCTTTGGTTTGAGTTTGTGACTTTCTAGTGTCGAAACGAGTATTTATTTCAAAATCATAAAGTGTCGTAATCATCTCTACCTTTTGATTTCGAAAAGAAGCTTGTTTGTGTTTGTCACTTGAAAGCAAATTCAGATTTGTACATCAACTTTCTTTTTAGGCCTCAATATTAAGAAAGTGAAAAACAAATACATGCACATGTGCATTTGCATATTGACAGTCTGTTTGGCTTGATTTAGGAAAAGTGCATTTACAGTGTGCTCTTTGCTCTTTGTGAAAAGATTGTGTCTTTCTTTCCCCTTGTAGCTAGGATTTTCATTACTGAAAAGAGATAAAAGTTTGCTTATCATCTTTAAATTGCATTTTAGGAATTACATCTACATCTCGTGGTGAACCCAAAAGGAAAACTTCATAAGAAAGATCAACTTAAAATAAATTCAATGAACTTAACAACGCTTTGGAACTTAACGCACAACATTTAGAGGTCTAGGCTAGAGACGTATTCCGGCGTCATAAAGCCTGGTACCTGTTGTCCTCACTGATGGTTGGGTGATTCCTCCACTTTGAGACGATAAGTGCCAGTACGGACTTGTGCTCCCACGTACCGTCGAGTATATATTGGGAGACCCCTATAGGCTTAAAACCTTTTATCCATAGGAAGCCGTGTCGGCCGCCCTACTGATCGCAATGCACCGAACACAGCATTCGGGAAGATTGACTGCCGTACCGTAAAAAGTATTCTGCAGTTTTGCGATTGGTTTGGTACTCCCTCTACCTAGATCTCCAGAGCAGTCCCTTTCGTTCCTTTTCAGACTCCCTAATGGAAAAGGTCCATCTGAGCACTTGTCACTTCAGGCCCATTAAAAATCGAAGGAGACTAGAGTCATCTTTTGTTTTTTCTCGACTCTTAAAAACTAAAAAAAAAAGTTGTGTCAAAGTGTCTAAAAATTTATTTTAAACGGAATATTCATTACCCTTTCCCTACGTTGATCTTAGGTTGAGAAAATGGAGTCTACCAACCAAGTAATTCCCCTTGGTGGAAATCCTAGTCCCTTCTCCTCTTGGGGAGATGTTGGTGCACCCCATATGGCCACATTGTCGCTTCCAGGACTGACAATTGGCTTGCCGGTATGGCTATTCTCAACCAATGTCATCCAGAGTTGCCCACCGGCCTTCTACTTCCTCTAATTCTTCCTCTCCTCCTTCCTCTTCACTTGATGGAACTGGTAAAGCTAAAAGCCATGTTCCTAAGGAGAAGAGGGAAAAGAAGAAGAAAGAGAAGAAGAAGAAGGAGCCAAAGGAAAATGGGGGAAAACGAGTGTCGTCTAACAAAAATCCACACACTGCACCGACCAGGCCTAAATCACCATGTGTCATTTGCAAAGGAGACCACTTTCACAGAGATTGTCCTTGCATCCCCCGGATACTAAGGGACTGGTCTCCTCGTTTGCACAATCCGGTGTCATCAACCTCTGGTGATCATGTTGAAAGCACATCGTCAACTAGTGAAAGTGAAGCCCCAGGACAAAAAGGGAAAGCTAAATTTCCTTGTAAACTATGCGAAGGCAATCATGCCGTCCACCATTGTCCCTTCTTAGACGAAGCTAAAAGAGTTTTGGATGATCGTCCAGTTTCACCATTACGACTTACTCCTGGATATAAAAAACTCTTGCCAAGTCCATCGCTAGTTGAGAATCTAGCTGACCCACTCAAGTGGTCGGCTGAAGCGCCTATCATTGAAGATAAACCAACTGAATCCATACCAGACGAAAGTCAAAAGGTTGAGGCGGCAGTTGACCTGGTCTTGCCTTCAGAGGTTTTATCTTCAGATGATACAGTCACTAAAGAGAACAAAGATGACACCGTCCAAATTCTCTTCATCAACACAGACTCCGACGAACATGGGGGCAATCTACCCATTCCTTTACCGCAGGAAGGAAGTTCATCAGAGCCATACCCGGCCGTCTACTCGGTCCCACCTCCAAGCAACCTAGTTGTCTCCTTCGACTGGAATCAACTAGGCAGACCCCGTTTACCGGCAAGCATACCATTCCGAATTATCGTTCAAATATATAGAATGGTCATGGCTGGTACCGTCATAGATGAGGAGGCTTCTGTGAGTATCCTTTCCTCTACTGCTTGGAAAGCGCTTGGTGCACCATCGCTTTTGCCTGAGGTGAGAAATCTGACAGGCTTTGATAAAGGAACCAGTCGACCTTTAGGGATCCTTCCCGATGTGCCCATAACATTGAGAGGGAAGACAGTTCGCATGAACGTAATGGTAGTTCAAGGACCCTTGGATTATAACCTACTCCTTCGATGAGACTATATTTATTGCATGGGAGCCATCATCTCCTCACTCTTTAGAGTAATGTGTTTTCCGCACGAAGGAAGAGTGGTCAAGCTCGTGGACCAGCTTTCATTTCCTGGATCACGCATAGCAAATAGTCATATACCATCCCTAAATGGTCTCTTCACGCAAGAAATGTCTCAATCCCTAGTCCGTCCTCCCGATAAGCGCGAGTAATTTGGAGGGATATGACTAAAACCCAGGGGGCATGCATCCTGGTCTGCTTCGACAGGAAAACTTCGGGTATAGGGTAGGTTTCCGCGGGGAAATATGACTAGTCTGTACCCCGTCCGTCAGTGGAAGAGGGGTTATTCTAGAATAAGATTCTCTTGTCAAAGTTATGTGAGTTGGCGGGCATCGTTGCTCACCTTTGTTTATCTCGGTAGACATCGCCAAAGAAATGTTTTGTTTGCACCGCGAATAGAACAATCTTTGGGTAACCTGTAAGAGGTAGGCTTCTCCTGATAGAACAAATGTTTTGTCTGCAAATTGAGGGGTAACCTTGAAACCATATTTTATACCTGGGGGCATGCAAACCTTTTGGAGTGCAAGCAAAGAGCGATTATTTATCTGTTTTTTGGATTAGTCGTTTCCTAACTTGCATAAAGAAAGGATGTGGGGAAAAACTCTAAAAATTGCCATTTTTATATGAGACATTCTTATCATATGACTGGATTAATCGAGCAGTTTTAGCACATAGTTCAAGCTCGTTAAAAAATAAACATAAGACATGAGCAAATGTTTCCACTCGCGTTTAAGCTCATTAAAAAATGAACTATTCCCCCGGTAAATAACCACCGTGAATGTAGTACTTCAGCCATTAAAGCCTTGGTCGTGTTTGCACTGTCACCTCCACTTTTTCATTGGCCGATCATTCACCTCCATTTGATTGTTTACCCATTTTGAGGAACAGCTGCGGAGAGTGATTTCACTAGCCATCCTTGTGACACTGCCGTGATTGGAAAATTCCAAACCTTACCTGGAATCAGCTGCTACCCATTTTATCACTCGTTCCTCAAAAGACGAGTCTTCTTTAAGCTCTTTTCAACTGACTCGTAAAATATGAAAAGATTGCCGAGTTTTGGCCTTCCAGCTCGTTAAAGCGACAGGAAGTGCTATCCCTCCTCTAGATTTTAATCTTTTTGGACCTGAGGGATTATTGCACAAAAATATCGAGCGCTTGTTTTGTTCGGCTTGTTAAAACTATCGAAAATTCATCCCTTCTGTATTGTTTTATACTTTTTCGGACTTAAGGGATTAGATGACGAAAAAGGAATTTTGGAGTTACCTTTACATACCTTTTCAAACTCTCTAAAAATGAAAAGGACCGAGTTATCTTTGTCGTTAAACTCGTTAAAAAGATTAATAGCGACAAACTTGTCTTTAGACGAGAACGAGTTTCACTATCGCTAGGCTCGTTAAAACATAGCGATGGGTTTGCCCGAACGGAAAATTATAGAACAAGCATATGTTATCCTCCTCAAGCTTGACAAAAATAAAGAGGTACTGGTCAACAATGACTGGGGAAAAATTGGGAAGAAAACTCAAAGAATCTTTATTAGTAGCAAGTCACTCTTGAACATGACACTTCCACTCCGTGTCCGAGTCGGGTTGGGTTGTTTCATTCACCGGTCACATCACCATGGTCACGCCATACCATCCACATTTGGGGTAAATGCTACTAATCCATCACATAAGTGTCGCCGACATGTTCAAGAGAAGTCATCCAGAGAAGTCACCTGTGTTCCATCCACTACCATACATTATACTTCATTCTTTCATGACCGCCATCCTGAACCATATATCATCAGATCGTTTTCACCTCCATCAAAATCATTTGCTCTGTTCCGTGTCATTGATGTGGGATTCATTAAGGCCCTCCTTTGATGGATCGCTTCTTGTTGACATCAGCTCATTATCCAAGAAGTTGATCTAGGAACACCCCATTCAGTACTTTGAAGCTTGCATGCCTCAATGGCAAGTTTCTCACTTCCGGCGACAGGTATACATCAATGACCTTCGACCGAAAGATTTTGCGTGGTGTTTGATGCCAAGTCCTTTATTCACACCACGTGAATTGTACTACAGTACCTTGAGGGTCATCATCATTATCGGTGATTCCTCTCGCGCTTGTTAACAATTTACATCATTGACTGGTAATCAAGCGATGTCTTTCCATGTTCGACTTCAGAACATTTCTCACATGGATCGACTTGTACTTCGAGTGAAGATCGGACGAGATTGAAGACCCCGGATCTAGTTTCATCCATCCGGGCTGTGATATATATTCAGGAAAATAAAGACATTGAAATGTACAACATTTCAGCACAGATGATCATCCTACCAAAAGGATGATGGCTCTATCAGAATCATCAGTCTACCATCAGACGATTGTCTGTTCTATGTACATGAAAATGAATTTATAAAGCTAAGCATGGGAATTCCCGCCTCAGCTAGATCATGAAAATAGTATGAAGATAATGTATTGTATTGTATCTTATTACAGGTCTCCTCCCAGCATTGAAAGAACTTCGGATCCTCCTAATAAAGCATTTTACCCGATAAACGACCTCATACTTTAGGGGGCAACTGTTATAGACATTTTTTTGCCTTGCAGCTCCAAGCATGAAATGTCTATAAACCAAGGGATCCTAAGTCCCTAAAAGTGTTGTTCCGACCCCTAAAGGAACAAGGTCAACAAATTACAGCTTCTCCCAGAAGTTCCCCACCAGAAACTGCTCAGAATCAGTCAAATCAGGATCATTTCAGCTGCTCCACTGGCTAGCTGCGTTGCATAGCACCCAAATACACTAGCTAGGTGCGTTGCAACGCACCTAAATGGACTACCAGGGTGCATTGAGTGGGAAATGACAAATGGCAGTGCCATTCCGCGAGGTGGAAAGACAATGGAAGCTTCCAGAATCTTCTCCAATGACACTTGCCTCACTGAGTTCGACCAAGGATGAGTAAGAGGCTCTCAGTCTCCAATTGGAATCAAGAACTGACAGAGAGAAGCCACTAGTCAAATCATAAGCTGACTCATCCTCCTTGCATACATCTATATATGGATCCCTCATCCCAGAGATCCAGAGGCTGGAATTTTGTACATTGCAAAGAATTGTTGTTGGTTTTGAGATAGATATCAGAGTATTGGGTGATTTATGCTTTGTTGGAGGTGAAGAGGGGCTTCTTTGCTGGGAGGTTGATGCTGGATCAGGAATCATCGGTTGTAACTCCTCCTGGATATTCTTGTTATATCAATAAAACTATTTGAGTTTCTCCTACATGCTTGTGTATCATTGATGTTTGTTACATTTGTATGTTTAGCTTAAATCTGATCCTAAGCTTTTTATGAATATAAACCCATGTCTTTGTATAGTTTCCTTCTTCTGTGATCTTGCAGGTACTTGGTGGAGCTGGGCAAGTAAGGGAGCAGGTAGCTAGAAGTTGTCAAAGAGGAGAGATTGGATCAAAGGACTAGCGCAAGACACAGGTTGGTTCATCCTATTCCTCTTCGTTTATAGCTCATAAAGAAGAATACAAAAGTAGTTTTCTCTGTTTGTTTCTAAGGTCACTGTCACACCTTAGTGGGATAGGGTCGTTCTGAATAGACACTTTTCCCGTTAACATGTTAGAACATGATTTACCTCTCTGGTTGGAGGAGGAAGATGAGGATGAAGTCTATTCCGCACCATTGTGCATAGTGGAAGCTACCATGGGGGGTGCACAAACCGAGGATGATCTTATTGAGAACTTGATTTAGAATCCACCCTCCCGTATGTTGCTATTAGAAGAGCTGGTGGAAGAAACCCAAGCCAATCCTTTAGTTGATCTCTGTGTGGCTAATCCGACCTCTCTCCGAGTTAAGAATGTGGAATTCAGCCCAGAAAGAACCTTGAAGATCAACTCATCCCTATCCACCTCTCAGGAGAAAGAACTGTGTAGCTTATTGAAAAATCACTTGGATGCTTTTTCTTGGAGCTGTAAGGAGATGAAGGGAGTCTACCCTTCAGTCTGTCCTCATCACATTTACATTAAAGAAGATTGTAAACCAGTCATGTAGCCTCAAAGGAGGATGAATCCAACCCTTAAGGACATTCTCAAAGAAGAACTACAAAAGTTGTTAGATGCAGGATTCATCTACCCTATTTCTGACAACGAATGGGTTTCTCCTTTGGTGCCAGTGCTAAAGAAAAATGGGAAGTGGAGAATCTATGTAGATTATCGGGACTAAACAAGGCCACCAAGAAGGACCATTTCCCTTTGCCTTTCATAGATCAAGTGTTAGATGGCCTGGCAGGGAAGAAGTTATTCTCCTTCCTAGATGGGTTTAGCAGGTACAACCAAATCCGAATCAGCCCAGAAGACCAGGATAAGACCACTTTCACTTGTCCTCGGGGTACTTTTGCATACCGAGTCCTTCCTTTTGGGTTGTTCAATGCTCCCGCCACTTTCCAGAGAGCAGTACTGAGCATATTTGCTGAACTGGTTCAAGACTCAGTGGAAATCTATATGGATGACTTTACCCTTTATGGTTCTAACTTCTAGGAAGCTTTGACTAACCTGGGAAAAGTTTTAGCCAAGTGTATTGAAATGAACTTGTCCCCCAGTCCTGAAAAATGCGAATTCCTGATGACTGAAGGGACCATGCTAGGTCATACAATTTCTCAGCAAGGATTACAGGTGGATCCCAATAAAATTGCATTCATCCAAAGGGTCCCACCTTGTCAAAAGGTAAGAGATATTCAGAGTTTCCTAGGCTTAGCAAGGTATTATAGAATATTCATCAAGGATTTTAGTTAGCTAGCCTCTCCATTGTTTGGTATTTTTGGAAAAGATGCTGAGTTCATATGGACTGACAACTGTCAAGAGGCTCTGGATGCCTTGAAAGGTAAACTGGTAACCACCCCAATTTTGAGAGGTCTAAACTGGGCCCTACCTTTCCACATTCACACAGATGCCTCGAACAAATCGATAGGAGTAGCCTTTAGGCAAGTTGATGAGAAGCCGCCTTATGCCATATATTTTGTCAATAAAAACTTGTCCAAGGTAGGATTAAACTACATTGTAACCGAAAAGGAGCTCCTAGCTATAGTCCATTCCCTAAATAAGTTCAAACACTACATCACTAGCTATCAAACATTCGTACACACTGATCATGCTACAATTAGGTATTTGATGAATAAACTGGATGTAAATGCTCGTATTATTAGATGGTTACTTTTATTGCAGCAATTTGATTTGACCATTGTTGATAAACCGGGTAAGGAAAATGTTGTTGTTGATTTTCTGTCTAGACTAGATCTGCCTGCAGGTGAAGAAGGAATGGTGGATGATCAAATGCTAGATGAACACCTATTTGCTATTTCAGTACTCTCTCCATGGTTTGCTGATATAGAAAATTACTTGGTTTCAGCATAGTTTCCGCCACACTTGTCCTCAAAAGAGAAGAGCAAGATTGTGAGGAAAAGTGCCCCATTCACCTGGATTGGGGGCAATCTTTTTAAACTTGGCCTAGATCACATTTTGAGGTGATGTTTCAGGGAGGAGGAAGTTTTTGACATCCTCCTAACCTGTCATGATGGGCCCCGTGGGAGCCATTTTGCAGCAAAGAGGACTGCTTTCAAAATTCTGCCAGTAGGTTACTATTGGTCCACTCTTCATCAAGATGTCAGGAGATATATCAGCAAATGTGACCGATGTCAAAGGATGGGGAAACCTAGTCCAAGGGATGAGATGCCCCTGCAATCTCGAGTGACTTTCGAGCCATTTGAGAAGTGGGGCATGGACTTTGTGGGTCCTATCAACCCTCCTTCAAAACAAAAATCTTACATCATTGTGTGGACTAATTATCTGACAAAATGGGAAAAAAACAAAGGCGATCAAGGCAGCAACAGAAGGAAAAGTAGCTGAGTTTTTGAGGGAAAATATCTTTTACAAGTTTGGTTATCCAAGAGAATTAGTCACAGATCAAGGGATTCAGTTTACCTCCAATCTGATTAAAGACCCCGCTCACATATCACAAGATTGCACAGAACTTCCACCCCTTATCATCCGCAAGAAAATGGACAGGCGGAAGTCACTAACAAAGCTTTGGAAGGGATTTTGTCTAAGGCAGTGAGAAATAGCAGAAAATATTGGGCATATCGATTGGTTGAGGCCACCTGGGCCTATAACACCACCTAGAAAACCACCATAAGGTTCACACCCTATGAGCTGGTCTATGGGAAGAAGGCTCTGCTGTCAATAGAATTTGAATATAACACATTAAGGATGGCAGCTCAGTTGGACCTAGATGTCAGCGATGCATAAAAGGAAAGGTTACTTCAGCTAAATGGATTGGATGAGCAGAGATTGCAGGCCCTTCTCCACTCAGAGGTAGTCCAACTTCAAAGAAAAATATGGCATGACAAACACCTCAAAGAAAAAAAATTCCAGCAAGGAAATTGGGCACTGCTGTATGATTCAAGATATAAAGATTTCAAGGGCAAACTGAGGACAAGATAGCTGGGACTATACACAGTAGAAAAATGCAATGATAATGGTTCAGTCCTGATCCAGACCATCAATGAAGAAGCCATCCCCATGCTCGTCAATGGGCATATGTTGAAGATCTACAGGAAGCCTCTTTCCAAGCAGGAATTATTGAGAATATGGGTAAAACAGTGTTGGTAGTGGAGCAGGTCTCTGCCTCCACTCCACCCACACCCTAAAAAAAAAAGAGAAGAAACAATTTTAAAAAAAAAAAAGAGAAAAAGAGAAAAAAGAAAAAACTGAGAAAAATAACAGAAAAAAGAAATAAAAGATCCCTGGGTGAAAACCTCTTGGAGGCACCCAGGGTGGGCAGTGAGGGTGAAAAACTCCTGGAGGCGCCCCAGCTATCTCATAAAAAAAAAATGAAAAATGAAAAAAAATAGAAAAAAACTAACTTCTTTTGAATGCATTGCAGATTGCAGGAGGGTCACAAAGGGAAAAAAGGACATGGCTAGGCTGCATACACCCTTGATGGCCCATTCCTCCATCGCCATTATCTTTTCCTAGGCCTTGGTCTCACTTTTTTTAAAAATTTTGCATCCTACAGGAAACTCTGCGCATTCTACAAGAGGCTCCTGTAGAAACTACAGAGAGCTCAAACTCAAGTTCATAGAAGAATCTGAGGGCTAGAAATTTGTCCAAAAGGCCTCTGGACCTCCCTGCCACCATTCATCCTCCTAATTCTCCATTCCATCCCTACACACCCACATTTCCACTTGCTCTTCCTTCCGTGCACAGAAAACACATAAGTCTGTTTCTTTCGTTTTTAAACAAAAAATGATGATGAATAACACAACAACATTCTTCATTTATTTCTTACCTGATGCATTCCAGCTATTATTCCTTTCATTCAAAACCTTCTTCAGATGTCTCTTCAGTCCCTGCTCAAGCATCAACCAAAAGTTTTAAAGGGAGAAGCAACTACAGGAAATCTTGCAGGATTCCTATAATAGCTGATCCCTTCAAAAAAAAAGCTCCAGAGGCAAGGTCAGTGCAGCCAAGATGTATGCAATGTGCAAGGAGCAGTGCCTTATCAAAAAATCACCAGCATAAGCCATCAGTTTAGAGGCCATGATCACCAACAGCAGTAGCAATAAAAAAAAAAAAAAGTGCCAAAGTCCGAGCATGCAAAGCACAGTAGCGACTAACAGGTAAGTGGCTAAACCCATTCCTCTGTTACATGAATATTATTTAGGAACTGCATGAACCATTGAGATGGTCATGATTAAACGAAATCGATGGCCAGCTAACTGGCCACCCTCGTTCAGTTCAAGCCACCATCGTTGAGTTCAAATGAGCCTTGTCCAATTCAAACAACAGTTCAGAAGATGCAGTCAGCACGTGTGGTTCATCAACTCGGGAAGGAAAAACTCAGAACCGGTAGTGGTGGCGGCGTATAACGGGAATGATGGAAGTGATGGCAGGTAGGTGACATGAAATACCATAATGACACTGGAGTAGGACCAATGGTCCGGATGGGGATAACGTACCCATCCTGCCACCTCACCTCATCATCGCAGATCATGCCATTAGCTTAAGTACATTGCGGTCGAAGCCTCCACCACCTTTTGTTTTCATTTGCATCGACGAGTTCTCGACTGCAGCAACTCACCTACCACCTTTAGAACATCGAACCAGTCGTTCTCTGCCATTTTTTCAAAACCCTCTTGCTTATCGGGCTCTATAGGAGCACTATCGCATTCTACAGGAGTGGGAACACCGTCTATAGGAGCCTTTCTACAGGAAGGCCAGAGAGCAGCTCTATAGAGGAAAAATTTAGAATTTTTTCCAAATTCGAGCTTGAAAAGAGGTAGGCTTAGAAACCCACTCTGCATGTGATATATCTACACAAGGTGGTGGGAGTAGAAGCAAAGTATTGGGTTGAAAAAGGAAAGGAAAGTGAGCACAAAAGTCTGCCTATGTTTTTCTGAATTCTATACAGTCTCTCTATTTTCTTCTCTGCACTAAATTCTTTTTTTTTTCTACCCCGTATTCTCTTGTAAAGAAAAAAGGATGCAACCATAGAAAATCAAGCCTGTGAAAAACAAATTTGCAATTCTAATTACTCTGTGAGAAAGAAAAACATTGTTTTACATACCCTCTGTTCTGTCAAAATATTGATTTACTCCAAAAGCCCAAGAAGTAAATTTAGGTTGAAAACAGGGTTTGAAGGGAGGGAAAAATTGCAAATTGATGTTGTGAAAAAGAAGAACATGAAAAATTCTTGATTCCAGAAAGACAAACCTTAGCTATTCCTCTGTTTCTGGTTTTGAAAGTTTGTTGCCTTCCTCCTCACCTAAACATTTCCAACAGTCACTACACACCATGACAAGAGGTTTTATGAGAAAGGAGCCTTTGAACTCCAACAAATTGCATGAACACCCAGAAGTGGTAGCCCTCTTTACCAGGGCAAACTAGATGCCTTTCTTTGAGAGAATTCATGGATATGATGAGGAGGTGACAGAGGAATTTTTAATGTCTTTAAGACCCCATTCAAAAACCCATGCTATAGTCAGTTTCAGGGGTTTGACCATAGAGCTTACACTAGAATTCATCAGCAGAGTCATAGATCTTCCACTTGGGCTCCCCTGGAGCAAAGAAGAAAAACCATTAGGACTGGTTGCTAAAAAGACATTTTTTCAACTTGATGAACATCCCGTAGAGGACAAGAATAGGGTCAGAAGGACAAGTATACCTCATCCATGGGGTGAGGTCAGCTACCATATCATGAAATATATCTCCTGTGAAGGGAGATACAGTATATTCTATGGTTATCACTTCAGATTATTGCATGAATTAAGATATGGAATGGACCTACCTGCATCTAGAAAACTCAGTCTCACATATTTCCTCCTCCAATATTTGATAGAGTGTGGCACCAAGTTAAATGCAGGGATTCCAAACCAATTGGCCCACCATGGGCTCATCAAATTGCTGGTAGAGGATGTCGTCCACACATAGTACACCATCCCTATAGCTTGGGAAATTTTCAGGAACATGTCTAGAGAAGATGACATCAAAACTCTTATTGATGACCTTAGCCCATCTGGAAATGAAGAGGAGTATTAGAAAGAGGAACTTGAGAAGGAAATCCATGAGGAAGCACAAAATATTCAAGTAGAAGAAGAAAAAGAGGAAAAATAGAGAGAAGAAGAGAAACATGACAAAACCATAGTTGAACCTAAGGCAGAAAATAAAACAGCATCAAAAGCAGAGAAGAGGAAGAGAACAAAAGATGAGAAGAAGAAGCCCAAGAAAGCTCAGAAGAAGACTGCCACAGGGAAGGCAGAAACTCAACAAGAAAAGGAGAAAGCAACACCAGAGACAATAGAAATAGAAACAGAAACAATAGACACAGGAAAAACTGTAGAGGATGAAGAAGTGTCCCTTCAGACACTAGCAAGGGAAGCAATAGTTGTTCTTGCTACACTTAGCACTCCAGCTAAGCAAAAGGATAAAAGAAAAAGATAGACATTTATGTATTTCAAAGCCCAGAGGAGCACCAGAATTAAGGTGGGAAAGCCCCAACAACCTTCAAAAGAACCCATTATCATTGAGGATGCATCTACTGTAACAAGGGAGGAATCTCCCTCCAAAATCTCTATCACTTACGAGAGAGGGAGTCTTAAGACCTCCACCTAGAAGGAAAGGATCAAATTGATGGACTCTAAAGCAGTCCTACAGGAGACACAAACCTCTCTACGGGAGACACTGGCCAAGCTCAAAGAAACTGAAAAACTGGAAAAGAAGGCAAAAGAACAGTCCCAAGAGGAAGGTAAGGCAAAAGAGATACCTAAGCCTGGACCTCAGCCTAACTTAGGCTCCTCCTATAACCTTTTGGAAGGTGGGAAGATCATCCCACAAAAGTTTGCAGTGCCTCTCTTCTTCGAACTAGAAAAGGAAAGAGTCAAGACCCACACCTGGATGCAGAATGCAAAATAAAAAGGGGTCGAAGATAGGGCACATGGAAAATAAGTTGAGAGAGATGAGCAGAGAATTGAGCATGGTAAGGCACACAGAGAGCATCAGAAGAGCTCAACTACATGAAGAAAATGAACTGTTGAAAAAACAACTACAAGAAAGGGAACCTCAAGGAGGCAATAAGCTGTCAATATTGGAAGGACAAAAACAAAAAGAGAGACCCCAGGCAGATAGTGAGAAAGCAGAGAAACAACAACAACAAGAAGAACCATAGACAGATAGTGAGACACCGATGGAACAGCAGCAAGAAAGAGAATCTTAGGCAGTAACTGAAGTGCTGATTTTGAAAAAGCAGCTATAGGAAAGGGAAGCCCAGTTAGCCTGCATGGCCAGCTGGGCAATGGAGGCCTTGCAGTGCAGACAACCAGCTAGATCATATGCACTGTATCTCAAAGATCAGTGGCTCCAATTCCAGATTAACACACTGGCCCAGAGGGGCACAATACCATTTCAAGATTATGGCCAATTTATGCATTTATGTGATAATAGTTCAGCCGAGGATAAAGCAAAGCTAGCAGAATTTTACCTACACACTTCCTGACATGAATTTATGGGATCCAAATGCTGCATTGGGAGACTTAAAGCTCATGGATATGGCTTCTTGGTTGATCCATGAAGAAAAGAGAGAAGTGGAAATTCAAAAAATAATGGCAAAAGAGCTAAGTGAGCCCCTGATGATAAGGGCAGAACCAGCAGAACCCTTGGCTCTCATCTATGCCCACCAACACCTTGCAGCCAATCCTCAAGTTCTTCCTAACTATGTTGATAGGCAAGCACAGGCTATTGCTCATTTAGAAGATATGGAGAGATTGTTTGGAAATGAATGCCTTCATGCCTGCATGAGAAGGTGAAATACATTGCCACATAGCCTAAGGATCAGGGAGTATCACTCCCCAACCAGAATGAGGGAAGCCATGAGGAGAACGCCCCTATATAAGCAATCAATGCAAAACTTGAAAGCCAACTGGATTGGTCTTAAATTCAATCCTCCATTGTTGCTAGGACTGTTGGAAGGAGTTAAGGACGAGGAAGAACATAAACAATGGGAGGAAGTGGATAGGAAAGCAGGTTTCCACGACAGAGAGGAAGACATCACATCAGAGGCTTGGGATGTCAGGGAATCTATGAGAGCCATTAAAGATGAAGAGTTAGATTAGTTTCTCAGAGGATGAGCAACCCATTTAGCAGGGGGGTGATAATGAGCCCCAAAAATGGGTAACTATATGGGCTCATTGTGCCTCTTTTTTTTATTTAATCCACCATTCTAAGTAGGTTTGCGCATGTTTTTGAATATATTTATGTCAATAGAGTGAATTGGGTTAGTCACTTTTCCATGTAGGCAAATAAGTGTTTATTGCAGATTTTTTGGACAATTTTGGACAAGGACCAAGAATTTATGAGCAAAATGGCAACCAAACTCGAGAAAACAAGGAAGAGGACTTGTAGGAGGGGTGTCTCCTTCATTAATGACCCCTTTCCTTGAATCCTCCATAAACAGATCGGAGTACAAAGGCCCACATTGATGATTCCAAGTGGTAACCGAGCAAGTCAAGTAGGATTGCTATTATCTTCAGTTCTAGGAAGCTGCGTTCCTTAATTTTAGGAGGACTGTTGGGAATCCCCATTTGTATAAATAAGAAGGCTTTGAGCATCAGTAGGTTAGCCAGTTCTTAGTATATTTTCGCACTTTTTTGCAGCCTTGTACTCAGCTCATTTTCGAGCTCTTTTTAAAGACAGTTTATGTGATGTAACTGGTATTTTTTTATAAATGAAGATGAAACAATTTTTGAGCCAGCACTGATCTTTCCCAGATGGCTAAACGTCTTGGGTTAGGGCGCAACCCAAGCTTCTCAGCACCTCCTTTGTGTATTTATATGTTTTTGCTTTCATTCATGAGTTAATTTCTACTACATAGATTCATTTTACTTTGTTAGAATAGGTTGCTTTTGATGGTTAGTATAGTTGTTTTTGTTTCAGTTGCTTAATTAGGTTGTTGTAGTGATAGAAAAAGATCCGAAAAGGCCAACAGAAACTCTTGATCTCCTTTCTCCCTTCTTGGGACCATGGTTTTAGGTCAAGGCACTATTGCTGCCACCAAAAACACAGTTTTTTCTCTTCCGTGCAACTGCTAGTGTGATCCTTTGATTTGGAAAAGTTGATATTGGTCCAGATTTAATTGCTTAGATCATTCCATGTCCTTTTACCATAGTTATTTCACATGCTTTTCTATTCATAAGGTACTGTTTAGCAATTTCTAGTTTTAGGTCAGAAATTAGGTTAAGATAGACAAAACTCTGTTTTTTAGTTCTTGCTTTGGTCAGTTTTGAGAAGTAAATGTGCAGTTTTCTTGCAGGACATCCCAGTTCATCATTCCTCCATAAAAAATCTAGCACCAACTCACTTCTCGCCAATTTTCCAACTCATTTGCAACATTTCGCCAATCTGCCCTAATTTTTGCATTTTCCATAAAGCTGCTTTCTTGCCCCTTGAACAAATCCAACCATCTCCTTCATCCCTGATCTTCCTTGACAAGTTATAAACCCCCCAACACCTTCATCTAGCCTTCATTTCCATTCTCCCATCATTTTTCCACCTTCAAACCTCTAAAAACCACTTTTGGCCTCCTCCTGTAGATCCTCCTGTATATCGTCTTGTAGATCCCCTGCAGCCTCTTGTAGAATTTCCCGTAAGTGATTTTTCGAAGTCCGATCGCTATGGAAGTCTTTAGAAGGGTACTAGGGGCTTCTTAGGACCTCTCCACACCTCCCTCACCCTCTACAAAATCCAACTCCATCTTCCTTTGCCACCAAAGCTTTGCACAATCACAACTAGATAAATCACAAGCATAATAATTTCACATAAAAATACTCAAAAGCACAAAAAGATGATTTATTCTCATTTCTTTTCAGAAGTAGCTTGAATAAATGAAATTTACCTTTTCAGTAGTCAATGACACTCATTTCATTAGTTTCCATCTCTTTTCTTTCAAAAGTATGGTTAGTGGGTAAACTAGGGTTTTCTAGGGTTTGCGTTTCATTTTAGTTTTCCTTCTCTTTCTGCAAGTAGAATAGCCTCTTTCGAGTTAGCTATCTTTCATCATAGTTAAAAGCTTCTTTTGAGAATTCTTAGAATTTGGCTTAATCTCCTAGTGAACTTGAACTAGTTGATCAAGTGACAGCTTGCAATAAGTGCTAGTACTTGTGCATACAACATCGTCGCTTCCAAGTTTCTTACAAACTACCGTGTTGATAAAAGTAAAGTAGGGAGCTCCAGGAGTGCAACATTATTGCTGCAATACTAATGCTCACCAAACAACCCAGGGATCCAAAGAGCAAACCATCTCCGCTGCTTTAGAGGTACCTGGTGCCAAAGTAGTCAATGTTGCGTTGCTTTACCCTACACTGGTTTGTAGTTGAGCAGTTTGGACCTACAACTTGTGCAGACCTATCTGAATAGCGACCAAGGCTTGTTTCTACTGCTGCTAAAACTGTTGTAGCAGTTCTACGATTACATCGTTGACCTTATCACCAATGTCATCTAAGTCTCCTTCTGTCAAGGTGATCTGGTAGAGCTATGATTTACTGGCCTTGGACTTCATCCATGGCCCTTCTTTCTCCTGCTCCCGAGTTTGCTTTATCTAGAAGGGGGTGGTCTCCTGGTCTCCACCACCCTATTCATATTGTTTCTCATCCTTCGTTTATGGTGAAGGAGACTTTTGACTTCTGTCAGAGTTGTGCTCTTCCTCTTCTTCTTACTCTTCGGCAGTCTCCTTAATGGTGCGCTCTGCTTTAGCTTTGGCTTTTTCCTCTACTTCCTTTTTTCATCTTTTGGCCATCTGCTGCATTTTCAACCGAGCCTCCTCCTTGTTTCACTTTCCCGTGAACTTATTGGATCCAATGGACAAATCTTAGGTCATAAACCATTTGGCTAGCCAACGATCGAGGACCGTTGCTATCACATCATTCGTCACAAGGTATGGGAGATCATACCATTTTTTCCCTGGGTCCTTCCGCATCCAGATGGAGATACACTGGAAGTCTACCTTGAACTTGTGTATCCCAACAATTGCTCATAAATAGTTAGTGACTGTCTTGGCTTGCGGTTGATGGCCATATTGATGCTCATCTCCATCAAAACCCAGAAGACCTTGCTCTTGTAGATCCACTCAGTGTCCTTCGTATCCCATAGCGAAGCAAACTTCGCTACTTCTGGAAAATCTGTCGTGATCGGAGGAAGATGACTGTCCTCCGGCAACTTCCATGCAACCAACACAATTTATAACAAAATCCATGCGTAATGGAAGGTCTTACTTTAATCTTGTGCTTCTTTTCACTTCACAAGAAACTCGCTGCAGATATAGCGCACCTAATTAAGTTGTATTCCCTCCGCACACTAGTCTGCTAATGAAACTACTGGTGCCGACACCTCATATGCACGACTCTTTCGCATTATCTTCCCAGCCAAGATCTAGGTGGCTACCTTGACCGCGGGGTTGGTTATGCTTGAAACGGTGTATCTGTGCGGATTTTTGACAAGATTAAAGTTGTCCTTCATTCGCTCAGTAAGGTCGCGCTTGCCCACCTTTCCGCCAAATGCCTTGGCCAGATTTTGTCTTGAATCGGGTAGCCAAGTGATCCTATGGATTAGCATATCAGTTATAGGTATTGGCTCTTCCAACCAAAGGCACTCGTCGTGCACCAGGCAAAACAACTGTTTGATCACTATCAAATTTATGGGCGCGGGGTGGTAATGCGACACCCATAGCAAGTTCAACAATATTGCCTTCTCCACCCCATGAATCCACTTCATTGACTCCATCACGGTGACACCTGAATCCTTATAGAATACCCTTTGCATGAAACTATCAGTAGGCAGGTGGGGGAATCACTCAGTATTCGCCAAGTCCCAATCCTCTAACTTCAGATGTGGGACATGCGCCAAGTGTGGACCTTCGAATGCGATCTTATCAAGTAGAAGAGGTGTATTAAGTAGAAATTTTCCCTCATATGGGTCCTTTGTGTCCTTTGGGACCTTCAGCTTACCTCAGCGCAGAGGAATGTATTTTGGTAGCTTTGAGATAGGGTCTACACCCTCAATGTCAATGTCCTTTGCGCCTTCATCTACACCCTCATCGGATTCTAGGTTTACCACCTTGCCTTTCTCCTGTGCGGTGGGCTTCTCTTTCTTCTGGTGCTTCCTTGGTGACTCGCGCACTGGCTGTGTCACTTTCTATTTGTCTTTCTTCATCTTAGGCCCCTCTCTTATCGACATAGGCCTCGGCCTGGGTGACCTTGGCGACTTTGGCACGTCTGCGGGAACCTCCACACTTACGACCTCAGGGGCAGCTCCCTCAGAGGCCATCGATCCTCTAGCACTTGTAGTTTCCACGGGCACTGACATCAGACTATTAAGGAGCTCCTGGGTTTCCTTAGGAAACCTGTCAAACATCGAACTAGCCACCAAAGCCTCAAAACTCTCAGGGTTCATGCGTAACCAATAGCTCGACACATCAACTCTCACAATGCAAAGTGTTTTTCATTGGGTGGCCATCTATAATTTGTAGGCAAATTAGAATTTGAATCCGAACGTTCCCCATAAAATTCGTTCATAGATGCTAGATTAGTGGCAGATTTTCAAAGATCTCGCATTTAAATTCCATCTTAAATGTTGCGCCCCCCCCCCCCCCCCACTCCTCTTAGCCGTTTTCTCACTTGAAAATCATGAACAGTGACCATAATGGTCACATTCTAGCTGATATGCATGGCCACTCCTCCTATAGCGTAGCTCCCTTCATGCTTCTGCTGACGCTGTGACATTCTTCCATCCCTCGCAGTCCCCCAGTCGCATAGCCATACAACCCAGGCAGTGTAGTTTATAGTCCCACGCCTCCTTTCAGCTGCCTAGAATGCTAAGACTGTGCTTCCATCATATAGTCATCTGGTCGGATCCCCGATGTATGGCTTCAATCAGCTACCATTTACCTTTCCGGAAATGGATCTCTGTTCAATTTCACCAGCTGAACTACTCCACCATCGGTAATCTCCTTGATGATATAGGGCCCCAGCAAATGCATCTGAAAGTTTTCTGGAAATTTTTTAAACTTTCTGTAATCTAATAAAACCAAATCATTTATCTTGAAGGTGCGTAGTTTGATGTGCTGATCGTGCCATGCCTTTTCGCGCTCCTTCTGAACTTGTTGATGGAATCCAACCAAAAATCTATCTTCTTCAAGTTCTAGTAACTACGCGAGCCACTCCTCCAGGGCTCGATGATCCGCCATTCCTGTGAATGTCGCTATGCGTAGACTGGGTACAATATACTCCATTGGCATCACAGCTTCTACACTATAGACTAACCTGAAGGGTGTCTGTCCAGTCAGTTTCTTACAAGTAGTTCTGTAAGCCCATAGAACCATGGGTAGGTGGATGTCCCAATCATTCCATTTTCCATTGCAAACCTTCGTCAATGCATTCTCTAATATCTTATTAAATGCTTCGACCATCCCATTAGCCTACGGGTGGTATAGCGTGCTATTTTGATGATAAACTTGGAATTCCTCTGTCAGCGCATTGATCGTTTCATTAAGGAAATGTTTACCATGATCGCTCATCAAAATCTTCGGGAAACCAAACCTAGTTAGCACATATTCGAAGAGGAGCTTTGATTTTTTTGCCCCTGTACATTCCTTCATGAGCTGTGCCTTCACCCATTTGGTCAAATACTCCATTGGGGTGATGAGATAATGCGCACCTGTCTTATTTCCTAGAGGCTGAATCGGGCATACAAAATCAATGGCCCACTTCTCGAATTCCTGTAGCAACACTTGCGGATTAAGAGGTAGGACATCCCTCCATGATGGCCTGCCCATCCTCTACATGCATCACATGCCTTATAGTAGGCCTTGAAATCCTTATGCAGTGTCAGCCACCACAACCTAGGGCGTAAAATCTTCTACGACGTTGATTTTCTTGGATAATGTCCTCCTGCAGCTCCTCCATGAGCTTTGGCAAGGATGATGTTCCATTCGAACTCAGGTACATCTGAGCCCATCTTATATAAATATCCTGTAATGACAGAAAAGTCTGCCACACACACTACCAACTCCTTCTTTTGTTGACTAGTATACCCTTCTGGAGCCGCCCCCGTCATCAAGAAGTGTATGATATCTTCAAAGTGATTTTCCACGACACACACTGCAAAGAGCTGTTAGTCAGGAAGTCCTTCCTCCAAATTAGTAGGCTCCTCTCCCATTTCAATGCACGACAGATGATCTATCCCTGCATTTGATCATCATGGCTTCACAATGACTTCGAAATCATATCCCTGAAATAGCAACAACCATCTTCACATTCCCCCCCCCCCCCCCCAACATAGGCTTTTTAACCAAGTACTTTAATGCAGAATGGTCTGTATGCATCTTAAAGTGTCCACCTAGAAAGTAGTGTCTGAACTTCTAGAGCCCGTATACCATAGCCAAACCTTCACGCTTTGTCGTTGAATAGTTCTTCTCAGCTTTAGAAAACTTCCTACTTGCAAACGCTATAGGGTGATTCAACTCTCCCTTACTGGCCTGTGTTAGTACTGCCCCAAGCGCAATACATGATGCATCCACATGCACATGAATTCCTTTTTTCAATCCTAGAAGACTAAGATCGGCGCACCATATTTTTGTTTAACACATCTAAGCTTCACTGACACTCTTCATTCCAATAGAAAGTAGCATCCTTCTTTAGCAAATTATTCATCGGCACGATAATCTGGGCATAACTCTTGATGAACTTTCTATAGTATCCAGTATGCCCCAACATTGCGCACAATTGTTTCACACTTCTTGGTGCCTCCAAATTAATTATAACTACTATCTTAGCTGGGTCGACCATTAATCCTTGTCTGCACACCACATGGCCTAGCAAGATTCTGAAAGGAACACAGAACAAATATTTCTTCAGATTGTGCACGATATGATACCTTCGGTATGTATCCAATGTCAATCGTAGGCTAGCTACATGGTGTTTCACCAACCAAAACACCATCTAATCATCAAAGTATACTTCTAGAAACTTGTGAATGAAGTCCCTAAATGGCAATGACTACGCACGAAAAGATTGTCAGTGCATTCTTCAGTCCAAAAGGAATTACATTATACTGAAAGCATCCCCACTGAGTTGCGAAGGTCATCTTACTTATATCCTCCGATGTAATCTTTATTTGATGGTATCCTGAGAACCCTTCAGTGAATGAATATGCCTCCTGTCCCCCTACATTATCCAGTCCTTCATTGGTGAACGTTTCCATAAAAGTATCATACAGGCAAGCACCATTCATGCTTCTGAGATCTATGCATATCCTTGTTTCATGTTTCTGCTTCTTTTCCTGAACTACTATTGGTCTCACCCAATCAGACTCTTCCACTGGTTCAATAATACCCACCATAAGCATTTTATCCAACTCTAAGCGGACCCCTTCTATATACTTCAGATTGAGGCGGTAAGGTCTTTTCTTGATTGGTTTTATGTCTGGTTTCAACGTAATTTTCATAACTCCTAGGTCCCTATTATCCCCTTTAAGTTTGATAACTTCGTAGGGAACAAGTCCTAGTATTCACAGAGCAACTCAGTGACCTTATCTACAGTAGCATCATCCTAGTAGTCCCCTATCTTCACAAACTTTGGTGCCGCCTATGTCTCAATGTTCACTTGTCTTGTTTTCAACGGTGCGGTCATGTCTGGGTTTTCTATCTGTGGCCCCTCAACTTCGCTGTGTCCCTCCATTTTTGGGATATTAATGTTCCTCAGATCTTTATCTTCTTCTTCAGCAGTCACATTGTAGCACTCCAGCGTGTGGCACAACAGGGTGGTCCAATCCGGTTGAATCAAATCTAAGTGATCCTATGGAATTATGAAGATCTCTGCTTTGACCTCCTGCAGTGCTTCATCAATGCACTCAAATCCATCCTCAAAGCTGAAGATCATCAAGTCCCTATCCCAAAATATCCCATTCGTCTGTGCCATGGCAGGGCTCTATCTCCAAGTACCAATTCATAGGTATCACATCTAAGGTGTGACAGAATAGATGCACCCACTTCGGTTGTGGTTCTGCTCCATAAGCATCGATCCATTTGGTTAAGTGATCGCATGGATCACTCCTTCCATCATACTTCTTTGTTAAGTGTACCTTTGCATGCCCAAATTGTACCCTCATCATTCTTCTATATTCGTTCCATCCATCGAAGTTGACCTTATGCGTATCCCACCATCTTGCAAGCGCAACGCCAAGTCCAAGGCTTGGAAGCAATGCTTCTCAAGCACTTCCCTTTCAAATGCATCCATAAATTTATCAACATCAGTTAAACCATCATAGTAAGGAATACTTCTTACCTTTGATGATACACAGTGCAACCATGTTACATCATAGCACAGATACTTCGTGCAATCTATTCTACCAGTGTCACAATTGCTTGTCTAAGTTTGATGTGCAGGAGCTTTCGCAGTCCCATGCAAGACATCCATTAGCTGTTGAATTCACCCAATCTTTATCTCACGCCGTTATCATATAAATGTTATCAAAATCATCATCGCTTTCGTAATCATGGACTGGTTCAGTGTAGCACGATCCTTCGGCAGGGTCTAGTGGTACTACTACGTGGAGAAAATTTATTTCAAAAGACATCGTTCGCTTCCTCAAATTGATCACCCCATTCATGTCGATAGCCCAGTATCCCAAGGAGCGCAGGGTAGGGATTTCTATCATCCACAATCTCTATTACCTCAAAATCAGCCAACGCACTCGCGCCTTCGAATTGACTATCATTCCTTGTAATCTTCCCATGGGGATAACATTTTTTTGATTCGCCATCCTCAATTTAATAGGAGACCACTATAGCATAGGTTTCCCCATTATCTCCCATGTCTGTTTAGGCAAAACATTCGCGCCAAACCCTAGATCCAGAATGACTTGGTCCATTTCATACTATACTATCTGTATGGTGAGTCTCATCTCCCACACTGTCCTTACCTTATGCTTACCAATATTCTTGACCACGTGCGGGCCGTCCGAGGTATTACCATAACATTTATTGATCAACTCCTGTAATCCCTTGGTGGCCTTATTGTCTCGAAGCAGCTTCATACAGGTCTCCAAATATGTAGTAAGCATGGAGAGGTCCATTTCTTTAGACTGCTTAGCTTAACTTCCTAAGGTAGAAGCCTCAGTGAAGATTTTCTTTGCTTCCATGAAGGTTTCCTTCATGCGCTCCAAATCAAAGCCAACCTCCTTTTTTGGAGCTTTTCAAACCCACTCAATTTCTTCCAGCTTCTCTCCCTTGTCTTTTCCAGTCATCATTCCATTTCGTAGAATGATGTTCACCTTAGGATCCTCTTCATGGGGTTCAACCCTCATCATCTGTAGATTATGGGTAGGCTACTGAGGTTGTGCCCCATTTTCGCGTATCTTAGCTAATAATATAAGGAGGTCTTCTGTTGTGTGGTCAAACTGAGTGAAATATATGCACGATAGGCGCATCGGGTTTGTGCATTCTCATGTGTAGTGTCCTGGTCCCCCACAATTGTAGCAAATCACTTGTCCTCGACCTCTACTAGGTCCTCCTCCACCTTGGCCTCATCCACGCCCCCGTAATCCTCCTCGTGCTCCCAGAGGGCCTTGATCTAGAGGCTATGTTTTGGCCTGCACTCTATAAGCGGGTGTTCTATCCATCATTAGAACATAGCTATGATAGTTATGCTCATCATGACCCATCGATTGATAGAAGTTGCAAAATAGTTGTTGTGGTGTCTATACAAATTTCTGGAGCAGGTGACAGTTATCTCTCATGTTTTCTAGCCACCTGAGAGATAGCACAGCATAGTGCGTGTCCTGTACTTGGCCTTGCTTGAGCTTTCGCCCTCCTACTACAACATAATTCATGAAGACTGGGCATTGATCTTTGTCATGCCCCTGGCTTTTTCATTTCAGGCACCAAACTTCTTTGCATGCCTCTGGCCAAACCGCTCTATCCTTCTTCAAACTTTGAAACTCTAGGTAAAGGTTTTGCAACTTCGCATGAATTTGATGAACTCCCAAATTAGCATCTTGCATCGGCATCTCATGCAGTCTCATTGCAATCTCCAGGGCTTCCGCCTAGGTCCCAATATTTGTTGTCATAAAGCAACCCTCAGATGAGGCAAGAGTGAAGCCACAAACCATTTGCGGTGTTGCCCATCCGTAATATTCATGTTGACTTCGCGGATTGTGCACTTCAACCTCTAATCCAAATCTGAGGGTGTCTTGCCAGGCTTCATCATGATCTCCTTAAATCGCACAATTGATTTATCTTCAGACTTAGGCCTACTGAACTCCTTATTCAGTGCGGTCTGAATATCTGCTAATGAAGCCGTCGCGTTATTAGTGAAATACTTGACATACCATGTCAGTGCGTGTTCCTATAAAGTAGTGACTAACGTTTCTTTATTCATCTAATCGTCCGTTATACCCTGAGCCTCCCATACAACCTTCGCAATGAGCCAAAATTGGTTTGGGTCCTCTGTTCCTAACCCCTTGAAAACAGGCAACTTTACTACATTCACCATATTGAACGTTGGTGGAGGTGGTGGCTGTGTGGGTGAAGGTGTATGGGGTGGTAGCCAAGATGGAGGTGGTGTGGGTGGATGGGGTATTTGCGGAACCCTTGTCTTATCAACTGAACGATGCTCTGTGGAGAAGCTTGTGTTGTTTCCTCGTCGTCACTCAGAGGAGGTCCAATCAGTGGGCTATATTCAGGGCTTATTTTCCATGTGTCCCTGAAGATTATTCCACTTCGCTTAGCTCCAAACATCAAGGTAACTGCATAACCCGTTTTTCACACAAGAGCATCTTAATCCAAGTATTTAAAGACCTTAAATACTTACCTCACTGTCCCTTGAAGAAGCGACACTCTGCTTCATTGTAACTGACTGAGGTATCAACCGCGAACTCTGTCACAAATCCTCCTATGATACGATTGAGCTAGTGATCGACAACACAATGATCTTATCTTCTGAGGCTTCCAATCTCCGCACTAACTTTGGGGTCCACACTATCAGACTGTCAAGCCTCCAACTTCCTTAGCTATCTACCAATTTAGCGATCCACTCCTATAATTCAACTAGGAAGGAATATAAGAAGATTTCGTGTATCTATGTGTACAAATATCTGTCCAACCACTACCATTTTGTTAATTGCAGATTTCTATTTTCTTGCGCCACTAATTCGTGGATCTTTCTATCCAATAGTCTTCAATTTCCTTCTTAGTTGGATTCCAGTGATGCGACATCACACATCCCTTTATGTAGATCCCGGTCCCAGAAACGGAACCATTTTTTGGCTTAGTGGGCCCTGATTGATGTTCAGCATTAATTAGCCAAGAAAATCCCCACACTACTCGCCTTTTCGACATCAATCTGCGGAGTGTGGACTGCAGTCTCACCCGAAGCAGTATGTGGGGATGCAAGAACAAAGTTTCCACACCCAAAGATGGTAGTGATGTCATTTTGCACCCTAAACTTGCCTTTGCACAGATCGATAAGCCCTCTAGGGCTTATTGATATAGTTATCTTATCCGGCTTCTAGACCTTCACGAAGGTCTACGATTGTCCTTCGCGGACCCTAAACAGGTGATTTATCTACTTACGTGCTTTTATGAATGTTCTTAGCTCTGTATTTACCCCGATTGGTTTAAGTATCTGATAACTTCAACATGCATTAAGGTATTCTTCGAATAAACAGATATTATTACTTGTGTTCATATAAAAAAGTAAAACATATAGATTCACGCATCAATATAGCATTAAATTATAAACCCAATATTCTCCATAACATAATCGCATGCATTCATAACAGAATTAAATAGATCAACACATGTAATTCCAAAATAATCCTCTTTATTAATGCTCCATATCTTCTTTACAGACTCTAACTATCTTGCACACATAGCTACAGGAGTTCGTGCACTGAGCTGCAGATGTTTACCCTTGGCCTCTATGCACACAGTTGCATAGCTTCTTTCCTACGCTAAGACTCTTCGCTCTTAGCCCTCACAGACCCATTACATCAACATCCCAGAATTGAACTCAACTACCTTAGACTCTTCTAAGACTTCCCTTTTTATACAATCCCATGGTCCGCGGACCATGGGTAGATCTCATAAAGCTGACATGACTTACATAAATGAAGGGCAGAATCCCTTTATGAAACTTTACATATTTGCACTCCATGACCACAAAATGCAGAGACTTTACACTTTTTATACAAAATCTTGGGCTTTCTGCCCCAAAACTTGGGCTTTTAACCCCAAAAATGACCCTAGGTGACCTTGTCCCAACAATTAGAATGGTTGGAGAGAGTTCTAAACCTGCACATGGAGAAGGAAGCTCAGACGACAAAAAATATGAGAAGAAGGATTCCAAAGGGAATGGTGGAAATCCACCTTCATATCCACCATCCTCATCATCTTCATCATCTCACACAACATCATCTTCCACCACCACCACTAAAACTTCCCATACTCATTCAAACACCACAAAAGGAAAGACTCCTTTACTAAAATTGGACATAAAATTCGAACTTCCCATGTACAATGGAGAGGTGAATGTAGAAACATTGGACAACTGGATTCGACAGTTGGAGGTATACTACAAAATTCAAAACCTTCAAGAAGATGAAATAAAGATCTAGTTGGCTTCAATGAGGCTAGAAGGACATGCACTAGTTTGGTGGGAAGCAAAGACTGAAGAGGAAATGAGAATATGTGGTAAGATATCCATTACTTGTCTTGAATTTTTTTTTCTGCAATTAAAAGATAGTTTTATCCTTTAGCCTATATGTAGAAAGCCATTATGAGTTGGTAGAATTTTAGGTAGCTTAAAGGCCAAGATACACTGCTGAAATAGATTGGGAGTTTACATTCCTATCTAAAACATCCTATTCTTATGTTCAATCCAAATAACTTAGATGAGGTATGTGTGCAAGCCATGCACCTTGAATCTAGAGGAAATAACATTTAGAAAGAGGGTAGTAAGAGGAATCTATTCAACAATAAGGAGAAAGAAATGGGTGGAAAATGGAAGGGAAAGAAAAATGCAAGTGTGAAGAAAGAAGGGGAGAAAATCACATGAAAACACTATTCCAAAGAGGGGCATGATGAAGCCCATTGTTGGAAATTGCATCCCGAATTCAGGCCTAAGAAACAAAACAATAAGGGAAAACAAAATATGACCACTACCACACAACATGACCTTGGTTCAGATTCTAGTGATAAGACCAAGATTTCAGCCATGGTTACAAAAGGAAAAGAAACTATTGCAAGCACTAGTTCATCGCATAGTCAAAACAATGCTCCAAATGAAGAGTCAAGAATAGAGTTGTTTCATGTTAGAGTGATTTCAAATCATACAAAGATTGATGCATTATTTGAAAGTGGGTGACAAGAAAACTTGATTCCAAAAGACTTGGTTAAAAAACTAAACCTTCAAACTCTACCTCATCATAAGCCATATCCATTGGGTTGGATAGTTAACAATGCAAACTTACAAGATACAAGGAAGTGTTTATTCAAGTTCGCCACTGAAAAGTTCATTGATGAAGTCGAGTTAGATGTAGTTCCACTTGACATCTTAGGAATCATTTTGGGTAGTGCTTATTTGTATGATAGGAAAGAAGTATTTTATCGCCATGACAACAAATATATATTTCTCAAGAATGGGGTGGAGTGCATAGTGAGAGCCCATCGCAAAAAGCTGAACATTTCTTTGGCTAATGTAGGGCAGATGAAGAAACTAGTAAATGCAAGTAAAACATTTGTGCTTTTCATGATCAAGAAAAAGAAAGATATTGATTATGAATCTTTTGAAGGTTGTGATGATAAATTGAAATCTGATTTGTTTGATGTGGTAAGCAAGCATGGCGAGATGTTTCAGGGACCAAAGGGGTTACCTCTCAAGAGGGGAATTCAGCATGATATTCAATTGCAACAGGACGTTCCACTTCCAAAAATTGACATGTATCACATGCCTATTATGGAGAGCTTGGAAATCAAAAAGAAAATTCAATAATTTCTTAGCAAAGGTATCATATGCCTATCTACTTCGCCATGTGGTTCGCCCATTGTCTTGGTGCCAAAGAAGGATGGAACATGGCGCATGTGTGCGGATTTTTGTGCACTGAAAAAAATCACGGTAAAAAATCATTATCCACTCCCAAGAATTGATGATTTTATTGATCAGTTGAGATATGCAAAGTATTTCACTAAGTTGGATTTACGACGTGGATATCATCAAGTTAGGATAGTTGAAGAAGACATTTCGAAAACTACATTTAAAACTAAACAAGGATTGTTTGAGTGCCTTGTTATGCCTTTCGGTCTTACCAATGATCCAGCTACTTTCATGAGGGTAATGAATGATGTATTAAGAACATTTCTAGATGATTTTTTCATTGTATACTTATATGATATACTCATATTCAACAAATCTAGAGATGAACATGTCATGCATGTAAACAAAGTACTTGATGTCTTGAGAAAAGAACAATTGTTTTTAAAGATGTCAAAGTGTGAATTTGGCAAGACTTCTTTATTTTATTGGGACACATTGTTCAAGGAGGTGAGTGGAAGATAGACCCCTCTAAGGTTGAGGTCATTTTGAATTGGCCCAAGCCCAATACAGTTACAGAGGCAAGAAGCTTTTTAGGGGCAACATAATATTGGAGAAAGTTTATTGCTAATTTTTCTTCCATTGTAGCTCCATTACATGCATTGACAAGTGTCAAGAAAGTCTTCAATTGGGGAGAAGTACAACATAAATCATTTGGTGCTTTGAAGAAAAAGATAAGTTCAACACCGGTATCAGCACTTCTGGATCTTAGAGAGACATCCTAGATTCAAATAGATGCAAGCGCTTATGCCATGGGAGCAATTCTATTGCAACATGGTAAGCCCATTTCATTTCATTCTGAAATATTTAATGGAGCTATAACTAACTATGCCACATATGAAAAATAACTTTATGCATTGGTACAAAGTGTTAAGAAATGGAAAAAGTATTTGATGGGGAAGGAGACCATCATCCATACCGACCATAAACCATTGCAGTACTTAGAGTCCCAATCAAAGTTGCAATAGTCATGACATTTTAGATGGATGGGTTTTATACAACAATTTCATTTGGTTATTAGGTATAAAAGGGGAATCTACAATAAGGTAGCTGATATGATTTCAAGGCCTATTGTAAATTCATCTGTTATACTTAAGCATAATTCCGTTTTGTAAAAAAGTTACATAGAACAATATGAAAATGATAGTGACTTTCAAGAAGTATATGCAAGCTTGAGTTAAGGAAATCAAATTGAAGAGTTGCATTATCATGTATATAACCATTTGTTGTATCACTTGGGCAAGTTTTGTATTCCATGGGGAGAAAGAAACAATATCATAAGGGAGGTGCACACTTCATAGATTGCTGGACACTTTGGTGTAGGTAAGACAATAGCGAATCTTCAAAGGTATTGGTATTGGCCACACATACTGGATAATGTTTCTCGTTTCATAAGAGGATGTTCTTTATGTTCTACAAGTAAGCCTAGAAATAGGAAACTTGGTTTATACACTCCATTTCAGGTACCTTCACGTCCATGGGAGAGTATCTCAATAGATTTTGTAGGAGGTCTTCCATTGTCAATGAAACATCATGATTACTTGTATGTAGTTTTTAGACAGGTTTAGCAATATGTGCATACTAACACCATGTAAAAAGAAAATTAGAGCAGAAAAAACAACTCATCTATTCTTCCAAAACGTTTGGGTTCATTTTGGTCTTCCTACTTCTATTGTAAGTGATCGAGATTCTTGATTTGTTGGGAATTTCTGGTCAAATTTATGGGACATGATGGACACAAAGTTGAATAAGAGTACAACCTTTCATCCACAAATAGATGGAAAAACCGAGGTGGTGAATTGAATAGTTATTCATCTTCTTAGAGGATATTGTAGCAATCATCCCAAGTTGTGGGATGAACAGTTGCATTACATACAACATGCATACAATAGGGCAAAGCATTCTTCCACAAACACATCGCCATTTGAGGAATGTTATGGGTACTTGCTGAGATCTCCACTGGATTTCATCCTTAAGAAAGATGTCACCATCGATGGTCATAGTGACATCGATAAGACATGGAAGTTCATAGATAAAATTCAGTTGATACATCATACAATGCAGAAACAACTTGAGAAAAGTCAAAGAAGCTACAAGGCAAGGCATGACAAACACCGGGTTGATCATAAATTTCAAGTTGGTGACAAAGTTTGGTTATATATTATAAAAGAGAGACTTCAAAGGGAAGGCAAAATGCTTAAACCAATCCATTATGGTCCTTTTAAAATTCTGGAAAAGATTGGTAACAATGAATTCAAGCTTGATTTGCCTCCTTATATGCAAATATACTCTGTTGTTAATGCTGATAATTTGAGATTGTTTGAGCCCCCTTTGATTAATGATCAAGGAGAGAATGTTTAGCTGCCATCGATAGATGATTTCTCGCCAGAATATCTAGATGAGCTTCAGTAAGATCTCATACTTGACAAAAGAACCAGGACTACAAAGAGAGGGGATTTCAAATACCTTAGAGTGGGACTCAAGGGGCAAAAGCCTTCTCAAGCCAAATGGTTATAGACCGATAAGGTGAGGGATCTGTACCCTCACTTGCTGAACAATTGATAGTATCTTTTAGGGTCCAAAAGGCTTCTAGCGAGGAGGAATGATCAGGTGCTCAATATTTAGCTCAAAAATAAAATTCTCAGAATGGATCAAAAGCTAAACGACCGCGTCTTTCTTGGAAAAATGATCCTAACGCAACTCGTTTCATCAAAAACCAAGTTCGTATGAGAAAGTTATTTTGTTTTGATCATTTTGCTAAATAAGCAAAATTTGCAAAAAAAAAATGCCTAGTCACTGCATAGTGAGCAGTCCGTATTACTGACGTGACAACTGACTAGGCATGGTCAATGATGGTCAATGGGGAATCAAGGATGGACAAGTAGCACAATTTGGTTGGTTTGTATAGGGGTGTGTTGGTGCATTCTTAGTGGTTCATTTCTAGACCAATGGAAGAATGCCACGTGGCAAGCCCGAAGGTTGCCGCGTGGATCCTTCGAAAGGCCGAGTTGGTTGTCTACACAGTGGAGAAAAATTTGGGTTGGAGGTTGGGTCAAACCCATGACCTCCGACCTACTGACCCCCTGCCTCAACCATCTGCTCTACTGGGTAGTTCTTACCCTAACTTTTCTTTGCATATATTTAACGTGTAATGGTTTGGAGGGTGGCAGTTAGGGGAGGGCCAACCCATAGGCCATCCCTCACTCGATGTGAACATAATATAACAAACCGCAAACAGTTATAAAGAACCAATAGCTCCAACCATAGAAAACCGCAATGGTTAGTGTCATGGCATGTAAACACCACAACAGTTAAAGTTGCAATAACTATGATGGTCAGTTAACCAAACCAAAGCTCAAATGGTTCCCGCATGTGAACGTGATCACCGCAGCATCAAACAGTCAGCTCCAACGGTTCCAGTTCTACTCCAACAATTAATACGACGTTACATCGCATCTGAACAACCCATTCAAACCGTTAAACATAACGATTACAGTTAACACTAATAGTGGATTTAAATTAATTAATTTGAGTTTACAATAATTAAGCATAGTTTGACTTCGGGTTTAAAATGGTGGTAGATTTAGTGGTGACCCTAAATTCGGGCTTCCTCCAAATTTAACACGCTGACTAGAGTCATTCCAGATTTAGTGGAGCTTTCCTAGGAAAACACTGACTAAGCCATAGAGAAGTCAATTTTCGACCAAATTGAGCTCATAAAGAGGTGTTCTTAGTTAATATGGACATTATCAACACATTGGTGTAGGTATCAGGATCCATAGAGCTTTGTAAAAAAAAAATTCCACATTGAGCTAATACAGAGGCCCAAGCCATGGAAGCTGGACCAAGGAGATGTAGCCCAAGAGGGGTGAAATCCTTCATCAAAACACTGTGTTAATGTGTCTCTTTGATGGTTTGCTGTAATTTGAATGTATGTTCTTCAGTATTTGTTTTTGAAGCTATTTTTCTTATGAATGTCACTTTAAACTTAAGGAAATTTACCTGATTGTATGCACAAACAACTAAGGAAACCTCAACACAATAAGCATTAAGCAAGCAAATGTTTACAAATCTGTAATTGTTATTAGCACAACAAAACTAATCATACAAAAACAGATCAAAAATTAAATTTTAGAGGAAGTTTTGAAAACAAGAAAAGTTTCTACACACACAAAGATAGTGATGGTCTCTCAAATGGCGAAGAGAACGAGTCTGATCAAGAATCAATTACTTATCACATTTGAAGATAAATGTATTGATGAGTCTGATGATGTTTGTATGGTTGCTCTAGAAGGAAATGATAATCTCATTGAAGAAATAACTCAGCTTAAAAATCATCTATAATAAGCTAAATTGGCAGAAGAAGCATTGGAGAAACAAATTCTAGAATATGAGAGGCATAATGAAAAGTTAGAACTAGAAATAGTAAGTCTAAGCAAGTAACTTGAGAAACCAAAGGCATCAACCTTAGATTTGCTAAAGGATCTGATACCCTATACGAAATCATCAAAGTACAATTTTCTCCTCTAATAAAAACAGGGCTTGGATATAACGGAGAGTCATCAAAGACTATGAAATATTCTGAAATAGGTACAAGAAACTATCTCAATGCAATAAAGGGAGGTAGTTAACAAAATTCTAGCTCTCAAGAAAGGAATGAAGTATCAAATGTCTCTCACGTAAATCACCCTTACCACAATGAAAAGGAAAATTACACAAAAAGGTAGTATACTTGCAAGAACTTCTACTTCAATGGTCAATGCTTCACTTGTCATAATTTTGGTCATAAGGTTGTTGAATGTGTCACTTATAAAAATATCATGAATAGAGAATCAAGAAAACAAAAGAATGAGATTGGATTAAAGAAATGATCTTATAATATTTTCTCACCTCTTCAATATGAAATAGAATGTTCCGTGTGCAATAAATTTGGGCATAGAGAAAATGAATGCAGAAGAAGAATGAGACCAACTCTTCAAAATCAACAAAAGGTAACAACATCTAAGGTATGGAAAAAGAAAACCTTAGAATCTGAAAATTATGGTTTAGCTTTGTATGAAGGAGATCAAGAAAAATTATAGTACATTGATAGTGGATGCTTAAAGCATATGACAGGTTATAAATATAATTTTATGTCCTTTAATGAAATAAAGAGATAAAATAATATAACCTTTGGAAATAACTCACCTGTAGTTATCAAAGGAAAATGGAATGTTTTGCTAAAATATAAGGTTAAAGTTGCAATGTTTTGTTTGTTGATGGATTAAGAAAGAACTTGTTGAGTGTTAGTCAAATGTGTCACCAAGGACATGAGGTTATTTTTAGATCAAATAATTGTGTGGTACAAAATCTAGATATAGGTAAGATCATAATAAAAAGAAAAAGAACTCTAGGTAATGTCTATGTCTTGGAAGGCACACAAGAGCATTGTTCCTTAAGAAAATTAGAAGAAAGTTGGCTTTGGCACAAAAGATTGAGACATCTAAACTTCACTCAATTACATAAGTCAAGCAGAATGGGAGTAGTACGTGTGTTTCCTAACATCTCTCTGCCAAAAAAAAAAGCGTGTGCAAATCATGTCAATTCGGTAAGAAAACTAGAGTTCAGTTTAATGCTAAATAAGGTACCTCAAGTAAGCCACTAGAAATTATTCATAATGATTTGTGTGTTCCTATGAGAAATAATTCTCCTCGAGGTGAACAATACTTAATATTATTCATTAATGATTTTACGAGAATGTGTTGGATTGGATTATTAAAACATAAAGATGAACCATTTGATAAATTTAAGGTCTTCAAAGCTTTAGTAGAAAATTAGTTAGACGTAAAAATCAAATGTCTTAGATCCAATAGACGAGGAGAGTTTATATTAGATGAGTTTTTTGAAATTTGTGAACAACATGGTATTAAGAGGTAGTTTTCTATAGCTAAAACTCCTCAATAAAATGGAGTGGTAGAAAGAATGAACATAAAAATCCAATAAATGGCACGTTCCATTCTTGATAAGTCTAGAGAACCTCATACCTTCTGGGGAGAAGCAACACATACAACCATAAATATGCTCAACAAATCTCATATTCGGGTAAATAGTGATAAAAATCCTTACGAACTATGGTTTGGTAAGCCTCCAAATATCAAATATTTCAGAGTTTTTGGAAGAAAATGTTACATAAAGAATAATGATGATAAACATGGAAAGTTTGAATCTAGAGCTGATGAAGGAATCCTCCTTGGATACTCTTCTGGAAGTAAATGATATAAATATTATAATAAAAGACTTCAAAAGATTGTTGAATGCATTGACGTTGTAATTGATGAAGCATCCACGGGTACCAAAATGGAAGCACCAATAGATGATGAACTTGTTCCTACAATAATCCAAAAGGATGTAGGAAAGGGCATTAATGAAGCACCAGAAGAAGGAATCAAAACCATAGAAGAATTAGAAAATACTCGTTCAAGGTGAAAAGGATGTTGGAGTACAAACAAGAAGAACTCTTGTTGGAACTTCCAATTATCTAACCTTGCTATCCACTATTGAACCTAAAAATGTAATTCAAGCAAGCAAAGATGAATGTTGGGTTAAGGCAATGAATGAAGAACTTGATCAAATTGAAAAGAACCATACATGGGAACTAGTACCAAGAACTCATGATAAAAGTGCTATTGGGATAAAAGGTATTAAAAAAAAAACTAAATGCAAATGGAGAGGTAATTAGAAGAAAAGCACAACTCATAGGCAAAGGCTATGCTCAACAAGAAGGAATAGACTTCGGAGAAACATTTTCTCCCATAGCCAAACTTGAAGCCATAAGAATGTTCCTTGCATTTTCAATCTTTCATAATTGGAAAGCATATCAAATGTATGTTAAATATGAATTTCTAAATGGATATCTAGAAGAATAAGTTTTCAATGAATAACGTAAAGGGTTTATTCTCGGAAATGATAAAAATAATGTCTTCAAGCTTCAAAAGGCTCTGTATGGGCTAAAACAAGCCCCATGGGCATGGTATTATCGTCTTGATAGATACCTTCAACAACAAGGCTTCACCAAGGGGTTTGTAGATAGACATATATATATATATATATATATATATATATATATATATATATATATATATATATATATATATATATCTATATATATATATATAAAGATGGATAAAGATAAACTTTTGATAGTTATTTTTTTATTTTGCTGACATCGTGTTTGGAAGAAATGAACAATATATGAGTCAAGGATTTGCTTCAGTTATGCAGCAAGAATTTGAAATGTCCTTACTTGGTGAACTAACATAATTTCTTGGTCTTCAAGTTCAGCAAGCAAAGAATGGTATCTTTCTCTCACAAACCAAGTACCTCAAGAAGATTTTGAAGAAATATGGAATGGAAGACTACAAGCCTGTATGCACGCATATGGTAACAGGATGTAATATTAGTTCACAGGATGATTCTCCTTCAGTAAACCAACCATAACACAGATTTATGATCGACATCTTACTCTACCTTATAGACACAAGAACAGTTATTATTCATGCAGTTGGGATTGTTGGACAATTTAAAGAAAATCGTAAAGAAACTCATCTCCATGCAGTCAAGAGAATATTCAAGTATTTAAAAGGAACTCAATATTTTGGTCTATGGTATCCCAAAGATGCATATTTTTCACTTCATGCTTACATAGATGCAGATTGGGTAGGTAATATTGATGATTGAAAGAGTACTAGTGGAGGATAATTTTATTTGGGACCTCGCTTGGTATCATGGTTCAACAAAAAATAAGCTCCATTTCTTTATCTACTGCTGAGGTAGAATATATTATTGTTGTATCTTGTTGCACTCAACTTTTATGGATGATGCAAACATTGCAAGACATTCAAATCACTTGTCCTCAACCTATACCTATTCCATGTGATAATACTAGTGCCATAAGTATTTCTAAAAATATTGTCATGCACTCATAAACCTAGAATATTCCAAACAAATATCACTTTCTGAGAGAACAAGTGCTTGAACAAAAGGTCAAACTAGAATATTTTCCCTCAAGGGAATAATTTGTAGATATACTTACACTGCCACTTCCAAGTGATTCCTTTGAATATCTCACAGAAAAACTAGGAGTGGTCTCTTCCACATCACTTGGTTAATTATTCTGATAGATCTTTCATTTTCAAAGGGAGTTGAGACTAAAATTACTACAATTTACTTTCTGTATATGGATCACATGAGGAAGAGTCGCGTATATAAATGAGTTTGGTTCTAGATAGTAGTGTATGTTTATATATGAAAAAGAAACTATTGGACAGACTCAACGAAATGTTATGGTATATTGTAGTCATAGGTTATGCCATCCTCTGCTTCTAATGTTGACTAGTTACAGTATGTTTTTTGATCCAAATGGATCCTAGAATACTCTCTAAGTCTTTAAAAATCATTTAAAAGATCAAAACAATCGCATGGGAACAACCCTTAGAAACATCGGAAAACACTATCGGCAGTGAAAAACACTAAGAAACACTGGAAAGAAGGCTTATTGGAGGCCTGAATAGTGAATGCGCAGGATCCATCAGATCTGGCCGATCAACGGTCCAGATCTGATCGGAAAATCACAATTGGCGGTGGTAGGTAGAGGATATCGACGCATATCATATAGCAATTGTGATAATGATCAGCGGGGTCAATGAGGACCATTGATCAAGCGTGCAGATTGACGACCCAAGTTGCATCGCCATATCGTATCGACAATTGTCAATTGAGCGCTTACCAAATGGCCCGGGGGTATGTGCGGCGTGCGATTGTGATCAATCACATCGTAACATTGCATCGGAGCAGCTTAACGGAGCGGGGCCGATATAAACATAACTCACAATAGCCAGATCCAATTGAAATATAGGTGATATCTTATATATTTTTAAGTCAGGAAAATCACATTTTCCTTTGTATTTGCATTTTCCACCAAATAAATAAAATACAAAGGAACTAGGCCGATGCGATAAAACTGGACCTGAAAAGGGTTTATGAATGCATGTGTATAATATTTCAGGTCCGATATGGGCCATTTTTTGGGATTTTACAGTGTTTTAATGCATTTTTAATACAAAGGGAAATCACGATATAAGCGGGATTTCGGGCAGGCCAAAGGCAGTAAGTGGTTTGGGTCGGGCTCCGCCTGATCCCATACATAGGCTACCATGTGTCCAGGATAAGGAGAGAGAAAACCACCCTCATCAGGTGGTTAACCTCCATACGAAAGAGTCGCCCGAAATGAACAACAAACATTGGATCTGGATCTCCCAAATCAACAGTGGAGATACGATATCGCTACAAAAGTGGACCCGATAGGAGTTATAAGGTAGAATTATGAATATTTCAAATCTGATGAATAGTGTTTTTGCGGATTTTTCTGTGTTTTGCAGCATTTCTCTTTGTAAACAGAAAACGACCAATTTTGGGATTTTGAAGGATTTCAAAGGCCCGATGACCCATTCTGTTACAATACAGGTGGCCACCATCCCTAGAAGCGTTTAGCAATGATTACTAATTCTCAGAAAGGGATCTAAGTGGACAGAAGTCGGGAAGCCAGAGAGCCCGAGAAGAGGAAACGAATAGACAGCGCAGATTGGCTTTAAAGCCAAATATTGATAGAAAACAGACAGGCAGTGCTGAGATAGAGCAACAAAGACAGAGAGTCAGTGAGGAGATTCTGTGTACTTAGAAGAGACTTGGCGGATCCAAGTAAAGCCTTATTGTTTTGTATCTATTGTGTGAGGCTCAAATTGAGCTCACTGTTGTAGAACTTTGTTTTAAAGACATAATAGAGAGGTCACCACTGAAGACTAGACCAGGAGATTTAGTCCAGGAGTGTTGGGTGAACTCCTTATTAGACTTGTTGTGTTTATGTGTGTTGTCTATTATGTTTCTTTTACTCCTTCATTGTCTATGTATTTCGCAATCTGATCGATCCATTGCATAAAGTAACATAGGCATATCCCTGCACATGAGTCTGTAATACCTTAATAATTGTCTTAGATCTCATTATCAGATCATTGTTCCTCATATGAAACTTAGAAGTAATATTGGTTTATGATGGTTGCTATATGACATTGTTGATTTGATGGTATTGCTTATTGATGAATTTTCTTTTACTGTGAATATGATAAGTCTTGACATTGAATAGATGGAACAGGTTCAGGGGAAGCATTTTTTTTTATATTTCTAATAGTGAATTATGACTTCTTGAGCATTCCTTGTTGCATAAAGATGATCTGTTATTATATTATCATAGTACAAATTTTTATGTGGTGAAAGATGGTTGTTGATGACTATCATGGTCTTGCTACCTCTCTATTGGGTCTTTGGTTTTGGTTTTAAATGTCATGTTTGTCTCTTGATGTAAAGGCCATATAAAGATCCATGATGTAAAATTTTGATATTCAATCAAGTCAATTATGCATGTAATCACTTTGTTTTGGGCACTTGATTTAATATTGAGTCAAATATGTAACCCCATTGTGTTGGGTGATTAATGCCAGCATGATTCCTTGATGATAGGAAAATCGATATTTGGCTGAGTCATTGAAACATGTATTTCTTTGTATATGTTCATCATATCTATAGTGCTCATCTCTCCAAAAGGAGAACGAAGTCTTCATTCCGCATTGGTCAGCCCATTTCCCTTGATGTCAAAGGGGGAGAGAAGCTTGGTGTTTGGATAATGCTTGGTGAGTTGGGAAATAATATTGGCATGTCTACAGATGTGCTTACAAGTATTTACAGGTGGTGGTAACCAAACACCAAAGTGGTTACCATCAAGTCCAAAGGGGTTGATTGTTGGCATTATGAGTAATCTGTTGTCCGTGATGACAACCTACTCGATAAAAATACCAACATGAAGGTAGTAGGATGATTATACATGCTAGTACATATGTGACAAAGAGATTGGACAAAGCAATATCATTTCAAAGACAAAGGAATGATAAAGGTAGTGTAGGAAAGTATACGTGGGTCCTGCGAACAAAGACCATGTACATATGCAGGTATGGTGAAGCAAAGTCATGTATAGTTTTTTCACCATAGTATTCTCAATACCAAGGGTCTTTACCATGATATTGGCCCATAGTAATGAGCGAGGCAACAAATATTTGATCCCATCAAAGAATACCATAGGAATAACTACGAAATTGGCCTAAGGTATTGGCTAAGGCCTAAGATGTATAATGAGATTAAGATCAAAGTGATATTTGTGCAAGTTATGGGTTATTAATGAATGTTTTGATATGAAATAGTTTTTCACCAAGGAAAATGAAGGAGGTTAAGATTTGATAGATTTGAAATCATTGTAGTGTCGCTTATAAAAATATCATGAATAGAGAAGCAAGAAAACAAAACAATGAGATTGGATTAAAGAAATGATCTTATAATACTTTCTCACCTCTCCAAGATGAAATATAATGTTTCGTGTGCAATAAATTTGGGCATAAAGAAAATTAATGCAGAAGAAGAATGAGACCAACTCTTCGGAATCAAAAAAAGGTAACAACATCTAAGGTATGGAAAAAGAAAACCATAGAATTTGAAAATTATGGTTTAGCTTTGTGTGTAGGAGATCAAGAAAAATTGTAGTACATTGATAGTGGATGCTAAAAGCATATGATAGGTGATAAAGATAATTTTATGTCCTTTAATGAAATAAAGAAAGAAAAAAAATGTAACCTTTGGAAATAACTCACCTGTTATTATCAAAGGAAAATGAAATGTTTTGCTAAAAGATAAGGTTAAAGTTAGAATGTTTTGTTTTTTGATGGATTAAGACATAACTTGTTGAGTGTTAGTCAAATGTGTCACCAAGGACATGAGGTTATTTTCAGATCAAATAATTGTGTGGTACAAAATATAGATATAGGTGAGATCATAATAAAAGGAAAAAGAACTCCAGGTAATGTCTATTTCTTGGAAGGCACACAAGTGCATTGTTCCTTGAGAAAATCAGAAGAAAGTTGTCTTTGGCACAAAATATTGGGACATCTAAACTTCACTCAATCACACAAGTCAAGCAGAATGGGAGTAGTACGTGAGTTTCCTAACATCTCTCTGCCAGAAAAAAATCATATGCAAATCATGTCAATTCGATAAGAAAACTAGTGTTCAGTTTAATGCTAAATAAGGTACTTCAAGTAAGCCACTAGAAATTATTCATAATGATTTGTGTGTTCCTATGAGAAATAATTCTCCTCGAGGTGAACAATACTTAATATTTTTCATTCATGATTTCACTAGAATGTGTTGGATTGGATTATTAAAGCATAAAGATGAACCATTTGATACATTTAAGGTCTTCAAAGCTTTAGCAGAAAATGAGTTAGACGCAAAAAGAAAATGGCTTAAATCCAATAGAGGAGGAGAGTTTATATGGGATGAGCTTTTTGAATTTTGTGAACAACATGGTATTAAGAGGAAATTTTCTATAGCTAAAACTCCTCAACGAAATGGAGTGGTAGAAAGAATGAACATAAAAATCCAACAAATGGCACGTTCCATTCTTGATAAGTCTGGAGAACCTCATACCTTATGGGGAGAAGCAACACATACAACTGTAAATATCCTCAACAAATCTCATATTCGAGTAAATAGTGATAAAAATCCTTACAAACTATGGTTTCGTAAGCCTCCAACTATCAAATATTTCAGAGTTTTTGGAAGAAAATGTTAAATAAAGAATAATGATGATAAACATGGAAAGTTTTAATCTAGAGTTGATGAGGGAATCCTCCTTGGATACTCCTCTAGAAGAAAATGATATAAATGTTATAATAAAGGGCTTCAAAAGACTGTTGAATGCATTGATGTTGTAATTGATGAAGCATCCATAGGTACCAAAACGGAAGCACTAGTAGATGATGAACGTGTTCCTACAGCAAGCCAAAAGGATGTAGGAAAGGGAATTAATGAAACACGAGAAGAAGGAATTGAAATCATAGAAGAATAAGAAAAGACTCATTCAAGTTATGTTCACAAAAATCCTTCGGAGTCTCAAATTCTAGGTGAAAAGGAAGTTGGAGTACAAACTAGGAGAACTCTTGCTGGAACTTCCAGTTATCTAACCTTACTATCCGCTATTGAACCTAAAAATGTAAATCAAGCAAGAAAAGATGAATGTTGGGTTAATGAAATGAAGGAAGAACTTGATTACATAGAAAAGAACCATACATGGGAACAAGTACCAAGACCTCATGATAAAAATGTTATTGGGATAAAAGCTATTCAAAAACAAACTAAATGCAAATGGAGAGGTAATTAGAAGCAAAGTAGGAATTGTATGAAAAGGATATGCTCAACAAGAAGGAATAGACTTTGGAGAAACATTTTCTCCCATAGCCAGACTTGAAGCCATAAGAATGTTCCTTGCATTTTCAATCCTTCATAGTTGGAAATTATATCAAATGGATGTTAAATATGCATTTCTAAATCGAGATCTAAAAGAAGAAGTTTACAATGAACAACGCAAAGGGTTCATTCTAGGAAATGATAAAAAATATTGTCTGCAAGCTTCAAAAGGTTGTATATGGGATAAAACAAGCCCCACATGCATGGTATTATCGTCTTGACAGGTATCTTAAACAACAAGGCTTCACCAAGGGGTCTATAGATAGAAATCTATATATAAAGATGGATAAAGACAAACTTTTGATAGTTGTTTTTATTTTGCGGACATCATATTTGGAAGAAATGAAGAATATATGAGTCAATGATTTACTTCAGTTATGCAGAAAGAATTTGAAATTTCCTTACTTGGTGAACTAACATACTTTCTTGGTCTTCAATCTCAACCAGCAAAGAATGGTATCTTTCTCTCATAAACTAGGTACCTCAAGAAGATTTTGAAGAAATATAGAATGGAAGACTACAAGACTATATGCACACATATGGTAACAGGATGTTATCTTAGTTCATATGATGATTCTCCTTCAATAAACCAACTAGAACAAAGATCTATGATCGACATCTTACTCTAGCTTATAGACACAAGACCAGTTATTATGCATGCAGTTGGGATTGTTGGAAAATTTAAAGAAAATCCTAAATAAAATCATTTCCATGCAGTCAAGAGAATATTCAAGTATTTACAAGGAACTCAATATTTTGGTCTATGGTATCCCAAGGACGCATATTTTTCACTTCATGCTTACACAGATGTAGATTGGGTAGGTAATATTGATGATTGAAAGAGTAATAGTGGAGGAGAATTTTATTTGGGACCTCGCTTGGTATTATGGTTCAACAACAAACAAAGCTCCATTTCTTTATCTATTGTTGAGGTAGAATATGTTTTTGTTGTTTCTAGCCGCACTCAACATATATGGATGATGCAAACATTGCAATACATTCAAATCACTTGTCCTTAACCTATACCTATTCCATGTGATAATACTAATGCTATAAGTATTTCAAAAAATAATGTCATGCACTCATAAACTAAGCATATTCCAAACAAATATCACTTTCTGAGAGAACAAGTGCTTGAACAAAAGGTCAAAATGGAATATGTTCCCTCAAGGGAATAATTTGTAGATATATTTACACAGCCACTTCCAGGTGATTCCTTTGAATATCTTAGACAAAAAGTAGGAGTGGTCTCTTCCACATCACTTGGTTAATTATTCTGACAGATATTTCATGTTTAAGGGGAGTTGAGACTAAAATTACTACAATTTACTTTCTGTACGTGGATCACATGAGGAACAGTCACGTATATATGTGAGTTTGGTTCTAGATAGTAGTATACATTTATCTATGAAAAAGAAACTATGGGACAGACTCAAGGAGAGGTTATGGTATATTGTAGTCAAAGGTTATGTCACCCTCTACTTCTAATGTTGACTAGTTATAGTATGTTTTTTCTCATATGAAACTTAGAAGTAATATTTCTTATGATGGTTGCTATATGACATTGTCGATTTGATGGTATTTTTGATTGATGAATTTTCTTTTACTGTGAATATGATCATTCTTGACATTGAACAAATGGAATAGGTTCAGGGGGAGCATTTTTTATATTTCTATTAGTGCATTATGACTTCTTGAGCATTCCTTATTGCATAAACATGATCATATTGCTGCTATTATATTATCATAGTACAAATTCTTATATGGTAAAAGGTGGTTGTTGATGACAATCATTGTCTTGATACCTATCTATTGAGGTCTTTGGTTTTGGTTTTAAATGTCATATTCGTCTCTTGATGTAAAGGTGATATAAAGATCCATGATGTAAAATTGTAATATTCAATCAGGTCAATTATGTATGTAATCACTTTGTTTTGGACACTTGTTGTAATGTTGAGTCAAATATGTAGCCCCACTATGTTGGGTGATGAATTCCAGCATGATTCCTTGATGATAGGAAAATCCATATTTGGCTGAGTCATTGAAACATGTATTTATTTGTATATATTCTAGAAGATTCAGCATATGTTCAAGGGGAGCATGGTCAATGCTCATATTTATCATCATCAGATCTATAGTGCTCATCTCTCTAAAAGGAGAACAAAGTCTTCATTCCGCATTGTTCAACCCTTTGCCCTTGATGTCAAAGGGGAGAGAAGCTTGGTGTTTGGAGAATGCTTGGTGACATGGGAAATAATATTGGCATGTCTAAAGATGTGCTTACAAGTATTTACAAGTGGTGGTAACCAAACGCCAAAGTGGTTACCATCAAGTCCAAAGGGGGAGATTGTTAACATTATGACTAATCTGTTGTCCTTGATGGCAACCTACTGGATAAAAATATCAACATGATGGTAGCAGGAAGATTATACATGCTAGTACATATGTGACAAAGAAATTGGACAAAGCAATATCAATTCAGAGATAAAGGAATGATAAAGGTAAAGTGTAGGAAAATATATGCGGATCCTATTAACAAAGACCATGTACATATGCAGGTATGGTGAAGCAAAGTTGCATATATTTTTTTCACCATAGTTTTCTCAATACCAAGGGTGTTTACCATGATAGTGGCCCATAGTAATGAGAACGACAACAAATATTTGATCCTGTCAAAGAATACCATAGGCATAACTACAAAATTGGCTTAAGGTGTTGGCTAAGGCCTAAGATATATAATGAGATAGAGATCAAAGTGATATTTGTGCAAGTTATGGCTTATTAATGAATGGCTTGATCTGAAATAAGTGTGCACCAAGGAAAATGAAGGAGGTTCAGATTTGATAGATTTGAAAGCATTGTAGTGACTAATAAAGATGATTTCTTGATCCTTTATGATTATGACTAACAATGATAAATCTGGGATATTAATGATATTCTGACATGAACGTGTGACAGTAAGGGTTGTGAAATATGTTTGTGGCTGTAACAATGGAATGATTCAGTAATTTCGCATCTATATGCATATTTTCTTCAGAAAGGCCACGTACAAGCACAGATCTACTTCAAGGGGATCTCGTATATATTCTGTGAAATTTTAGAATCACCCAGGTGTGAAATATTAAAAGCATGTACATACGTGGATATTATTTATAAAATTCGCGTACAATTGATATGGTTTTTAAGCATGAACTGTTAATGATGGTCAATCAGTTCAGATATGTTTGTTGTTGTCCGTCAATTATGTGTCTCTCATAATGATCCATGTTATACAGTACTGTTTGTGTTGAACTGATTGTGGAATAAAATTTTAACTAAGTGGTGATGATGTTATATAATGAGCTGTATTTGGTTATGTGATATGTGATGGTTTAAGTATGTGATGCAATTATTGTTTCAATATGATAGTGATTCATATTTAGGTATCAATATTTTTTTTAGACATGCATGAAGGCATGCTTTAGGAGAAGCGCGTAGATACGCAGTTATGATTAAGCACAGTAGCGTATATATTCTAATGTATACTTGATTAGAGTTTGCAGTGCAATCAGTTGGTTTCTGTGATGGGTAACAGTTTTTGGCTTGGTATATTGGTGAGCAGCTATGCATTGGCATGATCTATTCTAATCTAGTTTGATCTAGTTGCATTGGTCACATTGGTTGATTTGATGATTGTGTTGGTTCAATATTTGAGTAATTGATTTCGAAATAGTTGAAATTGGATCTAGTTTGAAACATTCTAAAGAGTGATCCATAAAGAGCTCAGGATAGAAGTCTTCAAAATGGGGTTTGTAGCTCCCTTCCAGTAGGAGATGGAAAACGAGAGAATGTTGTATCCTTCTGCAGGTAGGATCCTACGTACTGGTTAAATTCTGCACTAGTACAATACTGTAAGAAGATTATTTTATTTTCAAAATAAGATGGAGATGATGACAATGGTGGTTTTCTCCCACATTTGGTTTCCACCTAAAATCTTGGTGTTCATGTGTGTTGATGTGTTTCTTATGTATTGATGATCTATCTTCTCTCTACTACTCAGTTTTTTCTTAATACATGTTTTAATGAAGTAATGATGAATTGGTTAAAGCTTAACAAATGATGAATTATATGTAAATCTAGTTGATTGGATATACACAATTTTCTTTCATCACAGTCACGTATGTATGCAGGTTCACGGAATAATAGTAATGTATATAAATTGAAGAAGAAAAGTAAAGTTGAGGTAAGTTTTAAAACACTAATTCACCCCCCCTCCTCTATGTTATTTTCCTAACAAATTTCTCGTGGAAATATTCATTGGGATTGTTAACCATGACTAGATCTAATTTGATCTCCCGACCTGTGTCCACCACTATGGTTGAGACATCAAATGTTTCTTCCTCATCTATGTTTGCAACTTTGCTAGAGGCATATTTGTATGGTGGCCCATCCGTCCCACTTGGTTATCAATCTTTATTTGGTAGCTTCTCTAGTGCAACTTCCAGTCCCTTGACCTCTCCCATGTCATTCATTTCAGGAATTCCAAATGGTACTTCTCTTATGAACGTTGCACAACCTATTCCTTCTCCTCTGCCTACACCTATGATTGAAAAATAGGTTGGCCCTTATGTTAGTGGGAAAGGTTATTTTTAACAACCTTACTCTTGTTATGTTAGGTGACCTCAATCTGGATTGCGGTTTCCTCCATCATCCCCTCCTCGTATGGCAGGGGGAAAACCTATTGTCAGTATTCCTCAAATTGGTAATTAGCCTGATTATAATCCTTCTTATTGTAGGATGGATGCCATGTTTTGACAACCTACTTTTCGCATCTAACCTGGTTCATTTGGGACCGATTATTGAATCCTCAACCTATTTTGTCTTCATATCAAATTCCTACCCATCCATCTGTACCTCAACAAGTTAAAATGCATGTAAGTCAAATTTCACAGGCTATCGTTGCATCTCAACCTATTCCGTCGGTATCTAGGACCCCTTAGGTACCGCTTACCCAACCTTTACAAGGTACCTTATAGCCTTAATCACTTGGACAAGGTACTCCTCAAATTCTAATATGACAGAATGTGATAGTATGACACAACCCCAAACGAACCCACCTTATGTAGGGATGATGCAAAATCCCGCAAGGAAACAATATCGGCCTAATCAGGGTTTTGCTCAAATGCCTTTTCAAGGAAAACATATCCAAACCCAACCATTACAGCCTTCGCAGCATTATCTTGGAGCTAGTCAATAAGGTTATGCATATGTTGGTTACTAGAATCCTCCTTATTCTAGTGCCTAGGTTCCTCTTTATCAAAATCCTCCTTATCTGGGAACACAGGTACCTATTGTTCAGGTTGTTGCTTGTTATGCAGGCTATCCTCCACCGGATTTTAACTAATAGCTACCTTTTGTGGTGACTCTCGAATTTCCAGATTTGGATCGGCTTACCAACAATCCCATCGCTCATTCACCATGATGGCTGATAATTCACACAAAATTTCCATCTGATATCTGAAAATTAAGTGGGAATCCTAGAGAAGACCTGTTAATCCCATGTCATGATGTATCATCTATGCTTTTCTTCGAACTCCCTTAATGATGATTCCATACAATTACATCTTTTCCAACATACTCTTAGAGGTACTGCAACTAAATGGTACATTGAGTTACCTAGAGCTTTGTTTCACCTAGAGCTTCGTTTCATGATTTCAGTTCCTTGGCTACCACCTTCCTCAGACATTTCCAGTTAGCCATCCAATATGAAACTCGAATGGAACTTCTAACCAACTTCAAACAAACTAAAGCCACTCACATTTTAGATCACATTCATGAGTGGTGGCGTCATTGCCGGTTGGTTATGACCTATGTTCCATATCAGTTACTGGCAGAATGGTTTATTAAATCCTTGTTTCCATCTATCATAGAGGATGTAGCTAAAGTTGAAGTCGTGACCAAAGAGAAAGTAATTTCTTGTGCTCAATATTTCGACCTCATCTATACCCATTCTAGCATGCTCTATGGAATGATACCATATGCAATGAGACCTTACAACACTGTTCCTTCCACTCCTTGTAAAGAATCTCATGCTACTGATCAAATCATTGGTTCTTTTAGTTCGCAGACAGTGAGAAAACCATTTGGTGATGCTCTCACTATTTCTACCCAAAACTCTTCATCCAATCCACTTGCAGCTTCTTCTTCTGAGATAAATGTCATTTCATCTTATAAAGGAAAATTTCAACAACAACCAGGAAGTAAGAAGAAAGGAAAAGGTAAAAGGAAGAAATATTCTTTATCGTGGGACAAATAAACAAACCATTCCTCTGATGAGAAATGAAAGCTTTGCTACCCATGTTTGATTTGAAACGAGGATCACTTTACTTGTGATTGCCCTCATTGCAAAAAAGTGAATCAATTTTAGAAATCCTCCACTTCTCCTGGTGTGTTGACCAGCCCGTTTCCCAATCAAGAGACCCATATGGTTGCTTGGGACCCATCTTCATCTAACATGGTTTTAATTCTCTCCTCCACAAAGAATAAATATGAGGCTATGGTGGCTACTCGAAACAAGGACTATGGTAATGAAAATCTTCTGAACGGTCATGCTATTGATCAATCTCCTAGTTTGGCATCACCTCCATCTGATCCTCCTCTGCTCATGATTCCTACAAAGTTAATTATTTAGCCTCCAAAGGGAGCTATTCATAAGTCTGCTTTCAACCCTCGTGCAATGGATGCTCAAAAATACAAAATAGTTGAGGACATGGCTTAGTCTCCATCAGCTATGTCGACCTTTGAGGTGTTGAAAAACTGCCCTACCAAGAAAAAGGCTTTTCTTTCAACTATCATATGTGTGGATCCTTCAGATTCTAACCTAGTCATTTTTAGTCATGAAAACTTTACCCCTCACCTTCTAACTCAATTGGCCTTTATCATTTAGGTCATCGTTCGTGGATGAGGGAGCCTGGCCTGCATCATGTCTATGTATTGCAAGAAAGTGATTGGTTCACCTCAACTGAGTTAGTCACCAATCACATTTAGTGATTTTGATGGGAGAACATATAATACTTGTGCTATTCTAAATTCCTTACAAGGAGAATTAGGGGGAAAAACCGTATCCATAGAAGTGGAAGTTATTTATGGACCTCTTGAATATAATCTTCTATTGGGTCGTACATGGGTTTACACCATGGCTGCGGTCGTTTAGAATTATTTCCATATGATCGCTTTTCCTCATAAGGGTGGGATTTTGGCCATTGAGCAACTCACGTTTTTCGCCTCCAATTCTCATATTATTGGAAGTATCCCTTGTGTAGGGTAAAATATACATTCTTGTTATCATGTCGGGGTTGGATTGTTGAAGGATTCCTCACTCATGGGAACGTTTTTGCTTCCTCCTCCTCCTCTTCCTAACACCTCATCATCAGTTTCTTATATCAATATGATATCATCTTCTACTTTCCAAAACGATCCATTGATTGTACCAGATGGAACTAGCATCCATTGTTTTGGTGACTGAATGTCGCTTAGACCTATTGAACTATATTATGAAGCTATATATTCGTTTAGTGCCACCCATACCTTCTCTTCAATCAGTGGGGTTGATCAATCATTAGGTTATGGCACGTCTTCTGATCCATTCTCCAGCGTATTCTCTACCGATGAGAGCATAATGGAGATGATGATGCTAGATGATGCACCATGGGATGATAATCACCATCATTCCACCTTACCAGATTCCATTGAGGATAATATCAATGATGTGTATATACCCGATTTCGCTGAGTCTTTTACGAGTTTTGTTTCTATCCATGAAGTCGATTTTGAGAAGAATATCTAGAATATTGAAGAGACATACCTCTTGATATCTTTGTTAAACGGTTATTATCGAAAATCTACACATCAGTGTGTCTTGATCTCCATCCAAGATTGAGACCTATAAAGCCCTATTTTAGGAGTTTCATGATGTATTTTTCTGGAATTATGAGGAAATTCCAAGGATCAACCCAAATATAGTAGTACACAATATCAAAACATACCCTGATGCTAAACTAGTCAGGCAGTGCCTCCATCCAGTCCATCCAAAGAAGGCTACCACGATAAAGATTGAATTTGAAAAACTCCATGTTTTTTTCATCGACCTCGTTCCTCTCACCGATTTGGTGTTGAATATTGTCCCTTTCATGAAGAAACAATGGACAATCCAAGTATGTGTCAATTATTAGGATGTGAATCGGGTTTACCCAAAGGACAATTACCTGACCCTGTAATCGTCCAGATTGTTGATGACTGCGGCGGTTGTGAAATCTATTCATTCATGGATGATTTCTTCAGATTAATAAAAGAAACATTCTCCCAACGGATCAACGTAAGACTACATTTATTTTTCCCTAGGGTACATTTGCCTACCGGAATCTCCCATTTGGTTTGAAGAATGCTTGGGCCATATTTCAACAGGACATGGATTACACTTTTCATGATATTAAAAATATCTTGCAACCCTATTTGGACAATCTCCCCGCTCATTCTAAGTATCGCGTTGATCACCCAATGTATCTTAGGGCCATTTTCTTATGGTGTGAACACTATAATATTCGACTAAATCTAAACAAATGTGTTCTGCAATATCTCTTGTTCAATTCTTAGTTTTGTTATTTGGAAGGATAGAATTTGTATTGAGCCTTTGAAAGTACACGTGATCATCAACTTGTCTAAACCTTCTTCACTTGTTCAACTTCAACGATTTCAAGGGAAAGCTATCTTCTATGACGTTTCATCCCGAATTATGTTGATTTGACCAAAGGATTTACTTGCTTACTTAAGAAAGGGGTTCCCTTCCATTGGGATAATGCAACTCAGAAAGAGTTTGATGCCCTAAAGATGTAAAGGTTCAAGCATCTCTATTATACGCCCCTGATTACCAGCGCGACTATTTCCTATATCTCGCTGCCGCCATTTCTACTATAGCAATGGTAATGGTCCAAGAAGATGATGTAGGGACATAATACCCCATATATTATTTGAGTCAGAATCTCAATGATACCAAGATCAGGTATACCCACGTTAAAAAGTTGGCTTTGGCGGTTGTTCAAGTCATCCAAAGGTTCTGCCATTTCATCTTGCTCTAGAAAAATATGGTTGATTTAGATTGCAACCCTATGACATACATTTTGTCACGTTAATTTCTTGGGGGAAATACCCTAAATGGATTGTCATCCTACAAGCGTTTGACCTGGAATTCATCGGATCCAAATCAAATAAATCCTTGGTTTTCATTGAGCTTATGTGAGACGTTCCTTCCCCGGATTATGAATCAACATATGATGATTCTATCCCTAACGAGTTGTTTTTTCTTATTTTGTCATTTGACCCATGGTATGGAGACATTATGATTTATCTCCAAACCCAGACTTTCCTATCTGATACCTCTCACTCCGAGCAATGACATATTCGATGCCAAGCGAAGAATTACATCATCATTGGCAGTATTGATATGATTTTATGAAGGTGCCTCGCGCATGAGGAGGATGAGAAGGCCCTTAATGCATGCCACTCAAGGGCATGTGGTGGTCATTTATCGAGCTATGATACTGCGTAGAAGATCTTACATGCTTGTTACTTTTGGCCTACCATTTTTTGAGACTGTATTCTTGTTATCCAGAAGTGTTATGCATGCCAAATTTATGATCGTAAGACCCATGCTCCACCCATTACATTTCATCTCATTATCACCATCAAACCATTTTCGAAATGGGGTATTGACTTCATCACATGTAACCATCACTTGGTCGAGGGGTATGGCTATATCATTGTCACAATACATTACTTTACTAAATGGGTTGAGGAGATGCCTACATTGAAAAAAATGGAAAAAAAACAATCATATTTCTTTTTCAATAACTTTATCGCACAATTTGGTGTTCTGCAAGGCATAGTTATGGATCACGAAATAATTTCTGGAATCATATGATGAATGAACTAACTACTAGGCTGTGACTTTCCCATCACAATTCAACTCCCTACTATCCTCGGGCTAATAGACAAGTTGAGGTTATCAATAAAGTTCTCAAAACTATGCTTCAATGTATGGTAGAGGTCCATAAATCAAACTGACATTTTCTTCTTTATGTTTCCTTGTGGGCATACCGAACCTCAGTAAGGACTGCTACCGGATTTACACCCTTTTAGTTGGTTTATGGTCTGGAAGAAATCCTTCCAATTGAATGTGAGATTCCATCACTGAAACTAGTTGTTGAACTTCTTCTTGCCACTTCTATAGAAGAGGAACGCATTTTACATCTGACCTGATTAGATGAGACACGACGCAATGGTTCTATAGCTAATGAAGCTCATAAAAGATGTATCAAGGTGCAATATGACAAAAGTGTCAAGCCTCGTGTCTTCTTAGAAGGATACCTTGTTCTTTTATATGACCAATAATCTGATAAGTTAGGCTAGGGAAAGTTCCAATCTATGTGGTCAGCTCCATATATTTTCAAGCACGTCATTGGAAAGGGGGCCTATGAGTTAGTCGAATTTGATGGAATTCCATTGGTGCAACTTAGGAATGGGTTGTACCTAAATAAATATTATGCTTAATCTCATGCGTAGTAACACTGTGTACATATTCTCTATATGTGTGTTAAGTGTGTTTGTTGCATGTCTCTTTAGAGTAGCTTAAGGTTTATGTTGATTCCTTTTACGTTTAGTTTGCATATGTTGACATCCCTTGAACCATATTTTGGTTATGTTGATGGTGCTACTCATAGTACTTGGAACCTATCCTCTGCAGCATGGACTATCTTTGCTCCATATAGAAATTTTACAAGTCTACAAGGGATTTGTAGTGGTCTCTCTACCAACAACATCGTTGAGTATAACGTATTGGTTGAGATACTTTCCGATGCTATTTCACATGGTATATACTATTTAGTCATGAGACTTGACTCACAACTCGTGGTACTGCAACTTGCAAATGTTTATTTGGTTAGAAATCTTACCATCTTGCCTATGTTTTTAAGGGTTTTCCTTCTAGAAATAAATGTCAATATCATACAATATGAACACATTTCTAGAAATCTAAATACATTGACAAATGCACTTTCTAATCATGTTTTAGATGGAAATTTGCAACAATTGTAAAGAAATTTCAATATAGATCACATCATTTAAAGTATAATAGAAACATAGAAACACTGAAGATATATATATATATATATATATAAAGTTTAGCTTCCCAAAATTTGTGCCCAAGACACATATGGCCACAAAACCCATATACAAAACTACATGAAAATATTTAAGTAGACTAATCAAAGTGCTTGTGATAACAAGCCATTGCACGAGCTATCTTGCATAGTACCCAACCAATACAGCTAACCACTCCGATGGTGTGTTGTTGAAGTCGCAACAGAACCTGGTCAATCGCGGTCTCATCTATCTCATGTGTCAACCCGTGCATGTGGTGCTCCACCTCTGTTAGGATCTTAGCTACATTTATATCCCATAGTACATATTGTCCTACTACAACAAATTGTGTTGGCTCTACTACTTCTTGTGGCTATTATCCTACACAACAGAGATATGAAGAAGCTATCAGTCAAACAGGCCCAATATTTGCGTGAAAAATCAATAGTTTAAGTCTCAGAAACATCAAAAACACACAAAAAGTCTAAAAGTTCTAAAAAGTTCAAATGGTTGAAATATCTTACTTATAATATCCCATTTCTCACCCTTAGGAAGCACGAGCTTAGGTTCATCGTGAGAATCCATCCTTGTGTACAGATAATCATTAACCATAATGAATTGTCTGCATATCCATCTAAAGAAGGTTGGTGAGAAGCTAATCATTGATATACCTACATGTCGGGACATGTGATCTATCCACCTCGTCATCCATGGTACCCTTGGATCAATGGGCTCAAGCGTAATTTACTGAGGCTATAGTAATGGAATCTGTTCTAGGGCAAAAAAGACCAATATGGAACTATATCCAAATTTTTTCAACTTTCCCTCTATTATTTTAGAAAGTTTTTCTTTCATATTGACTAATACTCCCTCACTCCAGTTGAATATTGTTGGCTCTAAGCACTCCACACCGTACTGCATGTATGATCTATTGGCCACATGAAATGTTGAACTACCTGCCAATTTGGCAATGATGAATGGTTCTTAAGGGAAAATTGGTTATATATTTTATGTTGATCTTTCCATCTCTAGTTGGTTTGGATCAAGGTCTACAGGAAGTAGTGATATAGTGTTTCTATATTTATCCACCCCTTATCCCACCTAGGATAGAGATGGGCGTACCTCTCCTGGATAAACTTGTCATAAAATATATGTTCTCTACCTGAAGAGGATGTTCCCCAAATCATAATGCATGTGCTTTCACATCCCATGCATGAACAAGATATTCTAGTAGCTCCATCTATTGCCTCATACTAGGAAGCCAGATGAATTTCAACAATCCACAATATTTTAGTGCCTGGATGGTAGTAGGATCACTAGATGCATCTAAATCTTTTTCTCATGTTCTCTTTCTCTCTAGATAAAATCCATTTTATGTTAATCAAGACTTGAAACATCAAAGGGAAACTCATTACGATCCTTTCCATGCAACAAAACTCAAAAACATTTGAAGGGAAACTAGCAAACAAATTTGGTATTTTTGCCTAACGCATCCTCAAGAGAGAATACATAGCATTTCACCCCTACCTGTAGTGTACCATCACTTGGGTGTAATGCAGTTTTCAACTCCCTGGGCTTGCGTTGGTCTTAGGGTGAATTTTTTGAAAACCAGGGCCCTCAAAAATACCTAAACCTTGCATGAAATCATTAAATGGGACAATGAATTGAAAGAGAAAGGTCTTAGCTCCTACCCAAAAGTAACAAAACTGGAAATGATCCTCTGGATTGAGTGCAAGCAGCTGCAGAAGATCAAGGGAAAAAACTACTTAGATCTCTCATTATTGAAGGGAAATGTGAAATAGTAGATATGAATAGTCATTTTGGATATTTATGGTTGTTTCATCCACTATTTTATTCACATTTAATGTTTTGACGTAGTTACAACCCATTTTTACCATGAAACAAGTATTTTTAACACTTTTTGTGATGTTATGAGAAAGTCAACAACTGTTTGACAGATTTTGCCATGTTTTGAATAAATTATTTTGACCAAGGAGTACACTTTTATCACTTTTTCAGACTCCGTAAACTTACGAAAATGGAACCCCCTGGAGTCCTCTTTCAGCTCTTTTCAAACTCCCAAAATATGAAAAGATTGTCGAGCACTTGTCTTTTCGAACTCGTTAAAGTAAATGAAAAGACATCTACTTAGTATAAGTTTAACCCTTTTCTGGACTAAGATAGACTAGCTACGAAAAATGAACACCTTATTCGAACATGGCTAAGAGGTTCTCTTGAGTATTATTTTCTGCCTTGTCGGAGCTAAGGGACTATCTACAAATAGGAACATCTTGAGTTTTCTTTTCTGCCTCTTTTTCAAACTCTCTAAACATGAAAAAGATGTTGAGTTTTACCTTCGGTGGACTTCTTAAAACATAAAACAATGATGGAATCATCATTCATGAGGGGACCAAACCACTCCTCTTTGGGTTCGTTAAATATTCTTAGAGGGATTCATCTGAAGGATGAACTTACAGATCAAGCATATGTTATCCTCCTTAAGCTTGTTAAAAAATAAAGAGGTAGTGACCAATATAGTTGGGGAAATAGGGAAAATAAAGTACCCCATTTTTCTAATGGAAGCAAGTCGCTCTTGAACACGACACTCTTCCACTTCATCTTCGTGGTTCTTGGCTTGGGAAATATGCTTATCTTTTGGTTTATCATAACATTTCTAAGCCTCCATTTTCTTTTTTGGGTCAATGCTACCAACTCCACTCAGTGTCGCCATTGTGTTCAAGAGAAGTCATTCAATTAATATATGCTACAATACTCTTAATACTTCATTCCATGTCTGAATTTCTTGATCCAGCTCCATATCAACATCATTGTGATCATTCTGTCTCAAATCATCACACCTGTTTCATGTCGTTGATGGAGGATACATCAAGTCCCTCCTGCGATAGGTCACTTCCTTTCGACATGAATTCATTATGTAGGAAGTTGACTTGGAAACATTGCTTGGTACCTTGGTGCTTGCATACATCAATGACAAGTTTCCTCGCTCTCGACGAAAAGTTTACATTATTTACCTCCGATCGAAAGATTATGTGTGGTGTCCGACATCAACTCATTTATTCACACCGTATGGATCGTACTAGAGTACCTTGAGATCCATTAACATCGTCAGTGGTTACTCTCACGTATGTTAGCCATTTACATAATTAGTTGGTAATCAAATGGTGTCTACCATTTTCGAGTTTAGCTTATTGATTCACATGGTTAAAATCATACAATGGTTGGTTGTGTGAACGAGATAGAAGACCCTGGATCTAGTTTCATCCATCCGAGATGTGATTTCAAGAGTCATATAAGATCACAGTGTATTATGGCTATGATCATACAGACAGTTATCCAGGCATGGGTCCACCATCAATCATCTATGGACGTGTCTTTTGATCATTGTGCATGTAAGGTTAGCTTATGTGTTGAGTATGGGTATCCCTCCCTCAGAAAAGAGATCATGATAAATGCATTGTAATATATGATGATCTTGCAATTTGTTCTTGACCTCGAATTGTCATAAGGTAAAGAACTTCAATCATCAGCGATCATTCTTGAATTTGTGCTTTAGGGGGGGGATATGTTATACACCATTTTGTCACATTTGGTCATAGGCCTTCAACTAGATCAATCAACATCCTTTGACCTCCTTTTCATCATCCTTGCATAAATCCCTAAGCATGGATCATTATAATCACCACATTTCTTCCCGAAAACACCTTGTTTTAGGCATTTTAAGGACCAACACTTTCTGGCCTCCTACTGGACAACGTTGACTACCAAGTTTCTCCACTATGGTCTGTGTTGATCACCTACAAGTTGCTCCACTATGCACCTGTGTTGGTTTTAGAAATTCAGGAAAACAAAAGAGAATCTCAAAGCCTCTTCTTCCAGAAGCTTTCAGGATATGTTATAACCATTTACCTCAGGTAAAAGTCTCAAATCCTATCCTATCCTACCTTGAGTTTTCACCCTTATTCCTTGAACATATCCTCCTAGCAAGAGTGGATCTAAAGCCCTAACTAGTAAAACGATAACAATTCATGAACTACCTCCTTCACTTATATATTTACTTCCATCCATGGGTAAGGGGTTCGAGTTTGAATAGTGATTGTACCCTTATGTTGCTGATGTGAGAGATATATTTCAATGCATTAGGGTGATTATAGGTGCACTTTGTGACAAGGAAATGATAAGTCAACTTGGAGGAGCTCTTTTATAGGATCAACACCTATTTTTGGTTTCAACTCACTCCATTTATATTATTGCAAAGAGTTATTTGTTTTCCTATATGTGACGTTATGGTTTCATATATTTCAATACCATGTTGATCTATTGGATAAAGTGATTAGATGATGCTACATAGATTCTGTAGATCGTTGGCTTTTGTTATCTGATTGTGCAGATTATAATAATAGTGATTGGAGCTAGGATTGGAGCATTCAAGCCCAGGAAGGAGCGAAGCATATGACATATTCCAAGTAGGCTTTATCCCATTATCTATTTACTTTAAGTGAACTATTAGTCCCTTTGAAATTATGTTGTTCTAGGTCAGTCCACCAAGCATGGGGAAGATACTTGTGTCCGCAGTCATAGATTCTGCATAACAGGAGTTATCATCGAACTCAGAAGGGGCAAATTTTAAGAGGTTAAAGGGAGTTAAAGAAGCGAGAAAATGTATAAAATATCATGGTTAAGGGCATGAAGTCATTTGTGCAGTATAAGATGAGTCTTTAGGAGGACCATACGAAGGAGACCAGTGCAGTCAAAAGGAAACAAGGGGAGTCAAATAACTTCATTGTCGTGATTGGCATTGCCTTCTTGTGGAAGCCTTTGCATGAGAAAAATGAGGTTGGCTCCTACAGGCTCTATAAGGATGAGCGTGCGGGGCATCTAAATATTTTTTGTGTTTTCTATTTCATCAGAAAAATTGGTATGTTAGTGATAAGTTATGCATAAACACATCTTTCTTGCCACCATCAATGGGATTCAAACCAATAACATCAATAGAGAATGTGAATGAGGGGAAAGCGCAACTGATCAATGATTATTGGAATTAGGAAAAACATGACTCTAAAAAGTGGCATAAACAAAACAGAACAAGCGACGAAAGAAAAACTAAACTAGAAAAATTTCAAGATTATGAATGAAAGTAGTTAGCACAACATAAGGTAAAGCAAGCAAACACGAGAAAGGAAAGAATTTTTTTTTGCATATTTATGTGTTATGATTATTTTTCTTGTTTAATTATGTCCTTGTATAAGATTCAAGACTTACCAATGATTACATAGGATGAAACTGAGCATATAAGAATGCATCTTGAATTTTACACTCAAAATTAAGGGCTTATTGGAAGGAAATGAAGAGGAATTGAATGCCACACCAATCAACAGACATGCATGAAAAAAACAATGGTTTAACAAGAAGCCAAAAGTACTACTAGTTGCATTGTATAATGTGCCAACCAACAACTGTAAATTAATGAGTCATAACAGAAGCATAAAACCTATAGACAAATTATGGTCTGGATTAAAATCAAGAAACACATTTGTGTCATGTGAAACATTCCTCATATAATGAACAAAAGAAAATTCATATGGAAAAGTAATTTCAAACTTAGAAACTTCATATTCTACAGATTGAACTGGTGAAACTTCTTCAAAGTTGAAAGTAAAGACTTCATTTTTAGGCTCTTCAAAATAAATCTCGTCATCCAAATCAAACCAGGACCTTTCATAAACTAGAATTTCACAAGGAAGGAACTCTTCTTCTAGTTCCTCAAAACATAAATAATCAATGCAATCATGGAAATATTTTGTACCATCTCAAATCAACCATTCCACATCATAATCATTGTACATGACATCAAACATAGGGTATAGAAGGTTAGGATTATTTTGAGGTTGAATATCATTGCATGAAAATGTGTGAGAGGTTACAAGAGAATCACAACATGGAGGTGGACTTCGATCACCCTCAAAGGTAAAGGAGACTAAGTCAGGAGAAGAAAAATGTTAATCATGAGTGATGCTAGGATGGTGATAATCATTCAATGAAAATTCTTGATCACAAATAACACAATAATCATAGTCAAGTTTTGAAAGAAAAGGTTCATGGGAGAACTCAAGCAGAGAGAGGAAAGAAATTATGTCTTCAAAATGAAATGTCCAATATTATAAATCTCAAAAGGTATGGCATTAAAGAAGAAGGGTTGAGATGTGTGTTGTTAAGATCAGGAGAGAAACTAGTTCTATGAGTTTTCTCTTTGAAGTCAATACAAGTGAACAAGGCGTGATTAAGACTTTGAATGTTTCTTTCCACTAGTTGTTTCCTATATAAGGGAGGTATGAGGTTATAATAATGTAGATAGGCAGATATCTTAGTTGGTCGAATGGATTCAGGGATAAGGTTAGAAATCTTGAAAAACCGAAGATTGAAGGTGTTAATGCTTTCATCCCTTTCCATGCATAACTTGTTAAATTTTTTAAAGTGATTCTCTGACATGCCAAAAGTATAGGTAAATCAGTAGGAAAGTCCATCCCAAGTGGAAAAAACTCATTAGGAAGGTTGACAAATAGGTAAGCAACACGTCCTTGAAGGGAGTTCAAAAACAAAAGCATACAATTGTCATTTTTGTTAACCCCAAGGATCATGAACACATTGGAAAACACATGAAAATACTCTTTAACTATAACTTTCCCATCACCTTAAAATAGAGGTAGATTTTGTTTGAATTTGGGAGGAAGAGGGTTGATCGGATGTGTAAATTTTAAAGGGGAAGGTGTGAACCAAGGATATGTCTTCTTGTCCTACTCCCACGTAAATATTCCATGTTGAAAAATGATCTTATCAAGATTGGAAGATGAAGTGGTTGGCATGCCATGAAAAGGTAGAAAGTAGTTGACAACAACCATACTTAACTAAAATACGATTACAATGAAAACCAAAAGGGGGTGAAATTAAACACTCCCCAGTATGTTTTCCAGAAATATGTTGATGTTTCAGAATGTAAGTGTCGCTCAAGCACTATACCCATGTCAACATCTCAGACTCCTCGATGACTGTCGAGGAGTAATGGAAACACTATCCCGTAGTTTTAAGTTGGTCAAGTAAGAGTTGGTTCCACACTAATAATAACCAACTTAGATCAATATTAGGGCCTAAGTTGCATGAAACGTATAAAAGGATAAAGGATATTGACTACAAAGCTTTATGCATGAACAATTATGTAAACAATATCCCTATACATAAGTGAATAAATGATAAATGAATGTTATTTGTTAACTTAATGTTCCTTAGTAATAATATTTTATTTGTTGTTTGATAGACTTATATTATAATACCATTAACATGATATGTATTGTTAATTCGTAATGAACTAGGCTTCATGGTACAACAATCTAATACTGCTAAAGAACATTAATAAACCTCTTTTTATTAGTGCAATCTTAGTTAAAGAAAATGAAATTATTGTGATTTGAAAGCATAACCCCCAAGTTGCACAATTATTGACTTTACCATTGAAACACATATCAAACTTATGAAATTAGCCCTTTAATCATATAGTTAAGTTGTTGTATTTATATTTGTTTATTTTTTGAAACTAAAACCTTAATTGATTATGTTAAATAGATAATTAAATTATTTAATGCAAACTTGTGAAATTAGTTCTTTAATTATATAGTTAAGTTGTATTTATTTTTTTTAACTAAAACCTTAATTCATTATGTTAAATATATAATTAAATTGTTTAATAAATAATATTTATTTGTTACAACAACTTAACATTAAAGAACTTGTAGCGAAGGAAAGAGGTTAGTAAAAAATAAACAGAATTAAGATATGTATTAACAAAATAAAGTTAAAAAGGCTAACTAAAACAAAAATTAAATAAACTAAACATCAATATATTAATGAATACATTCAATACAACAATCAGGGTTAACGAATAAAGAATGAAACATGGTAAAAAATCAATATTCGAATTGTCAAGCCATTTCCATCGATTGGTTGGTGTCTGTCCTATGTCGAAGAGGCATTGAGAATAAAACAGATCCTTTCATCATTTTTGTACGTTGTATCAAGTTCCATGCTAGAAAAATATGTGCTTACCACCAGTGCCTCTTTATTTCATTACGTCCTAAAATAATACCTCGTGTTGTGGAGCAAATGACATTGATGGTTCTGAAGAATGGAGCAGTTCTGAGTGACAGAGATAATTGTAGCTTCTTTTATGATGCAGAAATTGCATTATCAATTACCATAACATTATCATATTCTAATTAAAAGCAATTTTACATTCTAATTAAAATCAAAACAGATGATTCGCATTACTATTCCCTGAACTATTCGTTACACGGTTGCTTATAAATACGGAATACTGCCTCGTTAATTGCGAATTAGGCGCTCAATTTCTTTTTGTTCCAGAAAACATATATGTCATCATAGGGCCCATATGTAACAAATAAGTACATGGAATGCCATAAACAAGACACAAAGCCAGAGAAGTCGTGGAGCGTCCAGCTCGTGAAACTTTGCCGGAATCTTCTAAACTTGGCGCATGCCCTTTTTTTATTCAGGAAATGATATTATCCCACATTTATTGCGTTATTTTTGAAATATGTATAAATATAATTCATTTCCTACCATTTTTAAAAAGCAGATAAAGTGGCGCTTTGGTGGCTTTCACAACCTGTGTTATCAAGTTCGCTTTGTTGTGGCTGCATATTTACTGTGTGCATGGATTATTCAAATAAACAACCCCCTTTTATTTGTTTGTTTTTGTTTAAAATGTTTGGAACCCTCTTTTATTTGTTTTGTTTAAAATGTTTGTTTTTGGTTTAAAATTTTTGTTTTTGGTTTAAAATGTTTGGAACCCTCTTTTATTTGTTTTGTTAAAATGTTTGTTTTTTTAAAATGTTTGGAATGTAAATAGGGAAGTTATTTGTTTTGTTTAAAATGTTTGGAATGTTAAATAGGGATGTTTTGTTTAAATCTATATATAAAGATGGATAAAGACAAATTTTTGATAGTTGTTTTTATTTTGCTGACATTATATTTGGAAGAAATGAAGAATATATGAGTCAATGATTTACTTCAGTTATGCACAAAGAACTTGAAATTTCCTTACTTGGTGAACTAACATACTTTCTTGGTCTTCAATCTCAGCCACCAAAGAATGGTATCTTTCTCTCATAAACCAGGTACCTCAAGAATATTTTGAAGAAATATAGAATGGAAGACTAAAATATTGTATGCACACATATGGTAACAGGATGTTATCTTAGTTCATATGATGATTCTCCTTCAGTAAACCAACCAGAACAAAGATCTACGATCGACATCTTACTCTACCTTATAGACACAAGACCAGATATTATGCATGTAGTTGGGATTGTTGGAAAATTTAAAGAAAATCCTAAAGAAAATCATTTCCATGCAGTCAAGAGAATATTCAAGTATTTACAAGGAACTCAATATTTTGGTCTATGGTATCCCAAGGATGCATATTTTTCACTTCATGCTGACACAGATGTAGATTGGATAGGTAATATTGATGATTGAAAGAGTAATAGTGGAGGAGAATTTTATTTGGGACCTCGCTTGGTATCATGGTTCAACAACAAACAAAGCTCCATTTCTTTATCTATTGCTGAGGTAGAATATGTTGTTGTTTTATCTAGCTGCACTCAACATATATGGATGATGCAAACATTGCAATACATTCAAATCACTTGTCCTCAACCTATACCTATTCCGTGTGATAATACTAATGCTATAAGTATTTCAAAAAATCATGTAATGCACTCATAAACTAAGCATATTCCAAACAAATATCACTTTCTGAGAGAACAAGTGCTTGAACAAAAGGTCAAAATGGAATACGTTCCCTCAAGGGAATAAATTGTAGATATATTTACACAGCCACTTCCAGGTGATTCCTTTGAATATCTCAGAAAAAAACTAGGAGTGGTCTCTTCCACATCACTTGGTTAATTATTCTGATAGATATTTCATGTTTAAGGGGAGTTGAGACTAAAATTACTACAATTTACTTTCTGTACGTGGATCACATGAGGAACAATCATGTATATATGTGAGCTTGGTTCTAGATAGTAGTGTACATTTATCTATGAAAAAGAAACTATGGGACAGACTCAAGGAGAGGCTATGGTATATTGTAGTCAAAGGTTATGTCACCCTCTGCTTCTAATGTTGACTAGTTACAGTATGTTGTTGCTCATATGAAACTTAAAAGTAATATTTCTTATGATGGTTGCTATATGACATTGTCGATTTGATGGTATTTTTTATTGATGAATTTTATTTTACTGTGAATATGATCATTCTTGACATTGAACAAATGGAATAGGTTCAGGGTGAGCATTTTTTATATTTCTATTAGTGCATTATGACTTCTTGAGCATTCCTTATTGCATAAACATGATCATATTGCTGCTATTATATTATCATAGTACAAATTCTTATATGGTAAAAGATGGTTGTTGATGACAATCATTGTCTTGATACCTATCTATTGAGGTTTTTGGTTCTGGTTTTAAATGTCATATTTGTCTCTTGATGTAAAGGTCATATAAAGATCCATGATGTAAAATTGTAATATTCAATCAGGTCAATTGTGTATGTAATCACTTTGTTTTGGAGACTTGTTGTAATATTGAGTCAAATATGTAGCCCCACTGTGTTGGGTGATGAATTCCAGCATGATTCCTTGATGATAGGAAAACCCATATTTGGCTGAGTCATTGAAACATGTATTTATTTGTATATCTTCTAGAAGATTCAGCATATGCTCAAGGGGAGCATGGTCAATTCTCATATTTATCAGCATCAGATCTATAGTGCTCAGCTCTCCAAAAGGAGAACAAAGTCTTCATTCCGCATTGGTCAACCCTTTGCCCTTGATGTCAAAGGGGGAGAGAAGCTTGGTGTTTGGAGAATGCTTCGTGACATGGGAAATAATATTGGCATGTCTACAGATGTGCTTACAGGTATTTACGAGTGGTGGTAACCAAACGCCAAAGTGGTTACCATCAAGTCCAAAGGGGGAGATTGTTGACATTATGACTAATTTGTTGTCCTTGATGGCAACCTACTGGATAAAAATATCAACATGATGGTAGCAAGAGGATTATACATGGTAGTACATATGTGACAAAGAGATTGGATAAAGCAATATAAATTCAGAGACAAAGGAATGATAAAGGTAAAGTATAGGAAAATATATGCGGATCCTATTAACAAACACCATGTACATATGCAGGTATGGTGAAGCAAAGTTGCATACATTTTTTTCACCATAGTTTTCTCAATACCAATGGTCTTTACCATGATAGTGGCCCATAGTAATGAGAACGACAACAAATATTTGATCCTGTCAAAGAATACCATAGGCATAACTACAAAATTGGCTTAAGGTATTGGCTAAGGCCTAAGATATATAATGAGATAGAGATCAAAGTGATATTTGTGCAAGTTATGGCTTATTAATGAATGGCATGATCTGAAATAAGTGTGCACCGAGGAAAATGAAGGAGGTTCAGATTTGATAAATTTGAAAGCATTGTAGTGACTAATAAAGATGATTTCTTGATCCTTTATGATTATGACTAACAATGATAAATCTGTGATGTTAATGATATTCTGACATGAATGTGTGACAGTAAGGGTTGTGAAATATGTTTGTGGTTGTAATAATGGAATGAATCAGTAATTTCGCATCTATATGCATGTCTTCTTCAGAAAAGCCACGTACATGCACAGATCTACTTTAGGGGGATCTCATATATATTTTGTGAAATTTTAGAATCACCCAGGTGTGAAATATTAAAAGCATGTACATACGCAGATATTATTTATAAAATTTGCGTACAATTGATAAGGTTTTTAAGCATGAACTATTAATGATGGTCAATCAGTTCATATATGTTTGTTGTTGTCTGTCAATTATGTCTCTATCATAATGATCCATGTTATACAGTACTGTTTAGGTTGAATTGATTGTGGAATAAAATTTTAACTAAGTGGTGATGATGTTATATAATGATCTATATTTGGTTATGTGATATGTGATGGTTTAAGTATGTGATGCAATGATTGTTTCAATATGATAGTGATTCATATTTAGGTATCAATATTTTTTTCAGACATGCATGAAGGCATGCTTCAGGAGAAGCATGTACATACGCAATTATGATTAAGCACAGTAGCGTATATATTCTAATGTATACTTGATCAGGGTTTGCTGTGAAATAAGTTGGTTTATGTGATGGGTAACACTTTTTGGCTTGGTATATTGGTGAGTAGCTATGCATTGGCATGATCTATTCTAATCTAGTTTGATCTAGTTGCATTGGTCACATTGGTTGATTTGATGATTGTGTTGGTTCAGTATTTGAGTAATTGATTTCGAAATAGTTGAAATTGGATCCAGTTTGAATCATTCTGAAAAGTGATCCATAAAGAGTTGAGGATAGAATTCTTCAAAATGGGGCTTGTAGCTCCCTTCCAGTAGGAGATGGAAAACGAGAGAATGTTGTATCCTTCTATAGGTAGGATCCTGCGTACTGGTTAAATTCTGCACTAGTACAATATTGTAAGAAGATTATTTTATTTTCAAAATAAGATGGAGATGATGACAATGGTGGTTTTCTCCCACATTTGGTTTCCACCTAAAATCTTGCTGTTCATGTGTGTTGATGTGTTTCTTATGTATTGATGATCTATCTTCTCTCTACTCCTCAGTTTTTTCTTCATAGATGTGTTAATGAAGTAATGATGAATTGGTTAAATCTTAACAAATGATGAATTATATGTAAAGCTAGTTGATTGGATATACACAATTTTCTTTCATCACAGTCACGTATGTATGCAGGTTCATAGAATAATAGTAATGTATATAAATTGAAGAAGAAAACTAAAGTTGAGGTAAGTTTTAAAACAATCATTCACCCCCCCCTCCTCTCCGTTATTTTCCTAACAAATTTCTCGCAGAAATATTCATTGGGATTGTTAACCATGTCTAGATCTAATTTGATCTCCTGACCTATGTCCACCACCATGGTTGAGACATCAAATGTTTCTTCCTCATCTATGTTTGCAACTTCACTAGAGGCACATTTGTATGGTGGCCCATCCCACTTGGTTATCAATCTTTATTTGGTACCTTCTTTAGTGCAACTTCCAGTCCCTCGACCTCTCCCATGTCATTCATTTCAGGAATTCCAAATGGTACTTCTCTTATGAACGTTGCACAACTTGTTCCTTCTCCTCTGCCTACACCTATGATTGAAAAATAGGTTGGCCCTTGTGTTAGTGGGAAAGGTTATTTTCAACAACCTTACTCTCCTTATGTTAGGTGCCCTCAATCTAGATTGTAGTTTCCTCCATCATCCCCTCCTCCTATGGCAGGGGGAAAACCTATTGTCGGTATTCCTCAAATTGGTAATTAGCCCGATTATAATCCTCCTTATTGTAGGATGGATGCCATGTTTTGACAACCTACTTTTCACATCTAACCTGGTTCATTTGGGACCGATTATTGAATCCTCAACCTGTTTTGTCTTCATATCAAATTCCTACCCAATCATTCGTACGTCAACAAGTTAAAATGCATGTAAGTCAAATTTCACAGGCTATCGTTGCATCTCAAACTATTTTTTCGGTATCTGGGACCCCTTAGGAACCACTTACCTAACCTTTACAACGTACCTTACAGCCTTAATCACTTGGACAAGGTACTCCTCAAATTCTTATATGACAGAATGTGTATAGTATGACACAACCACAATTGAACCCACCTTATGCAGGGATGATGCAAAATCCCGTAAGGAAACAATATCGACCTAATCAGGGTTTTACTCAAATGCCTTTCAAGGCAAACATATCCAAACCCAACCATTACATCCTTCGCAGGGTTATCTTGGAGCTATTCAATAAGGTTATGCATATGTTGGTTACTAGAATCTTCCTTATTCTAGTGCCTATGTTCCTCTTTATCAGAATCCTCCTTATCTGGGAACACAGGTACCTGTTGTTCAGGTTGTTCCTTGTTATGCAGGCTATCCTCCACTGGATTTTAACTAATAGCTACCTTTTGTGGTGACTCTCGAATTTCCAGATTTGCATAGGCTTACCAACAATCCCATCGCTCATTCACCATGATGGCTGATAATTCACACAAAATTTCCATCTGATATCTGAAAGTTAAATGGGAATCCTAGAGAAGACCTATTAATCCATGTCATGACGTATCATCTATGCTTCTCTTCGAACTCCCTTAATGATGATTCCATACAATTACATCTTTTCCAACATACTCTTAGAGGTACTACAACTAAATGGTACATTGAGTTACCTAGAGCTTTGTTTCACCTAGAGCTTTGTTTCATGATTTTAGTTCCTTGGATACCACCTTCCTCACACATTTCCAGTTACCCATCCAGTATGAAACTCGAATGGAACTTCTAACCAACTTCAAACAAACTAAAGCCACTCACATTTTAGATCACATTCATGAGTGGTGGCGTCATTGCTGGTTGGTTATGACCTATGTTCCATATCAGTTACTGGTGGAATGGTTTATTAAATCCCTATTTCCATCTATGATAGAGGATGTAGCTAAAGTCGAAGTCGTGACCAAAGAGAAAGTAATTTCTTGTGCTCCGTATTTCGACCTCTTCTATACCCAATCTAGCATGCTCTATGGAATGATACCATATGCAATGAGACCTTACAACGCTATTCCTTCCACTCCTTGTAAAGAATCTCATGCTACCGATGGAATCATTAGTTCTTTCAGTTCGCAGACAGTGAAAAAACCATTTGGTGCTGCTCTCACTGTTTATGCCCAAAACTCTTCATCCAATCCACTTGCAACTTCTTCTTCTGAGATAAATGTCATTTCATCTTATAAAGGAAAATTTCAACAACAACCAAGAAGTAAGAAGAAAAGAAAAGGTAAAAGGAAGAAATATACTTCACCGCAGGACAAACAAACAAGTCATTCCTCTGATGAGAAATAAAAGCTTCGCTACCCATGTTTTATTTGAAACGAGGATCACTTTACTTGTCATTGTCCTCATTACGAAAAAAGTGAATCGATTTTAGAAATCCTCCACTTCTCCTGGTGTGTTGACTAGCCCGTTTCCCAATCAAGAGACCCATATGGTTGCTCGGGACCCATCTTCATCTAACATGGTTTTAATTCTCTCCTCCACAAAGAATAAATCTGAGGCTATGGTGGCTACTCGAAACAAGGACTATGGTAATGAAAATCTTCTGAACGGTCATGCTACTGATCAATCTACTAGTTTGGCATCACCTCCATCTAATCCTCCTCTGCTCATGATTCCTACAAATGTAATTATTTAGCCTCCAAAGGGAGCTATTCATAAGTCTACTTTCAACCCTCATGTAATGGATGCTCAAAAATACAAAATAGTTGAGGACATGGCTCAGTCTCCATTAGCTATGTCGACCTTGGAGGTGTTGAAAAATTGCCCTACCCAGAGAAAGGCTTTTCGTTCAACTATCATATGTGTGGATCCTTCAGATTCTAACCTAGTCATTTTTAGTCATGAAAACTTTACCCCTCGCCTTCTAGCTTAATTGGCCTTTATCATTCAGGTCATCGTTCGTGCATGAGGGAGCCTGACCTACATCATGTCTATGTATTGCAAGAAAGTGATTGGTTCACCTCAACTGAGTTACTCACCAATCACATTTAGTGATTTTGATGGGAGAACATATAATACTTGTGCTATTCTAAATTCCTTACAAGTAGAATTAGGGGGAAAAACCGTATCCATAGAAGTGGAAGTTATTTATGGACCTCTTGAATATAATCTTCTATTGGGTCGTACATGGGTTTACACCATGGCTGTGATCGTTTATACTTATTTCCATATGATCGCTTTTCCTCATAAGGGTGGGATTGTGGCCATTGAGCAACTCACGTTTTTCGCCTCCAATTCTCATATTATTGGAAGTATCCCTTGTGTAGGGTAAAATATACATTCTTGTCAGCATGTCGGGGTTGGATTTTTGAAGGATTCCTCACTCATGGGAACCTTTTCGCTTCCTCATCCTCCTCTTCCTAACACCTCATCATCAATTTCTTATATCAATATGATATAATCTTCTACTTTCCAAAACAATCCATCGATTGTACCAGATGCAACTAGCATCCATTTTTTTGGTGACTGAATGTCGCTTAGACCTATTGAACTATATTACGAAGCTATATATTCATTTAGTGCCACCCATACCTTCTCTTCAATCAGTGGGGTTGATCAATCATTAGGTTATGGCACATCTTCTGATCCGTTCTCCAGTGTATTCTCTACCGATGAGAGCATAATGGAGATCATGATGCTAGATGATGCACCATGGGATGATCATTACCATCATTCCACCTTTCCAGATTCCATTGAGGATAATCTCAATGATGTGTATATACCCAATTTCGCCGAGTCTTTTACGAGTTTTGTTTCTATCCATGAAGTCGATTTTGAGAAGAATATCTAGAATATTGAAGAGACAGTACCTCTTTATATCTTTGTTAAACAGTTATTATCGAAAATCTACACATCGGTGTGTCTTGATCTCCATCCAAGATTGAGACCTATAAAGCCCTATTTTAGGAGTTTCATGATGTATTTTTCTAGAATTATGATGAAATTCCAAGGATCGACCCAAATATAGTAGTACACAATATCAAAACATACCCTGATGCTAAACTAGTCGAGCAGTGCCTCCATCCAGTCCATCCAAAGAAGGCTACCACGATAAAGATTGAATTTGAAAAACTCCTTCATGTTTTTTTCATCGACCTCGTTCCTCTCACCGATTTGGTGTTGAATATTGTCCCTTTCATGAAGAAACAATGGACAATCCAAGTATGCGTCAATTATTAGGATGTGAATCGCACTTATCCAAAGGACAATTACCTGACCCCATAATCGACCAGATTGTTGATGACTGCGACAGTTGTGAAATCTATTCATTCATGGACGACTTCTTTGGATTAATAAAAGAAACATTCTCCCAACGAATCAACGTAAGACTACATTTATTTTCCCCTAGGGTACATTTGCCTACCGGAAACTCCCATTTGGTTTGAAGAATGTTTGGGCCATATTTCAACAGGACATGGATTACACTTTTCATGATATTAAAAATATCTTGCAACCCTATTTGGACGATCTCCCCGCTCATTCTAAGTATCGCATTGATCACCCAATGTATCTTAGGGCCATTTTCTTATGGTGTAAACACTATAATATTCGACTAAATCTAAACAAATGTGTGTTCTGCAATATCTCTTGTTGGATTCTTAGCTTTGTTATTTGGAAGGATAGAATTTGTATTGAGCCTTTGAAAGTACACGTGATCATCAACTTGTCCACACCTTCTTCACTTGTTCAGCTTCAACGACTTCAAGGGAAAGCTATCCTCTACGACGTTTCATCCCGAATTATGTTGAGTTGACCAAAGGATTTACTTGCTTACTTAGGAAATGGGTTCCCTTCCGTTGGGATAATGCAACTCAGAAAGAGTTTGATGCCCTAAAAGATGTAAAGGTTCAAGAATCTCTATTATACGCCCCTGATTACCAGCACGACTATTTCCGGTATCTTGTTGTCGCCATTTCTACTATAGCAATGGTATTGGTCCAAGAAGATGATGTAGGGACATAATACCCCATATATTATTTGAGTCAGAATCTCAATGATACCAAGATCAGGTATACCCATGTTAAAAAGTTGGCTTTGGCAGTTGTTCAAGTCATCCAAAGGTTCTACCATTTCATCTTGCTCTAGAAAACTACGGTTGATTTAGATTGCAACCCTATGACATACATTTTTTCACATTAATTTCTGGGGGGAAATACCCTAAATGGATTGTCATCCTACAAGTGTTTGACCTGGAATTCATCAAATCCAAATCAAATAAATCCTTGGTTTTCGTTGAGCTTATGCGAGATGTTCCTTCCCCTGATTATGAATCAACATATGATGATTCTATCCCTAATGAGTTGTTTTTTCTTATTTTGTCATCTTACCCATGGTATGGAGACATTATGATTTATCTCCAAACCCAGACTTTCCTGTCTGATACCTCTCACTCTGAGCAATGACATATTCGATGCCAAGCAAAGAATTACAACATCATTGGCAGTATTGATATGATTTTATGAAGGTGCCTCATGCATGAGGAGGATGAGAAGGCCCTTAATGCATGCCACTCAAGGGCATGTGGTGGTCATTTATCGAGCTACGATACTGCGTAGGAATATCTTACATGCTTGTTACTTTTGGCCTACCATTTTTTGAGACTGTATTCTTGTTATCCAAAAGTGTTATGTATGCCAAGTTTATGATCGTAAGACCCATGCTCAGCCCATTACGTTTCATCCCATTATCACCATCAAACCGTTTGTGAAATGGGGTATCGAATTCATCACATGTAACCCTCACTTGGTCGAGGGGTATGGCTATATCATTGTCACAATACATTATTTTACTAAATGGGTTGAGGAGATGCCTACATTGAAAAACAATGGAAAAACAACAATCATATTTCTTTTTCAATAACTTTATCGCACAATTTGGTGTTCTGCAAGCCATAGTTATGGATCACGAAATAATTTATTGAATCATATGATGAATGAACTAACTACTAGGCTGGGACTTTCCCATCACAATTCGACTCCCTACTATCCTCAGGCTAATAGACAAGTTGAGGTTATCAATAAAGTTCTCAAAACTATGCTTCAATGTATGGTAGAGGTCCATAAATCAAACTGACATTTTCTTCTTTATGTTTCCTTGTGGGCATACCAAACCTCAGTAAGGAATGCTACCCGATTTACACCATTTTAGTTGGTTTATGGTCTGGAAGCAATCCTTCCAATTGAATGTGAGATTCCATCACTGAAACTAGTTGTTGAACTTCTTCTTGCCACTTCTATAGAAGAGGAACACATTTTACATCTGACCTGATTAGATGAGACATGATGCAATGCTTCTATAGCTAATGAAGCTCATAAAAGATGTATCAAGGTGCAATACAACAAAAGTGTCAAGCCTCGTGTCTTCTTAGAAGGAGACCTTGTTCTTTTATATGACCAAGAATCTGATAAATTAGGCTAGGGAAAGTTCCAATCTATGTGGTCAGCTCCATATATTTTCAAGCAAGTCATTGGAAAGGGGGCCTATGAGTTAGTCGACTTTGATGGATTTCCATTGTTGCAACTTAGGAATGGGTTGTACCTAAAGAGAAATTATGCTTAATCTCATGCATAGTAACACTGTGTACATATTCTCTATATGTGTGTTAAGTGTGTTTGTTGCATGTCTCTTTAGAGTATCCTAAGGTTTCTGTTGATTCCTTTTACGTTTAGTTTGCATATGTCGACATCCCTTGAACCGTATTTTGGTTATGTCGATGGTGCTACTCATAGTACTTGGAACCTATCCTCTGTAGCATGGACTATCTTTGCTCCAAATAGAAATTTTATGAGTCTACAAGGGATTTGTAGTGGTCTCTCTACCAACAACATTGTTGAGTATAACGTATTGGTTGAGCTACTTTCTGATGATATTTCACATGGTATCTACTATTTAGTCATGAGACTTGACTCACAACTCGTGGTACTGCAACTTGTGAATGTTTATTTGGTTAGAAATCTTACCATCTTGCCTATGTTTTTAAGGGTTCGCCTTCTAGAAAGAAATTTCAATATCATACAATATGAACACATTTCTAGAAATCTAAATACATTGACAAATGCACTTTCTAATCATGTTTTAGATGGAAATTTGCAACAATTCTAAATAAATTTCAATATAGATCACATCATTTAAAGTATAATAGAAACATAGAAACACTGAAGATATATATATAAAGTTTGGTTTCACAAAATTTGTGCCCAAGACACATATGGCCACACAACCCATATACAAAACTACATGAAAATATTTAAGTAGACCAATCAAAGTGCTTGTGATAACGAGCCATTGCGCGAGCTATCTTGCATAGTACCCAACCAATACAGCTAACCACTCCGATGGTGTGTTGTTGAAGTCGCAATGGAACCTGGTCAATCATGGTCTCATATATCTCATGTGTCAACCCATCCATGTGGTGCTCCACCTCTATTAGGATCTCAGCTACATTTATATCCCATAGTACATCTTGTCCTACTGCAACAAATTGTGTTGGTTCTACTGTTGCTTGTGGCTATTATCCTACACAACAGAGATATGAAGAAGCTATCAGTCAAACAGGCCCAATATTTGCGTGAAAAATCAATAGTTTAAGTCTCAGAAACATCAAAAACACGCAAAAAATCTAAAAGTTCTAAAAAGTTCAAATGGTTTAAATATCTTACTTTTAATATCCCATTGCTCACCCTTAGGAAGCACGAGCTTAGGTTCATCGTGAAAATCCATCCTTGTGTACTGATAGTCATTGACCATAATGAATTGTCTGCATATCCATTTAAAGAATTTTGGTGAGAAGCTAATCACTGATATACCTGCATGTCGGGACATGTGATCTATCCACCTCCTCATCCATGGTACCCTCGGATCAATGGGCTCAAGCGTAATTTATTGAGGCTATAGTAATGGAATCTGTTCTAGGGAAAAAGAGACCAATATGGAACTATATCCAAAGTTTTCCAACTTTCCCTCTATTATTTTAGAAAATTGTTCTTTCATATTGACTAATACTCCCTCACTCCAGTTGAATATTGTTGGCTCTACACTCCACACCGTACTGCATGTATGATCTATTGGCCACATGAAATGTTGAACTACCCGCCAATTTGGCAATGATGAATGGTTCTTAAGGGAAAATTGGTTATCTCTTTTATGTTGATCTTTCCATCTCTAGTTGGTATGGATCAAGGTATAAAGTAAGTAGTGATATAGTGTTTCTCTATTTATCCACCCCTTATCCCACCTAGGATAGAGATGGGCGTATCTCTCCTAGATAAACCTGTCATAAAATATATGTTCTCTACCTGAAGAGGATGCTTCCCAAATCATAATGCATGTGCTTTCACATCCCATGCATGAACAAGATATTCTAGTAGCTCCATCTATTGCCTCATACCAGGAAGCCAGATGAATTTCAACAATCCACAATCTTTTAGTGCCTGGATGGTAGTAGGATCATTAGATGCATCTAAATCTTGTTCTCATGTTCTCTTTCTCTCTAGATAAAATCCATTTTATGTTAATCAAGACCTGAAACATTAAAGGGAAACTCATTACGATCCTTTCCATGCAACAAAACTCAAAAAAAATTGAAGGGAAACTAGCAAACAAATTTGGTATTTGTGCCCAACGCATCCTCAAGAGAGAATACATAGCATTTCACCCCTACCTATAGTGTACCATCACTTGGATGCAATGCAGTTTTCAAGTCCCTGGGCTTGCGTTGGTCTTAGGGCGATTTTTTTGAAAACCAGGGCCCTCAAAAATACCTAAACCTTGCGTGAAATCATAAAATGGGACAATGAATTGAAAGAGAAAGGTCTTAGCTCCTACCCAAAAGTAATGAAACTGGAAATGATCCTTTGGATGAGCGCAAGCAGTTGCAGAAGATCAAGGGAGAAAACTACTTAGATCTCTCATTGTTGAAGGGAAATGAGAAATAGTAAATATGAATAGTCATTTTGGATATTTATGGTTGTTTCTTCCACTATTTTATTCACATTTAATGTTTTGATGTAGTTGCAACCCATTTTTACCATGAAACAAGTATTTTTAACACTTTTTGTGATGTTATGAGCAAGTCAACAACTGTTTGACAAATTTTGCCATGTTTTGAATAAATTATTTTGACCAAGGAGTACACTTTTATCACTTTTTCAGACTCGGTAAACTTACAAAAATGGAACCCCCTGGGGTCCTCCTTCAACTCTTTTCAAACTCCCAAAATATGAAAAGATTTTCGATCATTTGTCTTTTCGAACTCGTCAAAGTAAATGAAAAGACATCTACTTAGTATAAGTTTAACCCTTTTCTGTACTAAGATAGACTAGCTACGAAAAATGAATACCTTATTCGAACATGGCTAAGAGGTTCTCTTGGGTATTATTTTCTGCCTTGTCAGAGCTAAGGGACTATCTACAAAAAGGAACATCTTGAGTTTTCTTTTCTGCCTCTTTTTCAAACTCTCTAAACATGAAAAAGATGTTGAGTTTTACCTTCCGTGGACTTCTTAAAACATAAAACAATGATGGACTCATCGTTCGTGAGGGGACCAAACCACTCCTCTTCGGGTTCGTTAAATATTCTTAGAGGGATTCATCTGAAGGATGAACTTACAAATCAAGCATATGTTATCCTCCTTAAGCTTGTTAAAAAATAAAGAGGTAGTGACCAATATAGTTGGGGAAATAGGGAAAATAGAGTACCCCATTTTTCTAATGGAAACAAGTCGCTTTTGAACACGACACTTTTCCGCTTCATCTTCATGGTTCTTGTGTTGGGAAATATGCTTATCTTTTCATTTATCATAACATTTCGCAGCCTCCATTTTCTTTTTTGGGTCAATGCTACCAACTCCATTTAGTGTTGCCATTGTGTTCAAGAGAATTCATTCAGTTAATATATGCTACAATACTCTTAATACTTCATTCCATGTCTGAATTTCCTGATCCAGCTCCATATCAACATCACTGTGATCATTCTGTCTCAAATCATCACACCTGTTTCATGTCATTGATGGAGGATACATCAAGTCCCTCCTGCGACAGGTCGCTTCCTTTCGACATAAACTCATTATGTAGGAAGTTGACTTGGAAACATCGCTTGGTACCTTGGTGCTTGCATACATCAATGACAAGTTTCCTCGCTCTCGGTGACAAGTTTACATTATTGGCCTCCAACCGAAAGATTATGTGCGGTGTTCGACGTCAACTCATTTATTCACACTGTAAGTCCATCGTACTAGAGTACCTTGAGATCCATTAACATCGTCAGTGGTTACTCTCACATATGTTAACCATTTACATCATTAGTTGGTAATCAAATGGTGTCTACCATTTTCGAGTTTAGCTTATTGATTCACATGGTTAAACTCATACAATGGTTGGTCGTGTGAACGAGATAGAATACCCTGGATCTAGTTTCATCCATCCGAGATGTGATTTCAAGAGTAATATAAGATCACAATGTATTATGTCTATGATCATACAGACAGTTATCCAGGCATGGGTCCACCATCAATCATCTATGGATGTGTCTTTTGATCATTGTGCATGTAAGGTTAGCTTATGTGTTGAGTATGGGTATCCCTCCCTCAGAAAAGAGATCATGATGTAAATGCATTGTAATAGATGATGATCTTGCAATTTGTTCTTGATCTTGACTTTTCATAAGGTAAAGCACTTCAGTCATCAGCGATCATTCTTGAATTTGTGCTTTAGGGGGGGATATGTTATACGCCATTTTGTCACATTTGGTCATAGGCCTTCAACTAGATCAATCAACATCCTTTGACCTCCTTTTCATCATCCTTGCATAAATCCCTAAGCATGAATCATTCTAATCCCCACATTTCTGCCCGAAAACACCTTGTTTTAGTCATTTTAAGGACAAACACTTTCTGGCCTCCTACTGGACAACGTTGACTACCAAGTTTCTCCACTATGGTCTGTGTTGATCACCTACAAGTTGCTCCACTATGCACCTATGCTGGTTTTAGAAATTCAGGAAAACGAGAGAGAATCTCAAAGCCTCTTCTTCCATAAGCTTTCAGGGTATGTTGTAACCATTTACCTCGAGTAAAAGTCTCAAATCCTATCTTATCCTACCTTGAGTTTTCATCCCTTATCCCTTGAGCGTATCCTCCTATCAAGAGTGGATCTAAAGCCCTAACTAGTAAAACGATAAGAATTCATCAACTACCTCCTTCACTTATATATTTACTCCCATCCATGGGTAAGGGGTTGGAGTTTGAATAGTGATTATACCCTTATGTTGCTGATGTGAGAGATATATTTCAATGCATTAGGGTGATTATAGGTGCACTTTGTGACAAGGAAACGATAAGTCAACTTGGAGGAGCTCTTTTATAGGATCAACACCTATTTTTGGTTTTAACTCACTCCATTTCTATTATTGCAAAGAGTTATTTGTTTTCCTATATGTGACGTTATGGTTTCATATATTTCAATACCATGTTGATCTATTGAATAAAGTGATTAGATGATGCTACATAGATTCTGCAGATCGTTGGCTTTTGTTATCTGACTGTGCAGATTATAATAATAGTGATTGGAGCTAGGATTGGAGCATTCAAGCCCAGGAAGGAGCGAAGAATATGACATATTCCAAGTAGGCTTTATCCCATTATCTATTTACTTTAAGTGAAATATTAGTCCCTTTGAAATTCTGTTGTTCTAGGTCAGTCCACCAAGCACGGGGAAGATACTTGTGTCTGCAGTCATAGATTCTGCATAACGGGAGTTATCATCGAACTCAGAAGGGGGAAATTTTAAGAGGTTAAAGGGAGTTAAAGAAGCGAGACAATGTATAAAATATCATGGTTAAGGACATGAATTCATTTTTGCAGTATAAGATGAGTCTTTAGGAGGACCATACGAAGGAGACCAGTGCAGTCAAAAGGAACAAGGGGAGTCAAATAACTTCATTGTTGTGATTGGCATTGCCTTCTTGTGGAAGCCTTTGCATGAGAAAATTGAGGTTGGCTCCTACAGGATGAGTGTGCAGGGCATCTAAATATTTTTTTTGTTTTCCATTTCATCAGGAAAATTGGTATGTTAGTGATAAGTTATGCATAAACACATCTTTCTTGCCACAATCAATGGGATTCAAACCAATAACATCAATAGAGAATGTGAATGAGGGGAAAGCACAACTGATCAATGATTATTGGAATTAGGAAAAACATGACTCTAAAAAGTGGCATAAACAAAACAGAACAAGTGATAAAAGAAAAACTAAACTAGAAAAATTTCAAGATTACGAATGAAAGTAGTTAGCACAACATAAGGTAAAGCAAGCAAACGCGAGAAAGGAAAGATTATTTTTTTTGCATCTTTATGTGTTATGATTATTTTTTCTTGTTTATTTATGTCCTTGTATAAGATTCAAGACTTACCAATGATTACATAGGATAAAACTGAGCATATAAGAATGCATCTTGAATCTTACACTTAAAATTAAGGGCTTATTGGAAGGAAATGAAGAAGAATTGAATACCACACCAATCAATAGACATGTATGAAAAAAAATGGTTTAACAAGAAGCCAAAAGTACTATTAGTTGCATTGTATAATGTGCCAACCAACAACTGTAAATTAATGAGTCATACCAGAAGCATAAAAGGCTATAGAAAAATTATGGTCTCGATTAAAATCAAGAAACACATTTGTGTCATGTGAAACATGCCTCATACAATGAACAAAAGAAAATTCATATGCAAAAGTAATTTCAAACTTAGAAACTTCATATTCTACAGATTGAACTGGTGAAACTTCTTCAAAGTTGAAAGTAAAGACTTCATTTTTAGGCTCTTTGAAATAAATCTCGTCATCCATATCAAACCAGGACCTTTTATAAACTGGAATTTCACAAGGAAGGAACTCTTCTTCTAGTTCCTCAAAACATAAATAATCAATGCAATCATGGAAATATTTTGTACCATCTCAAATCAACCATTCCACATCATAATCATTGTACATGACATCAGACATAGGGTATAGAAGGTTAGGATTAGTTTGAGGTTGAATATCATTGCATGAAAATGTGTGAGAGGTTACAAGAGAATCACAACATGGAGGTGGACTTCGATCACCCTCAAAGGTAAAGGAGACTAAGTTGGGAGAAGAAAAATGTTAATCATGAGTGATGCTAGGATGGCGATAATTATTTAATGAAAATTCTTGATCACAAATAACACAATAATCATAGTCAAGTTTTGAAAGAAAAGGTTCATGAGAGAACTCAAGCAGAGAGAGGAAAGAAATTATGTCTTTAAAATGACATGTCCAATATTGTAAATCTCAAAAGGTATGGCATTAAAGAAGAAGGGTCGAGATGTGTGTCGTTAAGATTAGGAGAGAAACTAGTTCTATGAGTTTTCTCTTTGGAAGTCAATACAAGTGAATAAGGCGTGATTAAGACTTTGAATGTTTCTTTCCTCTATTTGTTGTCTGTATAAGGGAGGTATGAGGTTATAATAATGTAGATAGGTAGATAGGTTAGTTGGTCGAATGGATTCAGGGATAAGGTTAGAAATCTTGAAAAATCGAAGATTGAAGGTGTGAATGCTTTCATCCCTTTCCATGCATAACTTGTTAAATTTTTTAAAGTGATTCTCTGGCATGCCAAAGGTATAGGTAAATCAGTAGGAAAGTCCATCCCAAGTGGAAAAAACTCATTAGGAAGGTCAACAAATAGGTAAGCAACATGTCCTTGAAGGGAGTTCAAAAACAAAAGCATACAACTGTCATTTTTGTTAACCCCAAGGATCATGCACACATTGGAAAACACATGAAAATACTCTTTGACTATAACTTTCCCATCACCTTAAAATAGAGGTAGATTTTGTTTGAATCTGGGAGGAAGAGGGTTGATCAGATGTGTAAATTTTGAAGGGGAAGGTGTGAACCAAGGATATGTCTTCTTGTCCTACTCCCACGTAAATATTCCATGTTGGCAAATGATCTTATCAAGATTGGAAGATGAAGCGGTTGGCATGCCATGAAAAGGTAGAAAGTAGTTGACAATGATCATACTTAACTAAAATACGATTACAATGAAAACCAAAAGGGGGTGAAATTAAACACTCCCCGGTATGTTTTCCAGAAATATGTTGATGTTTCAAAATGTAAATGTCGCTCAAGCACTATACCCATGTCAACATCTCAGACTCCTCGATGACTGTCGAGGAGTAATGGAAACACTATCCCGTAGTTTTAAGCTGGTCAAGTAAGAGTTGGTTCCATGCTAATAATAACCAACTTAGATCACTATTAGGGCCTAATTTTCATGAAACGTATAAAAGAATAAAGGATATTGACTACAAAGCTTTATGCATGAACAATTATGTAAACAATATCCCTATACATAAGTGAATAAATGATAAATGAAGGTTATTTGTTAACTTAATGTTCCTTAGTAATAATATTTTATTTGTTGTTTAATAGACTTATATTATAATACCATTAACATGATATGTATTGTTAATTCGTAATGAACTAGGCTTCATGGTACAACAATCTAATACTGCTAAAGAACATTAATAAGCCTCTTTTTATTAGTGCAATCTTAGTTAAAGAAAATGAAATTATTGTGATTCGAAAGCATAACCCCCAAGTTGCACAATTATTGACTTTACCATTGAAACACATATCAAACTTATGAAATTAGCCCTTTAATCATATAGTTAAGTTGTTGTATATATATTTGTTTGTTTTTTGAAACTAAAACCTTAATTGATTATGTTAAATAGATAATTAAATTATTTAATGCAAACTTGTGAAATTAGTTCTTTAATCATGTAGTTAAGTTGTATTTATATTTGTTTTTTTTTTTAACTAAAACCTTAATTCATTAGGTTAAATATATAATTAAATTGTTTAATAAATAATATTTATTTGTTACAACAACTAAACATTAAAGAACTTGTAGCGAAGGAAAGAGGTTAGTAAAAAATAAACAGAATTAAAATATGTATTAACAAAATAAAGTTAAAAAGTTGGCTAACTAAAACAAAAATTAAATAAACTAAACATCAATATATTAATGAATACATTAAATACAACAATCAGGGTTAACGAATAAAGAATGAAACATGGTAAAAGAGGAAAATTTACCTGACATAAGAGAAGGTACATAAATTTACAGAACTTTATGACGGTAGAAAAGAAAATTAAAACGTGTATACATAAAACAAAATGTAAAGTTTGGAAATTAATGAGAAAATAAAAGCCTAGATGCCAAAACCATAGAGAGATTTGATCACAAAGGGAAATTCTCCATTTTATTGCATCCTCAACCAAATAGATTTCCATGGAGTGGAACATGCAGGGAAAATGGAAAGTGTTCTATTTGAAAATTGGCTCAATTTTTGGATGAATGTTAGACGGTTGTATCCGTTTTGTCCGTTGACAACTTCTCAAAAATTCTTTGCTTGCTTTTATAAGTTTTTAATTTTTCTAATAGATGAATGACTTCCACCAATTTTTGAAAATTGACTCAATTTCGGATGAATGTCAAAGAGTTGTATCCGTTGTGTCCATTGACAACTGCTAAAAAATTCTTTAAATCTTATCAGTTATGTCCATTGGTAACTGCTAAAAAATTCTTCAAATCTTAATGATTGTTCTGGTTCATAACTTTAATATCTAACTCTAATGATTTTTTTACTTGCATTCACTTGTTTTTTTTTTAATTGTTTGTAATTGTTTGTTTTCATTTTTATAATATAATTTAAAATACTAAAATTAATGATATTCCTCTCTAAACCTCCATTCACTCAAATTTAATTTAAATTTTAAATTGTAGCAGAAGTTAAACTTTTGTCTTCATTCACCTTTATCACTTTAGTTTTTTATTTTTTTAAATAATTCTTTTACTAAGCCGTGATTCTTTTTTATTAAAAAAATTACTTTATCACCATACCACTTGAGAGACCTAAATAATTTCAATGACATAGAAACAATATATATTTTTTTAATATTCGAATTGTCAAGCCATTTCCATCGATTGGTTGGTGTCTGTCCTATGGCGAAGAGGCATTGAGAATAAAACAGATCCTTTCATCATTTTTGTACGTTGTATCAAGTTCCATGCTAGAAAAATATGCGCTTACCCTTAAGCGAAGTCCACCAGTGCCTCTTTATTTCATTACGTCCATTTTTTATAAAATAATACCTCGTGTTGTGCAGCAAATGACATTGACGGTTCTGAAGAATGGAACAGAGATAATTGTAGCATCTTTTATGATGCAGAAATTGCATTATCAATTACCATAACAATATCATATTCTCATGCAATTTTACGTTCTAATTAAAATCAAAACAGATGATCCGCATTCCTATTCCCTGAGCTATTCGTTACACGGTTGCTTATAAATACGGAATACTGCCTCGTTAATTGCGAATTAGGCGCTCAAATTTTTTTGTTCCAGAAAACATATATGTCATCATAGCACCAATATGTAACAAATAAGTACATCGAATGCCATAAACAAGACACAAAGCCAGAGAAGTCGTGGAGCGTCCAGCTCGTGAAACTTTGCCAGAATCTTCTAAACTTGGCGCATGCCCTTTTTTCTATTCAGGAAATGATATTATCCCACATTTATTGTGTTATAATAAAATATGTATAAATATTTCATTTCCTACCATTCTTTTAAAGCAAATAAAGTGGTGCTTCGGTGGATTTCACAACCTGTGTTATCAAACTATCTTTGCTGTTACTGCATAGTTACTGTGTGTGCATGGATTATGCAAATAAACAAACACTTTTAACAAAAAAAATGCTTGGTTGCAGTGAAAAAGCTCGTAGTTGGATCTTGGGTCGTAAAGGTCGGTCCGCCTACTCGGTGTGCACCTGCCGTTCCGTCCCTTTTGTCGGCCGCGTCCTCCTGATCTTAATTGGCTGGGTCGCGGCTCCGGTGCTGTTAGAATTGCTATATCAAAGGAGCAATTTTGGGATGGCACTATGGGGCTTTCTTTGGTTTTCGATTTATCTAAACATTCCTTCCATTCATATCGGATTATGATTGAACATGTAATGGGATGCACAAAAATATATCAGCCAATGCTACATCACTGACTCAGGCAAATTGAGATTCTTTGGGCCACACTCAATGAGGCATATTCGGCGAGAGTTCTATCAAAATGCAGACCGCCAATGCTACATCACTGACTCAGGCAAATTGAGATTCTTTGGGCCACACTCAATGAGGCATATTCGGCGAGAGTTCTATCAAAATGCAGACCGCCAATGCTACATCACTGACTCAGGCAAATTGAGATTCTTTGGGCCACACTCAATGAGGCATATTCGGCGAGAGTTCTATCAAAATGCAGACCGTTTGGCTATGGGATGATTTGGATGGGATGCACATAGAAATTACGCTGGGCAATAATACTATGGTAAAGGTCGGGGTATTTCCAAGTAAGCAATCTAAGGTAAGCATTCAAAGGTAAGCGATAATAGGGCAAGGGAAAAGGGCAGGGGACGGTACTAGGGAGGGGGAGGGAAATGGAGGGAAATGGGAGAGGGGAAAAAAGAGAGGGGGAGGGAAATAAGAGAAAGGAAATAAGAAGTAAATAGGGAATGTTTTAATTTGATTTTTTTAAAGTAAACAGGGAATGTTCTAAATTGATATTTTGTTGTGGCTGTATATTTATTATGGGTATGGATTGTGCAAATAAATATTTTGTTTTTTTTTAAAGTAAATAGGGAATGTCTTAAATTGATATTTTGTTCTGGTTGCATATTTACTATGTGCATGGATTATGCAAATAAATATTTTGTTTGGAAAGTAAATAGGGAATGTCCTAAATTGATTTTTGAAAGTAAATAGGGAATGTTCTAAATTGATATTTTGTTTGGAAAGTAAACAGGGAATGTCCCAAATTGATTTTTTGAAAGTAAATAGGGAATGTCCTAAATTGATTGTTTTGAAAGTAAATAGTGAATGTCCTAAATTGATTGTTTTAAAAGTAAATAGGGAATGTCTCAAATTGATTGTGTTTTGAAAGTAAATAGGGAATGTCTCAAATTGATTGTGTTTTGAAAATAAATAGGTAATGTCCCAAATTGATTGTGAAAGTTAATAGGGAATGTGGTGAAAGTAAATAGGGAATATCCCATATTGATTGTGGGAAAATATAGTGCTAAATATTTTGTTTTTTGTTTTGAAAGTAAATGGAAATATTTTGTTTTTTGTTTTGAAAGTAAATAGGAAATGTCCCAAATTGATTGTGAAAGTTAATAGATAATGTGGTGAAAGTAAATAGGGAATGTCCCACATTGATTGTGGGAAAATAGTACTAAATTTTGTTTTGAAAGTAAATAGAGAATGTCCCACATTGATTGTGGGAAAATATAGTGTTAAATATTTTGTTTACAAAGTAAATAGGGAATGTCCCAAATTGATTGTGAAAGTTAATAGGGAAGGTGGTGAAAGTAAATAGGGAATGTCCCACATTGATTCTGGGAAAATATAGTGCACCATGTGTAGATCATTTTCATTATTTTTGTTTTTTGATGGAACAAAGTCATTTGACAATGAGTGGGACCATTACTTTTGATGGAACAAAGTCATTTGACAATGAGTGGGACCATTACCCTGTGGACATGGGGCTATACAAGACATACTCTTTCCGATGAGTAATAAGGGGCGTGGGACCATTAGCCTATGGACATTGGGTTATACAATACATACTCCCAGGGTTATACAAGACATACTCTTTCCAATGAGTAATAAGGGGCATGGGACCATTAGCTTGTGGACATGGGGCTATACAAGACATACTCCTACCAATGAGTAATAAGGGGCGGGAGTTATTTTTTATTTTGAATTGGTGTAAAATGAAAATACAATCATTGAGGTCCGATGATAAAGGGAAGTGGGGAGAGTCTTATTCTAGGTCACAATAATTAATGAGGACCATTAGCAATCATACTATAAGAATTGTAATATAAGGCACAAATATTCATTGGACTCAGTGATATAACCTAACATAGGGTGAAGGAACTTAATTAAAACATATTCCCTTTTATTTCTTTTGTTTTTTAAGGCTCATGAGAGATCAATAAGAGAACTCATGTCACACCTACACTAGTAGGTTCATGATATAAAATGCATGAAAAATTATGAGATAGAGATGGTAATATTTCTTTGTTATGGACTCGTGAATTCCCATGGTGAATAATTTATGTGATGTACATATGAATTGAGTTGATGATGTGAAGATGACACTTGCAATGGCTTGCAAAACTGTTAAGATCATTGAGGTGTATCAACATTATATATGTGAAAAGACAGTGACATATGTCAAGGAATTGTGATAAAAATAAGATAACCAATGAGAGAGAGGCTCATATATAGAAGTAAAATAAGAAACACTGTAAGCAAACAAAAAGGAAGAAACTCCTCAGATGGGTAAGTCATTAATGTTGAAGAGAATCTTGGTTAAAGATGAGAAGGAAACTCATGAACCAACACAAAGGAGAAGTCTTATTAGGAAAATGTGTAAATATAAAGGGAAATACTGCAAACTAGTCATTGACAATAGTAGCACTAACAATTTAGTCTCTACAGAGATGGTAGAGAATCTTGTATTGTAGAGGACGGTGCATCCCACTCCATATCGAGTGTCCTGGTTGCAAAAACGACATCAAACCTTGGTGAGTGAACAAAGTAAAGTAGAATTCTAGATTGGTAGCTATAAAGATGAAATGTTGTGTGACATTATTCCTATAGGAGAGCTTTCCAATATGGTAGAATAAATCCTTGCACTTCTGAAAAGAACAAATGAAAACATGTGTTAATTCCCCTAGAAGAGAAGTGAGTCAAAGATGAAGTGGGTCCAAGCATGTTGATGATGAGTGGTAAAAGATATTACAAGAAATCAATAAAAAGGAAGAGGTACAAATTTATTTCATTTGTAAACCTAGAGTTGTCCTTACTAATACAAATTTGAGTGAGTTTCTTGATGGAATTTATGCGTTACTAGATGAATTTGATTACATTATTGTTGAATAATAGAAACATTTTCGGAAGAAATCACACCAGAAGAATTTGGTCGACGTGTTTCGAACCAACCTATGTGGTTCATCATCAGGACAAGATGAAGAATCAGATAATAGCTTTAAGTTAAATAGGGTGATGGGCTTTCTAATAGCTAAAATTAAATGTCTATAAAAACGGCTATATTTGACTAGGTTAGGAAAACAAAGAAAGATTTTTTTTTGTAAGTTTAGGTAGTTCCTTTTCTATTTATAAGCCGCAAACTGAGAACACATACATGACATAGGTGGCCACAGCTTGCCCAATGGGAAACCAAGCTATGAACCACCTAAAAATAACATAGGCCATCCAAAATTGGTATGTCTGTAGTCTTTCTAGCCATGCTATGTAAACCATACAATTAGAAATAGAGTTTTTATCTACTGTTCCTATAGACATTCAGAAATATAAAAGATACTATCCGCTAAAAAAGAGCACACTGCTAAGCTGAAAACAGAATTAGGCTAAGTTAACTCATCCTGATCTCCCTGGTCGGTTTCCACCATTGTTGGGTTCGTTGCTGAACCCCTATGCACAGGTCCCCTGTTTGCTACTCTTGAGGTGTTTCGCTCAATACGGTCCAATCTCATGTCCTGCCTGCAGAGCTGAAATTGTATGGTCTCCAGGTCTTTCTTATAATCAGGCATGTCTCTTGTTATTAGGGCCATGCCCATAGAGACCTGCTCTACTGCCTTGCATAGCAGCTTCTTCATAAGCCAGTACAGGTGCAGAGTTTGCTTATACTGAGCCATTCGACCCCTTGTGTTACCCGGGTCAGAAACCATACCCCTCCACTCTTCCATTTCCTCCTCAGACTCCTCCTCCTTCACTTCCGCTTCCATGTCTTCAATTATTTCTCTTATGCCTTCATCTGTATTTCTCATGTAATCTGTGGCTGCTTCCTGAATGGTTTCGTTCATCGAACGACGACCTCGCCTTTTACTCGGGGTGCTACTATTTTGTGGTTCCAGGCGGTTGCTTGTCTGTCCTTGGCGACCGCGACTATGCCCTCGACCCCTTCTGTGACTTGCTCGAGCCATCTCCCTGCTGCCTTCTATCTATTCACAAGATGAGCAGTAATGTGTTAAAATAAAATCCTCACTAGTCCAAGTGCCCATCCACTCCGGGTTAAGCTTTTCATGGGTACACTTGCCTATACCCAGATCACCCAGAGGACTATCCCTACCCCTCCCTCTATTTCTCATTGCTTTTCCTTCACGCAGATTTTTGTGATCTGCATCTCTCATATCTGCCCGCTCCCCTACTGGAATTTCCCCTTCCCCATCCTGGTTATTCCGCAACATGGTAAAACCCTTAGCCATGTTCCTGTTGTGCTCTACAACAACCCCCCATTTCATACCATTTTAATCATAAAACTATAATATGAAATGGGTCCCTTTTTGTTTTTAATTGGTATCAACTTTGTATTATTCAAAAAGGTCCGAAAAACAAAATGAAAGCATTATAAAAAACCTTTTTGACAAACCAATTATTTGGTCTTATAATATAAATAATTAATCTTTTATCATTGCGATAAAGCGATCGCAAGATCGCATATCGCAATGACAAAGGAAGCATAACTTAAAGGCCCGTTGGTTTTCTCCGATGCGATGACATGCAGTAGGCTATCGGATATCGGCAATAATAAGTTCCCATAACAAAAGTGCCTCCCGCTCCGATGCGATGCGATTAAATGCTTTTCGCTCCGATGCGATGCGATCACGTCCCTTTCACTCCGATGCGATGCGATATCGCTATCGACGATTGGGGATATACCATGCATGCTTTTTAAAGTGCCCATACTCCCAATGCGATGCGATGCGATATCGCTATCGGCTATCGGGGATTTCAAAAGGTGTCAATATAAAGATTTAAGTTTTCCCTGACACCCGATTGCGATAAAGCCAAAAGCACAAACTTCAAAAAGCCGTTAAAGCAGAGGTATTATGATTAATTCATATTTAAGGCCTTATCTTTCAAACAGTGATTCACCTGCGCTCAACTGCCAAAACGTCCAAGGCACGCTTAAACAAATCATGCGGCCGATAAGAGATATGATGAGAATTTAAAGGATTGGCAGGTTTTAATGGCCATTTAATGAAATAGTAAGCTTAAAAAATCTTCTCCTAGATTGTATCCGCGGCCACTTTAAGTTAATCCCTCAACATGCATTGATCAATATATCTCACTCGTATTTGGTTTTTGCTACCAATTCTCTGTGTTATGCTTATTTCCACTACTGTGCAGAATTCTTCTGAAGTAATAGATTCAAACAGAATGGGGAAGAAGTCTAAGAAAACCACAGTCGCTTCCACTACACCAGCCACAGGACAAGTCGTCGCTGATCCAGCAACTAAAAAGAAAGGATTAATATCTGATACTACATGTTCAGGACTTGGCAAGACCACTTGGCAAAGTACCTATAATTTCATCGAAGTCGAAGAACCAAAGGTGATGGCAGTGCAAGTTACAACGGGTTCCAGTAGAAAATCTGATGGTACTTTGAAAGACTTGGCCGACTCTTTCCTGCATCGGATAGTGGCTCGGGAACAAATTCTCCCATATACGGATGTAGTAAAGTGGGCAATTGAGGAAATCCCAATCACAGACAGAACCTTCTGCACCAAAGATGAGAGAATCTTTGGTTCATTCAAGGTTGATGATTTGAGGCAAATGTATCATTTTCCTGAGCCAGAAAAGAAGTACAACAAGGCATTTCTGGAGAAATTCCGAAGTGAGAATGAAACTGAATCCGAACCCATTCGGGAATGGAGGCAAAATCCGGCGAAACACAAGCATGAAACTTTCGGTAAGTACTCTGTTGATTCTCTATGTTCTCCGTATTGTTATGCTGGGATAATGATGTGTAGATTGTGCGGGTGGCACGATTCCACTAATTTCACTATAGAAATGGTTCCCTTGATGGAAGCGGCATGTAATAGTGAGATTATGGATTGGGCAACCATACTGTCAGATAAGCTAGCGACAACAGTTCTTAGTTTTATAACTAAAACTTCCATCTCAGAAAGGTTTGTTCCCCCATTCTACTACAGTGCTTATATACTAGATACCCTGTGTTTTAATTCTGAGTTTCCTGTACTCGGATGGAGGTGGACTCCACAAGACCCCATGCCTATTCACATATACCATCAGAAATTGTGGAAGACTTCCTATAAGCACCATTTGTACCAAGTCTGCAACAGTTTCATGTTACCCATTCATTATTCTATTTTTAATAAACCTACTCCCAAGATTTCTTACCAAGCAGGGATTGATTTGACATCAATAGGAAGATGGTTCAGAGAGGAGAAATTTACTTATATAAGAATTTTCAGCAGCCAAGCCGAACCTCATGTTCTTCCTTTATACATACCTGATAAACTGCTGGCAAGGGAGATAGCCTATCAGATTATTGCCGAAGGAGTTACACAAACTCTGAAGAAAAATAAGAAGCAGGTCTGGCCCTCCTTCTAGCGCCAAAAATGTTGATGCCCCGAAAATCGTTGTATCAACATTGGGGGATAACCACCTGGTCCGGACCTTAATACAGCTCCTTTTCCATTTGGAATGGTGGCTCCGACTGGGGATAATGGGACCAGTTTCCCAGCAATGAATAAATGGGATGAATGAATGATTGATTGACTAATCTAATGATAGGCGAATAACTTAATTTATCAGCGAAATAAAAAGAATTACTACTAATCCCGGGAACTATTGTACTTTGAAGTGTAGCGCTTGATGATCTATGTTTATTAACAGGCATGTAGATGACTCCATCTAATAAACATGGACATTTACTCATTCAAGGATTAGTAGAAAATGAAAACATAGAACATTTACTTTAACTATTTACTTTGCTTAAATAGTTAAAGTAAATGTTCTATGTTTTCATTTTCTACTAATCCTTGAATGAGTAAATGTCCATGTTTATTAGATTGAGTCATCTACATGCCTGTTAATAAACATAAAATCATCAAGCGCTACAATTCAAAGTACAATAGTTCCCGGGATTAGTAGTAATTCTTTTTATTTCGCCGATAAATTAAGTTATTCGCCTATCATTAGATTAGTCAATCAATCATTCATTCATCCCGTTTATTCATTGCTGGGAAACTGGTCCCATTATCCCCAGTCGGAGCCACCATTCCAAATGGAAAAGGAGCTGTATTAAGGTCCGGACCGGGTGGTTATCCCCCAATGTTGATACAACGATTTTCGGGGCATCAACAGTTCCCATCTACCCTTTCAATGTTGTCATAGGTCTCCTCCTGGGGAGGCAGTGATGGCTTACAAGGGTTTCATACCGGGTTTCCTTCATAGTCCCTTTTCCTTATGCTCTTCTCATTCGCTTCCTTTAAGCGACTGCTATGTCTGATGCCTTTACCCCAACTTTCCGTCCTCATATCCTCTCTGTTATTTTCGCACGGTATATACTCCTGCTTCCCCCCTTTGTTTTTGCTTATTCCTTTACCATTCTCCTGGTTCCAGTCCCAGCACTCAGGTTCTGTCATGATCTGAGGTTTGGACTGTTCACTCTTCCTATTCCCCTTAATATGACCCTATTTGTCCTCCCTTCCTCTATTTTTAACCCTCCCCCCCAGCATACTACCAACAGTGGAAACAATAACAGAAGGGCAACAATTTACATACCCGGTAGCACGATCCTTGTTTGCTGGTGTAGGATGTGGCTCCCTCGTCCCGCTCCTTCCGTGCTTCCCTCTCCTTCTATCCTTCCTCTTTGCTCTACTCCTTCTATACTTCCGCATACCACCACCCTGTTGTCTCATCGTGCCGTCATCACCGTCCTTCTCCCCCTCTCCGACCTGACATTCCTTCTGCCCTCTTTCATTACCAAACGACGGTACCTTTCCACGTACCTCTGAGCTCTCATGCAAGCTATACTGACCTGTCCTTGTTCCATCATTCCTCTGATGCTGTCAATATGGTGCATTACCTTAACCGTCACCCCGATCGGGGGTTTATTGTACTCCTTTTGGTTTCTCTTAGGCCTTGTCATCATCCTTCGCTAATATATCCCTTAGTGGAGACAATCGTGTATCATTTGGGTGTATGGGCCAGGTTTTTCCTAGGTTGCCCAATTGCGTTTTGCTTCCCCAGTTGGCAAGGAAATTAGCTACCTTATTGCCGTCCCTTTTAACATGCTTGATTATGATGTATTCAAATCGGTTCATAATTTCACCCATCTCCTGTATGAGACTCGCAGTTCTCCAACTGTGACTAATCTTTTCCCAATTCATTCCAGTATGCAGCTTCCTCATCAAGTTGATGGCCATTAGGGAATCCCCTTCCACCTCTAGTTTGTTATACCCCAGCTTAATTGCAATTTTAAATCCCTGTCTAGCCGCCATTAGCTCTACTTCGTTGTTGCTCAATCTGCCTCTGTAGGCTGCATATATCAGCCTGGTCCTGCCCTGACTATCTTTGAAGATGCTACCCATCCCTGCATTGCCTAGATTACCTTTGGAAGTGCCATCAAAGTTCAGTTTGATGAAACCTTCTGCTGGTCTACTATACCTCTGGGCCTGTACCCCTTGTGTGCTTGTTCTTTTCCAACCCTTTTCTCTTACCATCTCTTTTGTTAAATTTAGCTGTCTCAGGATCCTGGTTTCTTGTATCAAGGTATTCCAGTCCTCCTGCTGCCATTCCTCTGCCAGTATGGTTTCCCTTATGTGCTCTACTATTCTTCCCCAAACCTTCTCCGCTATTAGTGCTTCATTCTTAAATATCCTTCGATTTCTTTCCTTCCATATCATCCATAGAGTGAAACCCATTGCTATCCCCCAAGCTCTATTAAGGATTGGGTTGATAAAATGTCCACGGCCCCATTGTTGCACCATCTCTTTTATACTTTGCGAGTTTCTATTCGTTCTTCCAAAGACGCCAAGGATGGCATTCCATTGGCTTCTCGCGAACTGACAAGAATTTAGTAAATGCTCTATGTTTTCATTTTCTAACTTACAGAGTTCACAACGAGCAGGACCCTACATCCCTCTTTTCTGAATTTGATCCCATGTTAGTATTCGACCCTTGTAGGTTAACCAAAGAAAGTATGCCACTTTCAGCCACCACTTTCTTTCCCATATTTGTTTCCACAGGTGTTGATTACCTTCCTGGTCCATTTTAGTCTTCAGGTCATATGCCTCCTTTACCGTGAAGCTTCCTTTCATGGTGTGGCCCCATCGCAGGATATCATGTCCTTCCCTAAACAAAAGCTTACGCGATGCCATTTCCTCCATATAGTGTCTCTTCTGATCTTCTTCAATATTTTGTCCCCAGTCATCTGGATTTTTCCATACCCGCCAGTTCTCTTCTCTATGGTTTGCTTTCCAATAGTCCTTCACTTTATTTAATCCTACATCTTGTGAAGCTTGCTGTATAGTTCTGAGTTCCTTTTTTTCCTGTAGTTTGTCCCATTGTTGCCATGCCTCATCCCAAAATTTTGCTCTTTGACCATCTCTTGTCTCCCAAAATGCATGATTTGTGATTAGGTCTCTATTCTCGCTGGCTAGGTTCCAAACATTGGAACCTCTTCGTTTTTCTATATTCCTCAAGATCTCTTCTGGTTTTACTGGCATATTATACTTCTTGGCCCATATCTTCTTCCAAAGGTCCTCCCCTCTTGACAACCACCTCCAACATAATTTTTCTCCTATGATTTGGTTTATGAGGTATGGGTCCTTCAATCCTATACCTCCATCTTCCTTCTTTTTGATCAACCCCTGCCAGGACATTAAAGCCCATTTTTTCTGTTGTTGGGCTCCTCCCCATATAAATTTCTTCATTATTTCTACCATTTTATTGCAAGCTCCTTTCGGTGCTGCCATTGCCGAGAGTTGGTATATTGGTATGGATTGGATAAATGCTTTCACAAGGACTATTCTTCCTGCCAGGTTCAAAGACCGGAAAGCCCAGTTATTTATCCTTCTTTGTAACTTCTGTAAGGTGTACTACCAATTAGCTAGCTTTAAAGAGTTGTTTGACAATTGGATACCTAGGTACTTGGTTGGGAGCTCTTCCACCCGGAAGCCCATCAATCTTGATAGAAAGGCTTTGACTGAGGCTAGTGTGTTAAAAAAGTAAGCACTAGATTTCTCTTTGTTGATCTGAGTACCCGAGGCTTCCATAAACAATTCCAGTATAGTCCTCATCCTTTTAACTTCCTTTAACGATGCCTGGCAGAATAGCATTATGTCATCCACGAATTGTTGGTGGGTGATAGGGAGATCATTCCCCCATGCCCTGATTCCTTTGATTTTATTCATCTGCACTTCTTTTTTAATATACCTTCCTAGACCTTCGACTGCTATAATAAAGAGGAAGGGAAAAACAGGGTCTCCCTGTCTTAGCCATCTTGAGGTATTGAAGGTGTGCATCGAGGATCCATTTAGGAGGATTGAGAAAACCGGTGTGGATATCATTGCTGAGATCCAATCTACACATCTTCTAGAGAAACCAAAAGCTTCCATTACTTGTCTTAGGTATTCCTAATTCAATATGTCATATGCTTTGGATAAATCGAGTTTGAACATCACCCCTGCCATTTTTTTGGTTTTTAACGAATGTACCACCTCCTGGGATACAATCAGCCCATCTAGAATCTGTCTTCCCTCAACAAAGCCTATTTGTTCAGGAGATATGATGCTAGATAAAACCGGTTTCAGTCTCTTAGCAATTATTGTGGAAATAATTTTGTAAATAACATTACACAGAGCAATCGGTCTGAAACCCTTAGGTTCATCAGACTGAGCAGATTTAGGGATGAGGGTGAGGAGAGTAGCGTTGAGACCAAGACATACCTTTTGGTTCCTCTTGGATTCTTCTGCCACTGCTACAATGTCCTTGCCAATAAAATTCCAGGCTGCTTGGTAAAATTCCGCTGTGAAGCCATTTCGTCCCGAGGCCTTGTTTTTCTTGAGCCCTCTTACCACTTCCTCACTTCATCTATCGTGGCTTCTCTCATTATGGCAAGATTTTGTTCTCTAGATATTTTCCTCAGGATCTCACGACATATTCGACGGACAGCCTGCTGTCTATCCACTTGAGGTTCCATTAGGATATTTTTGTAGTAATTCACCAAGGTCTCCTCCATTTCCTCATGTTGGGTTTTCCTTTCCCCTACTTCGTTCTTCAAAGAGAAGATTCTATTGCTCTGCCGATGTTGGATCATTGCTTTATGGAAAAATCTAGTGTTTTTTTCACCTTCTTGCAGCCAATTCACTCTTGAATTTTGCCTCCACAATATTTCTTCTTGCTTCCTTTGTTCCTCTAGTTGACTGACTATTCTGCCTTCTTCCACTTCTAGGGCTTGGCTTCTCCCATCTCTTATGATTTCTTGTTGTATTGCTTCCATCTTCTGAGTCAGCTGCTGTTGTTCCCTTAGGATGTTTCCAAATTCCTATTGATTCCATCTCTTAATGTTTTGCTTTAGTTCCTTCAGCTTACGTTGAAACGTTTGCATTCTATTTCTACCCCTTTGTTCACTCTTTGTCCACCATTCCTCCATTTTGCTAATGAGTTTTGGGTCCCTGAGCCAAAATGCTTCAAATCTGAAGGGTCACCTTTTGGGGCTTGCTTTAAGATCAATCTCCAATCTTACCGGCCAATGGTCTGATCCCATTCCTGGGAGTATCATTGCCTCCATGAAAATGTCTCTGCTTACTATCTCTTCTGATATTAAGAACCTGTCTAGTCTGGATGCAATTTGATGTCTACCTCCTCTTCTATTGTTCCAAGTATAAACTCCATTGATTGTTGGAAGATCCACCATTCTTTGATTGTTTATGAAATCCCCAAACATTTCCATACCCGCATCCTCCCTACGTATTCCACATCTTTTTTCATTTAAATCTTTTATCATATTAAAGTCTCCTCCTATTATCCAGGGGGTATTCTGATACAAACTTCTCACTTTTATCATGTTATCCATGAAATTTTTCCTCTCTCCTGTTATGTGTGGACCGTAAACTCCTGTGAGAAAAATCCATTATTGTGATCCCAAATTGCTGAATTTACTTGATAGTATTTGTGGCATGTTGATCCAATCATCAAATCGGACTTCCTCTGGGTTCCAAAGAACTGCCATACCTCTTGCGCTTCCTACAGCATCTTGACCTGCTACTTCATATCTGGGTTTGAAGTTCCCCATAATATCTTTCATTTTTTTTCACTAATCTTAGTTTCTTATAATAGCATAACCTTGGGTTTGTATTTTTTCAATTTGTCTTTTAGATATCTCTATTTCCCCTTACTATTCAGACCCCTTATATTCCAAATCATGATTATCATTTCAATAGTTTGGTGGGTTGGTGAAACACCTCCGATAATGGCACCACTCGGCCTGAGTTAACTAGCATCTACCCTACCATTTGTATGGATTCACTCATAGGTCTTCTACCTTGTTTTTTCCTACTTTGCCTATTTCTCCCATCTCCAATCCTTGACCCCCTTGTGATCCAAGATGCTTTGGTTGAGGTCCCACCAACGTACCTTTTTTCAATTTGTATTGTTGGAACATTTCCTTGTAGAGTTGTTTTTGGTCTTCCGGTATGAATCTTTCATCCAGATGTCGCCATTCCTGTAATAATCTTTTCATTACTTGTTCCTCTTCACTGTATTTTTCTTTTTGAGTGTCTATCTCCATCTGAGTTTGCTCTGTTTTCTCCTTGCTGATTTCCACCTCCCTCTCTTCTTCTGTGATTTCCATTACTTGCTCTTTTCCTTTGTCTTTCTTGTATGGTTCTTTTGGCTCTTCCTCATTTTCCTCTATTGTTCCTTCCATTTCTTCCTCTTGTAGAACTGCATATTTATTCTGGTTTTCCTTCTCCTTTTCCTTCAATGGTTGTTTATGGTTGTCTGGTGTTTTCTGATTCCTTTTCCTTCTTTGGATTTCCTGGAATCCCTCTTCCTTTTCTTTGCTTGATTCTTCTATCTTTTTGTTTCCTGGGAAATTCTCTGAGGTATTCAGTGGGAAGGATCTAACAAGATGGCCGTATTCATGACACCTCCTACACCGGAATGGTATATGCTCATAATCGATGGGCTGTTGCCATACTTCATCATGGTATTCTACTTCTATGCAATCAGGGAGGGGCTCAGTGATGTTCATGTACACACATATCCTAGCATAAGAGATGTACCTTCCTTTTTTTGTTGTATCAGCCACCTTGACGAAGGTTCCAATCGAGTTTCCTATTCCTTCTAGTATTTCTGGATCCCAAAAATCTGTTGGAAGCACAAATAATCGAACCCAGATCGGAGTCACGATCATCTTTTCCTGATCTGGGTTATAGCATTCCTCCTAGTTCCTCATAAACAGGCCCGCATTATTGAAGAAGTATGGTCCCTCTTCAAATACCTTTTCCTTGTCTGCAATATTTGCAAACACTATTGAGAAAAATCCTTTAGCACCAAGTTTCAGCTCAATGTGTCCTTTAGGTTGCCATCGCTGTTGTATCCATTTTATCAGGTCTTTTTCAGTTGGCCAAACTCCTATAAATTTACAAATCAGAGCATGATCTTTCATGTATTCTCTGTACTCCTCTAATTTGTTATTAGGGATGACGAACCTGGGTTTTTTAACTACTCGAGGGAGGCATCTTCCTCCCAGCCCCGCCTGCCAGTGCGCTCCCATCACTGGTGTATTACCCCTTCTGCCTTGCGGCCCGTGAGTTCCTTGTCGGCTTGCCTCCCCTGCTGTTACATTCTTGTAGGAGGGGCTCTCACCCCCCCTTCCTGACTCATCCTGCCCGCAGCAGGCCTCCTTTACCTTCAGCGTCTCGATCCTCTGTAATGCTTGCGTAGTCTTTTGTCCTGATCTGCCAAAACTATTGTACTCTGTTGCTGTTGTAGGTTTGCTAGGGCAAACCTGCGTCAAACCCTGGCCGTAGCGCCTTCCTCCCCACCCATTTTCCTTTTCAGTATCTTTCGTGCTCTTTACGCCTTTGAATATATAAATAAAAATACAAAACATTGTACAACAGAGAAAGAATATTAAATTGAGAAACCATTTTTAATTAATTTAAAATATTTAAATTAGTTTGACTTTATTTTTTATTATTTATATTAATTATATTTGCATTGAGGAGGCTAAGGTCATTGCGAATGTTTCTCATTTCCATCACCATAAATTTAGGGAAGCCATAGAAATTGAGAAGAGGCCTAGTAATCTTAATAGGGATGATGGCTGGAAGATTAGTAGTTGTTGGGTTCCTGCCCTCTCCTCCTAGTTTCTTTTCCTTTTCTTGTTGGATCCTTTGTTATCCTATTTTTTCTATCTTTTCGTTCCCCTTTCCGTTTTTATGGCCTCTTAGTTTGCTTCCCCTTAGGTTATATTTTTTCTTGTATTCCGTACGTGTGTGTGTGTGTGTAGATATTAATTATTATTTTTATATTGTTTTAGTTAGATATATTTATATTTGTTATTTGTTAGATATATATTTATTTTTTTATTTTTTTTTATTTAATTTTTTTTATTTATTTATTTCCATTCCTCCTAAATTAAATAACAATAAAATATAAATAATAAAAAAATAAGAATAATAAAAAAATGTTTATAATTAAGTTAGTTTTTAGTTAGTTATTTGATTGATAATATACCTATTAATTATTTTTACCCTTTGACCATTAGTTTGAATCTAATATTTATTTAGTTTACTTATATTCTTAATTAAACAGGAAAATAACAAAAGAATAAAAATAATAATAAATAAATAAAATCAAACTAATTTAAATATTTTAAATTAATTAAAAATGGTTTCTCAATTTAATATTCTTTCTCTGGTCTCCTAACCTAGTCAAATATAGTCATTTCCTTTTAGGTGTTAGAAGGCCCATCTCCTTATTTAACGTACAACTATGAGCTGATTCTTCATCTTGTCTTGACGATGAACCACAGAGGTTGGTTCGAAACGCGTCGACCAAATTCTTCTGAAAATGTTTCTATTATTTAGAATATGGATCACAGAAGCTTAAATTTGAATACATTATTGTTGATGAGTTTTCGAATTCCTTACCACCTATAAGGAATATCAACCACCACATAGATATGATTCTAGGTGCAATCCTATACGATGACACTAGTGATACCCCTTCTTGATCTGGTTGATGTAAATATTTGTAAAATTGATATTTAGGCTAGTGACCCGAGGTTTATTTTGGGCACTTACATGTCCATGTGTATGTTTGTATATATTTTTGGGGCCATCATGCCTGTGGTTTTATGCTTTTAGAGGTTGTGAGGACAAAGAGATTGGAATTGTAAGCATGATATATCTATATATATATATATATATATATATATATATATATATATATATATATCAAATAAATGGTCGGTTGTAGACCAACTCCATGGAAAACGAGTCTCGGGGGTGCACAACTCCATATAAAATGTAAACAATTATGGTGTGACGTGGATGGTTAAAAAGGAACTAAGGCTCGCATGGCTTTGGAGGGTGCCACATGTAAGATAAAGAATGCATATTGAAATTTGTAATTGACTAAGGCGTGGATATTTGGTTAATCATGCCATAGAGGATACATCTTGGTGATATCCTTGGCGGCTCTAAATATGGCTCTGGAAACCATCGAGTTCTAGTGAACTTATTTTTAGCGACTAGTCAATGAGCCCTGTGCTTGGGCTCTTTAACTGACTAGGATCTATTTGGTTTTCACTGGAAGCCTCGAAGAGTAGCAGAGATCTTGGAGCCATAGGTTGATATCATCCATGACTATCTATAAGGAACCCTAGAAGGTGGGAACTGTTGCGAGACTATTGGGTGTAGAGAATGGATGTTCCATCGGGGCGCATGATGGAGGGAGTGAAAGGCTGTGGTTGGAGGAGAAGATTGGTGGGGTTGGTACCTTTGCCAGAGTATGTGGTTTCATACTTGGTGTAAAGGTTGTTTCCCATGTAGTTCAAGCCCCAACTCAGGGATGAATATTCGCTGAGAGTTTATGAACAATGAGGTCTATGGTTGGGTGGAACGTGGAAGGCCTGCAACTAGTTTTCCTTCTTTATCAGATAAGTGTTTATGTGTATTTATTCTACTTACATGCCATTCCTTGCAAACCCTCTTCTAGGCTATGTGTTCATTTATTTCCATTATGCATAGTTCAATTTACTGTATAAATATTATGGATGACTATTGCATGACTCAAGCATTTAGTTATGCATTTCATTACATGAGAAAATAAATCCAAATGTTAATTCACTGGTATGGGCATAGGTTATGTTATTCCTAGGACAATTGATTAAAGTAGGAAATTGGTATAATTATGGAATACAAAGGACCACTGGGCATAAATATACCTAGTTGGTAGTTGAATTTGGCCAACTGTGAGCTGGTGTGGATATAGAGAAACTGACATAGGCCAAGACTTAATTAAGAGTATTAGAAATTATGAGCTTTCACAAGAAATTTTGTAACTAGTAGTTGTGGGTATTATTGTTCCAGACTTAAATAAATAGTGATATGCAAAATAAAATCGATTTGTGACACGGGAAATAAAAATAATCAGTAATTGCTTATTAAAACTCCAGAAGTGAGAATGAGCTGAGTCATTTTATTAATGAAATGGAGCAAGTACAATAATATGGAGAAATGCATTTGGGTTGGACTCAAGGAAAATTTTGATAGGACCCAGGTGATAAAACAATGAAATCAAAGCCTGAAATGACTTATCCTCTAATGCTCTACATTGTCCCTAGAAACTACATTGCTAGCTCGAAAGGAACTGCAAGAAACCTTGTCTCTATTCCTCAGAAAATTATAAGACTTTATATTTGGGATCCTTGTCAACAACTCAGAAAAACCTAGAGAGTGTATAGGTTAAATCCAACCTCCCAAATTTGGCCTCCAATATGACCTACATAATCCCTAGCAATTCTACATTGTTTGCTGCAAAGATACAACTGAAAACCCCACCTCTGGTGCTCCAAAAATGATGAAAATTTATATCTCAGATCATTTTCAAGAACCCAGAAAAACCCAAAAATAGTTTGGCTGGATTTTGAACTTTCAAAATCGACCTCCAATATGCCCCATGCCCTCCAAGCTTCTCCAAAGAATGACCTGCACTAAAACGAAATTAAATCCTCCTCAAATCTTATCAAAATGCAGCAATCACTTCTCCAAATATTTCCCTTAACCTCCACGTAAAGTTCAACCTCAAACACTGATACTCTACCCTCCACAAGAACACCGAGTCTTGCCTTTGCGCTGGCCCATGAAGTGCGAAAATCACCTTGCTAAGTAGCACACTTCTCCAGCTCCAAAAATTCTCCCAAATTCTGACAATCCTCCTATGCCTCCTCTAGAAGAAGCCACAAGCAAACTCGACCTCCTCTTCACTACGTCCTCTAGTAATATACACCACCTAGAGATGGATGCAATTGCTGGGAATCACACTAAGATCCTCCTCCTGAAGAAATGAAAGAAAACTTTCCTAGGGTGGCACTCGAAGTCCCCCGAAGAAAGGGTGAGCTCTTTGCTTGAAGAACTCATGTTGAACAACAAGTGACTCAGCTAAGTCCCTCAAGCAACCAAAGAGAAATCGATATTACCAAAAAGATGAATTAAAATGAGGAGAGTTTCCTTCCTTATATAGATTTTGTGGAGCACTTTTCCCTCCAATTTTACCTCCATCGTGGGCCCTCACTTAACCACCTCAATGCAAATCAAACTAGGGAGTGCGTATTTCCCTAGTGTGGATGGCCCCCTTGTGTAATTTAACCACAACAAAATAACTTCAACTAGGCCTAATAAAAATCGAATGGGTCCCACTATCTCCAAAATTTCCCCCCAAAATGCAATAATTAGTCTTGTTCCAAATTAATTTAGGAAGGGACATGAGTGTTTATGTGTATTTATTCTATTTACATGCCATTCCTTGCAAACCCTTTTCTGGTCTATGTGTTCATTTATTTATATAAATATTATGGATGCATGTTCCATTATTTAAGCATATAGTTATGCAATTCATTACATGAGAAAATTAATCCAAATGACATTAATTCGCTGGAATGGGTATAGGTTATGCTATTCTTGGGAAAATGGATTAAAGTAGGAAATTGGTATAATTATGGAATACAGAGGACCACTGGGCATAAATATACCTAGTTGGTAGTTGAATTTGGCCAACTGTGAGCTGGTGTGGATATAAAGAAACTAGCAGAGGCCAAGAGTTAATTAAGAGTATCAGAAATTATGAGATTTCGCAATAAAATTTGTAACTACTAGTTGTGGATATTTTTTTATGTCACCAAACATAAGGCCAAGGATGTTACAAGGTGGTATCAAAGCCCAACTTGTAGCATTAGTTTTTGCATGGGTTGAAAAATACTTACAGGAACAATTTACAAGTTGTTCACCAACCATTTGACATAATTCCTGAGAATGGGAAATGGTTGAATTTCATAATTCGAGGTGATATGCAGAAGAATGGAATCGATATGGGGATTAGTTCATGTTATAGGTTCAAAAATTGCGAAATAATGGGTGAATTTAGCAACAAATTGCTAAAATTGCGTGAAAAAACTATTTAGGGAGATGGGGAATCTTCTATCAACACTATGTAATTTTCCTTCAATCACATAAATCCACATTAGAATTCATGGTTCCATGAGAGGGGCCCCATACTGATTTTATATCGTTTGATCTAGTCGAGTAATCAAAACCATAGGATTAGCGTCAGTGGAGCATGACTGCTCGAGGAAAATATATTTATATATATATAAATAAATATAAAATCCATGTTGATGCCAACAATGAGGTTGATGAGTCACATGTATGGGTGTTGTCAACATGACGTGGTAGCTAAACTCACATGGTGATGTCAAGGAGAATAGGTTGTAGGATCAAGGATGTTGACTAGAAACCAATTTGGGATGTCATATCTCATTGGGTGCAAAGGGGGAGGTTAAACATTGTGCAAGTTAGAACTTGATATGAGATATGAGCCATTTGATCAAGATGACCAGGACCATTCGATTCTAGTGGGAACATGAGGCTATGACGTTAATATTTGGGCAAGTTCGAGACCGATGGTGCATTACAATTGTTGACCATGACGCACCAAAACCATCAGATCTCATTGGGTTGCATGCCTATAATAATTCTCATGATAGTTGGGTGCGTGATGAGTTATCAACCATTAGATTAGTAGGATGACCACTATTTGGTCTAGAAGGAAATGAAAGTTGGTTCATTGTAATAATCAATAGAGGATAGGGGCCTAGCACCTAACTGTGGCCACTCAAACCCCACCACGTGGAATGCACACATGAATTGTGGAAGGTCTGTGTAGTTCCTAACATGAAAATAAGAATAGCACATGAGTTCCAAGTGTTAAAAGAAAATCCTGGTAGGCTAGTTTGCATCCAATGCCAACTAAAGCACTGACTTGGTACAAAGAATTATAGCCAAATGAAGGTAGATAAAGAATATCATATACCAGGGTACAATGATAAGTGGTTGTAGGTGACATTCGTATATCATAATATAGTTATAAAACATTGTTACTTGTAGATTTGACTAGTTCAGGGGAGTGAAAATAATTGAAATCTTTGCTAGTTTGTCTAAAAATATGCAAAAATTTTAGGTCATTTACTTACATGGAATTTTTTAGGCCCTAAATGACATTTTTAGGTTGTAAAACCTTTGATATATATTTCATGTGTGGTACAAGTAGTTGTGGTGCAAGGAGAAAGATCTTGGTGAGACCTTTTTCATGATATACTGCAATTACGAATTCAACTTGATATGAAGGATTTAAGACTAAGACAATATGAATAGAAAAATGGGGTAAACTGGAGCTTTAAAAGAGAACAAATTTGTAACTAGGGATTCGATTGGAGTACTGAAGCAGTCAATGGAAAACTATGACTATAGAATCCCACCATGGAGTTAGATTCAATATTTTAGAAAATGATTGTTTAGAAAAGTGAAAATAATGAGTTGTGATAGAACAAGAAAATAATGGTTAATAGACCAAGATTTCCCATGGCCATATGCTTTGGATTAGAAGTCAGAATTGAGCAATCAAATAGTCAAAATAAATCCACTAACAAATAAAAAAATCTATGAACCTGTAATTTTGATTTGAGGGAAACATTATGTTAAAATTTCAGGAAAAAGCTATGAGAATTTTAAAGGACAAAATTTCTTAATAGGTTGAAAACTTCAAAGGGCGTAAATTTTAACCCACATATTAGAATTGTGAAAATATATGGTCAATAGAAGCTATTGATGGGGGTAACACACTAGAAAACCTTGAAAAGTGATTTTGGGTGATGAAGAAGGGGTCAGGGTTGTGAATGTTAGCATGGGAAATGTTGAGACAGAGTCAAATTGGCATGGATTGGGTAGGCCAGAGAATAGAGGTCTAGAGGATACCATGAGAAGCCTCAAAATGGAGGTACTTGAATTCAATGCGGATAATGAAAGGCTAGTAAAGGATAAAAAACAAATTAACACCAAAATCTTGCAAAGTATGATCAATATTCAAAGTGAATAGGACCAACATACTCAGTCTAGGCAAGCACATGTGTATAATGCTAGAATCAAAGAAAGAGATGTTGGAATCTTAAGGAATTCCAAGAGTTTTTCCCAATAACATTATCACTCAGCAAGCAGGCCAACAAAGAGGGCTTACTCTACCTTAGAATTGGGTAGCAACCTAATGTATCACTAGTTAAAAATTCAAACAGAAGATCAAACAATGATATTTTACAAGGGGAACATAGAAAAACTAAACCTCCCACATTCTATGGGGAGAATAAGAAAGGAGAGGAAGTTGAGGTTTGGCTACTGGACATGAGGAAGTATATACAACTATACACTTATTCATCAAATCTAGAAGCCAAAATTATCATTTATCACTTGAAAGGAAAAGCCAATTTATGGTGGGAGCAATTTAAGGAGGTGAATGACTTGGATAAAAAGAAAATTAGATGGAGGAAATTCAAGGAATATTTAAAATGAAAATATTTTCCAGAATGCCATTATGAGAGAAAGATGCAATAATTCCTTGATCTCAAATTGGGAAACATCACCGTGGAGGAGTATGGTCGAAAGTTTAATAAGATATTGAGGTATGTGAGCTTTATAAAATATGAAATTAAAATTCAAAGATATGTCCATGGGTTGCTAACCTTTTATGGTGATGAGCTAAAATTTGATGAGCCTAAAACCTTAGATGCAACCATGAGATAGGAAGAGTAGTTGTATGAATAGGGTAATAAAACATTAGTCCTTCAAAGGACTTTGGGTAGCAAGAAAATAAATTTTATGGAAAGGAGGAAGGAAAGGTTTAAACCCTCACCTTTCAAGAACAAGTCCAAGATAGATCAACATACATCACCAACTCCTAATTAACCAAGAGGGGGTGATTTTTCACACAAGAAAGCTTAATTATAACCCATTAAATGTTGGGGGTGTGAAGGAGATCATAGATACATGGATTGTCCTCACAAAGATAGAAAGTCGAGGGTTGTGAATAATGTGAAACTTTTTAGTTACCTAGAAGGTGTTATTAACCTACTTTATAGTTTATATTTCTTATACATAACACATTCTTCAACAAAAATTAATAAATAGAAACATGAGAAACACCATTTATAAATTTAAAATTGTAGTGGAAAATGCAAGAAACCAATCACAAAATTAACAAAAGTATTTTTGAACAAATGTCCATAGAAAAACCCTAATGTGGGGAAAACAAGCTTTTAGTCTATGGGTTTTATTACTATCTTCAGGAAAAACTGCTATTGAGAGAATACAGTAACTACTTTCCTCTCACTGGCTAATCTTTGGTAAAATAATTTATTTCCACCTTTACTAATCAAATCGACTGGGGAAGTAACCCTTCGACCCCTTTCCTACAATGTGCACCACCTCCATCAACTCACACTAGAACACTAGTGATTCACACTAGATCTTCGACAAACTCACACTATTCACACAATCAACCTTTTGAATCATGATATTCCTTATTGGAAACTCAATCTACCTTTTTGGAAATTCACACTACCTCTAGGAGAACTCACACCTCCTTTGGAAAAATCACACTTGCTCTAGAAATTTAACTCAACCCTCTTTCTAGAAAATATAATAATAGAAAAACTTCTCTCTGAAACTCAGAATATGGAAGTGTTTCAGATGAAGAATAACTCTAGAAAATCTCTTCCCAATCACTATTTTTGAAACCCTCATATTTTCTTACTAAGAAATCACCCAGCTCGAATGATATCTCTGATTTGATCTATATCCAATCTTACCCATTGATCTCCCTTTACAATATCTCATTTACAAATTAATGACCATGATTAGAAGTTAACTTGATCTGATCAATGGATAAGCTCAACCTAGAAACATTATACAAGCTTCTATATGTAAATTGATCTTATCCCTACTAATGCCAATTAATTAACCACTTTACCTAATTTTTAACTTAGGAAATATTTAAGAATCACTAATTTACATAATTAAGATATGGCCAACTAATTTATAAATGAATGGTTGTGATTAGAAGTTAAATTGATCCAATCAATGGCTAATATCAACCTATAATTTTCTACAAGGTTCTATAGGTAAACTTATCTTATCCCAACTAATGTTAATTAATTAACCACTTTCCCTAAGTTTTTAACTTAGTAAATATTTTAAAATCAATAATTTACACAATTAACATATTTTATGTAGGTGAAACTTAGGAAACATTACATGGGATTGGAGATAATTAATTCCTCTATGTTCCTAGCCTTAATGATAGCTCTCAAGGCTAGAACACATATTTGAGCTATAATAATTAACAAACTTTCCTTTACCGAAGGCCTTCATTTGAATGTCTACAACTTTCTGATACGTCAAAACATACTATGGTAAAACTGACCCATGTTGTACATAATCCCTGATGAAATGGTATCTTCTTTTGATATGTTTCTACTGATCATGAAGTAATGTATTCTCAGATAGCTTGACATAAATTTTATTATCATAGTGGATAATGGTCAACTCCATCCTCTAACCAAATAGTGCCACTAGTAGCTTCCAAAGCCATATGGCCTCACATGTTGCCACACTTGTTTCCATGTACTCCACTTTTAGAGAACCTAATGCTACAAACGTATGCTTCCTATTGTACCAAGAGACAACTCCTAATCTAATGATTAAGCAACACCCTAAAGTTATTTTCTGGTCCATTGCACTACTTTTCCAATCTACGCCAGTGTAGCTCATCAACTTGACACCATTCCCATGAGTATATTTCAACCCATACTCATTTTTACCTCATAGACATCACAAAGCATGCTTTGCTAATATCCAATGCACTCTCTTTGGTTCCACCATGAATTGACTAAGAGTGTTGAATGCAAAGCAAATATATGGCCATATGTTGACTAGATACATAAGAGATCCAATGAGATATCTATATAAGGTGAAGTCCATTGCCTCCTACTTTGATGCATCAATATTCCTCCAATTGGTTACCATAGGTGTAAACATGGGTCTACAATTAAACATCTTGAACTTCTTCAATATCTCCATATTATATCTCCCTTAACTAAGGAATATCTCCCCATCTGTTTGCCACACTTCAAGTCTTAGAAAACAGTGCATCCACCCCAAGTTTTTCATTTCTAACTCTACTGCTAAGTCCCTCTTGTAGTCTTCTATGATCCCAGGTGACCCATTTAAGGATAGATTGTCCACATACAAAAAAGGAATGAGTGGTCCACCTCTAACCATAAGATGCTAGAGGTTTAAATCTGCCTCACTCTTCACAAAGCCCATTTGTTGCAAGTAATTGTCAATATGAACATACTATGCCATGAGAGCTTGCTTGAGTCTATATAGTGTTCTCTTCAACTTACATACATGGGTTTCCATCCCATGCATCTCAAAAACCTCTGGTTGTTTGATGTACACCTCCTCTTCTATAACTCCATTTAGGAACGTCGTCTTGACATCCATCTAATAGATTTTCCACCCAATGTGTTGCAAGTGAGATCATAGCCCTAACTGAAGTATACATGGCAATGGGAGAATACGTCTCCTCATAATATATTCCCTCCTTTTGAAATAATCCCTTGGCACAAACTTGGCTTTGAAATTCTCCATGTTTCCATCTACAACGTGCCTAGTCTCATAGATCCAATGGGAACCAACCAATGTCCTATCCAATTGTCTCGGCACCACCTCCCAAGCATTGTTCAACGTGATGGAGTTGTACTCCTCCACCATATCATCCTACCACACCTAATGTTTTGCAACCTCCTGATAGCTGGAAGGTTTACTATTAATGAGGTGACTCATCATGCCTTATACCTTAAATATATCTCTGTTGCTCTCATGTCCTTGATGCTCATTCTGGGACCTCCCACAAGCTCCTGTACATCTCTCAATGTCTGAAGCACCTTGCAATTCCTTCTTCCAATTGCAGCGAGTGAAGCTTCAAGCTCCTCATCATGTTGTTTCTCCACGTGCTACAAACTCTCCTCAACACCTATACATGTGATCCTACTAGTCACTATATTAGTACTTGTGCCCTCAGCCTAAGACTATTGTTCAACCCTTGTAGCTTATTATTGTTGAATCTGATCAAATGCTAGAAACTCATGAGATCTCTTGAAGGCTTTCTACTCTTAGAAATTAACGTCCCGTGCCATGATGATCTTACATGTCCCTAGAATATAGATCTTATTTGCCTTGGACATTTCATTATAACCAATGAAATATCTCTTCTTTCTATTCAGATCTAGATTGACACACTTCTCATATGGAATGTGACAATAAGAGATACTGTTGGGACCCTATTCTAAATATAAATTGCTATGCTACATGCATTTTCTCAAAGATACTGCTGGGATGGGGTCCCCTGGGTTAGTTTTGGGGTTAAGATAACCCAAGTTTTGGTACATTTTTTGTAAATAATGTAAAGTCTCCATGATTTGTGGATGCGGAGCACGTAGACGAATAGGAGCCAAAGGGGCTTAGCCCCTTGTTTTATGTAAAGTTTGAGTCAGTTTTTAGATTCACCAATGGTCCGCGGAGCATGGAATTGTATGAAAAAGGCTATAAAATAGTGAGTCTTAGTGAAGAGACAAGTAGATTTAGATGGAGACTTGGAAGAGGTGATAGCGAGAAGTAGGTAAGATAGGAGAAGAAAGGCTCTGCAACTGAGTGTGCAGAGACCTAGGTAGAGTTTGCAGTTGAGTGCGCAGACCCCTGCAGCTGTGTGCACACGACAATTTTGAGTTTGTAACCTTGAATTGAAGATCAATAAAGACAGTTTCTAAAGAATTCTTGTGTATTTCTCTTTATCTCTGTTTCTATTAATGTTATATGATGTTGATGAATGATGTGTTTTATGGAATATTGATTGAATGTTATGTGATTCTCTCAAATAAGTGTTAATTATGTATGCAATGCATGTATAAGTACTTTTGCGAAGACTATGGTGAGTTCTCTGATGTTTATTTATAACTTAAGTAAATATGCATGAACACTAGTGTATGACTGCTCTCTGATGCACGTAAGTAGGTGAATTACCTGTCAAGGGTCCACAAGAACTGATCGTAGAACTTCACCAAGGTCTAAAGGCTATTTTAACAGGGTGTAGTGGCGAGCCCTAAGAGTTTATTGATCTATGTGAAGATATATCTAAGGTGTTGGAAGACATCACACTAGTCTTTGGATGCAGAAACTTGGTTCTTGCATCCCCCCATACTACTTTAGGTGAGACTGCATCCTGCGCTATGCAGGTTGTTGCCAAAAGGGCTGGTAGTGTAGGGTTTTGTTGGTTGGTGCAACTAAATTTGAACCTGGGTTAGAACCCCCTAAGCCAACAAATGGTTCCATTGTCAAGATAGGGATCTGTTTGAAAGACATGTGTGATGTTGCATCATTGGAATTCGACCAAGAAAGAAAATGAAAAGTGGTTGGATCAGAAGATTCACGAGTTTACGGTGCAAGAAAATAGGAATATGCGCCTATCAAAGGAAGAGTGGTTGAACAGGTATATGTATACAGAGATACACGATATCTTCTTCTACACTTTTCCCATTGCCTGTATGATTGGTTAGCTAAATTAATAGACAGTCAAGGAAGGTGGAAGCTCGATAGTCTTATAGTGTGGACTCAAAAATTAGTGCGATGGATAGAAACCTATGAAAAAAAGATCGTGTGGGTTGTTGATCATTAGCTCGATCGAATTCTGGAAGGATTTGTTACAGAATTTGTAGTTGATACCTTGGTTAGCTATAGCGAAGTGGAGCAATGAGTTTTCAAAGGGCCGCAAGGTAAGTATTTAAGATCACTGAATACTTGGATTAAAATTCTATTATGTGAAAAACGAGTGATGCCCTTACCTTGATGTTCAAAGCTACGCGAAGTGGATTGTTATTTAGAAATGACGAAGAATCAAGACTAGAGTATAGTCCATTGATTGGACCTCCTCCAAGTGACAATGAAGGGGTGGATGGACTCTGTCACGAAGTGCTATTCAGCTAATCACTCAGGGAATTCCTCAAGTAAAGCATCCATCTACTCCATCTCCACCTCTACCTCCACCGCATACACCTTTGCCTACACCTCCACCTCCACCCCCACCATTCAACATGGTGAACGCAATGAAGCTGCTGATTTTCGAGGGCATAGGGAGTGAAGATACATAGAAGTTTTGGTTTGTTGTGAATTTTGTGTGGATAGTGCAACAAATTACTGATGACAATATAAAGAAGGCACAGTTGGTTACCGCTCTGCAAGATCATGTGCTAACTTGGTATATTAAGTATTGTTCTGATAATCCTCTTGCATTGCTAGCAGAGACTAAGATGACTTCAAATAAGGAGTTTAGTAAGCCTATGTTTGACTCATAGTCAGTAATCAGATTCAAATAAATCATGATGAGCGTCAATGAGATGCCTTGGGAATTAGATCAAAGGTCGAAATTTCCGATTCGAGAAGCTAACATGTAGCTCACATACAATCAACATCACGAATGGTTTATAGCTTCGCGTCTGCCCCACTTGAGAATTGCTCCGTCACAATAGAAGATAGGAACACAAGTAGAAGCCTTGGAAATCATGATGAGGTTACATGCATCACCTATTCAAGATGCCACCTTGGGGGTAAATAGATCCACTCTCAGTTACAGTGCCTAAACCTAGAATTGCATAGTTTGAAGAAAGACAAGGAGACTAAACTGGAAGTGCACGTGGAAGTCCATTGTTTGAAGTGCAAGGGCCAAGGGCACGATGAAGGCCATTGTCCCATGTATGAAAATTATATTATAGGAGGGGGACCAATTCCCCTAAAGCTAGAAGCCCCAGCAGGGTCGACCCTGGGGGCTACACTATGGTGTGCTATTTGTCAAGTTACTAGATAACACGCGACAGATAATTGCCATTTACTTCAAAAGTTTGTCTAGACACCTCAGCATTTGTTCTATAACTTCTGTAAATTTGTGGGCCATGATGAGTGCCACTGTAGAAGTTATGAATTAATGATGGAAAGAACACCTACATACCAGATGTAAGTAAGAAACCGGTCTCCAGATCAGGATGCCAGAGGGGCACACGGAGGTTATCAAGGATGAGGATAGGGCCAAGGAGGAGGAGGACCTGGTAGAGGCCAGGGTCAGATTATCTGTTACAACTACGGACAACCAGGGCACTACATGAGAATTCCATAATTAGACACGCCCGTCATGTCAATACTGCAACTAGTTTGACCATACTATAGAAGAGTTCCCGGTGCTGATAGCTAAAATGCAAGAGAAGAAAGTGCAGCCTCAGTAGCCTATGTAGAACTTACAAATGATGAGAGTTGAGCCCCACGAGGAGGATCAAAGTGTGAATATAGTGTTGAGAAGTGGAATAACGATTGGCAATGATAAAGGTAAACAACCTGAAGAGGATGGATGGGTCCGCAAGGCCCTAGAGAAGGAAGTTGGCTTTGATCTAAATCATGCCAAGGAAACATTTATGGAGGCCAAGAAGAGCTTCACTAAGGCCTCCACCTTAGGAAGCCAGGACAAGATGCAAGAAACCGATGCACCTGCAGAAGTTGATCCCTCTGTACTCACTACGTTTTTGGAGACTTACATAAAACTGTTGCACGATAGAAAAGTTGTGGAAGGCCTGCAGGAATTAATAATGCACCAACAAAGAGAAGGTCCCTGATGGACATCCGGTGGTCAGAAAATTTGGCAAACATAAAGCATGAACAGGGCGAGAGATGAGGCTCACCATGCAGATAGGTGATTATGAGATGGAGCAGGTCATCTTGGATCAGGGGTCCGATGTGAACATATTACTAAAACAAACATGGGAAATAATGGGGAGACCTGTGCTGTAGTGGTCTTTGATTCAGCTCATAATGGCAAACTAGTAGAAAACCATCCCCATGGGACAATTATATGGAGTAATAGTTGATATAGAATGTGCAAGCGCGATGGCCAACTTTGAAGTTATATAAATCGTCGATGACAGTAATCCATACCCCACACTCCTGGGAATTGACTGGGCCATTGATATGAATGGGGTCATCAATTTGAAGAAGAGGACAATGTCGTTTGAAAGAAAATCACTTCGGGTTGTAGTATCGTTGGACCTTGCAGAAAGTGTGATATACTGAACCAGTCCACGATTATGAAGAAAGTGATGATGAACTGGATCAAATCTACAAAATAATAGTGCGAGATCAAGACTGGATCAATCTGATGACAGATGGGAGGATTGCATGGGATCAGGAGAGTTCTTGCACCTTTGATTCAGATGAGGAGTTAGAACATTGGCAGAATCGCTTGCATGAAGTGTCTACATTGTGATGCAATATGATGACAAGTTGTTGCATTGTTTTTCATCAGAGGTAAGGAAATTACCCTATTATGATTTTTTAACTGACATTGATATGTCTTTGGATGAATTTGAGTGCGAAGTCCCTGAGGGTCACCATTTCCAAGAATTAGAGTTGGCATTGCGCACTACACCTACACGATGGTGGGGTACACATAAGGATAATTTGATGGATAACGAGATTAGAGAAGAATGATGAAGTTGTGGTTTGGGCATGTTAACACCAGAATGACTTGAAATATAATGGAAGGGATGATCCACGTGATGACCTAGAAGAATGGACTAAAGCATGGGGGACGGTACCACAGCCAGAGTGGGTACACATATTTTTCCATACTTTGTATACAATTTCCATGAATTGCTATCTGGAAACGGAGCTCCATCATGGAACCACAGAATGGGATATATTGAAGGAAGGGTTCTTATTGACGTTAAAATTTGAAGACGGCTTTGCAAGCATCGATGAAGCGCTACAAGAGATTAAGGTGGTTATCTTTAGAACTTCGAAGCAACCAATGGAATGGAGCCAACCATATTGGACCACTCAGCTGCACCATGCGATGGAATGCTATAATGTGACCACTAAAGAGTAGGATGAAGATCCGAGAAACATTAATATCCCAGAGGCAGAAGGGAATCATGAAGTCGAAGGCCCACAAATACAAAACCCAGACATCTCCGCACCATTGAAGACAAAGCAGGTAAACGTTAGCACTATAGCAGAACCGAAGTTCGTGAAGATTGGAGATTATTGGGTCAATGTTACCATAGATAAAGTTGCTAAGTTACTCCGCGAATTCTAGGATCTCTTCCCTACTAAGTTTTCAAATTTGAAGGGCATAGTTGGCGATTTGGGCATTATGAAGATCACTCTAAAGTCAGACGTGAAGCCTATTAAACAGAGGTCGTATCACCTTAATCCTAAATACAAGGAAAAGGTTCACGAAGAGCTGGATAAGATGTTGGAGGCAGGTATCATAGAACCAGTTGAAGAATCTGATTGGGTGAGCCTGATGGTGGTTCAGGAGAAGAAACAAAAAGGTGAAATAAGGATTTGCATAGATCTGCGGAAGCTTAATGATACGTGTGTCCACAACCCATTCCCAACATTGTTTACAGATGAAGTGCTAGCCAATGTTGGAGGGTAGGAGGCCTACTCCTTTATTGATGGATTTTTCAGGTTTCATTAGATCATTGCGCCAGAGGATAGGAGAAAAATGACCTTCGGATGGAATGTGGTTGTTTTCAATACATCGTGATGTCGTTTAGGCTTAAGAATGCACTGATGATATTTTCCCATGTAGTCATAGCAACGTTCAAAGAGTTTATTCATAAGTTCCTAGAAGTCTACTTTAATGACTGGATGGTGTTGGGATTAGTGAAGCTCCATGTAGCAAGTTTGTGCCTGATGTTGGATACGTGTCACAGATACTAGATCATGCTAAATTTGAAGAAATTCATATTCTATGTTTCCTTTGGGATCATGTTGGTTCACATGGTGTGCAAGCAAGGATTGATGGTGGACCCTGCAAAGATTGCAGTAATGGTGAATTTGGAGGTCCCTAGGAATGCCAAGCAGCTACACGTAACACCAGGACATACAGGATATTATTGAAAATTTATCAAAGCTTATGCTCAAATTACTGTGCTCATGGAGAAACCATTGAAGAGGATGAAACATTCTGTTTGGATGAAGAATGTCAGCTCAACTTAGATGTATTAAAGGAAAAGATGGTCACTGCACTGATTTTGGTATTCCCTGATTGGAAAAGGGACTTTCATGTACATGTGGATGCCTCTGGAATTGCATTGGGTGTAGTGCTAATGTAGGCTGGTGAACGAGAAATGGACCATCCTATAGCCTTTGCGAGTAGGAAGTTATCGAAGGTCGAGTTTTAGGAGGGCATTTCAAGATGTACATAGATCATTCTCCCTTGAAATACCTGGTCAATAAGCCTGTGTTGGGGGGGAAGATCTGTAGATGGTTGCTATTATTTCAAGAGTATGTCTTTGAAGTCATTGTGAAGCCAGGGAGGTTGAATCCAGGACCTGATCATCTATCATGAATTGAAAGAGGAGAGGAGCCTAATAATATGGAGGAAGGGTTTCCAGATGCACATATCTTTGTGGTGCGCATAGCGGATGATCATTTTGTAAAGATTATTTACTTCTTTACTACGTTGATGGCACTAAAAGGATATACAAGTCAGTAGAAAAATGAACTAGTAGTGTGTGCGCCCGATTTTTTAGTCACTGCGAGACATCTGTATAAAATGGGTGCAGATGAAATCTTGTGAAGATATATGTTGGACTTTGAATGGGATAGCATTCTCACTGAAGCTCATGGGAGAGCCGTGGGAGGTCATTATGCAGGCAATGCAACTACATAGAATATTTTGCGCATAGGTCTATGGTGGCCAACTTTGCACAAGGATTCCAAGGCATATTATAAGGCATTTGATGCATGTCAAAGAACTGACAGACCATCATGAAGAGATGAGCTGCCACTACATCCTCAAGTATCTTTGCAACCCTTCAAGAAATGGCGATTGATTTTGGCCAATTCAGCCCCCTGGAAAGACAATGGGTGTGCACTATATCATCACCGCGACAAAATATCTAACCAGATGGGTGGAAGCATAGCTGTTTAAGTATTTTACAGGGGCTAAGATAGCAAAGTTCTTGTTTGAGTATGTCTTAACCAGATTTGGTTGCCTGAAAGTGTTAATGAGTGACAAAGGTACACACTTTCTCAATGAAACGATTAGCGAGTTGAGTGAAGAATTCCATGTCTACCATCAAAAGAGTACACCATATCACCTGCAGGCCAATGGAACTACTGAAGCCTTTAATAAGATTTTGGAGAATACACTGATAAAGATTTGCAACATGCAGTGAAATGACTGGGATGTGCTCGTACCTACAGTACTATGGACTTATAGGACTACTTGTAAGAAGCTAACAGGGAAAACACCATTCATATTAGTATATGGGGTCGAAGTTGTAATGTCGATGGAGTACATTGTTCCTAGTTTGTGCATAGCAGCCCTGACGAATATGGCAGATTGCGAGGCCCTAGAGGAATGGCTCGCCAGCTAAAGGATCTCTAAGAGGATCGGTTTTTGGCAAGATTTCATCAACAAGTATAGAAATAACGGGAAAAAGCATGGCATGATTGCCATATCAAGCTCTGTACATTCAAGGTAAATGATCTTGTCCTATAATATGATAGTAAATTCACTAAACTTCTGGGTAAATTCAAGATGTATTGGTTAGGGCCATATATTTTCAAAGAAATTACAGATGGAGGTGTAGTTTAGCTCGCAAAGCTAAATGGGGAATCCTTCCCAGGAAGAGTGAATGGGAGCAGGTTGAAGTTGTATAAAGAGTTTCTGCACAATGACTATATGGCAGAAGGATAGTCTTAGTGCTCCAAGGAATTGCAAGGGAGTGCGAGACTATAAACTACACTTCCCACTTTGGAGGACAATGTAGTGAACAGGCTGCGTGGAGAATCATGAAGAGGCAATGCGGGAAGCTGTGCTCAGGAAGCTACACCATGGGGGGAGATTCTGCATAGTGTAGCAATTAAATGACCATTGGAGTTATTGTTCATGAATTGATGACCAGAGGAAGGTTAAGTGGAGTGGGGTGGCAGTATTTAAGGCAGAAATCTTTGAAGATTTGCCGCCAAAACAAAATTTATTGTCTAGATATTGGGGGCAACGGTCAGATTTGAATTAAAAACACCCTATAAATTACGCGTGCCAGTCCAACAGAGAACACTTTGCACTCTAAAAGTTGTTGGTGAATTTCGCTATCTGTTGCCTATGAGCTGAGTGTTTTGGGAAGAATTCCTATCACGAGCAAACCTTTCTTCCAGATCCCATGAGTTGTTTATGGAGAAAATGACTGCCACCAACCCAGCCGAAGCCCTGATTTAGGAAGCAGTTGTGTCCAATGCACTAGGACCAGAGGTGTCAAGTGTAAAGGCTATGCCTACGTTGCCTACATCGTCGAGGTCACCCAGGCCGAAATAGAACATGGAAAAAGACCCTTGCCATGAAAGAGACGAAACCTACTACAAAGGAAAAGCAGAAAAAGTCGGTGTCAGTGTGTGCATCCCTAAGGAAGCATACTGAAACACAAAAGTAGAAGAAAGATAATCAGCCGAAGAAAGTAGTGGACCTAGAGGTGGAAGTGTAGGTTTTAACCTCATACAAATATTACCTGCATATGAATTCTAAAACACAGAAAATAAACAATGCGAGAGCATAACACATAAAACACATATACATAGAGATTTCCCCTGGATCCCAAAACCGGGACTACTAGCTTGATTTTTCATTATGTTCCTTTCAATGTTATAATACATATTTATACATGCTGAAGCATCCAATACCATGGACCAAAAACCATCGCGTCCAATACCATGGACTAAAAACCATCGCGTCCAAAAACATGTGTGAAAATCGTGCACAAAACCATAGGTGGGTCCGCCCATCCTAACATATGGTCCAAAACCAAAATTTTCCGGGGCGTTGCCCCGGACCCCATAAAGTGGGGTTACGGGTGCACCTCAAACCACCTGTGACCCCCCCCCCCACTACACAATCAGCGCAATGAAGGGGGGCTCCACCGCGCACCCCCCCCCCCATCCCCACCCCCCCTCTAACCCCCCGATTAACTACTTGGGCTAGTCGTGGAAAGAATATAACACAACACAACATTCTCCCACTTGTTGTTTTCTTTCCATAGGGGGCCACAAGAGAGCTTAGTCATCTTTCCAGCCCTACAATGCCTATTGTCTCTCTACACCAAGAGAACTTATCAGAGCTCACAAATTTTGTCAATGCATCTGCAGTATTCTTCAAAGTGTCCACTCTTACGAGCAACACCTTTTTTTTTCTATCATATCCCTCACAAAGTGATACTGAACATCAATGTGCTTTGTCTTTGAATGATATGCGGGGTTCTTTGCCAAGAAAATTGTACTTTGGCTATCACAGTCTATCCTTATAGCTCCCTGTACTAACCCCATACTTGAACATAATCTCTGCAACCAAACTGCTTCCTTGCTTGCATGAGTGGCTGCCATGTATTCTGCCTCTGTAGTTGATAGTGCCACTACAGATTGTTTCTTACTCATCCAACTGATTGTACCTCCAAATACGTTAAACACATACCCACTTGTAGATCTTCTCTGATCCAGATCTCCAGCTCAGTCTGCATCAACAAAGCCACAAACATCCAACATTATATCCAATCCTGATCTTCCTTGGTAGCACAAACCATAATCACTAGTGCCACGCAAATAATTGAAAACCCGCTTCACTACTGTCCAGTGCTTCTTGCCTGGTTTTGACATAAACCTGCTCAATACTCCCACTGCATGTGCAATGTATGGTCTAGCACAGAACATTGCATACATTAGGCTATCGACTGCACTCACATATGGAACATGGGACATGTCCTCTTCCTCTTCTTGTGTCTTGGGACACTGTTCAGTAGATAACCTCACACCTATAGGAATAGGAACCTTCACTGGTTTACTATCCTGCATACTAAACCTCTACAGTATTATCTCGACATACTTCCTCCGATTTAACCAGAGCTTCCTCTTTGCCTGATCTCTTTTAATTTCCATGCCCAAAATATAGTTTGTAGCACAAAGATATTTCATGTCGAATTTGGAGGACAATTGGGTCTTCAAATCCTAGATAATTTCTTTGTCATTTCCAACCAGCAACATATCATCCACATACAAGACCAGATAAATAACACGGTCACTAATTAATTTAAAATAAACACAGTGATCTGCTTTGCTTCTGGTGAAGCCAAGTCCCTGTATAAATGTATCAAATTTCTGATACCACATCCTTGGTGACTGTTTTAACCCATACAAAGACTTCTTTAACTTGCATACTAGTTCTTTCTTACCCTTCACCGCAAAGCCTTCAGGTTGCTTCATATATATTTCCTCTTCCAGATCACCGTGAAGAAATGTTGTCTTCACATCCATCTGCTCTACCTCAAAATCAAAAGCAGCAGCAATAGATAAAAGTAATCTAATAGAAGTTACCTTGGCAACAGGGGAAAAAATATCACTAAAATCAATTCCCGGCACCTGGGAATAACCTTTTGCTACCAACTGAGCTTTGTATTTCTCCACCTTTCCTTCTGCATTTATCTTCTTCTTGAACAACCATTTGTTGCCAATGGGTTTCCTTCCAGCCAGCAACTCCAGCAGATCCCAAGTGTAATTTTTGTGCAAAGATGCCATTTCATCAACCATGGCCTCTTTCCAGAGTTTGCCATCCTCTGGATCTACTACTTCCTTCACAGTTCTGGGATAATCGTTAGTAATAGATAAAGGAAAATTTGAACAAAAAGCAGATGAAATATACCTTTCTGGCTGCCTTCTTTCTCGAACTAATCTTCTCACACCCAGAGTTTGTGGCTCTTCATCTTCTGATTCCTCCTCTGCTGTAGAGTCTGTTCTTCCTCCTTAAGCTCAAACTCTATCTTCTCAGGTTCCTTTGGTTGGACTTCATGTTTAATAACATCTCTTACCTCTCTGAACACCACATCTTGGTTGTACACAGCCTTCCGTGTGACTGGTTTCCAAAGCTTATAACCCTTTAAACCATCCTTATACCCAATAAAGATGCACTTTTCAGATTTAATATCTAACTTGGTTCGTTTCTCCTTTGGAACATGTACATATGCATCACATCCAAATACCCTTAGATGTGAAAGAGAGGGTTTCTTATCAGTCCATAGCTCTTGTAGAGTCTTATCCTCCAACACTGATAAAGGTGACCTGTTGACCAGGTAACATGCAGTATCCACCGCCTCTGCCCATAATTCCTGTCCTAACCTGGCACCACTGAGCATGATTCTTGCCTTTTCCATCAACGTCTTATTCATTCTTTCTGCAGCTCCATTTTTCTGAGGTGTATATGGAGTAGTCTTTTGTTGTGCTATACCACACTTCTTACAGAATTCTTCAAATTGCTTACTGCAAAACTCTCCACTGTTATCTGCCCTCAACATCTTTATCTTCTTCTCTGTTTGCTTTTCCACCAGAGACTTAAATTCTTTAAACCTATCAAAGACTTCAAATTTCTTCTTAAGGAAATATATCCATGTATTCCTTTAGAAGTCATCTATAAATGATACATAGTACACAGACTTATCCAATGATGGAACCTTCACAGGTCCAAACACATCACAGTACACAAGCTCTAATATATGTTTCTCCCTCTTACCACCAAAGGGGAAACTCACCCGATTCTGCTTCCTGTATACACAATTTTCACAGAAATCAAAATCTGGAGAGCTATTACTCATACCTTCTACCATACCTTTACCATGAAGTATTCGAATGTCTTTCTCTCCAATATGTCCATGCCTTTGATGCCACAACATGGTCTTCTCTCTAGAGACCGCTATATTTTCTACTCCACTTTCAGGAACCATAGAACTATTGCACCCATCAATAACAGTGCTACCTTGCATCTTGTACAGAGTTCCAATTCAAACTCCCTGCATCAATACCAATGCTCCCCAAACCATTTTGCAATTATCCTTCTCAAACACTGTTTTTACACCTACATCATCTAGCTTGCTTATAGAAATCAGATTTATGGCCAATGCAAGAATATGCAGAACACACGAAAGTGTTCTAACCCTTCCACCTTGCAACTTCAACTTTAGTTTTCTGCAATCAATGATTCTAGCATTCCTATCATCCCCTAAGAAGACATCACCACCATCATATTTCTCATACTTGCAGAACCACTCTCTATGGGGAGTGAAGTGAAAGGATGCACCTGAGTCAATCAACCATGCCTCATGATCTACATGTGTACTTGAAGAAGCCAAGTACACATCCCCACCTTCATCTGAGGTGGTTTTCACCTCTACAGAAGGAGCATCATCAGATCCCTTTCCTTTATCAGGAGCTTTAGATTTACAATCCCTTTTGTAGTGCCCTTCCTTTCCACATTTCTAGCACACCACCTTTACATGTTTTCCTAGAGATTTAGATCTCCCTCTAGATTTAGATCTCCCACTCGATGACTTATTTTTGTTTCTGCTCTGGGACCATCCTCGTATAGACAAGGCATCACCATTTTGGCTCTCCATATTTTTCCGTCTCATCTCCTCCATCAGCAAGGATGAGACTATTTCATCAAACTGCAAGGCAGTTGCATTGCTACCTATTGCAATAACCAAACTATCCCACGAATCTTGTAGAGAACACAACAAACTTATGCACACTTATCTTCATCTAAAATTTAATATCAACAGATGCTAACTGACTTACCACAATATTAAATGCGTTAAGATGCTCTATCACCGAGTCTCCATCTTTCATCCTCGGGTTATATAGCTTTTTCCATAGGAACAGTTTATTCACCAAAGACTTAGATTGGTATAAAGTCACTAACTTGTGCCACAAAGCCTTCGCCGTTCCCCTGATACATTCAGCAATACTGAATCTGAGACACACAATTGTATTGTGCTCTTTGCCTTCTGATCCAACTTCTTCCATTCTTCATCGGACACTCCCGTTGGTTTAGTACCCAGATCTACCATGATCCACTGATCTTTATCCACCAACAGATCCTCCATCTTGAGTTTCCACAACTCAAAACTATGACCATTAAATTTCTCGATCTCTATCTTTCCATTGCTCACCATCTTCTTTCACCACCAGAATCGATCTTACAGATCTCCCATTGAACAGGGTCTACCACAGGCCCGAGCGAAATCCCTCAGCAACAAAGGTGTCCCTTTGAATCCAATATTGCTCCGATACCAAATGTAGGTTTTAACCCCATACAGAAATTACTTGCATACGAATTCTAAAACACAGAAAATAAACAATGCAAGAGAATAACACATAAAACACATATACACAGAGATTTCACTTGGATCCCAAAACTAGGCTTACCAGCTTGATTTTTCATTATGTCCCTTTCAATATTATAATACATATTTATACATGCCGTAGCATCCAATACCCTGGACTGACAACCATCACGTCCAAAAACATGTGCAAAAATCATGCACGAAACCATAGGTGGGTCCGCCCATCCTAACATAGGGTCCAAAACCAAAATTTTTTGGGGTGCTATCCTGGACCCCATAAAGTGGGGTTACGGGTGCACCTCAAACCCCCTGTAACCCCCCCCAGCTACACAATCGGCGCAACGAAGGGGGACTCTGCCCCCCCCTCTAACCCCCCGGTTAACTACGTGGGCTAGTCGTGGAAAGAATATAGCACAACCCAACAGGAAGAAGCCCAGGGAACAGAAGATATTGATGTTGAAGGAGAGGAACTCATAACAACGATACCCAACTATATCCCTCTGTGAAAGGGAAAACCAAAGGTCATGAAGGACCCATATGCCAAGAAATTTACAATATCCAGACCCCTGCCACCTGAGCAGGTCCCTTTTGAAGGCCCTTAGCTCGCAAGGGTCTCGTTGTTAAAAATGGAGGATTAGGAAATAGAGGAATGGGTCAGCGGTGTCGAGTAATCATGGTTGCTCAATTTTCTATGGGTGCCACATTACCACTGCACCCCCATTAATACAATATGTGTGCGCCAGCTGCTCACATTGGTGCATGATGGATGTTTATGGCTAGGAGGGCCTATCCCCATTACAAACATGCTCATTCACAGAATCATGCACTTGCCTTATAAAGGCGTGAACCCGACTAAGGAGTTTGGCAGAAAGACTAGGGAAAAAGACCTTGCAGAAAGGATGAAGAGGGATTACGGCCTCCTTAAGAAGTCGCGAGGGTATCCATTATTTCCATAACAGACTCGACAGTTCAATTAGCTGCGTAGATTCTAGCACGGAAGGTGATGAGAAAATGTCGTGTAGACGAAGTTTTGGTGCCTGTAGTTTCCCTTGCTGCATAGTGCGCGAAAGGCATCCAATTTAATTGGGCAAGACACCTCTGTGAGGAGTTCCTAGCGAACTACTGAGAGGCCTAGGATTAAACCGAGTCATTTCACTACGCTTGGTTGTTGCTATCAATTATGCTCGTTGCATGGGAATTTCCAGAGGATAGCCAATTTCCTCCACTCGAGGAAGCATTTCTAGAGGAAGCACAATTTGTTTCCTTATTGTCTACAAAGGATGCCACGCGGATTACAGAGATGAAGATATTTTGTGTTCTCTTGGAAATGAATCTCCGCATGGCCATCAATCAACATCTGAGGTTGTCCCCAACCTTGTTCACGCAGCTATCAGCCTACACAGCATTCAAGGATGACTTCCAGCGAGTCTATATCCAAGCACGAAAGGATCCAAAGAAAAAAAGACACCAGTTTCCATATTTTTTGATAGACACAGACGTACAGGAGGTTGTAGCAAAATGACCTACAGAGTGGCGCACCCCATCACACTTAGATGTTGGACCAATCACGGGCGCGGAAATTTCTGTTGCACAGAAATGAAAAGAGGCTGCTAGGAAAGTTGCAAGTACCCCAGTAGAGAAGAAAAATAAGGAAGCTGCAGAAAAGGCTCACGTAGAGCAAGAATGTGCTGATAAGGAGCAGGAAGAACAAGAAAAACGCGAGTCACAGAAAGGTGAAAAGTCACCTTTGCCGGAAATGGAGGAAGAAGAGCTTTCAGGACAAGGTGGTGGAGGTGATGAGGGGAAGAGCACCCCCTTCATTTTGAAAATAAGTGGCACAAAGCAGAAGGGAGGAACGTGAAAGAAGCATAAATCCAATAGAACATGGGTTGATCCCATGGTATTAATAGATGGTGATCGCAACGAGATCGGTGATAAAATTTGAGACACTGCCACAAAAGTTTTGTAGTAGTTCGAGCAACAATACATGTAGACATTAGGGGGCATTTAGAAGGATCTGAGAGAGTTGTGATTTTCTTTCAAACGATAGGCTGAGTTGCATCCTTGGTTGGAGGAGGCTTATCAAGTCATGACTACCATTCAAAATAAGCTTAAAGGACTACATTAGAAAAAACAAACGATAAGGCCGACTATAGAAGGACCAACAAAAGAAAATTTGGTCAAGGAAGTTTAGCAGGAAGCAACGCAGAGCACTACCAAAGTTGCAGTGGTCCAAGTGGAGCTGGGGGATATTTGTAGTAAGATCCCAATTCTAGGAAAGTGGCTCGAGGGAAAGTCATGATCTTTGTGTTGGTGGCCTCGTGGGATGGGGTCCCTTGGGTCAGTTTTGGGGTTAAGATAACCCAAGTTTTGGTACAGTTTTTGTAAATAATGTAAAGTATCTATGATTTGTGGATGGAGAGCACATAGATGAATAAGATTCAAAGGGGTTTAGCCCCTTGTTTTATGTAATGTTTGATTCGGTTTTGTGATTTTCACATGGTCTGTGGACCATGGAATTGTATGAAAAAGGCTATAAATAATGATTCTTAGCGAAGAGATAAGTAGATTTAGATGGAGACTTGGAAGAGGTGATAGTGAGAAGAAGTAGGTAATATAGGAGAAGAAAGGCTATGAAGATGAGTGCGTAGAGACCTAGGTAGAGTCCGTAGCTGAGTGCATGAACCCCTGTAGTTGTGTGCACAGGTCAGTTTTGAGTCTGTAACCTTGAATTGAAGATTAATAAAGACAATTTATGAAGGATTCTTACGTATTTCTATTTATCTTTGTTTCTCTTAATGTTATATGCTATCAATGAATGATTTATTTTATGGAATATTGATTGAATGTTATTTGACTCTCTTGAATAAGTGTTAATGATGTATGCAATGCATGTATAAGTACTTTCATGAAGACTGATGAGTTCTCTAATGTTTATTAATAACTTAAGTAAATATGTGTGAACAATAGTGTAGGACTACTCTCTAATGTGTGTAAGTAGGCGAATTAAATGGCAAAAGTTTGCAAGAACTGATCATAGACCTTCGCGAAGGTCTAAAGGCTATTTTAATAGGGTGTAGTAGTGAGCCCTAAGAGTTTATCTATCTGCACGAAGGGAGATCTAAGGCATTGGAAGACATCACACTAGTCTCTGGATGCAGAAACTTGGTTCTTGCATCCCCCCATACTACTTTGGGTGAGACTCCAGCTTGCGCTATGCAGGTTGTTGCCGAAAGGGCTAGTAGTGCAAGGTTTTGTTGGCTGTCACAGCTAACTCTAAACCTAGGTCAGGACTGCCTAAGCCAACAAATACTTAGGCATGTCATGATCATATAATGTTGCCCTCATTTCTCCAACTATGTTCCAATTCTTTTGTTCTACAACACCATTCTATTGCAGTTGTATGGAGATATCAAGTCTCTCTTGATTCCTCCTTAGTGCATAAATACTTGAAGTATTTCTTGATATACTCACCCCCATTATCTCTCTGAATAACCTTTATCTTCTTTCTTGTCAAATTCTCCCCAAGAACCTTACACTGTTGGAAGTGAATGAAGATTTCATCTCTTGTCTTTAAGAATTAAATCCAGATATTCCTTGATAAGTAATCAATAAATGTCATGAAATACTCATAAACCCTGAGATACTTTGTGGATATTGGACCAAAAATATTAGAATGTATTAAATCTAGAATAGCATTGGTTCTACTATCACTCCTTGGAAATGTTACCTTTAAGAACTTCCCAAGTACACACCCTTTGCACTCGTCATAATGTTTTGTACTCACCTCTGTAGTACCTATCATAGTTTCTCTAAGCAACTTGAGTGATATGTTATCACCAAAAATTGATCATCTAGCCTAATTTACTAGATGGATCGAAGTACACCATGTAAAGCCAATTTTACCATAGTAAAATTGCTTCCACTGTGAGAAATTATTTAATAAACCACCTTTGTTAAGTAATTTATAGTTAAACCCATGAAGAATAATTAAATAAATCACTATTTATTTGATTTTCTTCTAGGAATAATGAATTAAACCATTGTTTTATTATTTTTCCTTGTCAACTTTTACCCAATCATGAAAAATAAACAAATAATCATTAATTATCTTATTTTTTTGCCAGAATAATTAATTAATCACTAATTAATTATTATTCTTTGTCAAATTTGATAAAATCCCTTAGGAATAATTAAATAAATCTTTATTTGTTTATTATTCCTTAACTAATTCCTTGAGATGATAAATAAATAATTTATTTATTTATTATCTCTAAATAAAAGTTTAAATACTTTTCCCTCCTAAACAAATATACTAAAATATTCCAACTGGTTATTCCAAGAATGAGATCAATAATATTTTATTATTGCTCATTATTCAAGGATAACTCAATATTTAGTTATAAATAGAAGGGTATTCCATTCATTATTCACTTTTGATTATTTTCATTGTTTCACTCACTATTGTAACTCTAATTATTTTCATTGTTGCACACCATATTTTTGTTGAGTTTACACATTATAAAGGAGAGAGACTCTACACAAGCTGAAGATGTTTGAGGATAGCCAAGAACCCATCCCATAGAGGGGGACTGGTAACATTTATTTTTTCCCTTCACAAGTGTTATAATAAAACTATTCTTTGTATATCTGGTTTCCATTGGATGATTGGAGTTATTACTCTTTCTTTTTGTTGTTTAACTATGATTGTGGCATAGATCCGGACTTTGACAGGTTTTGTTTCTATCAGTTGTTGCAGATCTACAATGTTTAGCAGCCATTTATATTGTTGAGATTGTTTGTCATCCATAATCTTAAGTGGGTTCTTTTTGTACATCTTTGAGAAGAAAACACTACAACAAAATTGGCGACTCCGCTGGGTTTTATACTTCAGATCCAGAAACCTGGGTGACCTTTGGTTTTTAGCTTAGGTTTTCTTCTTTTTTCAATTCTATTAATGTTTCCTAGTTTTTTAACCCTAGATATGATAAATTTCTGACTTCCGCAAGATTTTTGGTCGTTTTCGCAGGTCACAAGAACCAGCCACGACAAAGGTGGCACGTTTTTTCCGAGATTTACTGATCAAGATCCATGGAGCATAAATCACACTTTTTGTTCCAAAAAGTGAAATCTAGAGTCTAGAACGCACTAAACAACCCAAAAAGTGTGATCCCTACAGAGAAACAGGTGAGTACCTACTATTTCTAGGTTCTAAGGTTTTTCTCAGATCTGTTTCTGGGTTTTGCAGAGAGTTATCTGCTGGGTTTTCTGACCTTTGTCTCATCCTGATTAGGCCTTGACCCACTCTGATTTACTCATCGAAGTCAAATTTAGCCTCCCCTTGTTGAAATTTGGTACCGGAGGATAGGTGGTTCCCTTAGGCTTTGATCTTTGGCCTAGGGAAAAGTGTCCAAAAGAATTTAATTTTTCTCCTACAGTAACATTATAATTTTTTATAAAGTTAAATCTAATTTAAAAGTGAATTTAAGTGATAAAGTTACTATGTCTAATTTCAAAGTAACTTTTATAAAGTAAATGAAAAATTAGAAAGGAAAAGTGACTTTGGAAATAAATGACTAAGTGGGTCTTTATTAAAGTGGGGTGAATTAAAAAATAGAAAGTGAGATTTAAATGAGCATTTAATCTCAACCATTGATCTAAATCTCTTTCAGCCATTGGATTTAGAGATCACCCAAAAGTCACTTGGATCACCCAAAAGTCACTTGGAGTTATATTAAAGGAGGAAAAGGAGGAAAAGGTCATTCATTCTTTCATGAGCAGATTGGGAGAAGGAGAGCAAGAGAGTAAGAGAGATTTCTAAGCAAGGAGGAGAAGGAGACAACAGCTTGGCACACATTCCAAGGTAGCAGTTGAGCAGATTTGTATAGCTGATTCAGCACATAGTGAAAGGCAGATTTTTGCACAAAAATGGAGGAGCAGTTTGCTGATTTTTCTGCACACAAAACGGAGGCCGTACATCATTTATTGCTGTCCTGTTTGCTGTAATTTCCAGATTTCTGTGAGGCACGGGAAATAAGATAAGTTGTAAATTTGCTTGCTGATTTTTTGCTGAATAATTCTCACTGTAAAAAGACAATTTTCAGAAATAAAGAAGAGCTCTCAAACTGGTTTTCCCCAAGAGTTGTAGGGGGTTTTTCCAGGGTCACGTTGACCAAAAATATCGGTGTTTTAATTTGTTTTAATGGCTGTTTTTGATTGCTGATTTTTAATTCTACAATTTCCAGCATTCTGAAAAATTTCCAGAATTTGTGTTTTCAGCAATATTTATTTTTTTTCAGTCTATTAAATGTATGGTTATGGGAATAGGCATTTAACTACATGGGAGAAATAAGGAGAAACTGAAAACCGGGGTGGGAAAACAGAGATTTCTACATGGTATCGGAGCTTGAGTGCTGAAGGGCAGTTTGGGACAGCAAAAGGAAAAATTACAGTTGCTGATTTTTCACTCAAAAAATTCCAGCAAGCTGATTTTTTCATAAACAGCAGTTTTATCTTTACCACAGCAGTGCTATTTTTCAGTTTTAGGACAGCAAGATGTCATTGGGATTGAGGGTGGATGATAGGTTGGATGGGCATACAAATTACAGTGTTTGGAAGGAGAGAATGCAGAGTATCTTTGAGAAGGCAGAAGTCTGAGATATCATGGTGCATACCGCATAGAACCCTGTTGTTGTGCCCACTGATGATACTCAGTTGGCTGAGTATAAAAAGAAGAACAATAAGGGTAAGAGGCTGATTCTAGACGGAATCAAAGACCATTGCATTCCTCATGTGAGAGGAAAGAGCAATGCCCATGAGATGTGGACAGCATTGTCCAATCTCTACCAGAGTACCAATGAGAACCGGAAGATGGTCCTGAAGGAGAAGCTGAAGAACATTAAGATAGGTAATGATAGTGTAGTTGGATATCTCACAAAGATTACTAATGTGAGAGATGAGTTGGCAGCGATTGGAGAGGCCATTCCACCCACTGAGTTGGTGCGGATTGCAGTGAATGGGCTCCCCCGTTCATGGTTGAACTTTGCTGATGTGTTTGTGCATGTGAGACCCTTCCCACATGGGAGAGGTTTTGGGATGATTGCATTCAGACAGAGATCAAGAAAGATCAGCTTGGGGCAGCCAAGCCAGTTGAGCAGGATGAGGATGTAGCACTAGTGGCAGGAGGCAAGAAAGGCAAAGGGAAGAAGCAGGCTTCCACAAGCAGTGGTGGGGGCAAAGGCAAAGGTAAAGGTAAACAGGGGAACACATAGAAGGACTATTCCAAAGTGAAGTGTTGGAATTGTCAGAAGATGGGACACTATGCAGTTGTGTGTCCGGAGAAGAAGAAGAAGAAGGGGAAGAACCAGGATGTGGCAGCTTCAGCAGAGATTGAAGACTTTGCTGGTCGTTTTGACCGAGAGTTTGCGTTCACTATGTGTGAGTCCTCTAGTGCAGGATCACCTGCCACACAGGTTCAGAGGGAGCATGCTTTTCCCTCGATTAGCGGAGCACCTTCAGGTATCTGGTATGTGGACAGTGGGGCTTCATGTCATATGACATGAGTCTGTGAGTACTTCTCAGAGCTTTCAGAGAGTGGCACTGATATTGAGGTAGTACTCGATGATGACAGAGTTGTTAGAGCAATCGGGGTGGGGACAGTGACATTTCAGAGGGAGTCCAAACCTCCCTTGAAGGTGTCAGAGGTTCTTTATCTTCCAGGGATGAGGAAGAACCTCATATCCGTCTCAGCTTTGGAGGACAGAGGATATGAGGTACTGTTCAGGGGAGGACAGGTGTTGATGTATCCCAGGGGCACTCCAGCTGATTCAGCTAGAGTGATAGGTGTACGCCATGCAAAGGTGTACAAGTTTGCATTGCAGCCCCTTTTGGCATTGAGTAGTAGTACCGAAAACAGAGCTAGCAGTTTTGAGCTATGTGAGATTTGGCACCGCAGGATGGGACATATGTATCATGGAGCCTTGAGGACATTGCGGGAGATCACTACAGGTGTGCCAGATTTCAGTACTGATCACTTTGATACTTGCAGAGGTTGTGCGATGGGAAAGTTTGCCAAATCCCCTTTTCCCAGCAGCGACAGCAGAGCGACGGGGATACTTGATTTGATTCATTCCGATGTGAGCGGTCGGATGTCTCATGTTTCCTTGAGTGGATATGAGTACTATGTTTTATTCATTGATGATCACTCCAGGAGGACCTGGATTTATTTTTTGAAGACCAAGAGTGAGGTCTTCAAGCGGTTTCAGGAGTTCAGAGCTCTTGTGGAGACTCAGACAGGTTGAAAGATCAAGTCCCTGAGGTCGGACAATGGAGGAGAGTACACCCTTGGAGAGTTTGTTGACTATTGTGCGGAGGCAGGCATTAGGAGGGAGTTCACTGTTCCTTACAACCCTCAGCAGAACGGGGTTGCGGAGAGGAAGAACAGATCCATCATAGACTCTGCCAAAGCCATGTTACATGATCAGGGGTTGCCATTGTTCTTGTGGGCAGAGGCCTGCAACATAGCTGTTTACTTGCAGAACAGGAGTCCGCATCGTGCCTTGGGGAACATGACTCCGGAGGAGGCTTTCTCTGGGAAGAAGCCTGATCTTGGTCATCTTCATATCTTTGGATGCATTACATACTCCTATATACCCAAGGAGAAGAGGACCAAACTAGAGCCCACCGCAGAGAAGGGTATCTTTGTGGGCTACAGTGAGACCTCAAAGGCCTTTCGGATTTACATTCCTGCACAGAGGAGAGTTATTGTCAGACGGGATGTGAAGTTCGAGGAGGACAAGGCCTTTAGGAGGTCACGGGAGTTAGAGTATCTGGATCAGCCAGACCCTCAGCAGTAGTTGAGTCAGTCGCAGGGATCTAGTGGGCAGGGATCAGGAGGATCCGGAGGTACATCTATGAGGATGTCAGGTCCATCAGTGAGCAGTGGCTCGTCGAGCCAGAGGGGTGGTGCTCCGGCCAACATGCAGAGCAGTTCACAGAGCAGTTCACTAGGGAGTCCACTGATGGACAGTTCACACGGTACCTCAGCTTCTGCAGGTTCAGGTGCAGGCAAGAGGACAACACACAAACAGTCGGGAGTTCAGGCTACTGATGATGATGAGGAGGAGGAGTTTCATTCTCCGGTGGGAGAAGTGCGCTCAGGGAAGAGGAAGCCCAAGTGGCTTCAGGACACCTTGAGAGATGCCACATTTGTTGCTGAGCCGAAGAGGCCAGTCAGAGAGAGTAGACCACCTGAGAGGTTTTGTAGTTATATGGCGATGGTTACCAGCATCCTTGACTCTGAGCCTTCTAGCTATGAGGAGGCAGCTAGCCAGCAGGTCTGGAGAGAGGCCATGCAGGAGGAGTATTCTTCTATAATGAGGAATGATGTTTGGGAGGTGGTGCTGAGGCCTGAGGGCAAATCCGTGGTTACTTCCAGATGGCTTTACAAGGTAAAGCATGCTACAGATGGCAACATTGAGAAATTCAAAGCGAGGTTTGTGGCTAGAGGGTTCTCCCAGGTAGAGGGAGTTGATTATGAGGAGACCTTCGCTCCCGTGGCTCGATATACTTCGATCCGCTCCATTATATCGATAGCAGCAGAGATGGGTTGGAAGATCCACCAGATGGATGTGAAGACCGCATTTCTCAATGGCTTCATACAGGAGGAGGTGTACATTGAGCAGCCACAGGGCTTTGAGGTGCATGGGAAGGAGTCCCATGTGTGCAGATTGAAGAAGGCCCTTTATGGCCTGAAGCAAGCTCCCAAAGCTTGGTACTCCAAGATAGATGCATACTTGCAGGGGATGGGTTTCACAAAGAGTGAGGCAGATCCGAACCTTTACTTTATTGTGATTGGTGAGGAGCCTCTCATTCTGGTGCTGTATGTGGATGACTTGATCATTACAGGTGCAGAGAGACTCATAGAGCACTGCAAGAGAGATCTTGCGGCGGAGTTTGAGATGAAGGACACCGGCTTGATGCATTACTTTTTGGGTTTGGAGGTGTGGCAGGAGGAGGGGCATTTCTTCCTGGGGCAGGGGAAGTATATTGTGGACATCCTTAGCAGATTCCACATGGAGGATTGTAGACCCATGTCGACATCGATGATCACCAACTAGAAGAAGCTTCATGCTTCGGATTCCGAGTTGGTGGATCCCACATTGTACAGGCAGCTGATTGGTTCCTTGATGTATTTGGTCAACACTAGACCAGATATCTGTTTTGCAGTCAACACGATGAGTCAGTTTATGTGTGAGCCTAGGAAGGTTCACTGGGTGGCTGCAAAACACATTTTGCGGTACTTGCAAGGGACAGTGGATTATGGTCTGGACTACAAGCAGGGAGATGGAGTGAGATTGGCAGGATACACTGATTCTGATTGGGCAGGTTATGCTTCTGATAGGAAGAGCACTTCAGGGTGTTGTTTTGGGTTGGGTTCAGCAGTAGTGTCATGGTTCAGCCGGAAGCAGCAGTCAGTAGCACTGAGTTCAGCGGAAGCAGAGTATATGGCAGCCAGTCTAGCTAGTTGTGAGGCCATCTGGCTTCGCAAAATGTTGTTTGGCTTATTTGGTCAGCCGTTGAGACCTTCAGTGATTTATTGTGATATTCAGAGTTGCATTAAACTCACGGAGAATCCAGTATTTCATGACAGGTCAAAGCATATCGGGATCAGATATCATTTCATCAGAGACTATGTTCAGAAGGGAGCTGTGAAGCTTGAGTATATTTCCACTGATGAGCAGGTTGCAGATATCCTTACCAAAGCCTTACCACGGGGCAAGCATGTCTACTTCAGAGACAAGATGGGTGTGGTGAGGAACACCTTCCTCGGTAAGAGGGAGTGTTGAAATTTGGTACTGGAGGGCAGGTGGTTCCCTTAGGCTTTGATCTTTGGCCTAGGGAAAAGTGTCCAAAAGAATTTATTTTTTCTCCTAAAGTAACTTTATAATTTTTTATAAAGTTAAATCTAATTTAAAAGTGACTTTAAGTGATAAAGTTACTAAGTCTAATTTTAAAGTAACTTTTATAAAGTAAATGAAAAATTAGAAAGGAAAAGTGACTTTGGAAATAAATGACTAAGTGGGTCTTTATTAAACTGGGGTGAATTAAAAAATAGAAGTGAGATTTAAATGAGCATTTAATCTCAGCCATTGATCTAAATCTATTTCAGCCATTGGATTTAGAGATCACCCAAAAGTCACTTGGATCACCCAAAAGTCACTTGGAGTTATATTAAAGGAGGAAAAGGAGGAAAAGGTCATTCATTCTTTCATGAGCAGATTGGGAGAAGGAAAGCAAGAGAGATTTCTGAGCAGGGAGGAGAAGGCGACAGCAGCTTGGCACACATTCCAAGGCAGCAGTTGAGCAGATTTGTACAGCTGATTCAGCACATAGTGAAAGGCAGATTTTTGCACAAAAATCGAGGAGCAGTTTGATGATTTTTCTGCACACAAAACGAAGGTCGTACAGCATTTATTGCTGTCCTGTTTGCTGTAATTTCCAGATTGCTGTGAGGCACGGGAAAGGAGATAAGTTGTAAATTTGCTTGCTGATTTTTGCTGAATAATTCTCACTGTAAAAAGGCAATTTTCAGAAATAAAGAAGAGCTCTCAAACTGTTTTTCCCCAAGAGTTGTAGGGGGTTTTTCCAGGGTCACGTTGACCAAAAATATCAGTGTTTTAATGTGTTTTAATGGCTGTTTTTGATTGCTGATGTTTAATTCTGCAATTTCCAGCATTCTGAAAAATTTCCAAAATTTGTGTTTTCAGCAATATTTATTTTTTTCAGTCTGTTAAATGTATGGTTATGGGAATGGGCATTTAACTACATGGGAGAAATAAGGAGAAACTGAAAACCGGGGTGGGAAAACAGAGATTTTTACACCCCTAGGGCTTCTAGTACGCTTCCACCTTTCTAGGAGGAGTTTAGCTGAGTGAGTAGTCTGAGTTTCTGCAGCACTTTCAGCCACATTTTCCATATCTGTAACCTTTTGTTTCAGATCTGTTAAGATAGGTTGTTACCATCCATAGTTTCACATTTAAACTTGTTTGGTCATTTGCCTTAGGGTCCCATCAGTTTCCCTAGGTGTTTCACCCATCTCCCTATCTTTTTGCAGCGATCTTCCCCTCTGGTTTTTTGTTGTTGCTGCACCACTTTCCAACAGCTTAGTGTCACTTGATCCCAGTCACACCAACATTTAGATCTCTTGACCATTTCAGTGTATTTTCCATCAGTTTATCCACCAAGAAGTATAGTTTTTGCAAACCCAGTTTGGGTGGGGTTTAGTTAATTGTTTTGTTGTTCATTTTTTGTTATTCATTTTATTTTATTTTCAGCAAGTTTTTGTTCTTTTTTACAAACATGATCTGGTTTAATAAATTAATACACTTGCACACAAAATCACACCTTAAGTGAAGGGCGCTTGGTTTACACCACCAAGTCAAGACTTAACATATTAAATTTATCTCCCGACATCGAGACAAAGATATATTGTTGATATCCATCCACCATTTCCATGTCACCTGTGTATTATCACCATTGCACCACCAAGGCATTTGTCGCGGAGACTATTAGGCCTTCACCCCGAGTTTTCGCTTGGGCATACTACCCCTCCCCATCGGGTTCAAGTTCATAGCCCTTTGAGTCCCCACACTGACTCTTCTCCTAGTTCTTTTGATTCCTCATCTAATTTCGAGCCTCCTTCACTGCATATCGTCACCATGTCTGGACCCACAACTAGTGCAAGAACCTAACTCGGTGTTGGCTCTAGTTCTACCCCGGTGGTCATATCAAGCAGAACTATCTCAGGAACTATTCTGGAAGCCCCCATTCTACCCTTTATAGCTGAGTTAAGTTTACTGCATTTTAACCAGTTGATAAATGACCCCATACACCATGATGCTCATTGGCCCTCTATGATGACTAAGCTTCCATTAGACATCCCAAAGTTTGAGGGTAATGCTGGAGAGGATCCTACCAACCATGTCCAACCCCTCCACATGTGGTGTTCATCCAACTCCATAACCAATGACTCCATTCATCTTCGACTATTACAATGCACCCTCACTAGAGAAGCTGTGAAATGGTATGTAGACTAGCCCTCCGCATCTCATTCCATTTTCACGATGCTTTCTAAACCGTTCCTTTCATATTTTTAGTTTCCTCTCTGGTATGACACTAGTATGGAGTTATTGACCACATTTTGTCAGTCCTCTGCCACTCACCTTTCCGACCATGTTCAAGAGTGGCATCGAAGGAGGAGCACATGTCGTGCCCCACCTTTCAAAGACTCTGTCTATCTAGATTGGTTTGTTAGGAGCCTTTTATCTCCCATTGGAAAAGATGTCGCATCCCATTTTCCTCAGACCAAGGAGGAAGCTCTCCAAACCGCTTTGGGATATGTACTAATTTATGCACAATCCGGTTATTTCTATACCGTCATTCTAGGCCTCCCTCGTCCTGGAAGTGCCAATGCACCGAGGGCATCTGATGCCACCGATGGTATCGTTGGATCCCTTTCACACTCTTCGCCATATAATTAGCAAATTTATGGCTACCCGTAGAAGGGAACTAGTTCCTCCAACATTTATGCCCATCTCGCTAGCAACATGATTCCAGGACCCCAACTCGTCTACCAAACGATTGCTCCTCCTTATGCACATCCTAGTGCTCTAGCCTCTCAAGCATTAGCGTCGCAGCCTCCCATGCATCCTCAGCCCCAACATCCACCGCCTCCTCATGGTTGGGTGTTTGCACTACAGAGTGCTACCAATCCCCCAAATTCAAAGAAAAATAATAAGGGGAAGGGTAACAAGGGTAACCAGGGTAATCAACCTAGTGAACCCAGGGGGAACCAGCCTAACACTAATAACCAGGAACACGGTGACCAACCCAAGTAGAACAAGGCTATTCATATGAACAAGCCTTGTGCATGTTGTGGTGTACATGGCCATTATACACACGAGTGTCCTCTTTTACCCTATATTTTCCAAATGTGGGAAGCTAAAGCAACTTCTAGAGGTCAACAATCGCCTCAGAATCCCGTGCCATCTCAACCGGCAATGCTCACAAATCCTTTCCCTCAATAAGAATTTTTTGATGCTCAACCTCAGCCAAGTCAAGCAGCCCATCTCCCCCAACCTTCTGGTCCTGATCACTACTAGATCCTTATGATGAGATCTGATGAGGTTAACCCCTCCAATATCAACCTACAAACTTAGTCGTGTCAATATGACAAGCCCTCAACTTCGTCTACTACCAAGTCCAAAACTAAAGTATCTGCTGAGCCTCTTACAACACCAAATGGTCCTTTACAAATCCCTCAACCTAAGGTTGAGGCCATTCCTAAGATCCAAAGGGACCATTACACCGTAATGTGGCTTCTAACAGAGCTGCCCATACATACAGTATAGTAGATGACTTGGCGCAATCACCTGCTGCCATGTTGATGTTGGAAGTCCTCCAGTCATGCCCATCCAAAAAGAAAGCTCTACTAACTACCTTGGGTGCAGTAGATCCTTCTAATGGTCATTTTATTGTCTTCTCACCAGATACATCAGAGCGTCCCCAATTTCCTTCATCTGTTGCTTTCCAGATACCAGTTAGAGTCCGTAATGCCATCATCTACCAATGCATTATTGATGATGGTGCATCCGCCTGTGTGATGGTCGCTACTATTTGGAAACAACTCAAGCCACCTAAGTTGTCCCCCTCCACCATCACCTTGAGTGCTTAGGATGGACACTCCTCGCAGCCCTTGGCATGTACCGTAACTCTCTAGTGACCCTTCTGGGAAAGATTGTCCATGTCGACATTGAAGTCATTGATTCCCCTTTAGATTACAACATTCTCTTAGGTCATAGTTACACATATGCCATGTCAATCGTCGCATTTGTGGTGTTCTGCAAGATTTGCTTCCCCCATGAAGGGAAGATCGTTACCATCAATTTGTTGACTTACTACAAGCTAGCATCCATGACCTCCCCCGAGTTCATTATCTCGTCAATGTACAACAAGAAGTCTTCAACCCCTACCACCAATGTTTCACTCAGAGTCTATAAAGATTCCTCATTGTTGGGTGCTTTCCCTGGTCCTCCCCCTCCCATCTCAGAGCCTAACTGTATGAGTGTTTGCATGTTACAAGCGTCACGAGCTACCCTTAAGCAATCAAGTGCAATTGATCAACATACAGCTCCTCAACACCATGTTGTTGCTCTTTTAGCTGAACCCTCTAGACCCACCCCCCAGGACCTCCTCCATTTGTGATTGCCTCTCCTATGTTCCCACCAAGGACTATTCCTCTAGGTCTCAACCATCCAGGAGCTATTCCACTGGGACATTATCCTATCAGTCAGATACCTTTCTTATTCCCCCCTTCAGGAATTTTTCTGCCCCTGTCATGGCTTTACTGGTCCTTCCTCACATGACTCTGGGGATCCCAGTATGGTACATCGATCCCCCTGAAAACATTCTTCCTAGTCAACCAAGACCATATCATGCTTTGACCCTAGTTCAACTAGTCCCCATGACCCCTGCCATTGATTTAGTTCCACCACAACCTCAACAATAACTAGCTCCGATTGCGAAGGCATTTGGCTAGGGGGCAAAGCTAAACGGAAAGATTCCAAAGACAATGCTCCCCAAGATCCTCCATCCCCTAACGCCCCAAATTTGACACCATCATGTGCTTTGTATAAGGTTGTTGGGTACGCCACCAATAATTTTCCCGAGCTTCCTCAACTTAAACCTTTGGTTCATGAAGCATTCCCTGAGTTAAATATCCCGGAAGTCCATGTTAACTTACCCGTCCCACCTAAGAAACTCAAAACGCTATTCACAAACCACCCTTGTGCTCTGTGTGATCATCATGGTCACTATTTCCATTGTTGACCTCGTCTCGATGAATTTTGCGATTGCCTTGGGGCAATTCGTGAATACAAGGCCACTCATAGTGGATCATCTACTCCTCTACCCATGGATTCTGGTACCACTAATCAACCAAAACATGGAAACTCTAGCCTCACTATTGTGAGCCCTCCCCACAATGTTGAGATCACGGACACCACACACCCCATCCTTTACCTATCATCATACTTGAGTTCCTCACAGTCAAACCTTTCAAAGATTTCTATGCATGCTTCTATCGAACCTCTTTCGATAGAATCCCAGGTCTCAACATCTGTAGATCCACCATCTACCAACCCTTTGTCTACCATTCCAAATGATGTGTATGTGAAACTTCTCTCTCAGGTTGATGCACGATGTAATGTCGCTGCATCATGTAGTCAGTCTTCCTCCCATCCGCCCATCTCTCAGCCTAATGAGGACACCATGGAAGCTATGTCTACCCCTGATTACCCCTACCCTTAGGCAAGGGGGCATTTTTCTTCAGAGGATTTTGAAGGCCATTTCCTTCCTAATTCTCCCAATGCATTTACCTCAAGAAATTTTGTTCGTAACACATACCCTTGATTGGTGAGTCTTTATTTCTGCCATGAAATTAGGTATGTTGCACCATCTCATTAGTTGTCTTTTGCACCTTTCAGATGGATCCATCAGCCACATTGTATATCGGTCATGCTGACAGTGCAAGTCATTTTTCCCATAATCTAGCCTTGGCAGCCTAGGCCATTTTTACCCCCTTGCATACATTAGTCCTTTCAAACGAAGTGTGCACTGGATCTGCCACCAATAATCAGGCCGAATATGATGCAGTGATAGGTATGTTTGTCGATTCCCTTGCTCATCACATCCTTCATCTTCATGTTCATTTAGATTCCTTGCTACTTGTCATGCAATTGAATGGTGTGTATCATGTGCATAACTAAGTCCTATTTAGAGAATATCTATGAGTGAAGCTATTGGTACATGAATTTAAAATCATTACTTTCAGTCATGTGCCTACAACCCAAAATCACTATGTAGATACCATTGCAAACAACATTCGAGATTGCCATTTATCACATGTATACCACAGAAGATAACCATAAACAAAAAAAATGGTGAACCATCATCATCATATAAAATGCATAATCATATTATGTATCATATAAGTGTTTGGAGCCCTTAACTATAAATACATCCAGTATGCCCATAACATACTAGGGGGCACATAGGCCCCTACATCTCCTTTGGAGGACCTCGTTCCAAGCTAGGTCGAGATGCTTGAATCCCTTTTTCGAGCGCTCAGAACACAATGGTGCTCCACAAACTCCTCCTGATGGGGGGGCATCATTCCCACCTTTGCGTACCATATTAGTATCCCATGCTTGGGGGCATGATGGCTCTCCCCTTGCCATTTTCTCAATTAAGTATCGTCCTAGATCCCACAGAATCTAGGTATGGTCGATTATTGATCCAGGTGGCTCCAGAGACACACAGGACAAAGAGGGCTTATGAAAGCTCGAAAATCAAAGTGATCAAAATGATTTCGAACTAGGACCTAAGCATAGATCTCATCGTCCTAATCGCGGCGGTGCAAATGGTTCATCAACCCGAGCTCATATGAGGGAGAACGAGCCAGTCAAATTTCTAGTCAAGGTTGAGTTGTGGGCCAAGTTTAAGTGTCCTACAATTTGACTGACCCCGGGGCATGAAACCTAGCTCCTAAAAGTGGTCAAAATTGTGGCCTCGTTAATTTGCCCAATATCCCTTATTTTCTATAAATTTTAAAATCACCCCTATGTTTTCAAAGTCATAAAAAAAATATATTTTGGGTGGTAGGCCACCAACCCCGCCACTCTGCGCAACCAAAACATAACAAATTAATTAAAAAAATAGTGGGTCGACGGGCCATGACCCCCGCCGACCCTCCAACCTCCTACCGCATTTAACATTATATTGGGGTGGGCACGGGCCACCTCCGGTGGACCCAACCCACACCCCCCAAAACTCCAACTATATGCGCCCAAACAAACTTTTAGAAATAATGTGAGGCCAGCGGGGATCGAACCCGCCCAGCCCACGTGGCCCGACCCCCACCGGGCGGCCCCATATGGCATACACCAAAACCAACGTACCACCACCTTAATGCGGTACCAACGTACCATGTAACCAACACCCCCCAAAAACATTTAATATGCCCATTGTGTATTGCGGGAGGTATGGGGCAGGCCGCCCAATGCGGACCCAACCCCCCAATTTAAATACATGTGGATTTTCATAAAACAAAAAAATGTTAAAACATGGAGGGGGTGGGGTTTGACCACCCAACCTCCTCCACCTATTTCAGATCCTTAACCAATTCACCTAAACAACTTTATTGGTTAATCTGCCCACCAAAACTTATATAGAACTCATTTTTCAGTGCACCCAGGCAGTATGGAAGAACTAGGAGCGAGCACGGAAAATGAGGAAAAGTTAATTTTTAATTAATTTTTATGCAGGTGGAACCATGTCTGAGCAAAATTTCCAGGAGGGTGAAATTTTTGAAGTGTCCAAATTGGACAAACTTTATGTCGATCTTACACCTCTCAACGACACAAACCCGATGGCATAGTTAGTTTCTTGATCTGAGCATCTGATTTGCAGAGGACCCGGAGGAGGGAATCTTTAAGGAATCTAGGGGGAATCTAAAAGATTCCTTAAGCCCCAGATTCTCACTTTCTAAGAATTCAGAAATTTGACAATCGATTTTGCACTATTCGATGCCAAAAATTTGATGGTGCATTTAGATTTTCCATTTTCTCATTTCATTTTTTGGCCACTTTCCAAAGTGGAGTGTAGGTGTGATCATTCAACATGTGAACAATCATTCCATGAGATTAGACGCCACAAGATTGATGTTGCGAACAGCTTCCGTAGCTTGACATCCTCTTCTTCAAATGGACCCAGGATGTGAGCTATATGCGGTGTATTCATGTACTTCTTTTGCTATGCATTGTGCTGCACAGATCCCTGTTTGATGTTTGATGTGGGATCTTGTTTCTTACTTGTTTTCATGATTCCTGTTTTATGTGATGCATAATCATTTGTGGGATGTACTTGTTGTAATGATCCGTCATGTTGTGTTTGAGATCCCTTTGTTGTATGTTGATGGTGTACTCATGTTGTCGCCATCTATGATTGCATTGAAATCCCTTTATGCCATGTTGGTGGGATTTTCATCATGCATGTGTTTTATGTCATACTGATAGGAGTCTTTTGACTGAGAGTTCTTGTAGTGGAACATCTCTTGGAGCCACTCCTGTGTGAGGGCATTTCCTTGTATGATAGCGACATCACCTCTTATGTACATCATCATTATTGACAACACTTAATGCAGTGGCCTACACCATCTTGACACCGGGGCTCAGAGACGTAGTCCCTCCTCGACGAACTTTGTTATCAACAGATTATGTTTTCATGTGTTGATGATTGACATGTTCCTATTCTTTACAACATGCAGATGTATTCATTTATGTTCTTTTGAAAATGTAATTTAACACATCACAAAATTAAAAGGTCTTGGAAGGGTCCTTTGTCACACTGGACTTGGATCAATTATCCTCCCATTCCTTAGATAGTTTGTCCTACCAGCCTCCCCACAAGCCATATGCACATCACATATTGTATATGTTTGATACCATATCTTCAAATGTTCTACTCCAATACCACCTAGTGCCCATGTTTGACTTTGTGACTGAGGATGATTCTAGACCCTCTCTAGTAGTTCATTCTCATTTTTCTCTTCCCTTACTTCTTCAACAAGAACCATCGTTCCAAGAAGCATTAAGTCCATGTTTAGACAAGTAAGGCCACTTGCGCAAAAGTTGTAGATCCTGATTCTGGCCGTTGGTTTTTCCACTACAATCTCCACAAGATTTAGGGCCTTTTCCTCCTCTCCAAATTCACCATATCTCACTTATAAAATGAATCCAAATTGGAGGGAAAATGTCCCTTCATAGAAAAATCCCCAATTATTATATCGCCCATGGTGACTAGACCATAGCTCAATTTGATTAACTATCAGCACCGTTGGAAATCTCTCACCGAGCTCTATAATGGGTCTTCCTTAGTTTTTGATGATTTGACACTTCACCCGGAAGCCTTTTTTCCAAGAAAGGTCACTTCGTCGCTTGTCAAAATCGAATTTCATCATAAAGTGACACTTGTACTTTGAGGTCCACCTCCTCTTAATACTTTTTGTACCATATGTCAATTCTTCATGAGTAACCATCATTTACTCATGTTTTCATGGTCCCCACCGGGCTTAGTCTATGTGGCAGTGTCATTGAGTCACCCTTGGATTCTTGGAGTCTATTTCATGTCCCATCAACTCATGTCACAATATTCAATCCATATTTGCATACCGTTCATCCTGTGTTTCTCATTTTGGCCTCCAAACATACTGTCCCCATCCCCTTCGGAGTTGAGTCAGTTGCTGTCAGGTCAACCATGCACTTTATGCTCTGACAAGGGTAGTCATCTATTTGCCCCTCAATCCCATTTCTCCATTATACCTAGTGTCATTCCATTAGTGGAATTACTATTTTCCCTCGTGCTTTTGTCGAGGATCCTCATTGCCTCATCTATCTTGGGCCCTATTCTATCGACATCAACTCATTTATTCCAAAAGAAAGGCCTAGAGGACAATGTATCTCAGTTCCATCTTCCATTCTTGTTTGGTGCCTTGCATCGAGCAGAGGGTCTCATTATTTCCCTTTGACTTGGATGTTTCATGTTCCTGATCCATACACTTGATGGTCTAGTGATGCAGTAGATTGTACCAGTGATTCCCGGGTGTTCGTGACATATTTCAAACCTCATGAGGAGGTGGCCCTTCAGGTATCGCCCCACATGCTCGAATGCATACCTACTATGCTACAACCTTAGATGCAGTTCCACAGAGCTGATGGGTTTGGTTCCTATCATAGTGTTCATAGCATGCACATGTCCTCTAGATGATCCATTTAGTTTTGCAGAGCCCTTCCTTGTTCAGCAAGGCTTCTCCGGTTGTTCTAACCTTCCTCCCAACCATTTTTTGAGGGAAGGGGATTTGTATCTCATGTACTCAGATATTATTATATTCAATCCTGACTCATGTTTTTCTAGGTGCATTATGTATATGGGACACATTGTTTTAATTTTTCACTTTGTTATGCTAGCATGTCATGTACCATTCAACATGTACTTCATTCCTTAGTTTTATATTTCTAGGCGAACCATTATTTTTGTACTAATTTATCTCAGCAAGTATGGGTATGCCTCCCCCGCCTCAGTGAGCTCTACTACCACAACATAAAAGGAGACTTACATTAGTCTCACCCCCTCTGTCCCTGTCCTCTTTCAATTCAGCTTCCTTGGTCTCTCTCTCTCTCTCTCTCTCTCTCTCTCTCCCCTGTGTTGTTTAGTGATTGTGTATTTACAACCTACTTCGCTCATACGTTTTGCTCCTAACACTCGTACGTTGGGGGCCAATATGTTATTACCAAAAAATTGATCATCTAGCCTAATTTACTAGATGGATCGAAGTACACCATGTAAAGCCAATTTTACCATAGTAAAATTTCTTTCACTGTGAGAAATTACTTAATAAACCACCTTTGTTAAGTAATTTATAGTTAAACCCATGAAGAATAGTTAAATAAATCACTATTTAATTGATTTTCTTCTAGGAATAATTCATTAAACCATTGTTTTATTATTATTCCTTGTCAAATTTGATCCAATCATGAAAAATAAATAGATAAATCATTACTTCCCTTAGGAATAATTAAATAAATCACTATTTGTTTATTATTCCTTAACTAATTCCTTGAGATGATAAATAAATCATTTATTTATTTATTATTTCTAAATAAAGGTTTAAATACTTTTTCCCTCCTAAACAAATATAATAAAATATTTAAAGTGGTTATTCCAAGAATGAGATCAATAATATTTTATTATTGCTCATTATTCGAGGATAACTCAATATTTTGTTATAAATAGAAGGGAATTCATTATTCACTTTTGATTATTTTCATTACTGCACTCATTGTTGTAACTCTGATTATTTTCATTGTCACACACCATATTTTTGTTGGGTTTACACATTATAGAGGAGAGAGATTATAGACAAGCTGAAGACGTTCGAGAATATCCAAGAACCCATCCCATAGAGGGGGACTAGTAACATTTATTTGTTCCCTTCACAGGTGTTATAATAAAACTATTCTTTGTATATCTGGTTTCCATTGGATGATTGGAGTTATTACTCTTTCTTTTTGTTGTTTAACTATGATTGTGGCATAGATCCAGACTTTGGTAGGTTTTGTTTCTATCAGTTGCTGCAGATCTACAATGTTTAGCAGCCATTTATATTGTTGAGATTGTTTGTCATCCACAATCTTAAGTGGGTTCTTTTCGTACATCTTTGAGAAGAAAACACTACAACATGATCCATGATAGATATAATCCATCCTCCTATGCCATATCTCTCCCATATCTCTGCTACTACTACTGTGAACCAATGCCGTTGGAGCATCTAATTGTACCTTATACAACTTGTTTCTTTTCACTTCAATCACGTTTACTAACTTACAATCCTACTGTTTTAGATACGCCTTTTGTACTTGAAAGTATATGTAACGAACCTCTTCTAACAATTTTTTTTAAGGAAATAATTGATTCTATAGGAACATAAATCTCTTCTTCCTAAACTTATTTCCTTCAGAAAAATATTTATTTCGATAAACTAAATATTTATTTTTCCTTTCTATAATAGATAGCATAATTCCTTGTGATATTGAATTGTCACTTGTTCAGAATATATTTTCTCTGCAATTCCAGTATTGATATTTTGTTTCTAAACTTCAACTATTGTTTTTGTTTAAACTCCCTAGACTCATATTCATTCATATTCTTGTTTTGAGTCATTGGTATTCTATCCCATAATATTTTCCTTCTTAACAAAATTATGTGAATCCCTTGTCTTTTGGAGAATTGTACATTAATTTCCTTCTTACTCATATAATTACTTTAGTGTTCTCATTGAATCTAGTCTATTGAGCCTAGATCCATTTGTTACTTAACATACCTTTCGAGAGTATTGTATTTTATATAAATCGTTGGGTCTATCAAATAAAAATATATGTTTCATTTACTAACATACTTGAGTTATTTACGATGCTATTCTTTTATAATAATACCACCACCGACATTGTTTTAACTTTTGGCTAGAACTTCATGTCTTAGTCTTAAATAAGCATATGTCATAAATCAATTACATTGAAAATTCCATAATACATTTATTTGGTTTATAATGTATCACATTCACCTGTATTAACAATTACATTTCATTTAATCACTTCGATGTGGTATTTTGTTCTAAGGTTCTATGTATCACATTCAATATAGCTCATATAGTTTTTATATGAATTCTCCCTAGACCCTTCCATGCATATACGTTTCATTCTTTTCCACCTCCAAAAATTTTCATTTTGACCTACCAAACTGACGGTTGTGACACTATCTATAGAATCAATTATGTTTAATGATTTTAGGGCTTCTTGCAGTGTAATGACTACCCCAACCGTTATTTTATGTTTGTTCATTTCCTCATTGTGTTATGTAACTTACCACTCTGCAACTAAATTTTTTCGAGAGTTTATTTTTTTGAAAATTGACATGGAAGGACCAGTTCCCTAGCTCCACCAGTGGCCATGTCATTAATTCACTTGGACGAACCTTTATATGTTAATTTGTTTGAAAGATTATATCAGAGGTAACTTATACTATAGCTCCATCTCTATTGTGCTCAAGTTGTTCTATTGTTAATTTTTTTTTAAGGTTTAATCTCTTTGCGAACTAACCTCTTGTTATTGACCTTGTCAGGTTCTTACTGCTATATCTATAGTGTCTCTCCGTCAAGGGTTTACTATAGAAATTTGGCCATTGTCCATTAAATTTTTCCAGAATTTATTATTGTACCAATAGGCATCTCCTCTTTGCCTGTGACCAACAATACCTCTCAAGTGATCCTTTGAGACAAAACTTAGTTAATTCTTGTTTTCCTTTATGTTTTCTTAGTATAAATTTGGGTTTTAATATCTAGTGGATTAGATGCATTTTAGTTAATTCTTGTTTTCCTTTATGTTTTCTTAGTATAAATTTGGGTTTTAATATCTAGTGGATTAGATGCATTTGCAATCTCTCTTTCTGAGATGTATATTTGTTGGAGAGAACACTAAGAATTCCAAGGTTTTTAACTTCTAATCTTCATTTAAACAACCGTTTGAATTCCATGTAAAATATATAAAGTTCCCTCTTAGATACATTTGTCATGAACTATCTAGTTCTACGTCATAGGTTTCAATTCTTAATTGTCAAAATCTCTGTAATTTCCTTTCAGGGTTCATAATCATTTCATTTCTAACTTCATCTTTTCTCAGGGTTAGAAAATGTTGATTTATCGTACAAAATAAAAATAATAAGGGTCAGGTATTACTCTTTGTTACTTTATTATGTTAGAATTCAGGGGTTTAGGGATTTTCTTTACAACCATATTTAGAGCTTCAAGGATTTATATTTGTTTAGTTCCAATTACAGTTTTATATGTATAAACATATATTCAAATTTTGATTATTATACTTATGCTTTTCTTCATAATTAAATTTTGATGATCGAACCTTACCCCTTTAATAAATATTAATGGGAATTTTATGGTGTTTTCAGTGTAATCCCTAGCTGGGTAATTGTTGTTAGGGTTTATCCTTACAATGATACTTCTTTCTTTCCTAGATTTCTATTGAGGTATAATTCCTTCTTTCTGCTTCTTTGTAAGGTTACATATATATGTTATTTAAATTTTTTTTATCATAGACATTGTTACATATTATTTCTGTACAATTTTATGATTCCTTTTTCTTTAATTTATTTGTAACGACTTTGTGGTTGCATTGTATATAGTGTTTCTAATACACTTTAACGATTATATGTAAATTTATGCATATATTCACATCCTTTGTTAAAAGCTACGAATTTTTCATTTTAATACCATTACTATATTTATTTGTTCTTTTGTATTTAATTGAAGTAGGACATGGTCTATGACCTTTCCAAGGTTATTATAAACCCACCTTTAAATCATTAGTTCATTACTATTTTTCTTTTGTAGTTTTGTCATGAACAATTATTAATTACTATCACTATTATCCTTTTGTTTGTAGAGGTAACTTTTCAAATCATCGATTGGAATACATTTTTCCTTCAATGTTTCCAGTTTCCTTTGGAATTACTCCTGCAACTCATAGGACATTGGAATACCTTTTGTGTAACCACCCTCCTCCCACATCTTCCCAAGTAACCGGCAAACCGGGATAAACATGCGACAAGAGAAGCCACTATGAAGGGATTCAACCTCCTTTGTGACCTTAAGGAAATAGAATCGCCAGAACACATCAACCATACCTTCCACATCAGTAACAACACCTGCAAGAGACATCTCAATCACTCAGACATCCTACCCCTAGGTCCCACTAATCTTTTAGACATCTTGACCTTTAGGCGTCCTCATGCTATGGGCATGCCAACATCCAGGGACCTCTGGATACCCTCATGTTATGCGCATGCCAACATCTAGGGACCTCTAGACACTCTCACGAGCCTGCAAGCCATCGTCCAGGGACTTTTCCCAGTAGACTTGTGCTAGAGTCTGCGGAATTCAAGGCACTTTTCTAGCTTAGAATTCCGGCCACTATCCAAAACTTGTTATAACTTTCAAAATCCATCAAGCACATGATGACAAGGCTAATAAACCAAAAATCAACCTCAGGACTAGGCCTGGCCATCCCCAACCCAGATTGACATTATGTCAAACACTTGGCATTAATGCAATCTGCAAGTCTAGGATACAAGACAGAGCATGAATGATTGAATCTCTTATGAAACATGACAAGAAGGATCACCACCTTCTCCCTTGAACTGTTATGACATCAATTAGGTCTTTCATCCACCATTTAACCATTAAAAGTAAATACATGAACTAACCATGACATGAACTAGTCAATTAACCATGCTTATAACCAACATAAAACCATGAAAATAACATTGAGGTAATAGCCATTAAATCCACATATTAAAAAGTACAGAAATAAAAGAACTTAGCTTTTATTAATCATAGGTAAATCCGACTAGGTTTGAGACTCCCACGTACCACCTGATCGTAGACATGGCTGAACCAAATCTTTCTTTCAACCAGTCACCCTTGTGCCATATTCCAAGCATGAATGTGGGATCTCGTGGATAAATCTATCCAAAAACAACCAAGTCAATCTAGAGGTCAAACCACATCCACCATCACTAAACCATGATCACACCAAAACTGGTGCTCCGATCAAAAAAATTTACTGAACTTGGAATGCCATCCTAAATCCATCACTATCCTTGAGGAATTTTCCATCTCCTTGTCTCTCAATCTTTACCGAAATCCAATCCCGAACCAGTAGGCCCTAAACCAAGACACCAACCTCTCAGGCTTTATCGCGATCCACACCAGATCACTAAGCCCTAAACCGAGACTCCTCCATCAGTTTTTACCATGTATCCTACCAAAACCAATCAAGGGATTCCTAGACCTTTGGGAATGAACCTTGAGACCACCTCCAACCTAGATTCTGAAATCCATCCAACAAATCCAAATTTCAAAACTGAGATAAACATCCCAACACACTATGGCATCCATAAAAGGAAAGGCTAGGATGAAAGCCACTATCATAACCCAAAAAAATCATGCCACTGATAGAAAGAGAACCATAAACCAACATGCAAAGCCATGCATGTCATAACCATATAGGAAATCACACATGTAATATGTTACCTATAAGTATTCATGCTGAAGCTACTTGATCCTACTCTTCTTGTTTGATACTTTCTTTCCTTCCTTTCCTTTTCTTCTCCTTCCCTTGCATTATTTTCCCTTCCTTGCTCTAAAACTTGAGCAAACTTGAGCCAAGAGCTTGCCAACTAATCCTTAGAAGCCTTTTTATCAATGAGGCCTCTATTTTCCTCATTCTCCATTATTTTCCTTCAGTTTTCTCCTCACATGCAACCTATGACCTTTCACCTTGCTTTTCTCCTAATTTCCTTTATTTTCATAAATAAATGTGTCAAAAATGTATGTTTTCATTTTAATTCCTTTGTATTTTCCTTTGCTAATTTCCTTTATCCATAAACACATCTACTGATGCCCACTAGGATATATTTTCCCAACATTCATCTTGGAATATGTGTCCCTTAACCGTGGTCTTATTTTTTCCTTTATTAACTTTTATTACATGGAATTTTCACTAGGGTTGTTACAAAACCCTCCCCCTTGGGGAACACCATCCTCAGTGTTAAACCACACCAAGACTTCAACAAAACCACTAAAATGCAAATATACTACCCATGGAGCTTTATAACCTAGCTTGTTGTAGTATATACAATGAATGATATGCTCAAAAGAAAAACACCATGACAACATGACAAACATACCAATTGTTGGAGCTTTATAACACATCTCATTAGGATATTTACAATAACCACATATACGCATATGCACATTTGCTAAACCAACAAATAAAAGGATACGATGCATGTATCAATCAACAAGGGAATACATAGGTTCACACCTCCACCCTCAAAGTAATTCTAGGATTCACCTCATTCCCAGGAAGTCCATAACCCACTGTCACAGTCAAAGTTGAATTTAATGGCTAGCGCTATAATCCTGTGCCACTTTTCCTCTTAGTGAACAGTTACCAGCTCATTATTCTAGGGCGCACTCCCAATGTGAATCTGATTCCATCTGGAAATGATCATGACCAAAACAAATATATCCCCGACCTTCCCTTCTCTGCTACACAGTCCCTCAGGCAATCCAATCACCCCCTTCCGTGCAGACACTCACCTTCCAAGTTCCCCAACATCCCCTATCCTCAGTGATCCATCCCTTGGCAAGGCTTCCTCGCATTGGAAATTCAAAAAACCAAGGAATATACATTCCCCAAACCATCATAGTGGTCATAGCATGCTCATGTAAATCAATGGACACTATTGGGTACCATTGTTCCACAATGGCCCTGATCCTGAAGTGCTTTACCAACACACTGTTTCATGTTCCAGTTCCTTTTGTCATTGTTGTTAATGCTTGTAGTCAATTTCAACCACCCAACTAGGCATTTCCATGCTTCCTATATCAAGCACATAATTTCCATTAGATTAAAATAAATTGAATTAAATTCAAATCATACCTCATTGCTATCTCATCAATAAGGTATACTTGCAATCTTGTTTAATTCCTGTCACAAAAAGTCACACTAGCATCTTTGACCAAATCATCATGTATAAATATATCACATCAGGTTAGCTCAAAACACAACCATCATAGATCAAAATCATAAATCACATGTAACCATAATAAACCAGATTCATAGATCACATGTAAACATCATAAATAGAATTATAGATCACATTTAGTCGTCATGGACCAGAATCATAACTCACATGCATAATAAAATTGGAGTAAAATATTGATACTTATCCTTTAATCAATCCTTCGCTTGTACATTTGTCCTTATTCCATACGCACTTCAAGTCAGTTGCCACACCCGAAAAACACATAGTTCCTTCTCCTCACCCATGTGCACATACACATAGTGTACATCATACACTACAACCACACATGACATACAACACCATGCAATACATGCGCCTACACTTGACATACCACACATACACCTATACCCAATGCACAACAAAACATAATGCATACACCTACATTTGGTGTACACCACAACATGATACATACATCTACACCCAGTGTAAAACACAATACATATACATACACATAGTACAACACAATGAATACACTTGTCATGATACCACGACTACACAATGCACATACATAGGGCCAAACTCCATGTGGGTCATCTTATTTATAGTAGCTGATATTTTTATTGGATCCCTCTCATTGAGAGGTGTAGGATTGATCTAAAGATCATCCGATTTCGATAAGTATTCATGGAGTTATGAATTTATTTGTGTTATAAGACATATTGTCAAGTCAACCAAAATCTTATGTAGGCTCAGAAGCTCAATAGACATGTCTAATCATCATCTACGTTTCAGTATGAATAGAAGAGGATTTGAAGTCATTTAGACACACTCTTCATGTGATCTCCTCTCCACGTCTTTGGGTTTTTGGAGAAGGAGAAACGCTGAGAGTATACGATGCCCTAGCTATAGTACAAACATGCCCAAGCCGCAGGTCATAAAGACACTTATGTACGGGTCATGGAGACACTAATATGCACAACAAGGAGATCTAATACGCTGGTCATTGAGACACTAATACGCACAACAAGGAGACCTGATACGCTGGTCATTGAGACACTAATACGCACAACAAGGAATACGTTTATCATTGAGACACTAATACGCACCGCAAGGAGACCTAATACGCTAGTCTTTGAGACACTAATACCCATAGCATGGAGACCTAATATGTTGGTCATTGAAGACATCTTAATGTAGTCTATACACAATTAATGGAGACACTCCCTCACTTTCATGAAAACTCTTATATGCACCACAGTTAGTTACAAGTAGGCTGTGTGGTAGGCTGCAGGCCATACCACCACAGCAAACACTTGCGTGGGTCTATTTTGGGGTTGTATTGTTCCCTAATCTCTAGCGTGGAAGCAGAGGGATCACACTAAGGTGAGCCGCAGGTATGAAAGGTTATTTGAGGACTACTCCGGGATTGTTTGAGGGTTGTTGCAATATGTTAAAGTGCCCTAACCAGGAACAGTCATGGGCAGCATGGGACAACAGATTTGGAGGCAAGGTTGTTGTGTATTGGGTCAATGTGTTGACCAGATTTGAATTAGATTATTGAGAAGCCTGTGGAAGCCATGATTTGAAGCTAACTTGTGATGAATGGGCATCATAATGATCTCAACACAATGAGAATGATAAGGATGATTAGTCTCAGATCACGATGGTCATGGGTAGCAAAATGAAGGTTAGCATGATGATGAATAGGGCTACACGATGATGAAAGATGCAGCATAATGGGCAGCGTGATGATGAGAGTAGATGAGAGTAGCTCAGTCATCAAGGCTCAACATTGTGGCGGTACAACATGATATCACACGGTTATGTGCAGCAAATGGACAAGAGGCAGCATTATGATAGGTGAAGGAGTCACCTTAGAGAATCATTTGAAGCAATATGTCTTCAGTTGATCTCTGCAGATATCAAAAGTCAAAATGTTGACTTCTATTGTAAATGTACTATCTCTCTCACTTTCTCTGCTGAACTATGAAGAACATAAAAGAAGAATTGATCAAGGGTTTCCCCACATTGTGGGGTTTGTCCCTTGCTAGCGCCACATCGTGTGTCCTCTCGTGTTCGCTTGTCTTCTGCAATTTATGTTCATGTTCTAGCTACAGTTTACTTTAATGCTGATGTGATTGCTAATCTGGAAAAGATATCGAGCTAACTTTGAAAATTTAAATAAATTGCTCTAGCATAGAACATACCTAAAATTAACATGGTATCAGAGCTGAGGTGAACACGATGCCAAGTAAGAGTGAAAGAGTAATCACCAAAGAGAATAGGGACAGGACAAAAGGATCAATGGGTTCCACATCTCTCTTCTAAGTTCACAAAAGGGTGAATTCAAAGCAAAACATATTATTAGAATGGCGTAGTGGAAGTTTCTGATGGCCTACTTAAAGATCACTTCATTGGGAAGTTCGGATCTAAGGGTGGAAGGAAAGGCAGATGCCTTGGTTGCAATAAGTTCGGCCATCATGCGAAGGAGTGTCCGAAGGACAGGGACACATCTCTTGATGAAGATAACAATCATTCTAGGGACATCTTCAATGATCAAAGGAATGACTGGTAATGCAGGTCATCAAGGAAATGGTTGACTCTTCAAAGAAAGCAAGGAACCCCAGAATCTCTTTTATGTACCTGATCGCAAGAAGAACCTGGTGTCCATCTCGGAAATGGAAGTCAAAGGTTTCAGGGTGGCACTCATTGATGGAAAGGTACATGTTTGAAAATAGATTTTTCAAAGATGTTTTTGAGTTCAGGGTTGTATCAAGTCCACTGGGGACCATGTCCATTGACTGAACACTGGAGATCTATGAGTCAGATGGTGACCGAGATGCCTAAATTCAAAAAGAGCATGAAGGTACATAACTGAGATGTACTGAGGAAAATATTCTAAGGGGACGATTCCCCTCATACAACAAGTCCACAAGCTTGGAACAACCCAAGGAATTTGAGATTAATGATCAGGAATCTCACATATGCAGGTGGAAGAAAGCCCTCTATGGCTTGACGCAAAACAACCCAGGCGTAGTATGAGAGGATTAATAGCTGTCGGATGAAGCTGAGATTCACTAGGAGTGAAACCGATCCAAACCATTACCCCAAGGTTGTGGATGATGGACCTCCCATACCAGCACCTATGTCTGACAGGTGCAGACCCTTTCATTTGTAGAAGACAGAGGGAGTTGGATTCTGAATGTGGAAAGATAAACTGCAAGCCCGTGACTACCTAGAGGATCTTAACTTTCAAAAGTTATATGGTAGTGATGTCGAACCATATTTGTGAAATGCCTCTGAGTTTCATAAACTCATTCACGTTGATGTTCTTGGTGAACATCCGTTCGGACATATGTTTTGCAGTTAGCATGGTGAGCTCATATTTGGTTGAGCTTCACTGGATTGGTGCCTAGAATCTTCTGAGATATCATCAGGGCACAATCTCTCAAGGATTGAGATACACTGCTGAAATATGCAACCATAAGATTATTCGAATGTTGAGTGGGCAGGCAGTGTGGAGGATCACTAGAGCACTTCTTAGTGCTGGTTCTCCTTGGGATCTTCTTCGATATCCTGGATGAGCAGGAAGCAGAAGTTAGTGGCTTTGAGCACCACCGAGGTAGAGTATATTGCTGCTAGCATGGCCACCTGTGAGGCAGTCTCATTACGAAAGCTCTTCTGTGAGGTGTTTGGATTTACATTGGATACCACTGTGATCCTATGCGATAACCAGAGTGGGATTCGTTTATCAGAGAATCCCATATTTCATGATCGCTTCAAGCATATCAATATCAAGTACCACTATATTCAAGATATGGTGCAGTGGGGAGCTATAAGGCTCCAACATATTAGTACAGATGAATAGGTCATCGACATTTTGACAAAGCCCCTAGGAAAGGTCGAATTCCTGACTTTCCGAGAATGACTTGGTGTTGTTCAAAGACCCTCTAATGAAGGTCAAATATGATGTACTGAGCTCTGGGAGCTCCAGGGGGTTCGCGGGGTACTTCTTGGAGCGACATATGACCACAGGGTGACTTACCATCCCCTGGTCATGTACGTGTACAGGGTAAAAGAATCAAAACTTTCCCTGTGACACCCTGTGGTGATTATGTAGCAAGATTATTAGTTCTCCTATGAGGTTTGGACGATGTGTTCTCCATGACGATTGTGTAGCAGGATGATTAGTTCTCCTGTGAGGTCTGGATGATGTGTTCTCCATGACAATTGTGTAGTAGGATGATTAGTTCTCTTGTGAGGCCTGGATGATGTGTTCTCTATGGTGATTGTGGAATAGGATGATTTTCTCTCCTGTCTGCCAAGATGATTAGTTCTCCATTGCATCCACTGGACAGGATGATTCGCTCTCCTATGGACAAGATGATTAGTTCTCCTGTCGAGGCATCCTACCCATGTAGTCTGGGACTCATGGGAAGTACCTCTCAACTGATCAATGAGCAGGGAAATGAGGACAGGGACCATAGTAGTACTTATGGACGCATCGCTGTATCTACCATACTCCCTATTCTAGGATGACCTTCATTGTTCTAGGATCAATGATACTGGTCTGGGACCAGTGGTTGGAGTTGTACCCATTATGACACTAACTTCGAGTCAGTAGAGGGCTGGTCTGGGACCAGTGGTACATACTCTAAGACTGACTTCGAGTCAGTAGAGTACTAGTCTAGGACCAGTGGTACGAGTTGTACTTACTATGACACTGAATTTGGGTCAGATGAGGACTAGTATGGGACCAGTGGTACACACTCTGAGACTAACTTCGGGTCACTGGAGAATGGTATGACACATTCTTAATCAATTCTTCTTCATGGTTCAGCAGAGCTAAGTAGAGCAAAGTAGAGCCAGCAAAGCTTAGCAGAGCAGAGTAGAGCCAGCAAAGCTGAGTAGAGCAGAGCAAAGCCAACACAACTGAGCAGAGCTGAGTTGAGTAGAGTAGAGCTAGCAGAGCTGAGTAGAGAAGAGCAGAGCCAGTAGGGCTGAGTAGAGTAGAGCAGAGCCAACAGAGCAAAGCAGAGCCAGTAGAGTAGAGCAAAGCCAGTAGATCTGAGTAGAGCTGAGCAGAGCAATGCAGGGCACTAATGGTAGAGATAGTACAGTCGGACATATGGATTAGTGGATGGAGTTCTCCCTAGTTCAGAGGGAGTGTTAAAATTGGAAACTAGTGCCAAACTCCATGTGGGTCATCTTATTTATAGCAGCTAATACTTTTATTGGATCCCTCTCATCGAGAGGTGTAGGATTGATCTAAAGATCATCCGATTATGATAATTATTCATGGAGTTATGAATTTATTTGTGTTATAAGACATATTGTCAAGTCGGCCAACATCTTATGTAGGCTCAGAAGCCCAATAGACATGTCTATTCATCATCTACATTTTAGTATAAATAGAAGAGGATTTGAAGTCATTTAGACACACTCTTCATGTGATCTCCTCTCCACGTCTTTGGGTTTTTGGAGAAGGAGAAAAGCTAAGAGTATACGGTGCCCTAGCCGCAATACAAACATGCCCTAACCACAAGTCATAAAGACAAGACATACGCAGGTCATAAAGACAATTATGTACAGGTCATGGAGACACTAATATGCACAACAAGGAGACCTAATACACTTGTCATTGAGACACTAATACGCACAACAAGGAGGCCTAATACGTTGGTGATTGAGACACTAATATGCACAGCAAGGAATACGCTGATCATTGAGACACTAATATGCACAACAAGGAGACCTAATACACTAGTATTTGAGACACTAATACGCACAACATGGAGACCTAATATGTTGGTCATTGAAGACATCTAAACGCAGTCTATATGTAGTTAATGGAGACACTCCATCATTGTCATGAAAACTCTTATATGCACCATAGTTAGTTACAAGTAGGCTGTGTGGTAGGCCGCAAGCCATACCACCACAGCAAACACTTGCATGGGTTTGTTTTTGGGATGTATTGTGCCCTAATCTCCAATGTGGAAGGAGAGGGATCACACTAAGGTGAGCTGCAGGGACTGAAGGCTGTTTGAGGACTATTCTGGGATTGTTTGAGGGCTATTGTAGTATGATAAAGTGCCCTAACCAGGAATAGTCATGGGCAGCATGGGACAACAGATTTGGAGGCAAGGTTGTTGTGTACTGGGTCAATGTGTTGACCATATTTGAATCAAATTATTGAGCAGCCTGTGGAAGCCATTATTTGAAGCTGACTTGCGATGAATGGGCATCATAATGATCTCAACACAATGAGAGTGATAAGGATGACCAGTCTCAAATCACAATGGGCATGGGCAGCAAAATAAAGGTCAACATGATGATGAATAAGGCTGCATGATGATGGAAGATGCAACATAATGGGCAGCATGATGATGAGAGTAGACGAGAGCAACTCAGTCATCAAGGCTCAACATTGTGACGGTACAGCATGATATCACACAGCTATGTGCAGCAAATGGATGAGAGGCAGCACTATGATAGGTAAAGGAGTCACCTTAGAGAATCAATTGAAGCAATATGTCTTCAACTGATCTCTGCAGGTATCAAAAGTCAAAATGTTGACTTCTATTGTAAATGTACTATCTCTCTCACTTTCTTTGCTAAACTATGAAGAACATAAAAGAGGAATTGATTAAGTGTTTCCTCACATTGTGGGGTTTGTTCCTTGCTAGCGCCACATCGTGTGTCCTCTCGTCTTGGCTTGTCTTCTGCGATTTATGTTTATGTTCTATCTGTAGTTTACTTTAATGCTGATGTGATTGCTAATCTGGAAAATATATCGAGCTAACTGTGAAAATTTAAATAAATTTCTCTAGCATAGAACATACCTAAAATTAAGATCTATATTTCAAGACTGTTGTGTGAGATAATTCAGTCCCTTCATCCGAGATTTTCATCCAACCGAGATCCTTACCCTTGTCACTTCTTGTAATTCAAATCAATGTTTGCAATAGATAAGTTACTGTATTATCTTCATATTACTATTCATATACTTAAATAGTTATAGAAGAACCACCAAGGTCTGGTGTCAAGGCTGCTTCTTTCCATAGACTGTCTTGGATTTTACCACGTTGTCGCCTACAACTACGTGGCATTAACACGGATCCCATGCTGTAGTATAACTCCTTTATAATAGATCAGTTATAGGTATATCATAGATGTGTGGAGGTTGAGGGTATTCATTCATGGTGACTACATCCTTATGCCGAGATCATTCAATACACGATGCCTGATCTATGCTGCTAGATCGCACGCTTCCAGAACAGTGAACGTTACAGGATGCAAAGAGTGCCATGACTGCACCAAAGTGTAGACAATACCTTACTACAAATGTGGATCCCTTATGCGAAGATTCTCCATTGCTGCGTATAATGACAGCGTATAGATTGACAACATATAGAGTGTTGTGCATACATAACTACGTATGCGTATAAGGTGATAGCATATAGTTTCCATAACTTCATATAAGGTGACAACGTATAGACTGTCCACGTTGTGCGTATAGTCCATTTCCAATGGATTAGGGCACCATGTTGTTTATTTCATTGCTGTGCGTATAGAGTCTCCATGTTCAGATCTAGGGCATCATTCGTACGTAGGCTAGCATATCCTCTATGCATCTCTCCTTCTCCAAAAACCCAAGACGTGGAGAGGAGGAGATCACTTCAAGAATGTGTCTCCAAATGACTTCAAGTCCTCATGTATTTATACTAAAAATGTAGATGATGAATAGACATGTCTATTGGGATTCTGAGCCTACTCAAGTAGTTGGTCAATTTGACAATTTGTTTTATAACATAAATAAATTCATAACTTCATAAATACTTGTCGGAATCGGATGATCTTTAGATCAATTCTACACCTCCCGATGAGAGGTATCCAATAAAAAATATCAGCTGCCATAAATAAGATGACCCACATGGACTTTGGCCCTAGTTGCCAATTTTAACACTCCCTCTCAACTAGGGACAACTCCATCAGTTGATCCATATGTCTGACTGTACTATCTCAGCCATCAGTTCCCTTGCACTACTCTGCTCTGCTTAGCTCTGCTAAGTCCTTCTCAGCTCTACTAGATCTACTCAGCTCTACTACCTCTGCTCACCTCTGCTAGCTTTGCTCATCTCTACTTAGCTCTGCTAGCTCTGCTCAGCTCTACTCAGTTTTGCTAGCTCTACTAGCTCTGCTTTGCTCTGCTGAACCATGAAGAAGAAGAAATGATCGAGAATGTGTCATACCATTCTCCACTAACCTGAAGTTAGTCTCAGAGTGTGTACCACTAGTCCTAGACCAGTCCTCAACCGACCCGAAGTCAGTGTCATAGTGGGTACAACTCCTGCCACAGGTCCCAGATGTTATAGACATTTTTGTGCCTTACAGCATGAAGCATGAAATGTCCATAATCTAAGGGATCCAAAGTCCCTAAACATGTTGTTCCTACCCCTAGAGGAACAAGGTCAGCAAACCACAGCACTGAATAACAGTTCTCCACCTGAAAACACTCAAAAACAAAGCAATTCTGGATCATGTCAACTGCTCCACTGAGCATCTGCGTTGAATGTCAACTGCTCCACTATCTGCCTGCGCTGAATGTCAACTGCAAAGAAGGCTACCTGCGCTGGGCGAGTTGGGACATGTGGCACAATCATTCCTCAAGGTGTCAATGCCCAGGAAGCTTCCAAAATGACACTTGGATCAGGGAATTCGACTGGTGATGAGTAAGAGGATCTAGATCTCCAAGTGGAAGCAAGAACCTCCAAGTGGACTCAAGAACTGAAGAATAACTGAAGTGAGAGAGGACACTAGTCAGCTTCATGCCAGCCTCAAGCTGACTCATCCTTTCTCCAAAACTCCTATATATAGAGCTCTGTCATGAGGTCTAAGGAGGCTGGAATCTTGTGAATGTAAGGAAGTGTTGTTGGTTTGAGTTTAGAACTATTGGGTGATTTGCTTTGAAGGAGGTGAAGAGGAGATTTCTTTCTGCTGGGAAGGTGATGCTGGATTGGGCCTTTTATGGTTGTATCACTTCCTGAACTTTACTTCTTCCATTAATAAAGCATTTGAGGTTCTTCTATATGCATGTGTCTCAATGGTGTATTGTTATACTTGTGTATTTGATTTATTCTAATCCTTGAATCAATTATGAATGTATGATTCTTGTAGTTTCCCTCTCTTGCCATTTTGCAGGATCTTGGTGTAGCTGGGCCAGTGAAAGAGCAAGGAGCTGGGAGCAAGTAGCAAGGAGAGAAGATTGGATCAACCATTAGCGAAAGACATCGGTTAGTGGATCTCTTTCTCTCCTATTTTACTTTCATAAAGAAGAAATCTTAGATAGCTTTGCTTCGGTTGTTGCTGAGGTACTATCACCCTTAGAGTGGGATAGGGTCATTCCGTATTGGATACTTTTCCCAACAACAAATTGGCGACTCCGCTGGGGATCGTATCTTGTTGGTTGTTTGTGTTTCTGCTATTCATTTCCTAAACACAGGAAGTACCGAATCGAACTGCATTTGGATCTTTCAAATGCAAAGTAGAGGGCAGCTACTCTAGCTCAGTTTCTGGGCATGTTTATGATTTGAAGAGCTGATCCACAAGGACTCTGAACAGCGCTTAGTGATAGCTTTTCATCCTCCTTTTCATCCTTTAGTGTGTACTTGAGTGATAGCTTTTGATTTGGCCAAAAACTGTGAATTTTTGAGCAATCTGTAACCCGGAAACCAAGAGAAACGAGAGTTTCTCTCTTCATTGTAGGCACTGTGAAGGCAGTCTGCATTTCATCGCAGGTCCCGAAGGGGCTACCTGCGCTGAATGTCAAACTGACAGTGTACTACCTACGCTGAACCAGTTTTGCCTTGTGCAACTGGGGTTCTCTGCTTTCTATTGCCCTGTTTTCATCCTTGTTTTTGCAGCCTATTATCAGTAAATGTACCTATCTGAAACCACCTTTCCTTGCCACTATTCCTCCTCGGTTGTATAAAGAAACTGTATTTGCTCTTTGTGTATTTCTTACATCATTTGCAGTTTCCCATAACGAAAGTGAAATAGTCTTGCTGTGGCCTCTTAGATCTAGACCTGTGATAAGTGTCGTTTTGATCTTAAGAGTTAGTTTGGGTGCTGTTCATAGCTGATTGAGCTTTTGCTTTCGTCATATGGTTTGAATTTATGTATTTCTAGTGTGGGAACAAGTAAATCTTAAGGTGTCTTTTGATTTTGGACAAAAGCTTGTTTGCTTTCACTTGAAATTGAATTCAAAGTTATACAACAGCTTTCTTTTTGTAGTGCATCAACATTAAGAAAGAGAAAAGAAATACCTGCATTGTGCATGTGCATTTTGACAGCTTGCATGTTGATTTAGGGAAAAGTGCATTAGTGTGTGCTCTATGATCTGTGTGAAAAGATGATGTCTTTCTTTTCCCTCAGTAGTTAAGATTTTCAAAGTTGAAAGATTGAAAAGCTTGCTTATCATCTTAGACTGCATTTAGGAGTTGTACCATACATCTCGTGGTGATCCATAAAGGCAAACTGCTAAACAAGATCAACTTAAAATAAATTGAATTTACATAACAACGCATTGAAACATAACGCAAACACATAGAGGTCTAAGCTAGAGACGTGTTCCGGCGTCGTTAAACGTGATATCTTAGCGTTGAGTGGTTGGGTGATTCCTCCACGGTGAAGCGATAAGTATCAATACAGACTTGTGCTCCCACGTACCGTCGCGTATATATTGGGAGACCCCTATAGGAACAAAGCCTTTATCCATAGGAAGCCGTGTCGGCCGCCCTACTGATCGCAATGCAGTGAACACAACATTCACGAAGATCAACCACCCGTACCGTAAAACGTATTCTGTGGTTTTGCGAAAAGTTTGGCACACCCTCTGCCTAGATCTCCAGAGCAATTTCTTTTGGCCTTTTTCAAACTCTATAACTGAAAAAGTCCATCCGAGCATTTTTCACTTCGGGCTCGTTAAAACATCGAAGGAGACTAGAGTCATCTTTAGCTTTTTCTCGACTCTTAAAAAGTGAAAAAGCAAGTTGTGTCTAAAGCGTCGTTATAAAATTTATTTTAAACGGAACATAATCACCTCCTATTCCTGCGTTGATCTGTAGGTTGAGAACATGGAATGCACCAACCAAGGAATTCCACATGATGGAAATCCTAGTCCTTTCTCCTCTTGGGGAGAAGTTGGTGTGCCCCACATGGCCACATTGTCGCTTCCAGGACTGACAATTGGCCTGCCAATTTGGCTATTCTCAACCAATGTAGTTCAGAACACCATGGTTCCTGAACAGTCGAGTCAACAGTTAGATCAGTCTAGAGCTACCCACTAGCCTTCTACTTCCTATAACTCTTCCTCCAATCCTTCGTCTTCGCAAGGTAGAGCCGGCAAAAGCCAAGCTCCCATGGAGAAGAAGGAGAAGAAGAAGAGAGAGAAGAAGAAGAAGGAGCCTAAGGCGACTGGGGGCAAGCAAAAGACATCTGACAAAAATCCACACACAGCACAGACCGGGCCTAAATCGCCATGTGTCATATGTAGAGGAGACCACTTTCATAGAGATTGTCCCTATATTCCCCGGATACTAAGGGACTGGTCCCCTCGTTTGCACAATTCGGGAGCATCAACCTCTGATAGCCATGTTGAATGCTTACCGTCAACCAGCGAAAGTGAAGGTTCAAGACAAAGAGGGGGAGCAAGATCCCCCTGCAGACTGTGTGAAGGCAATCACGCCATCCACCGTTGTCCCTTCTTAGACGAAGCGAAGAGAGTTTTGGAAGATCGTCCGGTTTCGCCGTTGAGACTTCCTCCTGGATACAAAAAACTCGTGCCAAGTCCTTCGTTGGTTTAGAATACAGCTGGCCCGCTCAAGTGGTCAGCTGAAGCGTCAGTCATTGAAAATGAACCTACTGAATCCAGACCGGACGAAAGTCCAAAGGTCGAAACGGCAGTTGACCCGGTTCTCCCTTCAGAAGTTTCATCTTCAAATGACACTGTCATTGAAGATTGATCTTCAAATGACACCCTCACTGAAGAGAATAAGGATGACACCATCCATATTATTTTCATCAACACAGACTCTGACGAGCATCAGGGCAATGCGCCCATTCCTTTATCGCAGGAAGGAACATCGTCAGGGTCGTATCCGGTCGTATATTTGGTCCTACCACCAAGCAACCTGGTTGTATCCTTTGATTGGAATCAACTAGGCAGACCCCGGTTGCCAGCCAGTATACCATTCAGAATCATAGTCCAAATATACAGAATGGTAATGGCTGGCACTATCATTGATGAAGGGGCATCTGTGAGTATCCTTTCCTCTATTTCTTGGAAAGCACTGGGTTCCCCGGCGCTTTTGCCTGAGATAAGAAATCTCTCGGGTTTCGATAAAGGAACCAGTCGACCATTAGGGATCCTCCCCAATGTGCCTGTTACATTGAAAGGGAAGACCGTTCAAATGAATGTGATGGTCGTTCAAGGGCCATTGGATTATAACCTACTCCTTGGACGAGACTATATATATTGCATGGGAGCAATAGTCTCCTCACTCTTTAGAGTAATGTGTTTTCCACACGAAGGAAGAATGGTCAAGCTCGTAGACCAACTTTCATTTCCGAGATCACGCATCGCAAATAGTCACATACCAACCCTGAATGGTCTATTCAATCAAGAAATGTCTCCACCCCCAGTCCTTCTTCCCGATGAGTGTGAGTGATTCGGAAAGATGGGACTGGAACCCAAGGGGCATGCATCCTGGTCTGCTTAGGGCAGAGAAAACCTTGGGTATGAGATAGAATTTCTGCGAGAGAATATGACTAGTCCGTACCCCGTCCATAGAGGAAGAGGGGTTGTTCTGGAATAGGATTCTTTTGTCAAAGTTACGTGTTTGACAAGAGTCATTCACCCTTGTCTATTTCGGTAGACAGTGCCGAGGAAATGTTTTTGTTTGAAGAAGTTAACGAAACAATCTTTGGGTAACCTGAAAGAGGTAAGCCTCACCCTTTAAAACAAATGTTTTGATGGATAAGTAGGGGCAGCCTTGAAATTGTATTTTATACCTGGGGGCATGCAACCCTTTTGGAGTGCAAGCAGAGAGCGGTTATTTATCTGTTTTTTGGATTAGTCATTTCCGAACTTGCATAAAGAAAGGAGCGGAGCAAAGCTCAGTGAGATGAAGCTCCATAAAAAATAGAGATCTCACAGGGGACATTTCTTATCTTATGACTGGTATATCGAGCAATTTTAGCATAAAGTTCATGCTCGTTAAAAAATAAACGCAAGATCCGAGCAGTTTTAACGCGGTCTTCATGCTCGTTAAAAAATAAATAAAAGCAGTGAGCAATGTTTCCTCCAGAGTTTAAGCTCATTTTTAAATAAAAAATGAACCTATCCCGGTAAATGACCTCTGTGATCATAAATTTATCAGCCATAAAAGCCTTGGTCGTGTTTGCACCTGCCACCTCCACCGTCATTTGGCCGATCGTTCACCTCCATATGATTGTTTACCCATTTTGAGGAACAGCTGCGAAGAGTGATTTCACCTAGCCATCCTTGTGACACTGCCGTGATTGGAAAATTCCAACCTGTACCTGGAATCGGCTGCTATCCCTGTTTATCACTCGTTCCTCAAAAGACGAGTCTTCTTTGAGCTCTTTTCAACTGACTCATAAAATATGAAAAGTTTGCCGAGTTTTGGCCTTCCAGCTCGTTAAAAGTACCAGAAGAGCTATCCCTCCTCTAGATTTTAATCTTTTTGGACCTGAGCAATTATTGCACAAAAAGGTCGAGCACTTGTTTTATTCGGCTCGTTAAAGTTATCGAAAACTCATCCCTTCTGTATTGTTTTATACTTTTTCGGACTTAAGGGATTAGATGACGAAAAAGGAATTTTGGAGTTAACTTTCTGTACCTTTTCAGACTCTCTAAAAATGAAAAGGACCGAGTTTTCCTTGTCGTTAGACTCGTTAAAATGATTAAATAGCGACAAACTTGTCTTTAGACGAGAACGAGTTTCCCTATCGCTAAGCTCGTTAAAACGTAGCGATGGGCTTGCCCGAAGGGCAGGTTATAGAACAAGGATATGTTATCCTCCTCAAGCTTGACAAAAATAAAGAGGTACTGGTCAGAAATGACTAGGGAAAAATTGGGAGAACCTCAAAGCTTTAATGGTAGCAAGTCGCTCTTGAACATGACACTTTTCCTCCGTACCACATCGGGTTGGGTTGTTTCATTCACCAGTCTCATCACCATGGTCTCGCCAAACCATCCACATTTGGGGTAATGCTACCGATCCATCGCATCAGTGTCGTTATATGTTCAAGAGATGTTGTTCAGAAAGAGTTAACCGTGTCCCATCCACTGCCATACATTATCCTTTATCCATCCATGACCGCCACCCTGAATCATATGTCACAGATTGTTTTCACCTCCATTACAATCATTAGCTCCGTTCCGTGTCACTGATGTGGGATTCATTAAGGCCCTCCTTTGACGGATCACTTCTTGTCGACTTCAGCTCATTATCCAAGAAGTTGATCTAGGAACACCCCCCTCAGTACTTTGAAGCTTGCATGCCTCAATGGCAAGTTTCTCACTTCCGGCGACAGGTATACATCAATGACCTTCGACCGAAAGATTTTGCGTGGTGTTCGACGCCAAGTCCTTTATTCACACCACGTTAATTGTACTGCAGTACCTTGAGGGTCATTATCATTATCGATGATTCCTCTCGCGCTTGTTAACGGTTTACATCATTGACCGGTAATCAAGCGATGTCTTTCCATGTTCGACTTCAGCGCAATTCTCGCATGGATCGACTTGTACTTAGAGTGAAGATCGAACGAGTTTGAAGACCCCGGATCTAGTTTCATCCATCCGGGCTGCGATATATATTCAGGACATATAAAGACATTTGACATGTACATCATTGCAGCAGATGATCATCCTACTCAAAGGATGGTAATTTCAGCAGAGAATTATCAGTCTACCATCAGACGATCGTCTGTTCTATGTACCAAAATGAATTTATAAAGCTGAGCATGGGAATGCCTGCCTCAGCTAGATCATGAAAGCATAATGAAAAATAATGTATTGTATTGTATTTTATTACAGGTCACCTCTCAACGATTGAATGGACTTCGGATCCTCCTGATAAAGCATTTCACCCGATAAACGACCTCATACTTTAGGGGGCAACTGTTATAGACATTTTTGTGCCTTACAGCATGAAGCATGAAATGTCCATAATCTAAGGGATCCAAAGTCCCTAAACATGTTGTTCCTACCCCTAGAGGAACAAGGTCAGCAAACCACAGCACTGAATAACAGTTCTCCACCTGAAAACACTAAAAAACAAAGCAATTATGGATCATGTCAACTGCTCCACTGAGCATCTGCGCTGAATGTCAACTGCTCCACTGTCTACCTGCGCTGAATGTCAACTGCAAGGAAGGCTACCTGCGCTGGGCGAGTTGGGACATGTGGCACAGTCATTCCTCAAGGTCTCAATGCCCAGGAAGCTTCCAAAATGACACTTGGATCAGGGAATTCGACTAGTGATGAGTAAGAGGATCTAGATCTCCAAGTGGAAGCAAGAACCTCCAAGTGGACTCAAGAACTGAATAATAACTGAAGTGAGAGAGGACACTAGTCAGCTTCATGCCAGCCTCAAGCTGACTCATCCTTTCTCCAAAACTCCTATATATAGAGCTCTCTCATGAGGTCTAAGGAGGCTGGAATCTTGTGAATGTAAGGAAGTGTTGTTGGTTTGAGTTTAGAACTATTGGGTGATTTGCTTTGAAGGAGGTGAAGAGGAGATTTCTTTCTGCTGGGAAGGTGATGCTGGATTGGGCCTTTTATGGTTGTATCACTTCCTGAACTTTACTTCTTCCATTAATAAAGCATTTTAGGTTCTTCTATATGCATGTGTCTCAATGGTGTATTGTTATACTTGTGTATTTGATTTATTCTAATCCTTGAATCAATTATGAATGTATGCTTCTTGTAGTTTCCCTCTCTTGCCATTTTGCAGGATCTTGGTGTAGCTGGGCCAGTGAAAGAGCAAGGAGCTGGGAGCAAGCAGCAAGGAGAGAAGATTGGATCAACCATTAGCGAAAGACATCGGTTAGTGGATCTCTTTCTCTCCTATTTTACTTTCATAAAGAAGAAATCTTAGATAGCTTTGCTTCGGTTGTTGCTGAGGTACTATCACCCTTAGAGTGGGATAGGGTCATTCCGTATTGGATACTTTTCCCAACAACACCAGACTAGTATTCTACTGACTCAAAGTTAGTCTCAGAGTATGTACCATTGGTCCTAGACCAGTCCTCAATTAACCCAAGGTCAATGTCATAGTGGGTACAACTCCTACCACTGGTCCCAAACCAGCATCATTGATCCCAGATCAATGAACGTCATCCTAGCATAGGGAGTACAATATATATAGTGATGCATCCATCAGTACTGCTATGGTCCCTATCCTCATTTCCCTGCTCATTGATCAGATGAGAGGTACTTCCCATGAGTCCTGGACTGCATGGGTAGGATGCCTTGATAGGAGAACTAATCATCCTGTCCACAGGAGAGCGAATCATCCTGTCCAGTGGATGCCACAGAGAACTAATCATCCTATTCCACAATTTCCATGGAGAACACATCATCCAAGCCTCACATGAGAACTAATCATCTTGCTACACAAGAGAGTGAATAATCTTGTCCATAGGAGACCAAATCATCCTATCCCACAAGAGAGTGAATCATCTTGTCCAATACGCACCACCAAGGGAGGGTGAGTCACCCTATGGTCACATGTTTCTCCATTAAGAACTGCAAGCCCCCAGAGCTCCTAGAGCTCAATGTATACAACATGCAGGACCCTTTTTCAAGGGTCTCTCGATGACTCCAATTCGTATGGGAAAATCACAGATTTGATCTTTCCCCCGGGGCTTAGATAAAGTGTAGCGACCTATACATCATCTCATAGCAATGGAGCTTCCTTTCTCATAGACTTACCACATCCCAGATAACGTAGTATCTGATGTCTATCTACTGGAGCAATCGTCGAATATGGTATTCCTTAATAATCAAATCCCACCTCTGGTTGTCACAGAGAATCACAGTGGTATTCATCATGTGTACAAACAGCTCACTGAAGAGCTTCCCCAACTAGGCAGCTTCATACAAGATGATACTCGTAGATACGTATCTGGTCTCGGCGGTGCTTATAACAACCGACTTCTGCTTCCTGCTCATCCATGATATTGAAGTAGAATCCAAGGAGAAACAACACTAAGAAGTGCTCTAGTGATCCTCCACACTGCCTGCCCAATCAACATTTGAATAATCATGCAGTTTCATATTTCCGGAAATGTATCTCAATCCATGAGAGATTGTGTCCCGAAGATATCTCAGAGGATTCTTGGCACCAATCCAGTGAGGCTCAACCAAATATGAGCTCACCATGCTAACTGCAAAACATATGTTCAGACGGAAGTTCACCAAGAACATCAACGCGAATGAGTTTATGAGACCCAGATGCATTTCCCAAATATGATCTGACATCATTACCATATAACTTCTGAAGGTTAATATTCTTGAGGTAGTCATGGGCTTGCAGTTTATCATTCCACATCTGGAATCTAACTCCCTCTTGGTTCTGTAAATGAGAAGGTCTGTACCTATCAAAAATAGGTCATCCTCATAAGGTGTTGGTATGAGAGGTCTATCATCCACAACCTTTGGGTAATGGTTTGGATCCGTTTCACTCCTAGTGAATCTCAACTTCATGCAACAACTATTAATCCTCTCATACTACGCCCAGTGAATTTTGCTTCAAGCTATAGAGGGCTTTCTTCCACCAGCATACTTGATATTCCCAATCATGAATCTAAAACTCCTCGGGTTGTTCCAAACCCGTGAACCTGTTGCATGAGGGGAATGGTCCTTATAAGATTTTCCTTTGGTACATCTTAGACATGTACCTTCATGCTCCTTTTGAATTCAGGCATCCATGTCACCATCTGACTCATAGACCTCCAGTGTTGTGTCAATGGTCATGGCCCCCAGTGGACTTCCTACAACTTGATACAACCCTGAACTCAAAAACATCTTTGAAAAATCTATTTTCAAACACGTACCTTTCCATCGATGAGTGCCACCCTGAAACCTTTAACTTCTATTTCCGAGATAGACACCAAGTTCTTCTTGTGATCAGGTACATAAAAGAGATTCTGGGGTTCCTTGCTTTCTTTGAAGAGTTGACCATTTCCTTGATCACCTGCATTACCAGTCATTCCTTTGATCATTGAAGATGTCCCTGGAATGATCTTCATCAAGAGATGTGTCTCTACCATTCAGACACTCCCTCGCATGATGGCTGAACTTATTTGCAACCAAGGCATCTGCCTTTCCTTCCACCCTTAGATCCGAACTTCTCAATGAAGTGATCTTTAAGTTGGCCATCAAAAACTTCCGCTGCACCATTCTGATAATATTATTTGCTTCGACTTCACCCTCAGTGAATTTGAAGAGGGATGAGGAATCCACTGATCCTTTTGTCCTTTCCCAACTATCTTCGGTGATTGCTCTTTCACTATTGCTTGGGTATGTACACAACACAACATGTATGACATGCACACAATACCACACATACACCAATACCATATGTACAACATGTACACAGTACCACTTGTACACTGCACCACCTATACACCGCACCACCTGCATAGTGTGTGCACAAAATCACATGTACACGACACCACCTACATAACGTGTACACAATGCCACATGTACACTGCACCACCTATACAACATGTAAACGATACCAAATGTACATAGTACCACATGCATGACATGTACATGACACCACATGTATAGAACATCACATGCATGACATGTACACAACACCACATGCACACAACACCACATTTACAACATGTACATGGCACTACATGCTTACAACACCACTTGTACAATTATTCACACAACACCATATGTACATAGAACCATATGTACAACATTCACACAACACCATATGTATATAGAACTGCATATATAACATGTATAGAACACCCTATGTACACAGCACTGGATATCCAACATACACACAACATTGTATGCACAATATGTCACATATCCATTATGCACATAGTACAATATGTAAACAACACCGCATATCCAACATGTACATAGCACCATCTATACCTAGCACTACGTATGCAACATATGCGTAACACTATCTATACCACCCTATACATAACATTGCTTAAACAACATGTACACACATGTTGACTGTGATGGACCCGCCAACATTCAGGGGATCTCCTCGGTATGAAGTCCCAACTAGACCTCACATTGTTTGGTGTAGGAGTCCCATCAGGTATAATGGCCTGGTTGCCATTATCTTAAAGATATGCCTTAGCTCTTGCTTGTTAGAACACAAGAGTGTTTTGCTTCGTCTTCGAACAATGCAATTCATGTGCCTTGTGAGTGCTTATTGTTACTTGTGTCAAGGTTCTTTCGCCACAGAGGGAGAGTGTGGATGTGAGTCTCCAGTCAAAAGGGAAGAGTCCCAACTCTGTCAGAGACACACATCACAATAGGAAAAGTGTAGCTTCTAGCTGAGTAGTCCACACAGATGCAGTGGTCACAAACACATAATGAGCAGATAACACGTACAACACCCAACAGAGTAGTCCACATGAGTGTGACAGTCATTATAAACAAATTATGGGAATGGTTTTGTCTAGTGATTGGCGAGGCAGCCCACACAAGAAACACAATGTTAACAACCTATACAACACATTGTCATAAACATATATATTAGAACAATAGAAGTAGCTCAACTGTGTTAACATAGGTTAAAGCAACATACATTACAAGTGTCCAAAGAATAGTCTTACAAACAATTACAATACATGTGTGAAAATGTGTTGGCCTGTTAAAAGGCTTCTGAATTAAGCAAAAGTTCTAAGACACAATGGTACACCTTATATCACTAACCCCGTAAATGGGGCATTGGAGCCACTTCTCACTCATCAAAGAAAAGATTACGGAATCCCAAGGCTATGTGGGAGGAGCCAAGGTGAAAAGTCTTTTACATGTATAAATGAGGGGTATTTATAACCAAGGGTGAAACTGACGCTTGTGACTATTCAACTTCCCTCATGACTGTTTGACTTACATGAATCTTCAGCTTTACATGACTCTTGAACTTTACATGTGGGTCTCTTTGACTTCCACGTTACATTATATTGATTACCACAGTATGGCCCACAGTAGTGATGTGGCTGAGATTACTCATGACATGACTCGACATGACAGTGCTGGTATCTTCATGCTAGTGGTGTTCATGTCGAGCTGTTGTGTTGCTAAGTGATGCATGTGCTCTTGGTGTATCATAGCTTCATCTTCACATGGTAAGGTGTGTGAAGTCTTCGATGGTGTTGGTGTTCGCTTGATGTTTACACCTGCATGTTCCTCCTTCTCTTGTACTTTGAGATGCTTCATGTGTTCGTCTCTTCGCAAACAAATTCCATTACATGCATTCCTCATTCGTCTGTTCGTGAAAAAATATCCTCGCATGCATTCCTCATTCGTTTGTTCGCGAACGAATCTCCTCGCATGCTCTCCTTATTCATCTCGTTCGTCATCGCGTCATGTCTCATCCATGTACCTGTATCTGCAATCACTCATGACGAGATGACATCAAATCTAGAAATATCCTAGTCTACCATGATGCATTATCATTTTCTTTTGGATGCAGGTGACCAGGAGAGAGGACAAGGCTCTGAAACTACACAAGGCAGATTTCAAGCCAAGATGCAGGCTGCGGGCACTACCAGTGAAAATTTCGCAGAGGTTACTGGGAGACTGAGATGGACAATCTAGATCAACAGTCACTATCCATGGGATCTAGATCGGCTAGAGGGCATCTCTGTGCAATTTTTTCAAGGAGGCAGTGCAGGTAGCAGACGGTGACTAGCAGCAAAAAATGTGCATTTTCTACAAGGGGCTAGTAGCGGGCTACAAGAGGCTTGCTTGGAAAAATTGCACAATTTTTTTGGGGAGCTGACAATGGGCTGCAGGTGTCTGTTGGGAAAAATTGTGCAATTTCTAGGAGGCTAGTCTTTTGAACATCCTTACGTAGTTTTTGAGCTAAGCGAGATGCTAGGTAGCTGGGTGACTTCTCTTGAAAACTCTACATTTTTCCGTGAGAACAGTAGGCCGGTTGACTATGTGATTGGCTAGAAAAATCTGTGCAATTTTTTGAGGGAGACAGTGACGGAAAAAGGATGTCTGTCCGGCATGTTTGCATAGTTTCTTCAGTTAGCAGAGCAGGAAAGCTTTGTAGCTTTTGTGCAATTTTTGGGGGAGTGAGTCCTGGGATCAATGCCCAGTCAAACTCTCTAGTTGACCAGCTAGAGGCTTGGTTGATGTTATTGCAGGCAGCGTAAATTGAAATGGCTTGCTGAGCAAGTTCTGCGTTGTTCTGGGTGACAGTTAGTCCACTCAATTCCAGGATTACATAGTGCAGCCTTCCTGGGAGACAACCTCAAGCTCTGCGCAATTCTAGGCAACAATACATGATCATTGAGGGCTGAAACTACACAATCTAGCGTAGCGAAGGTTCGGCTATTGGAGAGTGATCCCGTCGTCAGAATTTTAGCAAAATGACTAAGTGTGTGGACGAGTGAACTTGTGCATACACAACCTTCTGAACACACATTAAACATGACCTGAAAACAAGACACCTCAAACCATCAAGACAACATATACTTAGTGTGATTGACCGATGGTGTGATCGAAAAGCGCAACACTTGTGATAGATCGTTGAATGACTGCGACAAAGCTTGCATGATAGTGCATACAACATCGTGTGTAATTGGGATAGATGTGTACATGATGAACAAAACTCAAACACAACCTTCAACATCACTAGAACGAGGTCACAAGGATGACATAACAATCAACATGTGGAAGATGACAATTGATTGAACAAGTGAAAAAGAAGCAAGACATGTAGAAGAAACACATAAGATGAATTTTTGTGTTTGCACACATGCATGTTACTGAGGTAAGGGTGATATGACAATGACAAGAAGTCATGCAAACTCAAATAAGGGGTGTACTTCGAAATATGTTCCTTACTTACCATACTTACCCTCAAGATGATCATGCATCCCACGCAGTTTGCATACGGTCCTGATATTTTCCATTACTTGGTTCCTTGGTCCTTCTCCTCAACTCCTTGGAAGCAATTTCAGCATGTGACCTTTTACTCTAGTCACTAAGAGGTAGATCTCTACAATTTTAGCAGACAGTGACTACTTCTGGAATGAGGCCCATATGTGCAGTTTCTACATGCAAGACTGATAAGACAACTTGGACAACACTACGTAGTTATGAGGCTCAAATCATTGATGTAGGATAGGGGTCCTAGCAGGACACGTCTACACAAATTCTGAGTGCAGTGCAGTTGGAATGCTCTGCGCATTTCTAGAGAGAATTGTTGGCAGGGCTCTCTATGGTATGCGAGGTTTCAACAGGTGAGGGAGTTTGGTGTCTCTACACACTGTAGGGTTTTAGCAGTGAAGGGAGAAAGCTTGATGGTTGCAGAAGAAAAGCACACAGTTCAGGTAAGTTGGATGAGGCTATGTTGCTCGAGAAAATGGATAAGTGTGAGATTAGTGAAACATATGTAAACATGACAAGAATTTACTATGATCACACGCAGACACTTAGTGACACAATGTAGATGATCCAGAATGCATAAGACATACTTTGATTCATGCAACAACCTTCATGACAACAGTGTGTGAGGTGAGTGTGAAACATGTTTTATGTGATGACGACCACTCATACGCACACAATTTCCTTGAAGCAAGACAACATTCCCTTTGAATGACAAACAACAACCCCTATGTTAGAAAATAACACATGATGTATAAAGAGAGACAACTCTTATGATCAAGGAGGGGAGCATAAAACCATTAGCTTACCAACAAGTGACTAAGGATGATTGACCACAGGATCCAAAGTACGATCCAAAATTTTCACGTGAGCCAAAATTTTGGAGGGTGGTTGTAGCCGTTACAACACTTGGTGACACACTGGTAGAACTTCAACTCTCTGTATGGACCTTGTTTCATGAAAAGCGAGTCTAACCCTTGTTACACATCATTTTGTCATTGTCCCTGTACTCCCCATCCACGATCCTGGAGGACCTCTATAGTGTACCCAACATACTTTCCTATCATGAAGAAACTCCCATTGTGTCCCTCTTCTTGAGAAAAAAAATTCCCTTTTGCATCATTTCCCAAAAATCTTCTGTTTATCCCAGTTTACAAGACCAGCGCTAATGACCCATGTCCTCCTCGTGCCGATATGTAGGGATTAAAACTGTCCCTAGTGCCAATCGAATTGACTGAGCCTTTTATCAGTTGCTCCAATCCTCTTTTGGAATTTTTTTTAAATATGGATTCGAAGCTTCCAACTCTAGAAGCTTCGTAAGGGAAGTCTGGTAAATGGTTAGGCCAGATGGAGTCAAGAAGGTTAGTTTGGGCTCCTTTCCCCTATTAGGAAAGCACTAATTCAAGAGATAAGGCCTTCTCCCATGAGAAGAGGAACCATCTCCCCTCCATCCAAGCTATATAAACCTCTCTTTTTCCCAAGCACAAGTTAGCATATAGCCCTAATTAAGTTCTGGCTGAAGTTTTGACTTTGGAGTAGTTAGCAAGCTACACATAGTTTGTATCTTTCTAGTTTGTGTTTGAGGGAGAATTGTGAGTTTGGTTTGGTGTGAAGACTAAAGGGAAGAGCCTTGAGACTACCATTGTTGAGGCTATCCATGAGATACTAGTAGAAGTTTGTGGGATCCCGGATATGCCGAAGGAGAACAACAACGTCAAGACATCAGTTGTATTCTCTTCTTGAACTAATATAGATGAAACTATCAATTGAATTCCTACATGAAATGTCATCTCACATATTTATGGTTTAATGTTTATTGACCTGTTAACTAGGTTGAATGCAACTTGTATGTTATCACGTTTGTTGTTTGTTGTTGTTGACTTGTTTCAGGTGTTCGAAGGAAGGAAATGGAAGATAGCTAGAGCGAGGAAGTAATATTGTCACCAAGCGAATTATCGTACTAAGAGGTAGGCCCTCTTATTTTATTCTAGCCTAAGGAGATCTTTCATAGATTGTTTGTTTGTGGCTAGTCTCACTCTCTCGGGCTAGAGGAATTGTTTGTGTCCGCACTTCGAATTTACCTGCACCACAACCCTTCCAAAAGTATCGTTCGATTCTTTTATCATCGTGGTTTCCACACTAGCTTGGTTGAAATATGTAGTCCCTACCATTCTCTTGATCGGTCAGCACATATTCAAAGCCAAGTCAACTTAGTTATTTTGATTGGGGATGAGGGGTATATTGATGCACAAGTACTATAACTGCTAGAGTTTAAGTTTCATCTCTCGTGTTGCTCTGCTACCAGCAGGCCTGGACAATACCCTGATAGAGTCACATAGGAACACAAGCATCGCTCCACTTCTAGTGAGCGTGGTCAGTACCCTTGCAGAGTTACTTACATCACCTCTTTGCGCAAGAAGCGTTTCTCTTCTTTGCCTTATTCATTTTTCATTTTTTTTTCCAAGAACTTTGCATAGGCACTTATTTATTTCAGAGGGAGAAGAGGGATCCCCACTTATTGAGAGCAAGAGAGGTTGTTCCTTAAGAGAAGTATGTTATGTATACCTATGACATACTTGTTAAGGTTTTCCCCCTCACCTTACTCTACTTGACTGAGCTGACAAGGGTTAACCCAAAAGAACCAATTAGAGTAGGTGGTACTAGTTAGAGCACAAGCGTTGTGTTTTCACCAAGACTCACTCTAAACATAATGTATTTTCCATCAAGGCATCATTGACTGAGGACAAAAAGTTTTTCATAAAGGGAGAGGACAATAGATAAACAAATGTTTATATTTTTACAAGTCCTCTTAGATTCGCCCGACTTGTCTTGAGAGCCAAGCACGGTTTCACAAGAGGCTAACCTACGAGTACAAGTAAGAAAAGAAAGAAAAAAGCAAAAAGTAGAAGTAAAGCGAGATAAAAAAAAAGTAAGAAAATCAAGAAAGAAAGAAAACCAAACCAAACAACCAACCAAGCAAACATGCAAACCAGAAAGAAAATCAAAGCAAAGAAAAGAAGCAAACAATACTCCTACTTCTCTGTTAAACAGTGCATGGGCCTACTCACGTGAAGTGATATTTCCAATGCAACCATCGACACATTGGCTGGCCCATGTTGGTGAAGGCATGGTTAACAAGAAGCATATCCATGTAAACCAGCAAACAAGAAAGATAGATCAATAAAGACCAACATGCTCTGAGTTCTAAAACATCCATAGAAAGAGCAAATGCATAAAACAAACATTTTGTAGATGTACCATGGTGTTGCAACACACTACATGCAGAGAGTAAACATACACACTCTTTGTACTGTGACATACGAGTGAACATGAGAAAGACCAATAGATTATCCTTTTCAAGCACACTTGTTGTGTAAGATTCCTCCAAATCTTGAGTGATTGGATCATGTGATTCGAGTGGTGGAAGTGAAACCTAGGTGTTTGGTGGATCTTCAATGTGAAGCAGAGAGTAATAAGGAACCTTGGGTATTTTAAAAAATTTCTGATCAGAAGTGGAACTAACCCCAGGATAGCAAGGGCTTGACATAACCATCAGCCCAGTTTGAAGTGCCTCGACATCCTATGGATTTTCTACTCCGTCAATAGGTAGATAATCGGAGACCAATGGCTTAGGAAGATTAACAATGATTGAATCAACATCATGCTCAAATGAAGAAGTACATAGATCACAACAACCATGATCAGAAGATTCAGGATGTTCATCAGCATCCTCATGATTTGATGAATCATGTTGAGGGGTAGATGAGAAGCAAGGATGTTCACCCTCTATGTTTTTAGAAATGATAGATGATAGATGCGACAGATTCTCAAAGGAAGATGTGTGCTCTTCGCAATGTAATCATAGACTGACATCAAGTGTGTTAGGTGAACGATCAAAAGTAGAAACATCTGAAAATGAGTTTTCAGAGGGAGGATCAACAGTGGCAAAATCACAAGGGATGTGAGGATAGAGTGGATGAGGCGAAAATGGTAGGGAGTCATCCTTCACCACTGGTTCTTTTTTAGATTCCTACACACACTCATCATGCATTATAACGCAGGTTGGCTTTACAACACCAATTTCATCGAAAACTTCATCCTAGTTCACAACAAGTGTGGAGTCCAAAATAGAAGAACAGAAGACAGTACAATCCAAAGGATCAACAGAATACAGGGATGTAGGTTGAGGTAAAAGGTCCACGTGACGACCAGTAGGCTTGCAAGCCAAATCTACGCAGATATCATGATAAGGTGGGGTAGGAGGATGTGAGAGTTCAACTGATGTGTGTGCATGTTCTCTCGCATCAATCTATGGTGGTGGAGTTGTTCAATGTGGGGAAGGCAGATAGTCACTTGTGAAAGAAACTGTGTCTGCTTGTGATTACACAGCTCCATCACCAAAGTATCCTGAGCAGGGTTCGAATGATTCTAAGAATTGCGGATTTTCAAATATGTAAAGAAGATACTCAAATCTTCCATCGAGGAATTCCCAATCAATTTCATCTTCAGGAAATAGCCATGTGATATTACAAAAGCGTGTGTGAAACTATTAAATGGATTCATCAGGTGCTTTCGGTAATTTCAAAATTTATTTGTTGAGTGCTTTACCATCAACATGAATGAAATCATAGTCTACCTCTACAATCAAATGAGGGAGAGAGTGAATAGACTTTTCAGGTAACATGGCACACCAGTGTAGTGGGTGCCCTCGAAGTGTGTATGCGAAAAAAGTGTAGGTCTTCAAAGATTTCATGTCTCTCACAAGGGCTTACAATGACAACTCTGTGTCTAACCAAGGCTACTTGGCCTCCACCATCATATGTTTTGCCTGACAAGTTATTCCAAATTTCTTCCGATATTTGAAAGTTGTTTCTATAAGACATACACTTTGGAAAAGAAATTTTGTGGCTAGTGATGATAAGTATGTGAAGATTCAAAATAGATTGTGAGGACTCAACTTGTCATCTGGCCCTCTTTCTAGCACTAGAAATGTTGATGGTGTTGGACCCGCCAAGATTCAGGGGATCTCTCCGGTATGAATTCCCAAGTATACCTCACACCATTTGGTGTAGGAGTCCCATCCAGTACGATTGCATGGTTTCCATTATCATAAAGATATTCCTTAGCTCTTTCTTGTCAGCATGTGAGAGTGGTCTACTTCATCTTCGAACAACAAGGTTCGCGTGCCTAGTGTTTTCTTAGTGTTACTTGTGTCAAGGTTCTTTCACCGCAGAGGGAGAGGGTGGATGTGAGTGTCAAGTCAAAAGGGAAGAGTCCCAAATCTATTAGAGACACATAACACAACAGGACATGTGCAACTTCTAGTAGAGTAGTCCACACAGATGCAGCAGTCACAAACACACAATGAGAAGATAGCACGTACAACACCTAGTGGAGTAGTCCACATGAGTGTGACGGTCATTATAAAAAAATTATGGGAATGGTTTTATCTAGTGTCTGGTGAGGCAACCCAGATGGGAAAGACAATGTTAACAACTTATACAACACATTTTCATAAACATATGTATTAGAGAAACCGAAATAGTTCAACTGTCTTGATACAGGTTAAAGGAACATGCATTACAAGTGTCCAAAGAATAGTCTTACAAACAATTACAATACATGTGTGAAAATGTGTTGGCCTATTAATAGGCTTTTGAGTTAAGCGAAAGTTCTGAGACACATCGGTACACCATACATCACTAACCCCATAAGCAGGGTATTGGAGCCACTACTCACTCCTCAAAGAAAATATTACTGACTCTCAAGGCTATGTGGGAGGATCCAAGGTGAAAATTATTTTTCATGTACAAATGAGGGGTATTTATAGCCAAGGGTGAAACTAATCCTTGTGACTGTTCAACTTCCCTCATGATTATTTGACTTACATGACTCTTCAACTTTACATGTGGGTGTCTTGGACTTCCATGTTACATTACATTGATTACAATAGTATGGCCCACAATAGTGATGTGGCTGAGATGACTCATGACACGATTTAACACGACAGTGCTGGTATGTTCATGCTACTAGTGGTGTTCATGTCGAGCTGTAGTGCTGCTGAGTGATGGATGTGCTCTTGGTGTATCATAGCTTCATGTCTGCATGGCAAGGTGTGCGAAGTCCTTGATGGTATTGTGTTCACTTGATGTTTTCATTTGCATGTTCCTCCTTCGCTTGTACTTTGACATGCTTCATGTGTTCATCTGTTCGTGAACAAATATCATAGCATGCATTCCTCATTCATCCGTTCATGAACAAATCTCCTCGCATCCATTCCTCATTTGTTTGTTCGTAAACGAATCTCCTCACATGATCTCCTTGTTCATCCCGTTCATCGTCATGTCATGTCTCATCCATGTACCTGTATCTGTAATCACCCATGACGAAACGACATGAAATCCAAAAATCTCCTAGTCTACCATGATGAATTTTTGCTCACTTTCGGATGTAGGTCACCGAGAGAGAGGAATAGGCTCTAAAATTGCGCAAGGCAGATTTCAAGCTGGGATGCAGGCTCCAGGCACTGATAGTGAAAATTGTGCAGAGATCACTAGGAGACTAAGATGGAGAATATGATTTAGCAGTGACTGTCTGTGGGATATGGCTTGACTGTAGGGAAAATCTCCACAGTTTCTTTAGGGAGGAAATGCAAGCAGCAGAGGGGGATTGGCAGCAAAAACTGCGCAATTTCTCTGAGGAGATTGCAGTGGGCTGCGAGTGTTTGCTGGAAAAAACTGTGCAATTGCTGGGAGGATGGCCTGTTGAACATCCTTAAGTAGTTCCTGAGCTGAGTGGGATGCTAGGCAACTGAGTGACTGCTCATTAAAACTACACAGTTTTTAAGGTGAGCAGCAGGTCGGCTAACTAGGTGGCTGGCTGGAAAATTGTGCAATGTTTTGAGGGAGATAGTGACGAACATAGGGTGTTTGTTTGGCATTTTTACGCAGTTTCTTCAATCAGTGGAGTGGGAAAGCTTTGCATATTTTGCACAATTCTTTAGTGGAGTGAGTCCCCAGGTCACTTCCTAGTCAAACTCTCTGGTTGACTAGCGGGAGGCTTGGTTGATGTGCTTGTGGGTAGCGCAAATTGAAATGGCTTGCTGAGCCACTTCCGCGTTGTTCTGGGTGACAGTCAATCCAGTTGATTCTAAGATTGTGTAGTGTAGGATGCCTAGGAGACAACCTCAAGCTCTACAGAATTCTTGGCAGCAGTACATGATAACTGGGGGCCAAAACTGCGTAATGCAGCTCAACGAAGGTCCGACAGTTGGTGGGTGATCCGGTTGTCAAAATTTTAGCAAAATGACTAAGTGTGTGGACGAGTGAACTTATGCATACATGACCTTGCGAACACACACTCACGTGACTCGACGACACAAACCATCAAGACAACTTAGTGTGACTGGCAAATGGTGCGAGTGATAAGCGTGACACTTGTGAGAGATCATTGAACGATCGCGACGACGCTTGCCGGATGGTGCATAAAACATCACGTGTGAGTGCGATAGTTGTGTAAATGGTGAACACAACTCAAACACAACCTTCAACATCACCAGAACAAGGTCACAAGCATGAAATATCAATCAACATGCATAAGATGACAGTTGGTAGAACAAGTGAAAAAGAAGCAAGACATGTAGAAGAAACACGTAAGATGACTTTTTGCATTTGCATACATGGATGTTACAGTCTGAGGATAGGGTGATATGACAATGACAAGCAGTCCTACAAATTCAACTAAGAGGTTTACTTTGAAAGATGTTCCTTTCTTATCATATTACCCTCAAGATGATCATGCATCCGATAGAGTTTTCATGTGGTCCTGATCTTTTCCATTACTCGATTCCTTGGTCCTTCTCCTCAACTCCTTGGAAGAAATTTCATCATGTCACCTTTTCTTGTAGTCACTTAGAGGTAGATCTATGCAATTTTAGCAGACAATGACTGCTGCCAGAATGAGGCCCTCGAAGGCATGTCTATGCAGTTTCTCCATGCAAGAGCGACAAGACAACTTGCACAACACTCTACAGTTTTGAGGCTCAAAGCACTACTGCAGGACATGGGTCTTGGGAGGACACCTTTGTGCAATTTATGACTGCAGTGCAGCTCGACTGGTCTACGCATTTCTAGAGAGAAGTGTTGGTTGGGGTCTCTAGGGGCTGTGGGATATCAGCAGACAAGGGAGGTTGGTGTCTCTACGCACTGTTGGGTTTTAGCAGGCAAGGGAGGAAGCTTGATGGTTGTAGAAGCAAAGCGCATAGTTCAGGGAAGATAGATGAGGCTAGGTTGCTCAAGAAAATGGCTAAGTGTGAGATTAGTGAAACATATGTAAACATGATAGGACTTGACTGTGATCGCACACAAACACTTAGTGACACAACATAGACCATCCAAAATGCATAAGACATACTTTTCTTGATGCAACAACCTTCGTGACAAGAGTGTGTGAGGTGAGTGTGAAACATGTCTATGTGATGATGACCACTCATACGCACACAATTCCCTTGAAGAAAGACAACATTCCCTTTGCATGACAAACAACAACCCCTATGCCCGAAAATGACACATGCTGCATAAAGAGAGAACGTAGACAACTCTTAAGATCAAGGAGGGGAGCTTAAAATCATCAGCTTACCAACAAGAAACCAAGGATGATCGATCGCAAGATCTAAAGTAGGCTCTGAAATTTGCATGCGACCAAAAATTCTGGAGGGTGGTTGTAGCCGCTACAACACTTGGTGACACACTAGTATAACTCCAACTCTTTGTATGGATGTTGTTTCATGAAAAGCGAGTCTAACCCTTCTCAAAGTATTGTTCGATTCTTTGATCATCGTGGTTTCCACACTAGCTTGGTTGAAAGATGTAGTCCTTACCATTCTCTTGATCATTCAGCACACATTCCAAGCGAAGTCAATTTGGTTATTTCGATTGGGGATGAGGGGTATATTGATGCACAAGTACTATAACTTTCAAAGTTTAAGTTTCATCTTTGGTGTTCCTTTGTTGCCGGTAGGCCTAGACAATACCCTGATGGAGTCACGCAGGAACACAAGCATCTCTCTGCTACTAGTGAGCTTGGTCAATACCACGACGAAGTTACTTGCATCACCTCTCTGCGCATGAATCATTTCTCTTCTTCACCTTATTCATTTTTTTTTTCCAAGAACTATGCATAGGAACTTATTTATTCTAGAGGCGAAAGAGGGATCCTGACTTATTGAGAGTCGAAGAGGTTGTTCCTTCAGAGAAGTATGTTATGTATACCTCTGACATAATTGTTAAGGTTCTCCTCCTCACCTTAATCTACTTGACTGAGCTAACAAGGGTTAACTCAAAATAACCGATTAGAGTAGGTGGTACTAGTTAGAGTGCAAGCATTGTGTTTTCACCAAGACTCACTCTGAATAGAACATATTTTCCATCAAGTCATCATTTACTAAAGACAACAAGTTTATCATAAAGAGAGAGGACAATAGATAACCATATGTTGATAGCTATACAAGTCCTCTAAGATTCACCTGGCTTGTCTCGAGAGCCAAACACGATTTCACAAGAGGCTAACCTACGGGTAAAAGTAAGCAAAGAAAGAAAAAAGAAAAAATCAGAAGTAAAGTGAGAGAAAAACAGGTAAGCAAAGTAAGAAAGAAAGCAAACCCAACCAAGAAAAAAAGCAAGAAAACATGCAAACTAGAAGGTAAAGCGAAGCAACGAAAAGAAGCAAACACTACTCCTACTCTTATGCTAAATAGTGCATGGGCCTTCTCACATGAAGTGATATTTCGAATGCAGCCATCGGTGCATTGGCTAGCCCATGTTGGTGAAGGCATGGTTAACAAGAAGGATATGCATGTAAACTAGCGAACAAGAAAGATAGATCAGTGAAGACCAACATGCTCCGAGTTCTAAAATATCCAAAAAAATAGTGAATGCACAAAAAAAACTTTTTGCAGACGTACAATGGTGTTGTGATGCACTACATGTAGATAGTAAACATACACACTCTTTAACTGTCACATATGAGTGAACATGAGAAGGATCAACTTCTTATGCTTTGCAAGCGCACTCATTGTGTAAGATTCCTCCAAAGCTGGAGCGATTAGATCATGTGATTAGAGTGGAGGAAGTGAAACCTGGGTGTTTGGTTGATCTTCAATGCGAAGCAGAGAGTGATGAGGAGCCTTGGGTGTTTCTAAATTTTTCTGATCAAAAGTGTAACTAACCCCAAGACAGCGAGGGCCTGACATAACCATCAGCCCAGGTTGAAGTGCCTCGACATCCTGTGGGGTTTCCACTCCATCGATAGGTATATCATTAGAGACCAGTGGCTTACACAGATTAATAGTGAGTGAATCAACAACATGCTAAAATTAAGAAGTACATAGATCATGACAACCATGATCAGAAAATTTGGGATGTTCGTCAGCATCCTCATGATTTGATGAATCATGCAGAGTTGTAGATGAGAAGCAAGGATGTTCACCCTCTGTGTTTTCAGAAATGATAGATGAAAGAAGGGACATATTCTCAGAGGAATATGTGTCCTCTCTGGAATGTAATGATAGACTAACATCCAGTTTGTCTTGTGAACAATCGAAAGTAGAAACATCTGAAAATGAGTTTTCACAAGGAGGATCAAAAGTGGTAGAATCAAGATGGATGTCAGGATAGAGTGGATGAAGTGTGGGTGGAAGGGAGTCATCCTTCACCGTGGGTTCTTCTTTAGATTCCTACACACACTCATCATGCATGATAGTGTAGGTTGGCTGCACAACACCAACTCCATCGACAACTTGATCCTCATTCAGAAATAGTGTGGAGTCCATAATAGAAGAACACAAGACAATACAATCTAGAGGATCAGTGGAACGCTGGGACATAGCTTGAGGTAACAGTTCCACATGACAACCAGCAGGCTACAAGCCAAATCTACACAGATATCAAGAGCAGGTGGGGTAGGAGGATGTGATAGTTCAACCGATGTGTGTGCATGTTCTCCCGCATCACTCTATGGTGGTGGAGTTGTTGATGAGGGGAAGGCAGAAAATCACTTGTGACGGTAACTGTGTCTGCTTGTGATTACGCAGCTCCACAACCGAAGTATGCTGAGTGGGATTCAAATGATTCTAAGAATTGTGGATTTTCAAATATGTAAAGAAGATACTTAAATTTTCCATCAAGAAATTCTGAATCAATTTCATATTCAGGAAATCGCAATGCGATATTACAAAAGCATGTGTGAAACTCTTCAACGGATTCATCAGGTGCTTTCTGTAATTTCAAAATTTGTTTGTTGAGTTCTTTACAATAAAAATGATTGAAAGCACAATCTATCTCTGGACCATATGAGGGAGAGAGTGAATAGAATTTTAGGGAAGCGTGGAACAGCAATGTAGTGGGTGCCCTCGAAGTGTGTATGCAAACAATGTATAGGTCATGTAATATTCTAATATTTCTTATCTTTCAAAGGATCCTAGAATGCCAACCGGATGTATAGCCAAGCCTACTCGGCCTCCACCATCATATGTTTTACCTAACAAGTTATTCGAGAGCTCTTCCGATATTTGAAAGTTGTTTCCATAAGACATACACTTTGGAAGAGAAATTATGTGTTTAGTCATGACAAGTATGCGAAGATTCAAAATAGATTGTGAGGACTAAGCTTGTCATATGGCCCTCCTTTTAGCACTATAAATGTTGACAGTGCTGGACCCACCAGCATTCAGGGGATCTCCCTGGTATAAACTCCCAACTAGACCTCACACCATTTGGTGTAGAGTCCCATCCGGTATGATGGCCCAGTTGCCATTATCTTAAAGATATGCCTTAGCTCTTTCTTGTCATGACATGAGAGTGGTCTACTTCATCTTTGAACAACGAGGTTTGAGTGCTTGGTGAGTGCTTAGTGTTAATTTTGACAAGTTTCTTTCACCATAGAGGGAGACGGTGGATGTGAGTCTCTAGTCTAAAGGGAAGATTCGCGACTCTATCAAAGAAACACAACACAATAGGACATGTGCAACTTCCAGCAGAGTAGTCCACACTAATGCGGCAGTCAAAAACACACAATGAGTGGATAGCACATACAACACCCAACGGAGTAGTCCACACGAGTACGACGATCGTTATAACAAATTTATGGCAATGGTTCTATATAATATCCGGTGAGGCAGCCCACATGGGCAAGACAACGTTAACAACTTATACAACACATTTTCATAAACATATGTATTAGAACAACTGAAATAGTTCAACTATCTTAACACGGGTTAAAGCAACATGTGTTAGGGTCCTATAAATTATAGGATCTCAAGGTGATTGAGTATTTTGTATTTGTGATTGAATATTGTACATAATTTCAATATTCAAATGATTTCCAAAAATATATGAAAAAGAAAATGAAAAGAGGGTATGATAAGAAAATAAATAATAAAAAAAAGGAAATTAAGAACCCCACAAAAGAAAAAAATATATACGGAAAGTGCTACAAGTATAAATGCCACTACTGATAAGTTAGTTATTTTTATTTTATTATCAATAAGGTTGTGTGCAAATTGTTTTCGAATGCCACAATGACTACACTTCTATTCAAATCATACAGTTTAATCATGATTGAACACATTTAAATTTCTGTTGAATAGGTTAGTGAATAAAGATTTACCAAACAACTTAATCTTGGTAAATAAATAGCTAGGTAGAAATAAAATTGATTCAATAGTTTAATTTGAATCAATGGTGAGATAAGTCATAGGATAAGGTAGATTTTCATAAAAGAAAAATGATTTGGGTCTACTAGTTTTAATGCACCCGATAAAGCAAGAAGAGAAAATGCTAGCTTAGAAAAAGAGTTGAAATGAGAAAGGGAAGGTAGAAGAACTATGGTGATTGGAGGAAAAGCATGAAGATTTTATCCTAAGGAAAATGTTAAATATTATTTTCATGTATAGAAGAAAAAGAAAAGGAATTAAATTTTCACTCTAAAGTTCAATATATCAGATGATATTCAATATATTATTCCCTATTCCTAGGTTTAGCCAACCCAAAATCATTCCTCTACTATCTATTTCGTCCACTGCCCTACCCCACCATATGCTCAAAATAATTCCTCCACTATACATTAGATACATTTTCCCTACCCCACCATATGCCCCATCACATCACGATAATGTCCCGCCACATTTCCCCTCATCCATGCCCACCTCTTAACATCCGACGACCTACATTACATTTCGGCCCCCCCCCCCCACCGTTCGAACTTTACCATCGGGGGCGGGGAGGTCCAAAATGGGTGGTATTTAAATCCAAACCCATCGCAATGTGTCACCACCTTATATTTTCGCACCCCCCTCGGAAAAGTGGTTTCTTCGCCTTCCGATACCACTGGGCTATCCTTTACGTTGCTGCTAGTCACCTTTCGCCATGTCATCTATTCATTGCTCCGCCAATCACATCCGCTCCCTCCAAAATCAATCCGTTAAGTAATTAAATTACTTAATTGTTAATCTAACGGACCCACACCACCATCAACGGGAAAGCCATAAAATTATAAAATCCCTCCTTTCACCCATTTACCGGTTATTGATTTTATACACTACCATTTCCATTGTTCTGTTACAGGTGTGCCAATCAAAACTGCAAAAATTTCACCCGGCCAGGGATATTGCCCGCTAACTGAACTTCAGGCCAGTAGATTTGCTTTCCTGTCTATTTAAATCCCGAGTCCTCTCTGCACACTGTAAACCTATACAATCTAGATTCCACCAGTGTCCTTAGCTTTATCTAATCATGCCTCTAAAAGACAAGGGATAAGAAGAACCCATGAGTCCTCTGATCCACCCCCCAATCAACTTTCACCATATTCCTTTGGCAGACAGAGACTATAAAATTCATGAAACTATCTGTGAATTTTATCTGTTTGAAATGTAATACTAGCTTGAGGACAAGTTTATAGATAGATCTAATGATATTCAACTGTGGGAATCCAATTTGCCCCATGATATCTTTCCTTGTACCCATAACATCCCTGAATTCATGAGGAAATGTCATGCTTGTTATCTACCTAGCCAAAGAGATATTTTGCCCCTATTGGAGAAATTCTATTCACCATAACTCCCCAACCTATAGACCAAATGATGCAAGCTCCTACAACAGAAAATGCCACTCCTTTCTCTCATCAAGAACTTATTGAATTATATTAGAAACTAGACTTTGCAAAAAGAGACAAAACCCTTGAGCTTTTCTTGACTAAAGATTCCCCATTACCCAAGAAAAAACCTCCCTATCCATCTTCCATTTTCCCTAAGAGAGCCAAGCAAATCATCAAAGTTATTTCCTACCTCCTTGGCTATTACTCAGATAAGTGGGTAGATGAGGGAATTATAGGATTTCTTTCAATTTTCTCTACAGATTCCAAGCCTTCCATCTTGTTCAACTTCAACCATTTCCTTGCAGATTCCATCCATGAACAATGTTTCAAATTCCAAACTGAAGAAGTATTTAAATATGCGTTTGTATCAGTATAGATGTTTTTTATATTTTCAGGGAGACAACCTCAAGCTTTCCTTACAAAATTTGGATGAAGAAGGAAATCAGTAATCAATCATCTTCTGGACTATACTAGTAATGAAGGAGCAAAAGGAGTATTCATACAAACAATTCATAGAAATGTTTTTACATCCAGCACTCAGTCTCCTAAGCAGCACTCTAGAACCAAGAATCAGTGAAGAAATCAGAAAAATCTTGCAATTATCAGACCAAGTCCAGATAGGAGATTGGTACCTTTATCAGAATTACATAGAGCTAAGGATATTTGGGTGTGAACTTGCCCCTTACAAACTGCCAACATTCCTCCCAATGGGGATTTTTTCTCTAGAATACATTAGGAAAATGCTCAATATGGACGAGATTCATATTATAGCTGCCAAGAACAAATCTCAATTTAAAAGTAAAAAAAAAATAGTGCCTTTTATTAACAACAGTAAGGCAGCAGGGGAGGAAGCAGACAAATTACTGAAGTAAATGTAGTTTAGTCTCAGTTTCACATGGTCATATGATCCATTGGGTGTCATTTCTAGGTTAAGGGTATAGAACAAATCTATTGCTTACTTTCATACATCCTGAGCAGAGATTGAAAAATATAAAAAACCAACTAGAATGGACTAAGAACACTCTACAGGAGGCAGAGGAGCAGTTGGTGTCCACTTTGACAGTAAAGACTCCTGTCACACAGGAGAAAACAAAGAAAAGAAACAAAGAAGAAGAGTCACCTTTAGTGATTGAGATTTCTAGTGAAGGCTTCAAAATCATGTACAGGAAGAAGACCAAGCTCAATTCCAAACTAAGCCTAAGAAAGGATTCATATCAAGAGAATATTTCCACCACCAAAGAGCCACTTGTTTCCTCACTAGTAGGTGATCAGACTACACTTTCTCCTACTACCTCGACAGCTTCACAGGATTAGCAATAGGTTATGAAAACCAACACATCTACCACAGGGGAGACAGAAAAGAGTATATTTGACATTTTCAAGGAGATTAAAGTGAGAAATGAGGCCTTGAAGATAAACACATATAATCAGTTCTGGAAGCATACTTCTAGTTCTCAAAGCAGATTGATGTCAGCCTTTGATTTAGAGAAAGGAAAAATGCAAATGGCCTTCCTCCAGGCACAGATCCACAGTCCAAGGTAGCATTAGATTACAATAATACTTCATATGAATTTGATGTGAAATACATACATCCGATTGACCAAATGGGGATGCAAAAGCAGACTGGGAAAATGATTTCATCTATTCTCACTAACACTTCTATGAGTTGTCTAAATTGCAGGTTACTTTAGCTAACATCCAGTCACAATTAAAGATGGGGAAAATCTCTTTGCTTGCTAAGGACACAAGGATCAAAGCTTTGGAAGACTTGGTAGTCAAAGTAGGATATGGTCCTACAAATATCAATGTTGCAAAAGAACTTGTAAGAAAGAAGAATACTGACATAGCAGCATTGAGAAAATAGTTAAAATTACCAGCCATAGAAGACCCTCTAGCCAAAGACATTGAAGAGACAGAGTCATAGAAGGCAGACATGATGAAGCTCATCATGGAGCAGAGTGCAAAGTTGAAACAAATGGAAATATAGATGGAGAAAATCATCAAAGAAAAGGAGCAAGCTGCCAAGATGTATATTGTCCCTTTGCAAGCAATGCCTCTTATAGCAATTCCTATAGCTACATCTTCTACAACAAACACAGGGAATGTAGCAAATCAGTTGGAAAGTGTAGTGGAGAATATGTCTATCCAAATAGAAGAAATCAAAATATTGTAGCCTCAATTCAACCTTCTACAAGACCATAAGGAAAAGACTGAAACTTTCCATGCAACAGAGCTATAAAGAGCTCAAAACCAGATAGAAGTATGGAGGAAATCAGAATTTGAGTCCTCTATTGGCCACACACTAGCCCAAGTTAAATAAACTATATAGAAAAATATAATTGAGGCAATGGATGAAATCTGACGATGTATCCAGATTATATTTGAACATAAAGAGTTTATTGAGAAACCCAATCAGGCCATTTCCACTTTTAACAATGAATTGGGAGACATGCCTGCCATAGCCAACAACATCATAAAGTTTCTCAATTCCAAAAACAGATATGAGATGGATGATTTGGGAATAGATGACAGGACAGAAACAATCTTAGAAGTCAACAGATTTTTCACCTGAATAGAAGCATTAAATAAGAAGGGTCTTCCTTCTTTATTTGTAATCACTGACAAACTGATGACCAAGGAATATTATAAGAAGTAGCTTCAAGACATTGCAAAGGATATCACCAAGTCTTCCCACATTAAAGGTGTTATGATAGGGAGAGCTTTTTTTGAAGCTATCAATAACATGAGTTTCATCCAGCATAAGATAAAGCACATTTTTGTAGTAAAACCCACATTTTCTCGATATACCGAGGTAGATGATATCTACCGCAAGGCAAAAAAAATCACCATTCCAGATGAAGAGCGATGGGATAAATTATGTGAGTTTTAGGACTAAGGAAAGGATCAGCTTCACTAGTGCAACACCCAAATAGTGGCAACTGAGCAACTGTTCTCCACCAAAATAGTGCTAGACCTCTAGATCACTTCGCTAAATTCACCTCTTTTGATAATATTAGTCAAACTAGTTATTTTTTAATTAATAATATAATTCCATGTCAATGTGGCATTGATTGTAATATTTTTGAATTTTTTTGTGTAAGTACTTCATTCATTCGAAGTATTGAGGGTCGGTTCCTGATCATTGTAACTCTTTTTATCAAGAACTATACTTTTTTCACACTACTGGAGCACCATTAATACAAAGACTTCTCACAGGATTCTTGTGTTGTGATTTACTGGTGATGTTTTTCTTATTGTAACTATTGTTTCCACTATTATTCTCTATATGTTTATCATCTCAAATCTAATTGTAAAACAAGAGATGTGAAAAGTAAAAAATGTTAATTGAACACCTTATTTGGACTATTTTTACAATCTGTATGTTTTCTTCTAAAGTCTGATTGAAAAATTCTTAAAGTCTTTTGAATCACCACTGAAACACACTTTTTATCCATTTCATAATTCAATTTAAAAGATCTAGTAAATGTAACTAGCTTGCCATGTGATTACACTTTTAAACATTTAGTGCAGAAACCAGCTTTATTTGACTCCATAGCCCAATGGAAAGAAATAACAATGTAAACTTTGAAACGGTAACTATAAACTCAAAATGGGAACTCTGGCCAAAAAACCCCGAAAAAACATCAAAAACAGTGCTAAAAATGAAAAGTGTTGATGCTGAAATAACAACTTTTTTTTCCAAGCTAAATTTTCAACATGTTTTAAAAATGATGGTGAAAACCAATTTTTGGTGCAAAAATTGTCCAAAAAACGCCCTCAAAACGAAGTGTTGATGTTCGAATAACATTTTTTTTTTATCAATGGTAAATTTTGTGCAAAAAACACCCTCAAAACGAAAAGTGTTGATGTTGGGATAACAATTTTTTTTTCAAGGGTGAAATTTCAACATTTCAAAATAATAGTATAAAATATTCTATCATGACCCAAAAAACATTAATATTTCAAAAAATTAAAATTAAAACAATGGAAAAACACAAAACAAAAAAGTAAAAAATAAAAATAACAAAACATAAATAAAAATATATACTAAAAACAAAACAAAAAATAAAAAACACAACAAAAAAAATCAAACATCAAAAATAAAATGAATCATAAAAATGTAAAATGTAAAAAAAGAAAAACAAAACAAAATTAACCTATAAAAAACAATAATTAAATAACTAGAAAAAATAACAAATTATAAACAAATAAATAGTAAAAAAAACATATTTCAAAAAAATTGGGGAAAAAAACAAATATGTAAACCATAAAAAAATTTGGGAAAAGAAGAAAAAACACATTTAAAAAACTATAAAATTAAGTAGGTAACAATAGAAAAAAAAAAAAAAAATATTAACAAAAAACTAAAAAAAATTAAAATTAAAAACAAACTAGATTTAAAAAAAAAAATGGAAAATTAACCAAAAATAAAAAATAAAAATTAGTGAAATTAAGATTAAAATGATGATTTCTTAAAAGATAAATGTAAAAATACATATATATGAGACAAAATATAAATAAAAAATATTAAAAAAAAAATGTTTAATCATAAAAGAATTTGGAAAAATAAAAATAAAAAAATAATATATATATATATATATATATATATATATATATATATATATATATATATATATATAAAAGTAAGTAAAAATATAAAGATTAAAAAAATCATTAACAAAACTAGAAGAAAAAAAAAAAAAAACAAACAAACTAGATTAAACAAAAATAGAAAATTAACAAAAAAATAAAATATAAAACTAGTAAAATTAATATTAAAAACATTTAGAAAAAATTAAAAAGACAAAAATAAGCTCAAATTATTAAAAAAAAAACTAAATTTTAAAAATATAGGTATTTTCCAATAAAAAAAATTAAAAAATATTTTTAACTTACAAAAAAAAGTCTTTTTGATTCAAGAATAAATAAATAAATAATTTTTTTTATTAAATTTTCATTATTTATTTAAAAACAAACAAAAAAAATTAAAGATAATTTTTTTTTTTTAAAACGTAATTTTTTTTTTTAAATTTGAAAGAAAAAATTCATTAAACAGTAGTAATAAAAATTATTAAATTTTAATTTATTAAAAAAAATTAATAAAAAAATCTATTAAAATATTTTAATAAAAATTAAATTTTTATTTTTTTATAACTTTTGTTTTTAAACAATTAGTTATTTATTTCGAAATATAAATCATAAAAAAAAAAAAAAAAATTCTCAAAACAAATTTTAATTTTTTAGTTTAAAATTTAAAAAATTATTAATTTTTTTTTTTTTCAAATTAATATATCAAAAAAATTAATTATAAATTACGTTTATTAAAAAAATTTAAAAAATATTATTAAACATTTTTTATTTTTTATTTATTAAAATTATTTTTTAAAAACATATTAAATTTTTTGAATGCATATAATATTGCTTTATTTAAAAAATAATAAAAAAAAATAACCGCCCCCGGCCGCGCCACCACCGGGCGGCGGGAGGGTCGTGGGAATCGACCCACGGACCTCCCACCACCCGGTGGTGGCGCGGCCGGGGGCCATTATTTTTTTTTTATTATTTTTTAAATAAAACAATATTATATGCATTCAAAAAAATTAATATGTTTTTAAAAAATAATTTTAATAAATAAAAAATAAAAAATGTTTAATAATATTTTTTAAATTTTTTTAATAAACGTAATTTATAATTATTTTTTTTGATATATTAATTTGAAAAAAAAAATAATAATTTTTTAAATTTTAAACTAAAAAATTAAAATTTTTTTGAGAAAATTAAATTTTTTTTTATGATTTCTATTTCGAAATAAATAACTAATTGTTTAAAAAAAACATTATAATTTTTTTTTTTAATTGAAAAAAGATTGTTTAAAAAAATGTTAATTTAAATTTTTTTTATTTTTTTTTAAAACATAAAATGTAGGTTTAATTTTTTTTATTTTTTTTGAAAATATAAAATGAAGTTTTAATAATTTGAATTTTTAAATTAAAAAATAATAATAATAAAAATTGTTTAATTTTTTTTTTTTTTTTTAATAAAAAACAAGATTGTTTAAAAAAAAATTATTTATTTATTTTTAAATAAAATAGGTATATTTAATAAAAGATAATTGCATTTTTGTTTTCTTTAATAAAAAATAACCATTTTTTTGGGTTTTTTTTTTTATAATTTAAATTTATTTTTGTTTTTTTAATATTAATTTTACTAGTTTTTTTATTTTTTTTCGTTAATTTTCTTCTCTTTTTTTAAACTAGTTTGTTTTTATTTTTATTTTTTTATTTTTTTCCTAGTTTTTTCTAATGTTTTTTGTAATTTCTCTATTTCTACTTTTATATATATATATATATATATATATATATATATATATATATATATATATATATTCTAATTTTGTTTCTTTTTTCCAAATTCTTTATGTTTTGTGAGATTTTTTTTTTTAACATTTTTTGTTTTTTTTTAATATTAATTTCACTAGTTTTTTAAAATTTTTTCGTTATTTTTCTATTTTTTTCTTTAAACTAGTTTGTCTCTATTTTTTTTCCTAGTTTTTGTTAATATATATATATATATATATATATATATATATATATATATATATATTTATTTCTCAATATTTACTTATATCTATATATATATATATATATATATATATATATATATATATATATATATATATATATATATATATATATATATATAATTTTGTTTTTTTTTTCCAAATTCTGTTATGGTTTATGATATAATTTTTTTTAACATTTTTTATATTATGTTTTTGTTTTTTTTTTATATATATTTTTATATTTGTTTTTTAGAGACAATTATTTCATGCGGATTGAAAATTTAGTTAATGATGAATAAATATGTAGAATATCGAAAATGTAAAATATCGACCTTCTTCTTTAAATATGCAAATCAATAAAAGCCCCACTACAAAAAAAAAAAAAAAAAAAAAAAAATTTGAAAATATGAAGAAGAAGATCACTTCCAAAATTATTAAATTTACGGAGTAATTATTTACATTTCATACATTAGAAAATTTAAAGTCAAAAAATAGGTCTTTTAAAAAAAGGGTTATGAAATAATTATTTACATTTCATATATTAGAAAATTTAAAGTCAAAAAATAGGTCTTTTAAAAAAAGGGTCTGATGCAGAATAACCATTTTTTAAAATTAGCATTAAAATCACTACCATTCTAAAACGCAATGTACATAAAAAAAAAAAAAAAAGTGCAAAAAACTATGCTCTAAAAAAAACATGTGTGTTCTGCATCACCCCTTTTCAAAATCGGGTCACTTTTTTGCTATCTCTACAAAACGAGTAACAGTATCAGTTCCCGTTTCAAAGTTTACATTGTTAAATTAATTTGATCAAATCAACCAAACAAGCCAATCAACCAAATTCAAACAAACAACCAAGCATAATCATAACTAGCCTAAAATCAATTAAAAAATGAAATTAGATTATAAAGAGAGATCCCTCTCTCAAGCTGACAGGGCTAGATCCTAGCTTCAAAAGTGGTTTGATGTTGTCCAATATATTTACTCGCTCAACCTCAAAAATATAGAACAATAACAACATGTATTACAAGTGTCCAAAGAATAGTCTTACAAACAATTAGAATACATGTGTGAAAATGTGTTCGCCTGTGAACAGGCTTCTAAATTAAGCGAAAGTTCTAGGACACATTGGTACACCATACATCACTAACCCCGTAAGCGGGGTGTCGGAGCCACTACTCACTCCTCAAAGAAAATATTATAGACTCTCAAGGCTATGTGGGAGGAGCCAAGGTGAAAAGTTTGTTTCATGTACAAATGAGGGTTATTTATAGCCAAGGGTGAAACTGACCCTTGTGACTATTCAACTTCCCTCGTGATTGTTTTACTTACATGACTCTTCAACTTTACATGTGGGTCCCTTGGACTTCCACATTACAATACATTGATTACAACAGTATGGCCCATAGTAGTGATGTGGCTGAGATGACTCATGGCACGACTCGACACAACAGTGCTAGTATGTTCATGCTACTGGTGGTGTCCATGTCGAGATGCAGTGTTGCTGGGTGATGGATGTGATCTTGGTGTATCATAGCTTCATCTTCGCATGACAAGGTGTGTCAAGTCTTCAATGGTCTTGGTGTTTGCTTGATGTTTTCACGTGCATGTTCCTCCTTCGCTTGTACTTTGACATGCTTCATGTGTTTGTCCGTTTGTGTACAAATCTCCTTGCATGCATTCCTCATTCGTCTGTTCACGAAAAAATCTCTCTACATGCATTCCTCATTTGTCTGTTCATGAATGAATCTCCTTGCATGCTCTCCTTTTTCATCCTGTTCATTGTCGTGTCATGTCTCATCCATGTCAGAGAAATCTTAATAACCACCCTAAATTTATATGTATAATAAATGGGCGAATCCCCATGATACATAGGAAAAATGGGAGGCGATTTTATCAATAATATAATATGTATATGTAATTTTTTTGTCGAATCTCTCACCATATTATGTTATCTTGTAAAGTCATGGTGAATCTTTCACTGAATTATAAAATCTTGTAAGATCTTGGAAAATCTTTCACTGAATAATAAAACATTATGAAGTCCTGGCGAATGTTTTGTTAAACTATGAAACCATATATGATAATAGGAAAACATATGCATTAAAATGTAATATACTAACATACATGTTTGGAAAAAAGAATCATATTTTTTCTCTTCCTATAAACAATGTTGCAAGTTTCACTGGTCATGTTTGTCAAGGTCCTCACTGTACACTCTTTCATATCCTTCTATTAGTTTTGATAATATTCCACAACAAAGTTCTTGTAGGTGTTGATCTTGACCACCAGTTGTGTCAAGGTAGGAGAGATTAATCTTTTCTCTACGACTTTTGTGAAGCTATCAAATTTCCTTCTTATTCCATAGACTCCAACTGTGAGATCAAAAAAAACACATCAAGTTTGTTTACCCCAACATACCAACAAGTAGCAAGCCCAACTATATAATATAAGAAAGTAGTAGGTATCCCAAAGGCTTGAAGGGGATCTAATGGAAAGAAGTGACCGTTGTCAGAAGCCTTCCAATCAATATATAAATAATTAAATTTAGATTTGTTATGATTTTAATTGGAAATCTTCATTTAAATAATAAAATTTAATTACGTCTCTCCCAATCTAAATTGCTTATTAGCATAATTCAATACCTTCATATGTCTTGCACTTTTTAACAGTGTTGTAACATGTGGATTAATTTCCTTTTTCGTGCACAATCTCGGCCTTTTAGGACAATATGGTGCAGTGGCCCAACCCCTACAAATCATTATGACAAACAAAGAATAACAGAGAAGATGAAAGGTTGTACAAACCAGCATATTTTTCAAACAACTAATCCAACATCAGTACTTTAACTTTATCATGAAGATATCATATTGAGAATGTTTGAAAAACAGTGGGAAATCTGGCTAGCGACTATCTCTCTTCTCCAAGGATGATGTGGAAAGAGTGATAAGATTTCATTGTTTTGAACCTTTTTTTTTGTTAAATCAGAAAAACCAATATTAATGGAGATATTGGTATTTTTACTAAATTTTGTCAAGTGACTAAATATAGCTTTAACCATTCACCTTAAGATGTTTTTTACAATATCATTTCATAAGTCTATTTAATATCTTCATTATCATAAAAACCAACCTATATCCATCTTAACTCCACATCTACCACTCTTAGAGGGATGGAATCTATTTATCCCTCCCAGCACTTGGTAGACCCGGAATTAAGATGGATCTAAGTTGATAGAATTTCCCCTTCAAATAGTCTATGCTCACATGAATACCATGGTATTACCATGGGTCAATACCATGGGTTATCATAAACCTGGAGCTTAAAAACAACTATTAGTAATTTATAAAAAATAATAAAATTAATAATTGATTTTTATTTTATTTTTTTATTTTAACCAAGTTAAAATGTTTAAGTGACATTAAATTACAATATCCATTTTTACTCTTGATCTACCAAGCCCGAGATCGATAAAATAATTTTTCACTCTATGCTAGTTTGCATATCACGATATTTGATCCCTCTCGGTGCTTAGTAGATCCAGAGTAAAGATGAATCTATGTTGGTTTAATTCTCCCTTTAAATAGGCTACATTCCACGTGAATACCATGTGTTAATACCATGTGCCATCTTTATTTTTATTAATACTAATATTAGGGTTAATAATGTTTTTTTGCATGGTATTAATAATAATTTGGCCCATGGTATTTGGCCCATAGGCTTCACCTAAATATAACACATTTTTTTTAGTGTTCGTAAATATAAGGTGACTTATGCAATAAATAAAAAAATGTTTTATTTATTTACCATACCTCTCGTTTATTTATATTTTTATTAATTTACCATACCTCTTTTATAAATATGGTATTTGGCCCATAGGATTCACTTAAATAAAACCTCTTTTTTGAGCCTTCTTAAATAGAAAGAGGGTTATGGACTAAATATAAAAATAGGTTTTATTTATTTGCCATACCTCTAGTTTATTTATATTTTTATTTACTTACCATACCTTGGAGTAAGTATAATAAGAGTTTTTATTTATTTACCATACCTCCACTTTATTTATATTTTTATTTATTGGGACCAAATACAACCTCCCAAAACACTTCCCAAACTAGAAAACGGGCAATTGCAAATGAATTTAGCATTGCAAAGCAGAAAATCGGGGGATTGTAATGGAATATAACCTCCCAAACTAGGGGAATCGGGTCAAATGAGTCTTTTCATAGTTTATCCACTCCTTTTCTTTGGGCTAAAATGAAAAAAATAATTATTTTTAAAATAAAAGTTAAGCTAAATATATGAAATGGGTGTTTTACAAAAATTTTGCCCCTCTAAAATGAAAAAGCCCTTAAATTTTGCACTTGGGCTAAAATTTGCCCCTAAAATTTACCATGATCCATGAACATGTATCTGCAATCAGTCATGAAGAGACAACATTAAATCTAGAAATCTGCTAGTCTACCATGATGCATTATCATTTGCTTTCAGATGCAGGTGACTAGGAGAGAGGACAAGGCTCTGAAACTGAGCAAGGCAGCTTTCAAGCCAAGATGGGGGCTTTGGGCATTGATGGTGAAAATTGCGCAGAGGTCACTGGGAGACTGAGATGGACAATCTGGATGAACAATGACTAGCCGTAGGATCTGGTTTGACTAGAGGTCAGATCTGCGTAATTTTTTCAGGGAGGTAGTGCAGGCAACAGAGGGGGATTGGCAGGAAAAATTGTGCAATTTCTCTGGGGAGCTGGCAATGGGCTGTAGGAGGTTGCTTGGAAAAATTGCGCAATTTTTCTAGGGAGCTGGCAATGGGCTACGAGAGCCTGCTAGAAGAAACTACACAATCGTTGGGAGGATGGCCTGCTGAACATCCTTGTGTAGCTTCTAATTTGAGGGGAATGTTGGGCAGATGGGTGAATGCTCATGAAAATTGTGAAGTTTTCAGGGTAAGCAGTAGGACGAGTGACTGGGTTACTGACTGGAAAAACTATACAATTGTTTGAGGGAGACAGTGACAGACATAGGGCATCTATCCAGTATGTTTGCATAGTTTCTTTAGTCAGCATAGCAAGCAAGCTTTGCATCTTTTGCGCAAATTTTTGGGGGACTGAGTCCTTAGGTCACTGCTTGGTCATACTCTCCCTTGACCAGTTGTAGGCTTGGTTGATGTGCTTGCGGGAAACATAGATTGAAATGGATTGGTAGGAAAATTTTGCACTGTTCTAGGTGACAGTCAACTCGGTTGATTCCAGGATTGCGTAGTGTAGGCTACCTTCGAGACAACCTCAAGCTTTTCACAATTCTGGGTAGTAGTACATGACGCTGAGGGCCGAAACTACGCAATGAAGCTTAGCAAAGGTCCGACTGTTGGAGGGTGATCCAGTCGTCAGAATTTCAACAAAATGACTAACTGTGTGGGCAAGTGAACTTGTGAATACATGACCTTGTGAACACACACTCAACATGACTCGAAGACAAGACAGTTGAAACCATGAAGACAACATATACTCAGTGTGACTGACTAACAGTGCGAGCAACAAGTGCGACACTTGTGATACATCATTGAATGACCATGACAACGCTTGCACGACAGTGCATACAACATTGTGTGTGAATGCAATAGATGTGTACATGGAAAACACAACTCAAACACAACCTTCAACATCACCAAAACGAGGTCACAAGCATGACATAGAAATCATAATGTGGAAGATGACAGTTGGTTGAACAACTGAAAAAGAAGTAAGACATGTAGAAGAAACACATAACATGACTTTCTGCATTTGCGCACATGCATATTACAGAGGACAGGGTGATATGACAATGATAAGCAGTCTTGTAAACTCAACTAAGATTTTTCCTTCGAAAGATGTTCCTTACTTACCATACTTACTCAAGATGATCATGGATCCAATGGAGTTTGCATGCGATCCTGATCTTTTCCATTACTTGGTTCCTTGGTCTTTCTCCTCATCTCCTTGGAAGTGATTTCATCATGTCACCTTTCCCTGTAGTCACTAAGAGGTAGTTCTGCGCAATTTTAGCGGACAGTGAATGCTACCGGAATGAGGCCCTGGGAGGCCCATCTGCGTAGTTTCTGCATGTAATACCGACAATCCAACTTGGACAACACTGTGCAGTTTTGATGCTCAAATCACTGCTACGAGACAGGGGTCCTGGGAGGACACCTCTTTGCAATTTTTGAGTGCAGTGCAGCTAGACTGCTATGCACATTTCTGGAGAGCAGTGTTGGTTGGGGTCTCTACAGGCGGTGGGGTTTCAGTAGGCAAGGGAGTTTGGTGTCTCTGCGCAATAGAGTGTTTTAGCAGGAAAGGGAGGAATCTTGATGGTTGCAGAAGAAAATGACATTGTTTAGGGAAGCTGGATGAGGCTAGGTTGCTCGGGAAAATAGCTAAGTGGGAGATTAGTGAAACATATGTAAACATGATAGGACTTGACTGTGATCGCACATGGACACTTAGTGACACAATGTAGACCATCCAAAATGCATAAGACATACTTTTATTGATGCAAAAACCTTCGTGACAAGAGTGCGTGAGGTGAGTGTGAAACATGTCTATGTGATGATGACCACTCATACGCACACAATTCCCTAGAATCAAGACAACATTCCCTTTGCATGACAAACAACAACCCCTATGCTAAAAAATGATGCATGTTGCATAGAAAGAGAACACAGACAACTATTAGGATCAAAGAAGGGAGCTTAAAATCATCAACTTACAAACAAGTGACCAAGGATGATCGATCATAGGATCCAAAGTAGGCTACAAAATTTGAATGTGAGGCAAAAGTTTGGAGGGTGGTTGTAGCTACTACAACAACACACTATATACACAATACCACATGCGCATAACATCACAGATATAACATGTACAACATATATGAAACATGCACCATAGTAGTACCACAGATCCAAAATCACACTGTCCCTACCAAGCAAACTTGTTTTCAGTGTCTTATTCATGCTTGTCCCAACATGTCATAGACCACACTCCTTTCATTTCGCTAGTGTATCCCTCGGCCTAGCCTATCCATAAGATAAACATAATATAATAACATAATATCAATTCATATCCACATGATATTGACCTTATAGATTTGTCAGGACTAATCTTCCCACTTGATTCCTGATGAACTAGGAACCTCTCCATGTCATTCACCTAAGTAGGTAATCACTCCTTCACAAGAATGGTTCCTAATGACCATGCTAGACATCAACATACATACATAAATATATACATATAAATATTAGCATTAAATGGTCATGATCCTGTTAGACAATAACATACATACATACATACATATATAAACATCAACATAATCATGATCATAACATAAGTACCTGATAGAATAAGGTCAAGGTTAATAGATCTCCCTTTATCTGTGCACACCATTCACAACATTGAGAACAATCCTTCCCAGCATATCGAGGGCTTCTAACACCTAAGATCCATTTACTTCACCTTTCATGTTAACTTTCTCATGTTTGTCCTACCACCATCCATTTACACTAATGGACCCAACCAACTTAGTTGGTTATCATTCTCTTGCCTTCAAATACCCTTATACATGCATCATCTGTATCAAAGTCTTACATCACTTGTTGGACTTCATTCAACTCTCCCCAAACTCCACTAACTTTCCTCTTTACCAACCAATTCCAAAGACTCAAAACTTAAAAGAGAAGCACAAGAAAGAAACAAGAATAAAACCATGAAAACCAATAACAATATGGCACCATAAACAAAGTGGCATGGTCATGCACTAGACATAAAAAAATTGCAAATCAAGTGCAAGAAAATCACAGAAGATGAAAAGAACAAGAATAACCAACGACACCATGACTCAATCCCCATGGTTCTGTTGATGCCCCGAAAATCGTTGCATCAAAATCAGGGGATAACCACCCGGTCCAGACCTTAATACAACTCCTTTTCCGTTTCGGATGGTGGCTCCGACTGGGTATAATGGGACCAGTTTCCCAATAATGAATAAAAAGGGGATGAATGAGTGATTGGTTTTCTAATAAATGATAATCAGTGGATGACTTAATCTAACAACGAAAATACAAATGACTATTCTATCCCGGGAGGCTTCTATTCTTTTAAATGCAACGCTTGATGATCTTTGTTCATCGATAGGCATATAGATGACTCTACTCAATAAACATAGACATTCATTCACTTAATGATTGCTTTTTTCAAATAGTTGAACAAAGTGATTAACAAAACATTGTTACACTTATCCTTTTATATTACCGATACATGTATGATTAAAAGAAAAGCATGCTGTAAACATCCAGTAGTGGAAAGTATAAAGAATGCTGTTAAAAACACATGCACATATCCAATAATAGCAAGAGTGATCAAACAACAATTCACATAAAAAGAATGAACTCAGACATAGATAGTAGTACCATATAAGCTGCAAATCATTCCCAACATCAATCGTTATCTGAATTCCTTCTTCCGACTCAGAAATACTTTTAAATAAAGGCAGTAGTGCACATCCACATAAAAGCTTCGTTATCAAAATTGGAATAATTGGCCCAGTCTTTATAAAAAAAATATGCCTGAAGTACAATAGTGCAACTTTAGGTTTAAGTCATATACAAAAACTTACGACCCTTTCCAATGCATTGAAAGGGTCTATAAATACTTGATTAAAACTAACTAACTATAAAATTAAAATGATACTTAATTGGTACAACTTGATTTGGAGTATCTTCATCATAGCAATCTGGTAGTCGACAGCATGATTCATCACTCTGGCTGTTTGCCTTTTGACCTGAGTTGGCATATTGCTAGCATTGGTTCCACTTCTGGAGGGCGGCTGAGACGAGAATTGAGTTGAGCAGCATAGGTGGCATCTTGTATATCGGGAATGATACACCCGATTGCATCTGTTAGGCACTTGAGGGCAGCTCTCTGGCTGTATGGTTTTACCAGGAACAACCAATAGGTGTCCCAAATTAAACTTTTAATACCTGCGATCAATCTCCCATTCTTTTCCAGCTCTTGATAACATGACTGCTCCAATGTTTTAGCCGATAGTAATTTACCTGGTGTACATTGAGAGATCATATTAGATAAGTAGAGAGTATCATTAATCAATTCAACCAAATTACTTGTGGTTAATTTACATCTGGAAACTGCTCTCTCTGCCTTCATTAACTGGGACTACCATTCCATAAATAGGATCTCTTTATGGGATTCTAAGATTTTTGGCAAATTAGCTGCCTGTCCCTCATCAGTGTCCTGCCAATCAAGAAAATTTGTCAAGGTCTCATCGGCCTGCTCCAAGTCTGTTCTAGCATCAACTGATTTATCGATTATTGATGCTGTTATGTCACATAGGGGTTCTGCTTGAGCAATTTTCTAACATAATAGTCTTATTTGTGTTACCAATGCCTTGTTAATCTGTAGTGCTTCTGCTCTGAATTCGGCAGGTTGCGGAAGATTCTTGGACTTTTCTATTTGGCCTGATAATTGAGCAATTTGCTCATCTTTCGACTTCACCATCTGTTCATTCACTGCTTTCAATTTTGCCAATGCTTCCGACAGCTCTTTCTGCTTTTGAATTGCACTTGAATCAATCCTTTGTTTCTCTTCCTGCAATTGTTTATTCAATTGATTATTAATTTGTTGCTGTGTAGACAACTGTTGTTCGAGTTGTTCTGCTTTCTGCTATGCCTCCGATAATTGTGCTTGTAGTGAAGCGATTTCTTGGTCCTTTTCTCTTAACAAATTACTCACTTCTGATGCCTGGTCCATGGTGGCCGCCGAATAGGCTCCAGCATATTGGGACAATTTTGTTAGGTCATCAGAAGGATCAAACTCCTCTCTCCAAACCACATTGGCTGTCACTATTTGTTCAGGGAATAGGGAAGGTTGATCAATCCTTTTCCTTTTCCGCTGTCACTTTACTACAGCCCTGTGCTTTGGACTGTAAAAGACATCCAATGGAGGTATATCCTCCACTTGCAAAATGATCTGATCCGAAGGATCTTTGGGGGTTATTTCTATGTTTTTAGAAGGGGGTAGGCCACTGGTTCCACTTGGAACCTCTTTTGATGTTGTATTATGTGTATCAGCCGCTTTGGATGTATCGGCTTCCTTTGAGCTTTCAAGATTGCTTATGATTGAATCGAATTGCTGCCATTCCTGGAGCAACTTCGGGTCAATCTGGGCATCGACATTCACGTCCGTGCTTCTCTGCTCCTGCTCTTTCCTCTACACTTCCTCCTGCTTTTTCCTCTGCACTTCCTCCTGCTCTCTTGTTTGGATTTCTCCAGCAATTTCTGATGTAGCAGGAGGTTCGTTGGTAAGTCGCTATTCAGGCTCGCTTGTCTGTGTCATCGGGGCCGTTGATAACAGATCTAGAGGCAGAGTTTGCAACCTCTGCTTTCTAAGTCTGTTAAATTCAACTAATCCATCGTCGTGATATCTCATTCTGGCTAGCGTTTGAACCTAAAATAATGACTCGGCCGAGGAGAACATGTCATCAAACTCATCATCTTTATGTTCAAATTTAGTGAGTTTTGCCTGTTCAAGTGTATTGTAGGTGACTTTGTTTGGATCAAATCGCCTGTTAGGAAGAGTGGCGACATTCAGTGTATTAATCTTTTCTGCTTCTTTCTCTGCATGTTTATAGTCATGCAGAGCGTAAATGCCACACCTTAGAGGAAAAGGAGGCCAAACCTGCTTCTTTTTATTCCTTAGAGTTTGTGTAACTCCTTCGGATGTAAGCTGATATGCTATCTCTCAGGCCAACAGTTTGTCGAGTGTATATAAAGGGAGGACATGAGGCTTGGCATGACTTCCGAAAACTCTTACATAGGTGAATTTTTCTTCTCTGAACCATCTCCCTATGGCTGTCAAGTCAATCTCTGCTTGTGAGAAAATCTTAGGAGCAGATTGTCAAAAATGGCATAGTGAATGGGTAACATAAATCCATTGCAAACTTGATATAGGTGGTGTTTATAGTGGGCTTTCCACAACTTCTGGTGGTATATATGAATGGGCTTGGGGTCCTGCGGAGTCCATCTCCACCCCAACACAGGAAATTCGGAATTAAAACAGAGGGTATCCAAGACGTAGGCACTATAGTGAAATGGAGGAATGAACCTTTCAGTAACGCGGGATTTGTTTATGAATTCAAGAACAGCTGTTGCTAACTTATCAGACTGTATATTCCCCCAATCCATTATTTCGCTATTGCATGCTGCTTCCATTAAAGGTACCATTTATATAGTGAAATTTGAGGAATCATACAACCCCCAAATCCTACACATCATTACTCCGGCATAACAATAAGGAGAACACAAGGAATCAACAGAGTACTTACTCGAAGACTCATGCTTGTGTTTCGCTGGGTTTTGCCTCCAATCCTGTATAGGTTTTGATTCAATGTCAATTTCATTTCTGAACTTCTCCAGAAATGCTTTGTTGTACTTCTTCTCTGGTGCAGGAAAATGGTACATTTACCTCAAATCATCGGGTTGAAACGAGCCGAACACTCTCCCATCGATGGTGCAAAATGTTCTGTTTGTAATTGGGATTTCTTCAATTGCCCATCTTACCACATCTGTATATGGAAGAATTTGCTCTCGGGCTACTATCCGATGAAGGTAAGAGTCGGCCAAATCCTTTAGAGTAGCATCAGACTTCCGGGTCGGGTCTGCTGTGGCTTGCACTGTTGTTACCTGAGGCTCTTCGGCCTCAATCAGATTATAGATGCTCAGCCAAGTAGTTTTACCGAGTCCTAGACATGTGGTGTCCGAGATCAATCCCTTTTTGCTTGGTCCCGGATCGGCAATGTGTTGTCCTGTTACTGCGGAAGCTGAAGCTGTTCCAGTTTTCTTAGATTTCTTCCCCATTTGGCTTGAATTTGCTGCTTCGGAGGAGCTCTGCACAGGAGATAAAATGAACGTAATGCGGAGAATTGGTGGCGCAAACCAAATATGAACGAGATATATTAATCAATGAATAATGGAGGATTAACTTAAGGTGGCCGCGGATACAATCTCTGAAGATATTTTAGCCTTACTGTTTCATTAAATGGCCATTTAAACCTGTCAATCCTTTAAATGCTCATCATATCGTTTATTGGCCGAATAATTCATTTAAGTGTGGCTTTGATGTTTTGGCGGTTGAGCGTAAGTGAATCACTATCGGGAAGAGAAAGGCCTTTAATACTAATTAACCATAATATATCCCGGCCTTATCAATCCTTTTTGAAATCTGCACCTAGCTTTATCGCAATCGGCGATCGGGGGAATGCTTAAGTTGTTATATTGGTGTCCTTTCGGAATCCCTGATCGCCGATAGAGATATCGCCAATTCGCATCGGGAGTTTTTTAAACGAGGGCTTTGAGATGCATGCATGCTACATCCCCGATCGCCGATAACGATATCGCATCGGAGCAAAGAGAGGGGCCTTTTGTTATGATCGCTTGTCTTCCTGATATCCGATAGTTATTCGTGCATTGTCGCATCAGGGAAAACCAATGGGTCTTACTGTTATGCATCCTTTGTTATTGCGATATGCGATCTTGCGATCGCTTTATCGCAATAATAAAGGATTATTCATTTTTTATTATAAGACCAATTATGTGATTTATCAAAAAGGTTTATAATGTTTTATTTCTTTTCGGACCTTTTGAATAATGATAAGTTGATACCAATTTAATCTAAAAGGGACCCATTTCATATTATAGTTTTGAAAATAAAAATTTTATGAAATGGGGGGTTGTTGTACAACACAACAATTGGCGATTTGCTGGGAGAAACAGTTATCTCTGGGAAATATTGAAATACTTAGACTTTCTTTGAATAGGAATCTTATCAAAGAGGAAAATTCTAATATAACTAGGTATATATACATTCTGAATAAAATAAAAGCTATTTTTGCTAATTTCTTCTCTCGTTAAAATTAGATACATTCTAAGTTTTTAAATTGGCCTCTATTGGTTGATAATGATAAAACAGAAAACCTTTCCAACTCATCCTTTTTAATTGACTCCTTTGTCATAGGTAGAGCCTTTGCTGCCAACAAACATTCATAGTTTCGACAGGGATACCTTTTAACCATTTTATTGTCCATTATCCCATCCATTTCAGAGTATGATTAAAAGAATGAATTCAAAACATGCTTTCATATTTTGTATCTCTTTTTTCTTTTCTATTATTTTGTAAGATAAAAATCCATTGTCCTGGTTTGGTGGCCAGCTGTTTGACAATGCCATTCACTGGTAGTAATCTAACCGAACAAGCTGGCTCATAATGAGACCCCTTGTCTTATGATTCTAAGCCATTACCCTGTTTTGGTATGCAGTGTTGGTAATGTCGGTTAAACTATTTCCCAATGATCATGGTAAGCAAGCTTGTAATAAGACCCCTTATCTTTTATATCAAATATTTTAGAATTACACTATGAGTAATCATAAACTTTGATGAATGGGATGGACAATTTTCTCTTTAAGAGCGAATGGATGACAGGGTAAGAGTTTAAGATGCTGAAGTTGAATTAATTTATGTTTTGATATTGATAACCTTTTTGTGACCAATTTGAAAACCATAAAATGATTTACAATACTTCTAAATCTTGAGAAGTTTTCACAAAAATTGAAATGGGGTTTCAGAATGTGAATATACCTAATTTCCTAGAAATTGTCCCTTTTGTTTAAGGCTTCTATTATTTTAAAGTAAATATAAAAACTACTTCTTTGAGCAGCTTTTCAATATAGCAAAGGCCAATGGAAGATACCTTACAACTTTATTTCCTAATGGTCCTACAAACTACAAATTCTACTGAACTAAAAAGGGAGAAGGGGTTACCTCCTCAATTGAAGAATTTCTTTAAGATGAGGCCATTAACATGAAGAGAATCTCTCTTTCCTGATAAATCTTGTAATATGAATGTCGAATGGCCTATCTTTTCACAGATCTGAAATGGTCCAAGCCACATTTCCTAGAACTTGGTGTGTTTTCCTTTATCCTCATGGGCTTTGTCCCATTTCAGAACTAGATCACCAACTTGAACTGTTTTGAACTGGATGAAGTTGAATCAAAGGATGACTTGATAATTTACTGATGTTTTGCATGAGTAATTTTGGCCTTTTCTCTTTCTTCCTCTAATATTAAGATTTGATCATGTCTAAGTTGAATATAAGAAGAGGGACTTTCTTCAATAAACTGAACTAGGGCTAGAGAAGGAAGGACAAGATTCGTTGGTAGCACTGCTTCTTTCCCATATACAAGATTGAATGGAGAAGAACCTATGGAAGCCTTCTATGTTATCCTATCAGCCCATAGTGCGAATATTAAAGATTTGTGCCAGTTTTTATGATTTTGTTCGATAGTTCGCTTAATAATTTTAACTAGATTTTTATTGGTAGATTATGCTAAACCATTACCCTAGGAATAGTAATTTGCATAATATTTCAATTTAAACCCTCTTTTAATAGCGAACTAAAACATAGCATTTCCAGAGAAATAAGATGCATTATCGAAAACAAGAGCATTTGGGACACCAAACCTGGTAATGATGAATTGATCTATGAATTCCATAATTGCCTCAGAATTTGTTGTATTTAAAGGAATTGCTTCAACCCACTTAGTAAAGTAATCAGTGGTAGTAAGGATATACTTATGCTGTTTGGACGAATGTGGAGTGATTTCTCCAATGATGTCCAATCCCCATTGCTCAAATGGTTGTTCAATGTTGACTAGTTGCAAAGGGAAAGCTGGCTTTCTTTGTCTTCCACTGGAAGTTTGACAATTTCAGCATTTCCTTACATATTCATGAGTATATCTGAACAAGGTGGGCCAATAGTACCCAACATGAATGATTTTGTGGGCTGTTGTGTCAACTCCAAAATGTCCTGCTGCTGGTCCATCATGTAGTTCCTGCAAAACCTTTTGTGCTTCAGGTTTTTCTAGGCATCTTAATAAAATTGAATCATAATTTTGCCTAAAAAGTACATCATCAATGATTGTGAAGTTTTTTGCTTTTAATATAATGGCCCTTTTGCTTTTATAAGACAGGTTAGGAGGTGCATATCCATTTTTCAAATAAAAGATCAAGTCTGCATATTGCGATTCAGAATCAGTAATACTTATCTGGTTGATTTCTTCAATATGTTCTGTATCACCTGGTTCTTGAATGTTGGATGCTCCTGCTAATAACCTGCAAAAACCTTGGCCTCTAACAATCTTTACTGGCTTGATTTCCAAGTCATATTCTTGAAGTGCTGTAACCCAGTTTGCCCTTTTTTCACCTAATTCCATTTGGATTAGTAATTGCCTTACTGCAGGAAAAGGAACTATAACTTTTGTATGGGCTTTTAAAAGGAAGGGTCTGTAATGTTTGACAGCTTTATACACAGCAAAGGCTTGTTTTTCAACTTCGGAATAATTCAGTTCAGCACCCTGCAGGTTTGAACTATAAAATGAAATTGGTGCTTCCAAGTTGTGATCATTAATCTGAGTGAGTACTACTGCATAAGATGAATCGGATGCGATAGTATACAATGTGAAATGATTAGAAAAATTAGGAGTGTTTAAAGCGGGGGCATTGATTATTGATTGTTTGATTGTATCAAATGCTTCCTTTTCTACTGATCCCAATCTAAGCACTGAATTTTTCTTAATTATAGTTTGTAGTGGTAAAATGATGTGAGAAAAGTCAGGAACAAATCTCTTAACAAAATTAATTTGGCCTAAAAATGACTGCATGGATTTTTTATTATGAGGAAAACGAATTTCAGAGATTTCTTTAATCCTATCCGGATCAATATAAATACCATCTTTGGAAACAATAAAGCCCAAGAGCTTTCCTTGATTAAGAGCGAAGAAGGATTTTTTGGGATTGAGTGAAATACCATACCTTCTGCAGCGTTCAAAGATTTGATTTAAATCATGCAAATGATTGGATCTCTTCTTAGAAAATATAGTAATATCATCTAAGTAGACAACTACTGTTTTGTTGATCAATACTTTGAAAGCTATATCCATCGCTCTTTGGAACGTGGCTCCTGCATTAATAAGTCCAAAAGGCATTTTCTGATAAGCATAAGTTCCCCATTTCATTCTGAAGGTAGTTTTGAGTCTGTCATCAGGATGGACCAAAATTTGGTTATATCCTGAAAAACCATCTAAAAAAGACATTAACTCAGAACCTGCCACTGAATGGAGTATCTGCTCCATAGTAGGTAATGGGAAATTATCTTTTTGGCTTGCCTTATTCAGATTTCTGAAATCTATAAAAATCTTGATGTCGCCATTTCTCTTCCTAACAGGCACCATATTGGAGACCCAATTTGAGTGCCGAACGGCAAAAATAATCTTAGCTTTCAAGAGTTTATTGAGTTCTGATTTTATTTGACTCTCTAAGTTCGGATGTATTTTCCTCAACTTTTGTTGAATTGGTTTTTGTTCGGAAAGCATTGGAATGGTATGTTGGATGATAGATGCATCATATGTTTTTAAATCGTCATATTTCCAAGCGAAGACATGTTTATTTTTTCTTAATAATCTAATGAATGCTATCTTTTCATCCACAGAAAGTCCTAATCCCAAATTAATGTTTTGAGGATTCTGCTCAGTGCCAAGATTTATCAATTCAAATCTTAAGGTGGAACTTTGGAGCTTTGTATTGGCTACTGGTTTAAATCTATCTTTAATATCGTAAAGATCCTCAAGCTTAACCACAGGCTTTGGTATTGAGTTTCCCTCGTGCTTTTCTTGCATCTGAAGGTCATGCTCACTTTCCTTAATGATCTGATCATCGTAGGACTTATCGGAAGTCAAAAAGTGTAAGATGTCTTCATCGTGATTGAACACTCGCCAATTAGTTACATTGTCAGGAATTGATGGTCTAAAAAGTAACTCTACTGAAAATCTATTTGGGCTATAATCTTCGGAAGGTAGGAGTTTGGAAGCAACATTGGCTAGCAAGTCAGCTGCTGAATTTTGAGACCTAGGTATGGAAGAAATATTGAATGCTAAAAATTGAGAGGTGAGTTCTTGTACCAGCGACTGATAATGTTTGAGGTGGCTAGAAAGACAATGAATCGTATTTCTCACCTGTTTAATAATAATTTCTGAATCACCAAACACTTTCAAATATTGAACCTTGAGGCCAATCGCTTTGTATAGTCCTTGGACTAAGGCTTCGTACTCAGCTATATTATTCGTGCATTCAAACTCCAACCTACAGGACAGCATCGTTTTTTCTCCCTGAGGGCTAACCAAAATACATCCTGCTCCCGAGCCTTCACTAGACTTAGACCCATCAAAATATAGTGACCAAAATAAAGAATTATCAACAATTTTATTTACAGTTTCCTCAGTATTGTTAAAACATCTTGATCTATCTGTTTGTGAATAATTTTCGATCTGAGATGTAAAATTGTTTACTGAGAAAGGAGATGGTTGGGCTGTGAAGTTGCCAAAGAATGATTCAGATGAATAATTCCCCAAGATATTGTTATTAAATGCTATTGGTTGATTTTCCTATTCAAATTCTGTAACAGTATGGGTCATGTGTTTCTCCCGATTGATTTTTATTTGATTTGGCTTTCCCTTGTAGGGTAGCCACATATGGGACCAATCAGTAGAAATATACCCATGGAGCTTCTCAGACCAATCTCTACTCAAGATTAAACCATAAAACTCAGGTATATCGGTGATTAAGATATCAATTCTTTGAACTACTCGTGGGTCAGCCGATAACCTGATAGTTACAGAGTTAATTTCCCCTAAAACCTGGACTTTGGTTCTATCTAACTGCACAATATGAATTGCGGACTTTTTGGGCTCAATGTTTAGTTTGGAACAAACTGAAGCTGGAATTATATTAGAGGATGCCCCTGAGTCAATCAAAAAATTGTGTAGATTTCGATTATAAATCTCGTAGGTTAAGAGGAAAGGTGGAGTATGGGAATTTGATCTGTCTCCAATCAGAATCGTATCAGTAGCTTCAACCCTACCAGAAGGTGGTTGACCTGAATCATTTGCAGCTTTAGCACTGGGAAGAGGTGAAGAAGGGACAGCATTTAGTTCCTTGAGAAGAAATTTTTGCTGATGTTTTAGTTTGCTAAGTTCAAACATGGTAATGTTTGCCTTAGTCTTCTTCATATCATCAACAATATTATAATCCATTGAATCTGATACTACCAACGTTTTAGATGTCGAAGGTATATTTGAGGATGAAGGTTGGTTTTGTGGTACTGTTGCAGCTGGCTTCTTTGTGGATATCTTTTCCTTTGTAGTAGTAGCACCTGCACTTCTTTTCTTTGAACTTGCCTGGACAGGTTCAGGGGCACCTTTACTCCTAGTAGTGACAGGAAAAGCTTCTTGTTCATTCTCTGTATCGGAGTTAGGCAATATGAAGTCCCACATTCCATGGCATTCAACAACTTCCTCTTCTTCATCAGTTGGTGAAATTGTTTCCTCTTCTTCTTCTTCTTCAAGATCTGAATCTGCATTAGATATAACACTTGGTGGTTTTGATTCGGTTTTCTTGAAATTTCTAAAGGGCCTTTTTGTTGAGGTTTCCGCTACTTGTTTTTTTATTTCAACCATTTCATTTGACAAAGTCTTGAGGACTTTTTGCAGACCCTCCATATCATATGGATCTTTAGGGGTTTTCTTCTTTGAATCATCTTTAAAAGAAACTTTTTTGGATTTTCTATCTTCAAGAGCAGCTTTCTTTTCTAGAGCATTAATACGTTTCTCCATAGCAAGTGCTTCTTTCATGTTTTCAGCTAAAGTTGGTTTTCCAGCCCTGTCTACGAAAATAGCTATATTGGCAGGTAGGGCAGTTATATACCATTCGCTTCTAATTTGCTCACTTGGTTTGGAGGCCGTTGGGATTTTATTCAAGAGTTTATTGAATCGCGCATTGAATTCTTTAATCGGTTCCCTATGCTCTATCCTAAGATTGGAGAGATCATTGATTAATGTGGCTAAAGATCTATCATCACCATACTTAGTGAGAAATTGTTCTTGGCAAGTGGTCCAACTGGTAATGGATCCAGAAGGCAGGGAAAAATACCAGGATCCCACTGATCCTTGCAAAGTATAAGGGAAAAGCCTAATGACAACATCTTCCTCTGTTACTCCTTTCAAATTAACTGATAACATGAAGTTATTAATATGTTCCTCAGCTTGTATTCCATCATCTGGGTTAAACTTGGGTAGCCATTTTTCAGGAGCATCAGGTAATGCATGTAATGGTGCAGGCATATTGACCACACCAGGTCTATTCCATGGATTTGCCATTGAAACACCAGTAGTGGATGAGATGGCTGATGAAATTCCAGATGTTTGGGAAGGAATTGATATTGAGGATTGAGCCGGTTGGGATGTTGAAGTTCCTAATCCCTGATGAACAACAATGTGTAATGAGGGAGTGGATGGTTGACTTCGCACTGGGGAAGATGAGATGGAGGATGTGGATGAAAATGCTTCACTGTCAGATCCTTCAGTGTTCTTCTTTGCCCTTTTCCTTTTAGGTAAGGGCAGCTCAGTAGGTTCAATACCGAGCTTTCCACTCTGAAGTCTAGTGAGAGGATGAGGTAGATTGAATTGCGAAGTCTCACTGCTTTGAGATACTTCAGATTTCTGTGGTGATATCGAGAAGCCTTGAAGTTTATGGATGAGTAACTGAACTTCAGGGGACTCAGGACTTAATCGTTCTGGAGTATTGTGGGTTTGAGCAGTGGTAGTTGATTCCTCTTCTTCTTGCTTGGATACTGGAGAACCAACATGCAATTGGGAAGTACGAGGTGATGTGGAGGGAGATTTACTCTTAGAATGGTCTGTAGATTTGGATTTTCTTGCCATTCATAGTTCGGCCCTCCTTCCAATGCCAAAAATGTTGATGCCCCAAAAATCATTGCATCAACATCGGGGGATAACCACCCGGTCTGGACCTTAATACAGCTCCTTTTCCGTTTGGGATGGATGAGTGATTGGCTTTCTAATAAATGATAATCAGTGGATGACTTAATCTAACAGCGAAATTCAAATGACTATTCTATCCCGGGAGGCTTCTATTCTTTTAAGTGCAACGCTTGATGATCTTTGTTCATCGATAGGCATATAGATGACTCTACTCAATAAACATAGACATTCATTCACTTAATGATTGCTTTGTTCAAATAGTTGAACAAAGTGATTAACAAAACATTGTTACACTTATCCTTTTATATTACCGATACATGTATGATTAAAAGAAAAGCATGCTGTAAACATCCAGTAGTGGAAAGTATAAAGAATGTTGTTAAAAACACATGCATATATCCGATAATAGCAAGAGCGATCAAACAACAATTCACATAAAAAGAATGAACTCAGACATAGATAGTAGTACCATATGAGCTGCAAATCATTCCCAACATCAATCGCTATTTGAATTCCTTCTTCCGACTCAGAAATAATTTTAAATAAAGGCAGTAGTGCACATCCACATAAAAGCTTCGTTATCAAAATTGGAATAATTGGCCCAATCTTTATAATAAAAAATATGCCTGAAGTACAATAGTGCAACTTCAGGTTTAAGTCATATACAAAAACTTACAACCCTTTCCAATGCATTGAAAGGGTCTATAAATACTTGATTAAAACTAACTAACTATAAAATTAAAATGCTACTTAATTGGTACAACTTGATTTGGAGTATCTTCATCATAGCAATCTGGCAGTCGGCAACATGATTCATCACTCTGACTGTTTGCCTTTCGACCTGAGTTGGCATATTGCTAGCATTGGTTCCACTTCTCGAGGGCAGTTGAGACGAGAATTGAGTTGAGCAGCATAGGTGGCATCTTGTATATCCGGAATGATACACCCAATTGCATCTGTTAGGCACTTGAGGGCGGCTCTCTGGCTGTATGGTTTTACTAGGAACAACCAATAGGTGTCCCAAGTTAAACTGTTAATACCTGCGATCAATCTCCCATTCTTTTCCAGCTCTTGATAACATGACTGCTCCAATGTTTTAGCCGATAGTAATTTACCTAGTGTACATTGAGAGATCATATTAGATAAGTAGAGAGTATCATTAATCAATTCAACCAAATTACTTGTGGTTAATTGACATCTGGAAACTGCTCTCTCTGCCTTCATTAACTGGTACTGCCATTCCATAAATAGGATCTCTTTATGGGATTCTAAGATTTTTGGCAAATTAGTGGCCTGTCCCTCATCAGTGTCCTGCCAATCAAGAAAATCTGTCAAGGTCTCATTGACTTTCTCCAAGTCTGTTCTAGCATCAACTGATTTATTGATTATTGATGTTGTTATGTCACATAGGGGTTCTGCTTGAGAAATTTTCTGACATAATAGTCTTATTTGTGTTACCAATGCCTTGTTAATATGTAGTTCTTCTGCTCTAAATTCGGCAGGCTGCAGAAGATTCTTGGAATTTTCTATTTGGCCTGATAATTGAGAAATTTTCTCATCTTTAAACTTCACCATCTGTTCATTCACTGCTTTCAATTTTGCCAATGCTTCTGACAGCTCTTTCTGCTTTTGAATTGCACTTGAATCAATCCTTTGTTTCTCGTCCTGCAATTGTTTATTCAATTGTTTATTAATTTGTTGCTGCGTAGACAACTGTTGTTCGAGTTGTTCTGCTTTTTGCTTTGCCTCCAATAACTGTGCTTGTAGTGAAGCGATGGCTTGGTCCTTTTCTCTTAACAGATTACTCACTTCTGATGCCTTGTCCATGGTGGCCGCCGAATAGGCTCCAGCATATTGGGACAATTTTGTTAGCTCATCAGAAGGATCAAACTACTCTTTCGAAACCACATTGGCTGTCACTGTTTGTTCAGGGAATAGGGAACGTTGATCAATCCTTCTCCTTTTCCGTTGTCGCTTTACTACAGCCCTGTGCTTTGGGATGTAAAAGACATCCAATGGAGGTATATCCTCCACTTGCAAAATGATCTTATCCGAAGGATCTTTGGGGATTATTTCTATGTCTGTAGAAGGGGGTAGGCCACTGGTTCCACTTAGAACCTCTTTTGATGTTTTATCCTGTGTATCAGCCGCTTTGGATGTATCGGCTTCCTTTAAGCTTTCAAGATTGCTTATGATTGAATCGAATTGTTGCCATTCTTGGAGCAACTTTGGGTCAATCTGGGCATCGACATTCACATCTGTGCTGCTCTGCTCCTGCTCTTTCCTCTGCACTTCCTCCTGCTCTCTTGTTTGGATTTCTCCAACAATTTCTGATGTAGCAGGAGGTTCTTTGTTAAGTCGCTATTCAGGCTCGCTTGTCTGTGTCATCGGGGCCGTTGCTAACAGATCTAGAGGCAGAGTTTGCAACCTCTGCTCTCTAAGTCTATTAAATTCAACTAACCCATCGTCGTGATATCTCATTCTGGCTAGCGTTTGAACTTGAAATAACGACTCAGTTGAGGAGAACAGGTCATCAAACTCATCATCTTTATGTTCAAATTTAGTGATTTTTGCCTATTCAACTGCATTGTAGGCGACTTTGTTTGGATCAAATCGCCTGTTAGGAAGAGTGGGGAGATTCAGTGTATTAATCTTTTCTGCTTCTTTCTCTCCATGTTTATAGTCATGCAGAGCGTAAATGCCACACCTTAGAGGAGAAGGAGGCCAAACCTACTTCTTTTTATTACTTAGAGTCTGTGTAAATCCTTCGGATGTAAGCTGATATGCTATCTCTCGAGCCAACAGTTTGTCTGGTGTATATAAGAGGAGGACATGAGGCTTGGCATGACTTCCGAAAACTCTTACATAGGTGAATTTTTCTTCTCTGAACCATCTCCCTATGGCTATCAAGTCAATCTCTGCTTGTGAGGAAATCTTAGGAGCAGGTTTGTCAAAAATGGCATAGTGAATGGGTAACATAAATCCATTGCAAACTTGATATAGGTGGTGTTTATAGTGGGCTTTCCACAACTTCTGGTGGTATATATGAATGGGCATGGGGTCTTGTGGAGTCCATCTCCACCCCAGCACAGGAAATTCGGAATTAAAACAGAGGGTATCCAAGATGTAGGCACTATAGTAAAATGGAGGAATGAACCTTTCAGTAACGCGGGATTTGTTTATGAATTCAAGAACAGTTGTTGCTAACTTATCAGACAGTATATTCCCCCAATCCATTATTTCACTATTGCATGCTGCTTCCATTAAACTTACCATTTCTATAGTGAAATTTGAGGAATCATGCAACCCCCAAATCCTACACATCATTACTCCGGCATAACAATAAGGAGAACACAAGGAATCAACAGAGTACTTACCCGAAGACTCATGCTTGTGTTTCGCTGGGTTTTTCATCCAATCCCATATAGGTTCTGATTCAATGTCATTTTCATTTCTGAGCTTCTCCAGAAATGATTTGTTGTACTTCTTCTCCTGTGCAGGTAAATGGTACATTTGCCTCAAATGATCTGGTTGAAACGAGCCGAACACTCTCCCGTCAATGGTGCAAAATGTTCTGTTTGTAATTGGGATTTCTTCAAATGCCCATCTTACCACATTTGTATATGGAAGAATTTTCTCTCGAGCTGCTATCCGATGAAGGTAAGAGTCGCCCAAATCCTTTAGAGTAGCATCAGACTTCCGGGTCGGGCCTGCTGTGGCTTGTATTGTTGTTACCTGAGGCTCTTCGGTCTCAATCAGATTATAGATGATCAGCCAAGTAGTTTTACCGAGTCCTAGACATGTGGTGTCCGAGATCAATCCCTTTTTTCTTGGTCCCAGATCGGCAATGTGTTGTCCTGTTACTGCCGAAGCTGAAGCTGTTCCAGTTTTCTTAGATTTCTTCCCCATTTGGCTTGAATTTGCTGCTTCGGAGGAGCTTTGCACAGGAGATAAAATGAACGTAATGCGGGGAATTGGTAGCGCAAACCAAATATGGATGAGATATATTAATCAATGAATAATGGAGGATTAACTTAAGGTGGCTGCGGATACAATCTTTGAAGAGATTTTAGCCTTACTGTTTCAAATGGCTGTTTAAACCTGTCAAACCTTTAAATTCTCATCATATTGTTTATTGGCCAAATAATTCATTTAAGCGTGGCTTTGATGTATTGGCGGTTGAGCGTAAGTGAATCATTATCGGGAAGAGAAAGGCCTTTAATACTAATTATCCATAATATATCCCCGCCTTATCAATCCTTTTTGAAATCTGCGCCTAGCTTTATCGCAATTGGCGATTGGGGGAATGCTTAAGTTGTTATATTGGTGTCCTTTCGGAATCCCCGATCGCCGATAGCGATATCGCCAATTCGCATCGGGAGTTTTTTAAATGAGGGGTTTGAGATGCATGCATGCTACATCCCTGATCACCGATAACGATATCGCATCGGAGCAAAGAGAAGGGCCTTTTATTATGATGGCTTGTCTTCCTGATATCCGATAGTTATTCATTCATTGTCGCATCGGGGAAAACCAATGGGTCTTACTGTTATGCATCCTTTGTTATTGCGATATGCGATCTTGCAATCGCTTTATCGCAATAATAAAGGATTATTCATTTGTTATTATAAGACCGATTATGTGATTTATCAAAAAGGTTTATAATGTTTTATTTCTTTTCGGACCTTTTGAATAATGATAAGTTGATACCAATTTAATCTAAAAGGGACCCATTCCATATTATAGTTTTGAAAATAAAAATTTTATGAAATGGGGGTTGTTGTACAGCACAACAGGTTCCTAGTGCTTCCAAGGGAAAGCTCAACCTAATCCTTCTTCGAGATTTCATGGAAATCCCCTTTTTCGTGCAATCCCATGCATCATACTTCCATAAACACATAGTTAGTGCTTAAATAAACATCAAAATACTCCAGTTACCTTGTCCTATTGTGTCAAGCACATTGCCTTTTGATTGAACACATCCATGCCATCTCTCAAGGGACTCCAATTCCCTTGATAGATCCACCTATAATTAGCAACTAGTTGATGTACCTATCAAATACATGTTCATAACTATTAGAACCTAAATCTACCTCAAGCTGAGAAAGGTAGGATCTACGGTAACATCATACCACGCTTAACCTAGTAGCTAGCCCTACCAAGTCGAGAGAGGGCTCTATCCTTGTCAATCTCAGAAAAGATGGTCGATGAAAAATTGAGTTGACTGATGTAATGACTGATTTAGGCTAGGTATTTGTACAAAGGTGTTTGATTAAAATTTGATGATGTTTTGTTGGCTCAAATGTGAAAGGAAGATTTGGGTATGGGGAATGAGGCTCAGTTTTGTAGAGATCTCTATGGGGCAAGGTAGGCAAGTGATTTGGTACTTCAAATTGAGTGATATGGAGAGCTTTTAGACAGGTGAGGAGTTGAAAAGGGCATGAAAAACTCAGGGATTTTTTTCAAATAGCTAAAAACATAGATAAACTAAACAAACCCTAGGTAGAGCGCTGCACTTTCAATGTATTCTACCTTTATCCTTGTTTGATTTAGTTAAGATGAAATAAAGAGAGATAACTGCATACATCAAACACATGTATACTTACAATTACAGAAGAAAACACAATACCAAAGCAAGATGCCACATGAATTTCATAAAGTGCTGCAAACCACTGGTCTATTCCTTAGCCAAACTACTGAAATGAGTATACAATAAGCTCCAAGCTTTCCAAAAATTCCAACCATGCTAATGACTGAAAAATTACAAGATATAGGCAACCAACAACTCATCCTAGCCTCTAGGGGTCGTGCTCATAATATTAGGAGTTGTTCCAATAAAATCTAAACTGAGAACTAAAAAGTAGGCAGTGGAACAACTTGCCTCTAAAAACTAGGAAACTGATTCATTCAGTTCCAAACTACCTTTTGATGGATGAATCTACCTCTATGAGTGAAACTTTAGCATATTTACATAAAAATCCATCATGTCACATTAAATTACATCATGATTTTGAAAATGAGAAGGAAAAAGGTACAACTGTGAAAAACTAGGCGAAAAACAGAGTTTTTGACAAAAAATGAGCAAAATTCCTCCAATGCGTCGCGCTGATTTCCCTATGCATAACGCCTTTTTACAGCTGATTTTGGAGGCCTTTCCAGTGTCCAAATTTTCTCCAAGTGGGCTTGTTGGAAATTTCTACCCGTCTACTTTCCATTACAAGTGGAATTTTTGAATTTGGCCTCTCCAAAACTAAGTTCTCCCAACACTGCTTCCTATGTGTCAAAAAAGGGGCAGAAAGGTCATTTTTGAGGTGTTTTTGACCTTTTTGGAAGCTCAAAACCTGTCAAAATTTCTTGGCCATTTGTGAGCATGCATATTTTCCATGAAAAATCAAAAAATTTTGAGTTTCCCTGAAAAGGAGGTGCCCATCAAAAGTGAGCGCCGGGTGGCGCGGCGCATCGGGCAGAAAACCCTGTTTTTTAAGGCAAAAATTCCAAAATTGCAAAAAGTGTCCCAAATTTTTTGAAATTTGGGCTGAGTGTCCTCCATTAAGTGCTGTGTTGGGCCAAGGAAGCCTCAACCAAGATCTGAAGTCTATCTTGCTCTTTTTTCCTCCGTGATGCCTTCTTCAACTTGGCTTTCAAATTCCTGATTCTTGCTTTGCACACCATATTTCTTGACAAGTAGTGGTATGCCATGTTTCTCAACATATTTTTCTCATTGTTGGCCTTCTCCAGCATCTTCTCCAAGTGGATATTTTCCCTCTCCAACCAAGATTCACGATCAGCATTGATTTATTGTTCAAGTGTTGTGAGCTTGACTTTCCTCCTTTTGGCAGCTTGCCAGTTTTCTTGTATGTTTCATAGCTCCATTATGGTTTGCTAATCTTCTAGCTATTTGTTTATTTGCTCCAGATATTTGATTACCCACTTGGCTCTTTCTAGGTTGAGAGATAAATTCTGAATGTCATCTTGTTGCTCCTAGATGATCTCTCTAAGCTTTGAGCTTTGTGAGCCCAAATCAATGTCATCATCCTGAATAAGAATAAAATTTGTCTCCTGCATTCCTGAATGCCCCTCATCATGCAATGGCCACTTTCCCTTGTCCTGTACCTACTCTATTGATGGAGGAAGTGAGACCCCTTCCACCATGGGTGGAGATAATACTCGCTTTGCTGCTACAAACAACCTTCTAGTGCCCTTTTGGTAGGTGACAAACACTGGCACATTAGCGGTTTGTGTCTCATGAATCTCCTGCCAATGTGAAGGTCCACCTGTCTCATGAAAAGCTGCTGGAGGTACTTGAGGACCTGTGAAGACCTCATGTGAAATGAAATCCTCCCATGAGATGTTCTGTAAACCAAGCTGATGCATGACCACAATCTTGATTAGTGCAAAATGATATATGTTGTTATACTGCTGCTAAGGAGTCTTCCTGTGCACTAAGGTGGTCATCTTCTCAATGTTCCGACAAATAAAGTAGGGGAGATTCATCATTCTCACCCTAGTGAAGTGCATCAACAATCTGATATGATAGGCATACAGGCGAGAAAACCGGCCCTCACAGCTGAAATACTTAATTATGAGTTTCATCAAGGGAGCATATGAGTCTTTTAGATACCGGAAGGGAAAAACTCTGCTAAGATGTCTCTGATAACCAGCCTTGATGTAAGGCTCATAATGTTCTCTGTCAATTTGTTTCCTTTTATTCCACTGCTCACCAACATTGGGAATGCCAGTTGCTAGAGAAATAGACTCCGGTGTCAAGGTGAATGTCACACCTACTAGAGTGACTTGGCCATTATGAAGATGGAGCACAAACAACCTGGCCAACTCATGATGGTACTGGACTCTCTCTACCATCTCACAGAACTGATAACAGGATTGGTGTTGAAAGCATGTGACAGCAAGAGGACAGGCCTACAGCTCGGCAAGTGAAGTAGGCTCCTCTCGTATATGTTTACCACCCTTGTGAGGTCTCCTTGGTGCATGCATTTCTCTAGGAGAATCACTGAGTGTCTCCTCATCTTGGTCATAGGAAGGATCAGACTCCATGTTTGCCAATGTGTGAGTTTTCTTGATGAGTATGAAGAGATTTATGGTGTTTTTAGTTTTCTGCTACCAAGGATGAGAATGTATGAGGGACTGTGAAGGGAAAGTGTATGAGGGGTTTTGGGAATGTTGTTGACAAGTTTTTTGGGAAATAGGGGGTTTAGGGAATAGTATGTAGGCTTAGGGACAACAATTAGGGTTTAGGAATTTGTAACTAGGGTTTGGGATAGTGGGAGTTAGGGATATGGGAATTAGGGAATGAGTTGATGAAACTAGAAAATAAATGAAGGAATCAAAGAGTGAGGGAATGATGGAGTGGACTTGGCAGCAAAAACACAAATTGCAAACCCTAAGCAATTGTTTTTGAGCAAAAATTGCAAGGAGGTAGGGTTTGAGTTTTATCTCATTAAATCACCATAAACTTTAAGAGAAACTCATTCACTGGTAGTGGAAGAATGCTTGACTTACTTGCACACCTAAGGATTGAGCGAATTTTGAAATTTGGGAGAGTTTGTGGGTGAAAACTAGCTTGAAACCCAATGCATCGCACCACAGACCCAACACGCCATGCCACCTCAATGCACCATGCTTGTATATTTTTTGCACTGTGGAGGGTGGCCCAATGCGCTGCACCATCTCTATGTGCCGCTCCCACAACCCAATGCACCACGCCCTTGAAACTTGCACAGTTTGCTGCAATTTTGTTGTTTTTCTCCAACACAGCCTTTCTCTTGCTCAGTCCTTCTCCTTTAGATGCAAATGAGCTCTTTGAACATAAAAAAACGACTTATGTACAAGAGATTTTATTTTTTCACTCATAAAACCCACTTTTGTAATGTTTGCATTTTGACTTACTTTTCAAACTTTGTTTTTGGGCTATTTACTTTATTTTTGCCTTTGATGAACTGATTGATTTTGACTTTTTATTTGTCTTGCAGGGGATGGAGTTGATGAAGCTTGGCAAGGTGACCAGGGTTTCCACTGAAGTTATTTACATATGAAAGAACTGAAATTACATCAAATTTATGCATAAAAACATAAAATACTCTGTTTTATTTAATCACTGAGTGAGTGATTATGGAAATTATTGTTGCTAGAACTTTATTTGACCTCATCATGCACCTACTGACCATCACTAAGCATTTTGAGACCTTATTGACGAAACCCTAGACCTAATGGGACCTAAACCCTAAAAATGACTTTTATAGATTTAAAGACAAAAAATGACTGCAGGTGATCTCGATAAATGGAAATGGGCCAGTAGGTAAAGAACACAAGGGAAAATGTATAATAAGCCACTACCGTTAGATGATCCATGATCCTAATGGAATGCAGCTGACCGAGTGAGACACCTAACATGCAATGAAACAAGAGAATTTGATCACTGACGGAGGGATGAAGATACCGACACTAATAATACCTATAGCACATATCCGCATAATGTCAGACAAAATCAAGGTTGAGAAAAAATCACGGTTGCAAAGCACTCATTTTTTTGGAATTAGGGTTTCCAAACATAGTCAAAGGAATTATTTTCCAATTCCTTTCTTTTGCCCTTTTTACCTTATTGCAATTGAGGCTTACTATGTACTGTCACATCACCCAATTATTAGTTATATAAGCACATAAACTATTACCTTGTCACGCTAATATCAAGCATGTTTCCTACAACTGTTTACACATGTCAACCACATGTTCCAAATATCAAGACAATCATATCTATCCATTTGAAATAAACCTTTACCAAGGCTAACAATCAAGTCATAATCCATAGTCAACTCATAGTCATTAGACATAATGCTACAACTGTCACCTTCTACACTCAAATACATATCACCTGTCTCAACACATATGTGTTACTACAATCACCTTAAAACAAGATCATTTGAACACATACTCATATTATGCAATTCATCAAACATTCAACCAACTTGCAACATACCATGTTAAATAAATCAACTAGACGACATAATAGACACCAAACATTCAAACACCAAATATACGACATAAGAAAACACATACCTTAATGTATCTCAGGGGAGGCTATCTTGTCCGCACAATCAATTTAAATAAGCAAGATATAGATTTAAGAGATATCAACTAAACATAAATAAGGTCATGATATCTATAATAGTCACTGGCTAACATGTTCACATCATAAAATCATAAACAAATACCATTCATACATAATAATCACATCTGCATAATCAGTCTAGATTAGTATGACATGATATCACATCATATTAACTCATACATAAATGTCATAACCCTAACCATTTCCATAGACCAATCCAACTTAGTACGATACATATAACATCAAGGACTTAATGTAATAACCCTAATCATCAAGTTTACTAGAATATAACAACAAGAAGTTATGTATCATGTTCATCAACAACATATAATCCTCATCATCAAGTTAGCTAACATAAAACAACACTAGAAATGCATACAACCACTGATCACTAACATTCATGACTGCACTAATCAGCTAGCACCTATCATGTATGTAACCATAACATCAATAAAATGAATGGCATACACATAACAATGCATATAATAATCCTTGACCTACATACCTGCATTCCCAACATATAAAAATGTATGACGACATGCTCTTTCCTTGAGGTCCAATGTTACAACTTTACTTTAATGATTTGCATCTCCTGCTCTATCTCAACCAACATATTAGCGTCATAACATACCAATAACATCATGATAACCTAATTGCATACAATGACCTCATGCATGACATCCTTTACCATGACAATGCATGGCTAACAACATATAGACACTGATGTTCATAACCAATGCATAACCGATATGCACTCATGACAATAACATTCAACAACCACACCATCAATTTCCACATGGCAACACAACTACCACAATTACCACCACCATGCATACACAACAAGAACATAATCTAGAAACATACAGAACACATACATACACAACAAGAACATAATCCAGAAACATATGGAACACATACGAAACCAACATGTATGCATGACAAACACATTCACCCAAGGAGATTGCAACCATGCTCTGATACCAATATGTAACCAATCTCCTCCCACATCTACCCAAGTAACCGGCCAACCGGGGTAAAAACACAGTGAGAGAGGTCACTATGAAGGGATTCAACCTCTTTGGTGACCTTAAGAAAATGGAATCGACAGAGCACATCAACCATACCTTCCACATCAACAACAACACCCCTAGGAGATATCTCAGCCACTCAGACATCCTTCCCCCATGTCCCACTGATATTTTAGGCCTCTTGACCTCTGGAGGCTCTCATGCTATGGGCATGCTAACATCCAGGGACATATGGATGCTCTCACATGCCTATAAGTCAGCTTCTAAGGACTTTTCCCAACAGACCTGTGCCAATGTCTGTGGAATTTAAGGCACTTTTCTAGCCCTGAATTCTGGCCACTTCCCAGAACTTGTTATAACTTTAAGAATCCATCAAACACATAATGAAAAGGCTAATAAAAAAAATGAACCTCTATACTAGGCCTAACAATCCCCAAACAGGACTAACATTCTATCAAGCTCTTGGAATCAATGCAAACTACATCACTTGGATACAAGAAAAAGCATGAATTACTGAAACTCTTATGAAACATGACAAAATTGATCACCACCTTCTCATTTGAACTATTATGACATCAATTAGGTCTTGCTTCCATCATTTAACCATTGCAAGTAAGTACATGAAATAACCATGACATGAACAGTCAATTGACCATGATTATAACTAGCATAAAACCATGAAAATAACATTGAGATAACAACCATTAAATCTACATATTAATAAGTACAGAAGCAAGAGAACTTAGATTTTATTAATCATAGGCAAATTCGACCAGGTTCAGGACTTCCACGTACCACCCGACTATAGGCATGGATTAACCAAATATTTCTTTCATCCAATCACCCCCATGCCATATACCAAGCATGAATGTGGGATCTCATTAACAAACCAATCCAAAAACAACCAAGGGAATCTAGAGGTTAAACCACCTCCACCCTCACCGAACTGTGATCACAACAAAATTGGTTCTTTGATCACAAAACTGAACCAAACTTGGAATTCCATCTGGAATCCATCACTATCCCTGAGGCATTTTCTGTCTCCTTGTCTCTCAAGCTTTACCACCATCCAATACCTGATCACTACACCCTAAACTGAGACACCAACCTCTGAAGCTTTACCGAAATCCACACTTGATCACTAGGCCCTAAACCAAAACTCCTCCCTTGGGCTTTATCGTGTATCCCGCAAAAACTAGTCAAGGGATTCATAGGCCTTTGGGAATGAAACTTGAGACCACCTCCGCCCTAGATTCTGAAATCCATCTAGTAAATCCAAAGTTCAAAATCGAGATAAATATCCCAACACACCATGGCATCCAGAAAAGGCAAGGTCAGGCTAAAAACCACTGTCATAACTCAGTGAAACCATGCCACCAAAAGCAAGAGAACCATACACCAACATGCAAAGTAGTGCATGTCATAACCAGCTAGGAAATCACACATGCAATATGTTACCTGCAAGTATTCCTGTTGAAGCTGCTTGATCCTACTCTTCCTTGCTTGATCCTCGGTTTCTTTCTTGTCCTTTCATTTTCCTTCCCTTGCTTTCTTTTCCCTTCCTTGCTCCAAAACCTGAGCAAACTTGAGCCAAGAGCTTGCCAACTAATCCTCAGAAGCCTTTTTATCAATGAGGCCTCTATTTTCTTCATTTTCCATTATTTTCCTTCAATTTCCTCCTCACATGCAACCTGTGACCTTTCACCTTAATTTTCTCCTAATTTCCTTTATTTTCATAAATAAATGTGCCAAAAAATCCTTTTTTCCTTTGCCTTTTCCAATTTCATTTAGCGATAAACACATCCAATGATGCCCACTAGGATATATTTGCCCAACGTTTAGCTTCAAATATATGTCCCTTAACCATGGTATTATTTTTTACTTTATTAACTTTTATTACATGGAATTTTCACTAGGGTTGTTACAAAACCCTACCCCTTGGAGAACACCGTCCTCGATGTTAAACCACACCAAGACCTCAACAAAAGAGTTGAAAAACAAACATACTTCCCACAGAGATTTATAACTTAGTTCGTTGCAGTATTTATAATTCATGACCTTCCCAAAAGAAAAACACCATGATGACATGATAAACATACCATTTGTTGGAGCTTTATAACACAACTCATTACGATATCTACAATAACCACATATACACATATGCACATTTACTAAACCAACAAATAAAAGGATATGATGCTTGTATCAATCAATAAGGGAATCCAGAGGCTCACACCTTGACCCTCAAAGTAATACCAGGACTCACCTCCTTCCCAAGAATTCCAGAATCCACTGTCAAATTCAAAGCTGCATCCAATGTCTAGCGCCATAATCCTATGCCACTTGTCCTCTCAGTGAATAGTTACTGACCCATTATTCCACGATGCACTCCCAATGTGCATCTAATTCCATATGGAAATGGCCATGACCAAAAAAAAAAAATCCCCGACCTTCCCTTCTCTTCTACACAGTCCCTCGAGCAATCCGGTAAACCCCTTCTGTGCAGTCACTCACCTTCCAACTTCCTCGACATCCCCTATGCCCAGTGATCCATCCCTTGGCAAGGCTTCTTCGCATCAGAAATTCAAACAACTGAGGCATATACCTTGCATCAAACCATCATACCAGTCACAACATGCTCATGGAAATAAATGGACACTATTGGGTACCAGTGTCCCACAATGGCCCTACTCCTAAAGTGCTTTACCAATATATTGTTACATGTTCCAATTCCTTTTTTCGTTGCTGCTAACACTTGTAGTCGATTTCAACCACCCAATCGGGCATTTGCGTGCTTCCTGTACCAAGCACATAACTTCCATCAGATTAAAATAAATTTAAATAACTTTAAATCATACCTTATTGGTATCTTGTCAATAAGGTACACTTGCAATCCTGTTTACTTCCTGTCACACCAAGTCAAACTAGCATCTTTGACCAAATCATCATGTATAAATATATCACATCAGGTTACCTCAAAACACAACCATCATAGATCAAAATCTCAAATCACATGTAACCATCATAAACCATAATCATAGATCACATGTAATCATCAAAAACTATAATCGTAGATCACATGTAATCATCATGGACCAGAATCATAATTCACATGCATAATAAAAATTAAGTAAAATACTTATAATTATCCTTTAACCAATCCCTAGCTTCTACCTTTGTCCTTATTCTGTATGCACTTTGGGTTAGTTGCCACACCCGAAAAACACCCAATGCCTTCTCCTAAACCATGTGTACATACCCATAGTGTACATCACACACATACAACCACACTTGACATACAACACCATGCAATAAATGCACCTACACCTGAAATACCACACATACACCTACGCCCAATTTACAACACAACACAATACATACACCTACATTTGGTGTACACCACAACATGATACATACACCTACTCCCAATGTACAACACCACGAATACACATGTCATGTTACCAGGACAACACAATGAACATACATAGTACTGCATGTAGACAACACAACATGTATGATATGCACACAATACTACACGTACACCAATACCATATGTACAACATGTACATAGTACCACCTGTACACCACACCACCTAGACAATGTGTGTGCAACATCACATGTAAATGACACCACCGACACAACGTGTACATAGCGCCACATGTACACTACACCACCTGTACAACATGTACACAATACCACATGTACACAGTACCACATGAACGACATGTACTCAAAACCACATGTACACAACATCACATACACAACTGGTACACAACACCACATGCACACAACACCACATGTACAACATGTACACGACACTACATGCTCACAACGCCACTTATACAATCATGTCCACAACACCATATGTACATAGCACCATATGTACAACATGCACACAACACCATATGTACATAGCATTGCATAGTGACAACATGTACATAGAACCCTATGTACACAACACTGCATATCCAGCATGCGCACAACACCATATGCAAACAACGCTGCATATCCAGCATGCACATAGTACAATATGTACACATCACTGCATATTCAACATGTACATAGCACCATCTATACCTAGCACTACATATGCAACATCTGCACAACACTATCTGTACCACTTTGTACATAACATTGAATAAACAACATGTACACACTATATATACACAATGTCACATGTACATAACATCACAGATGTAACATGTACAACATATACAACATATGCACCATAGTAGTACCACACATCCAAAACAACATTGTCCCTAACAAGAAACTTTCCTCCCAGTGTCTTATCCATGCTTGTCCCAACATGCCACAGACCACACTCCTTTCATTTCGCTGATGTATCCCTCAGCCTAGCCTATCCATAACATAAAAATACTATAGTAACATAATATTAATTCATATCTGCATGATACTGACCTCATAGATTTGTCAAGACTACTCTTTCCACTTGATTCCTCGTGAACCGAGAACCTCTCCATGTCATTCACTTGTGTAGGCAATCATTCCTTCACAAGAATGATTCCTAACGACCCTGCCAGACCTCAACATACATACATAAATATATATACATATAAATATTAGCATTAAATAGTCATGATCTTGTCAGACAATGACATACATACATACATACATATATAAACATCAGCATTATCATGATCATAATATAATTACCCGAGAGCATAACGTCAAGGTCAAGAGAACTCCCTTTATCTGTGCACACCATACACAACATTGAAAAAAAGCATTCCCAACATATCCAAGGCTTATGACGCCTAAGATCCATTTACTTCACCTTTCCTGTTACCTTTCTTGTGTTTGTCCTACCACCATCCATTTACACTAATGGACCCAACCCACTTAGCCGACTGTCATACTCTTGCCTTCAAGTTCCCTTATACATGCTCTGGCTTTATTTGAGTCTCACATCACTTGTTGGACTTCATTTGGATCTCCTCGAACTCTACTAACTCTCCTCTTTCCCAACCAATTCCCAAGATTCAAAACTTAAAAGGAAAGCACAAGAAACAAAAAAGAAGAAAACCATTAAAACCAATAACAATATAACACCACAAACAAAGTGGCATGATCATGCACTAGACATAAAAAAACTGCAAATCAAGTGTAAGAAAATCACAATAGACCAAAATCACAAGGATAACCACAGACACCATGAATCAATTCCCATGGCTCTCAGTGCTTCCAAGGGAAAGCTCAACCTGAGCCTTCTTCGAGATTTCATGGAAATCTCCTTTTCCATGAAATTCCCTACATCATACTGCCATAAACACATAGTTGTTAGTTCTTAAATAAATAAAAACATACACCAGTTACCTTGTATTGGGTTGCCAAGAACATTCCCTTGTGATTGAACAAGTCCATGACATCTCTCAAGGGACTCCAATTCCCTTGACAAATCCAGCTATAACTAGCAACTTGTTGATGTACCCATCAAATACATGTTCACAGCTATAGCACATATCTGCATAATGTCAGAAAAATCAAGGTTAAGAAGATTTCATGTATGCAAAGCACTCATTCGTATGTAATTCGGGTTTCTAAACATAGACAAAGGAATTCTTTTCCAATTCCTTTCTTTTACACTTTTTACCTTGTTGTAATCGAGGCTTACTATGTAGTGTCACAACACCCAATTGTTAGTTATATAAACACATCAACTATTAACTTGTCACGCTAATGTCAAGCAAGTTTCCTACAACTGTTTACACATCTCAACCACATGTTCTAAATATCAAGACAATCATATCTATCAATTTGAAATAAATCTTTACCAAGACTAACAATCATGTCATAATCCATAGGTAACTCATAGTCATTAGACATAATGCTACAACTATCACCTACTACACACAAGTACATATCAAATGTCTCAACACATATGTGTTAGTACAATCATCTTAAAACAAGATCATTTGAACACATACTCATATTATCCAGTTCATCAAACATTCAACCAACTTTCAACATACATGTTAAATAAACCAACTAGACGACATAATAGACACCAAACATTCAAACACCAAATATACGACATAAGAAAACTCATACCTTAATGTATCTCAGGGGAGGCTATCTTGTCTGGACAATCAATCCAGATTAGCATGATATAACTTTACGACATATCAACTAAACATAAATAAGGTCACGATATCCATAATAGTCACTAGCTAACATGTTCACATCATAAACAATTATGATTCATACATAATGATCACATATGCATAGTCATTCTATATTAGTATGACATAATATCACATCATATTAACTCATACATGAATGTCATAACCCTAACCATTTGCATAGACCAATACAACTTAGTACAATACATATAACATCAAGGTCTTAATGTAATAACCCTAATAATCAAGTTCACTAGCATATAACAACAAGAAGTTATGTATCATGTTCATAAAAAACATATAACCTAACCGTGAAGTTATCTAACATAAAAAAAACACTAGCAATGCATACAACCACATGTCACTAACATTCATGACTACAAGACACATGTGCCTATGACTACACTAATCAGGTAGCATCTATCATGTATGTAATCATAACACCAATAGAATTAAAGGCATACACATAACCATAATGCATATGATATTCCTTAACCTATGTACCTATATTCACAACATACAAAACTATTTGACGACATGCTCTTTCCTTGAGGTCCAATGTTGCAACTTCACTTTAATGATCTACATCTCCTGCTCTATCTCAACCAACACATTAGTATGATAACATACCAATAGCATCATGATGACCTAATGGCATAAAATGACCTCATGCATGACATCCTTCACCATGATAATGCATGCCTAACAACATATAGACACTGACATTCACAACTAATGCATAACTGACATGCACTCATGACAATCACATTCAAGAACCACACAACAAATTCCACATGGCGACACAATGTTAGAAAATTATATATTACGGAGCAATGGAACACATAAAATATTGCAGAAATATAAACAAAGAAAACGCATAAAACAAGAGAGACACAGATATATGTGGTTCACCTAGTTTGGGCTACGTCCATGGAGAAATAGCCAGTCCTTCTTTTATTATATTATCCAACAAACTGAAGAGATACAACCTACGACAAATCCGTTGTAACTCCCTCTTCACTCTAAATCTCCTTTCTCTTCCTCACTTCGAATACAGATATACATAGATGCAATACAATTCCCTCATATATAGTAAGAGGTTGCTTTCTAGGGAAAAAAACCCTAAATTAAACATAACTTCTACTGTTAGATCATCTGCCTAATGAACGGCCCAGATTGAGTAGAAATTACTATACTTTTACAAGGCAATTTTACATCTATTTTTAGCTTCGGGGGCACCGCCCCCGAACCCCCGCCAGGGGACTGCTGGTCCCCGGATCCCCCAGCCAGGGGGGGACCAGCCCCATCGAACCCCCGTAGGGGGGACAAGTCCCGCTCGCACCCCCCCACGTGGAGGGGTGTATAATCTTCTTGGGGTATACATCCGACTGAGACTTTTGAATATAGAAGATAATCAGGCTCCACACCCAACACACAACAACAAAAATGACCACCATCATGCATACACAATAAGAACATAATACAAAAGCATACATAACACATACACAACCAACATGTATGCATGAAAAACACATTCACCCAAGGAGAGCACAACCCTGCTCTGATACCAGTCTGTTACAACCCTCCTCCCACATCTATCCAAGTAACTGACCAACTAGAGTAAACATGAGATGAGATAGGCCAATATGAAGGGATTCAAACTCCTTTATTCCCTTAAGGAAATGGAATTGATGGAACACATCAACCATACCTTCCACATTAGAAACAACACACCCCGGAGGCATCTCAACCACTCAGACATCCTGCCCCTGTGTCCCACTGATCTTTTAGATCTCTTGACCTTTGGATGCTCTCATGCTTTGGGCATGAAAGCGTCTAGGGACCTCTGGATTCTCTCACAGGCCTACAAGACATCATCTAGGGACTTTTCCCAGCAAACCTGTGCCAACATCCGTGGAATTCAAGTCACATTTCTAGCCCATAATTCTGGCCGCTACCCAGAACTTGTTATAACTTTAAGAATCCATCAAACACATGATGACAAGGCTAATCAACCAAAACTAAACCTTAGGACTAGGCCTCACCATCCCCAACTAGGATTGACATTTTTTCAAACACTTGGCATCAATGCAATCTACAGGTCTAGGATACAAGACAGAGCATGAATGCCTAGAACTCTCATGAAACATGACAAGGAGGATCAACACCTTCTCCCTTGAATTGTTATGACATTAATTAGGTCTTGCATCCATCATTTAACCATTGCAACTAAATACATAAAATAACCATCACATGAACTAGTCAATTAAACATGCTTATAACCAACACAAAACCATGAAAATAACATTGAGATAACAACCATTAAATCCACATATTGATAAGTACAGAAGTAAGAGAACTTAGCTTTTATTAATCATAGAAAAATCCGACCAAGTTTGGACTTCCACGTACCACTCGACTGTAGACATGGTTGAACCAACTCTTTCTTTTAGCCAGTCACCCCCATGCCATATTCCAGGCATGAATATGGGATCTCATGGATAAATCAATCCAAAAACAACCTAGAGATCCCAGAGGTTAAACCACCTCCACCCTCACCAAACCGTGATCACACCAAAACTGGTGCCCTGATCACAAAATCGAACTGAACTTGGAATTTCAACCGAAATCCATCACTATCCTTGAGGATTTTTCTGTCTCCTTATCTCTCAAGCTTTACCACAATCAAATCCCTGATCACTAGGCCCTAAACCGAGACACCAACCTCTCAGGCTTTACTACAATCCACAGCAAATCACTAGGACCTAAACCAAGAGTCCTCCCTTAGGATTTATTATGTATCCCTCCAAAACCAGTCAAGGGATTCCTAGGCCTTTTGGAATGAACCTTGAGACCACCTCCACCCCTGATTTTGAAATCCATCTAGAAAATCCAAACTTCAAAACCGATATAAAAATACCTACACACCATGACATCCAGAAAAGACAAGGCTAGGTTAAAAACCACTGTCATAACCTGGAAAAACTGTGCCACCAATAACAATAGAGCCATACACCAACATGAAAATCCATGCATGTCATAACCAACTAGGAAATCAGACATGTAATATGTTACATGCAAGTATTCCTACTGAATTTGGTTGATCCTGCTCTTCCATACTTGATCCTTGTTTTCCTTCATTTCCTTTCCTTTTCCCTTCCTTGCTCCAAAACCTGAGAAAACTTGAGCCAACAACTTGCTAAATGATCCTTAGAATCCTTTTTATCAATGAGGCCTCTATTTGCTTCATTTTCCATTATTTTCTTACAATTTTCTCCTCACATGCAACCTGTGACCTTTCACCTTACTTTTCTCCTAATTTCCTTTATTTTCATAAATAAATGTGCCAAAAATGTCTTTTTTCCTTTTAATGCATTTTCCTTTGCCAATTTCCTTTAGCCATAAACACATCGAGTGATGCCCACTAGGATATGTTTTCCTAGAATTCAGCTTTGAATACGTGTCCCTTAACTGTGGTCTTATTTTTTCCTTTATTAACTTTTATTACATGGAATTTTCACCAAGTCTATTATATTTTGTTGGTCGGATGATCGAAATATTTGATTTCTTATTCTTCTTGGGTGTGAATCTTGTGCTCGAAGTCAAACTATGTTTGGTTCTGCAATATTTAATTGTTAATGTTTCTTTATGTATATATTGAGATGTATTTTATTACTGAATGGAAGTAACTTAAAGGCTCAAGGCCTCTCCTACAATAATAATTTCTTTGGAACACACCGGTTCCATTTGTTTTTGTTAATTTTAAATTCCCTTCTTTTTATACAATATCTTCAAGGGTTATATACAACCCTTTTAATGTTATCTACACATAGACTCTTATTCGTTCGACTTTGTACAATTCTAAAGTGATTGTTTGCATATATAAATACCATATTTTCTTTTTATCATATTCAAGATGTCTTTTATTTTAGAAAGTTTCTGAACACGAAATTCAGCGTTGTTGTAAAAATATAATAGTTTACCCTAATCATATATATTTGAAGAGAAATAGATTTACTTAGTTCATTTATATCTTCTAGAATTCGAAATAGTTCCCTTTGAAAGAAAACTATTCTTTGAAATGTATACATTTTTTTTATAGGTTTCTACTTCCAGTGTAAGTCTTTGTATGTATTTTCTTTGTAATTTTGGATGTATATTTCAATTACATGTAACTCTATATATATATATATATATATATATATATATATCTGGAATAGGTTCTCGAACATATATATATATATATCTGGAATAGGTTCTTGAACATATATATATAGATATGCATGTATAGACTCATGTTCTAAGTAAATACTTAAATTTACTCTATACACCAAATAAAATTTAGCATAAAATTCCATGTATAGCTATATTTATACTTGACTACATGTCAATTTATACAAACTAATTCCCACACAAAATACTATGATTAAAGATAACAAAAGATAATTTCCTTCTTATCTAACTGCTGCGATATTTTTGAATATTCAAAGTTTAGATATCATCATTTCTAGTAAATAACATAACTTAAATATTTCTTCAAGCCACATCCCTCAATATAATGCCTTTATTAGGGAGCTTTATATAAATCATCACATGTTCCTATATAACCAGTGAACTCTACCCAAAGCCAATGCTTTGATTGATTACAATCCTATTGTAAAGTTGTTACAACCCATCACAACCTATTACAATACATGTTATGTCTTTCCATAAAACATGTTCAATCTGTCATGATCCTGTCATAACATACACTATGGCATGGCTATAATTCTCTTGTGTACATGTCATGACCTATTAGAATATGTCATAACTTGTCTTGAAGGTAAGCGTGCCTCTTTTCTAATGTCTTCCATATGATATTACACAAGATCTTTGTCTTTTGAGAATTCCTAAAGATAAAAGATTTTGAGTTTATAATAGCTGATTATAAATTCTCTAATCATGCCCAACATTCTCCATCTTTGGTTTGTTAATAATAACCTAATTCTATCTTTAAGCACAACTCCTTACATATCTTTCCACCCACTAAATATATGAATTAGTAATTTTGTTGAATAAATAGAAGAACCAAGTTTTATTCCTTCTCATTCACCTCATGTTGTAACCGTACAACTACTCTCAATGTTGATATGATAGTAGGAAACAAATTGTTTGGCAGTGGTAACAACAATTTTTCCCTTTTTGTCATCAATAACTTCTCTTAAGAATTCCTGCAGAGTTTTGTCCTCATGTTAAAATTTTAGCTTAGCAGTTGTTTATTAATCAATGACAACCTTTTGTAGACCATTTACTCATGATATTCTAACAATTGGACAAGAAGTCATGCCTTCTAGATGTTAATGAATTGAAACCTTAATTTTTCTCCTAAAAAACCCTTGTATCTTTCTCTTTGATTCCTAGAAATTTCCTACTTTGAATACAATTTTTGAATTTTTAGTTAATTTCTTCTCTAAATTTTATTTCTTTACACAATTCATGGAACTTATTCTTACTCTCAAGTGAAAATATATGGACCTACAAAGTTTATCCTTTATTTCCTAATTTTCTAGTTGTTCTGAGCCCACTGTGCTCTGAAATTTGGTGCTCATGTGCCCTCAAATTTATTGGCTACCAAGTCCAATACCACATGGCTAATGTTGCACTCCACCTCACTAGCTACATCAACACATGATCATGTCACCTAGTATTCCTGTGGTTTGTGGCCAACAAGTGCCATGACCCTAAGGGTCCACCACACAGTGCCGATGCAAACAAGATAATATAATAAATTAATATAATGTGTGTGGGGCCCTTCACGCATTCCATACACTCACAAATATAAAAGAACACACACATACGAGCACGTGCGCGCGCACACACACAAAAAAAAACACATATAAAACAAAATATATAAAATATATATTTGTAAAATATATTTCGAATTCACTCTTGATGGGCCCAAGGTTATTGAACTATATTAAATATATATTAAATAAATGAATATATATAACATATATATAAAAAAAATCTATCAATATAAGACACACACTCTCTGATATGTATAACCTTAGTTCCACCACTACTCCCAACACCCATAATATATAAGTCAATGAAACTTACCCCTTTGATAACCGTGATTAACAATTGGAAATATTAATACATAATATCTGTGTGGCCCATAGTCACATAAAAATGAATATTTAAAATGATATGTATACAATATATGTATAGTCAATTGATAGCCTAAAATCGACTGGTAGATTGATAGCCAAGAAAAATAGTGCCCCCGCGCCCCCCCCCAATTGACATCAGTGAAAGGGATGGGGGATCCACTATCTTGGTTCCACCACTAGATTTTATCCCCTCCCATCAACGACCAACATTCAACACCACGATCTGATGGCTCACATAAATAGCGGACGTGTACCCCTATGATGCTAGTAGAAGAAGGTGGAGGGTCCTCTATCACAGTTCCACCCCTCCTTAAAACTTGACTCCTCTATCCATGTTCCATCGACTAGAAGGGTTCCACCCTAACGAAAATCACTCCATTAATTAATGGCAAACCTCCATAGTTAATGATTCTCTACCTCGTGGCTTGCCATCATATCTTGAATCCTTAGCGTCGAAGCCTTCCACTCCATGTCCTAAGCACTTCTCTACCAACCCTCATGGCCCAACTCCTCATCCTGAATCTCATTTCCTTTGGGACCTGTAATGTTCACCCTATGCCCTATCATCATAATGAGTGTTTCCATGTTGAGTTCTACATAGAATTCACACAAAACCTCTCCAATGTGAAGTCCAACTGTAATGTAAAAACTAATCCTCATTCCATGAATGAGTTCTCCCCCTGAACAACCATGCAGAACTATGTGATACACTTAGCAAGGTAGAAAAAGGATTCCGCCCTAGAACCTTATCCCAAATTTAATTCATATGACATATATATTATTTTGAGAAACCATAAATAATATATAAATGTATATTATATTTGTAACATCCTCAACTTAATTCATATAAATATATTTAAGTACATTTTTGATACACCTTATAATGTTCCCCAAATTTGAATTTTTACACACACAAACATATATACATATACACACATTATTATTATTTGTTTAGTATGCATTTCACACATACATACATACATACATATGATAAAATAAATCAAGAGGTACCTGATACATAGGAATGGCATCTTGCACAAATTTTTTTGTATTGAAAAGATAAAATATAGCAATTCTTTTGTAAATATTTCTTCATTTATATGGATTTGGTCCTTTATGAGCCCCTCCTAGATCCTATGTCCTTTTGCAAGTTAAATTTTTAATTAATCCCACCATTGTACTTTTGTCAAATAGTTGGTTGGTGTTAGGAGTAATATTCAAGATTAGTGTACCAAATTCTTACTTTTTACCCTTGGTGATGAATCCCCCTAACAATAAAAAGACAAAAGAAAAATGTTGCAAAACACTATAATCTTCAACAATAACTTTCATATATGCAAAAAAATGTTAGAGAAACCTACAAAAGAGTTCATAAAATTTTAAAATACATGCCAAAAATCATAGGAGAGAACTCAATGGAAATAACTTGAATTTTATTAATTAACAATGTCACTTGTGGAGTAGAACATAGAGTTGGGTCTTACTATCCTCCTCTGTGGGAGGGTCCTTTTGTGTCCCTATGCTTCAAATAGTTGTTTTCTCTCTCCTATGGTTGCAAATGGGAAAATAAGAAGAATGATATAACCCAATATGGAGAGATCAAGAGTTATGGAATCTAAGTAATGATGATGATAGTGATCATGTGTAAGCAGTAAGTGGAAAACATCTCTATTTATAATAAAATGCAAGGATAGATCGAGATTTGGTCAAATAATAAAATACTATTAGACCAAATCAATATATAATTGTTATGAGTATTTTATTATATTTAGAAGAAGAAAAGGTTAATGAAATGGTCAATAATCATTATTTACTTAACTAAGTCAACAAATAATGATTAATTGAGTTAATTAATAAAAGTGGGTGAAATAATTAATAAATAAAAATGGTTTATTAACTATTTCTGGGAGATAATATCAAGTTAAGTTAGAAATAATTACTAAATAATGATTTAATAGTTATTTCATAGAAGAAATGTGTAATGACTAAGGAATACTAAATAAATAATGATTTATTTAATTATTCCTAGTTGATATGGTCAAGATAGCTTAGAAATGATTACTAAATAATGATTTAATAGTTATTTCAAGGAGAAGAGTGAAATGATTAAAGAATAATAAATAAATAGTGATTTATTTAATCATTCATAAGGATGTGTGAATTTTCTTTTAGTTATTTTCACAAAATGGGTAAATACTAAAATAATTTGAAATTAATTAAATGAATTTATGGGTTATTTTCAATTGGGTAAATTAATTAAACGTAAATAATTTAGTAAAAGCAGTTCTCTAAATTATTTCCTAAGGTGAAAGTGGGTTTTAATGTGTAAAACCCATACTACATGGTATATTTTGACCATTATAGTGGAAAATGTCTAGGTGGTCACTTTTTAGCTGATAACAAATTGCCCCCATATATATCGGTGTTAGGAGCACATCATATGAATAAAATACATTGTGGGTTCACTTTCACTAGACACCGAAGGGAGACTCAATGGAGTAAGAGAGAAAGTCATTGCAGTGAAGAGAAAAACCATGTGTGGAGGAGGTGAGACCTACTTATGAAAGAGAAGTTTCCAATGGTGTGTACATGACCTCAATGAGCCAAGCGAGGCATACCCATACCCGTCGAGATAACTCAGTACAAATAATAATAGTGTTCCCAACAATGTGAGTTTGAGAAAAATAATACATGATACATGATGTGTTGGCATTAATGGGCTAGATAATAATGCAATGATAAAGAGAGTCCCATATACATATGCGTGGAATAAAAAGGCCAAGACTAAAACAATGAATGTTGTTGAACTGAGTACATAGGACCAAATTCCCCCAAGCTTATGAGAGGGGGAGATCACAACCAAAGATGCTATGTTGAACAAGAAAGGGTTCTAGAGATCTAAATGAGTTAGCTGAAAGGAGGGGCTCATGTGGTGGGATCTACAATTGGCGAAACTAAGCCAATCAAATCTACAGAACTACATTCAAGGTTGGATCAGGAACTATTGATGGTCGAGCATGTGGGGGGCTACTTGGAGGTCCACCCCCTCATGAGATTTGGGAACATCTCACAAACACCCGGTAAATGTTGGGACAATATATTAAATCATTGTACTATAAGTTATATGATTCTCAATCGTGTGATAATGAGATAGAGTTGAGCAAGAGAGAAACAACCAAATCAAGGGGCGGTGATGGTTCCCTTTTCTTAATTCAAGGCACCCAACAATGAAGAAACTAGATCTAAGGTAGACTTCCCCCTATCCATTCACTTGGAATAGATGTGTTGAAGTCGATAAGGGATGGCCCACCGTAGCTGAGGCATTAAAGAGTCTTCAACGAAGGCATAAGGAGATAGTAGTGATTTATATAATTTTGGAGGGGAAAGTCAATTACTTAGATGAAGGATTTTCAAAGACTGATCAAGACATCTGGAGGTCAAATCTTAGAAATATAGGATGAATGTGACATACAAAGAGGAATATATACTGTGACTGGACTTGATGGGGTTCTGAACAAACTCCATGGAATATAAGAATGAATCATCTATAATGCTATGAACAAGGGTGACTCTATCATGCTCCCAATGACTGAACCGAGTACAAGTGGTACAAGGCCCTCTAAGGGTAAGCCTAGAGGGAATAAGAGGGTGGGAGTCTTACATGACATGAGTTATGATCATAATGATGAGAAGTGAAAATGTGGTTGGCTATGGTTATGAAAACAAACCAGACTCCTGATGTGAAAGTGATCGAATGGCATGAGCACCCAAATGCAAAGGGTAATGGTGCTAGAGTACCCATATGAGGTAAGATCTAACTCTCGATAGGTGGAAAATGCAAGAAGTGGATGGGATGATGCACCTACCGAAGTGTGGGAGTCCTTGAGTTGATCTTCATGAAATTATAGGAAAATGAAATGAATGGCATGGTGTTACTAATATTAAAAATGCTATAGGGAATGGGACTAAAGGAGACCCTATATACATGAGTAAATAATGGTTACTCGTAATGAAAATCAACACATAATTCAAAAAGTGCAAGGAAAAATTGGTGCCAGAGTACGAGGAAAAATTATGAAGGTATTCAATTGAAATAAGGGAGACCTGGCACTTTATGGAAAAAGTGGCTTCCAAATGAAGTATCAAATCAACAAAAAGGGATATAAAGGTGTAAAAAGGGCCAAAGGATTCATAAAGAGATTCTTTAATGATTCTTAGAAGGATGCTTCCTAGCGAAGATTCAATGTAACAAAAGAATATGGGAATGAACTACTAGAGGAGGTCTAGAATCATCCCCACCCACCAAGTCAAATATGGGTACCAGACGGTAAGTTTGACATCACATACAATAGAATGTTTGAATATATGGTATCGATAATATACTATATCCAAAGTGTATATGGCTCACTAAAGTGACCGATAGGACTATCCAAGGAATGAAAGGATAATCACCCGTACCTAGATCACTGGAGTCTAGGCCGAGAGTGGATAAAAATCAAGTGAGAAGGTAGCTAGGGGGTCCATCATTCCCCCAATCATGAGATATTGTCCCCTAGAATTTGGTGAAGGAGGGAACTTATCTGGTATGCAAAGGTGGGAATGATTCCCTAGATAGGGTGTGTATGTAGCATGCTATGGATATGTTGGGTGTATTTATAATAATGGATTCCAAATGCTTGTACAAAGGTAGATTATACAATTATGGTTTCCATTTGTTATAGTGATTGTCTTCTTATGGTAAAAAGGAACGGATATAGTAGGAGAAAATAATGGTGGGGGCTAATCTCATTGGCGATACTACATATAGGAGTCAGAGGGACTAAATCTTTGGGTTCACAAATATGGTGTCACCATACCAAAGAGTGGCTACAAATATAATGAAATGATGCTCACCTAGACGAAACTGGGGTGGAAAACCAACAATGTTGAAGGGACTGTGATGTTGATGTGAGATGTAGGAATGATTAAGTGGATCATCCCAAGGGTGTCATGAAGTAATATGGGAGGTAGAGGTTCTTTGGGATGGAGAATGATAGTGGTAGTAGAGTCTACACTATCAGATGCACTATGAGGGTTGGGGAGAGTTTCTTTTTTCTAGATCCTTAAGAATGGATGCTCCCTTACCCAAACATTATGTGGCAATTTAATGGCCACAAGGTGGATGTGGTTAGAATTAAGTGGTGATTGAATCAATCATCATCATGGGAGACATGGTTCACATAAGAAATGTATTTTATGCAAGATTGATGACAAGTGGATTCAAGTTCCACCGATGTTGACACAGAAGCAACTTAAGAAGGTTAGTCAAATTATGCACACTTAGAAAACACCAAGGAGTTTGAATATGCTGATCCCATGGATGAAGATAGGTAAATAACTGGTATGGAATTTTCCATCATTTCCACATCATGAGGTGGAATCACGATAGTGGGTTGAGTAGCCTCCTACCTTGGTGACAAAGTGGTGCTAGGGGTTGTAGGTAGAGCAACAAAGGCTTCACTATGAGTTTTGTCCATATCACAAAGAAAAATAAGGGTATTTTGAAAATAGTGAAGATGAGGATAGTAATGTGAATAGCAGTCATACATATCGCAAAAATCATATGGGTGATGCATGTGTAAAGTATTGTTCATTTTCGATGGTTCAGGTACGGTTATTTGCATCTTATGGACCTTTAGGTATGGCTTAATTTTTTCCCTAGAAATCACACTCTTTAGACATGGTAGATTATGGAAATTTTTGGTGGCCTAGCCATGGAGATCACACAATGCGCATGGAGGAGTAGGTTTAGGTGTTGTAGATGAAGTGGATGAAACCTATGTTACCTCATCTTTACCCCCATCTTTTTGGGCTTTCCCCCCTCAACAATTTATTTCACAATAGGAGTATATTCCTACTGAGTTTATAGCATACCTAAATAGTGGTAGGGGTAGTGGGAACCAATTGTATCAATGTCAAATCCACCTAACGTTTGAGTTGATCAACAGGGGTGTTGGGAGGGGGATCAATGTACCACACTATGATCCCCAAAGTGAAATATAGAAAACTCACCATAGTGATCATAGGGGTGGTGATTATTCCTGGAAGAGGGAATAGGAAAGGTGTTTGTCCAAATGGATGATGTCCAGGAGGAACTCATCCTGAAGCACCATCGTATTTAGGAGAACAAATTATTGTTGAGTTGGTAATTGGGAAGAGACACTAGACTATTGAGGAACTTATGACCCTTGAAGCATGAAAACACTGGAAGAGCTAGGCTCGATAGGAATAGGTGGTGGGCCCTAATATCCCTCAAGGAATGAGGAATACTTACAAAATCTCTGACTAATATCTGTTAAGGAAGGTACTAAATTATTTCTTTCCATCGAAGAAATAACATTCTGAGGAGATGTACTAGACTGAGGATCATAATATTTCAACTAATCGATAGTGAAAATGTTGTTGTTATGAGGGAAGCTCATGGTATGAAAAAAAGAAGAAGAAACCACTTTCATGTCATACAAGAATATATGACCAAGGAAGAGGTTATAATCAAGAGGGGCATCAAGGACCTCAACATCAATCATGATCTTCTTGCTGGTGACGGCGAAAACACAATTTTGGGATAGACTGATAGGTTATGAAGGGCGACAATCATATGCAAAGAGGGTAATAATTGATGGTGAAATTTTGAGAGAACCAAGTTGCTTCTAGACTTGAGTGGACATCACATAGGAGAATGCACCTTTGTTGATGATACACGATTTGGAACAACATTCCTGATGGAGACTGGTGTATAGAAGGTGAAGGTGATCCTATTTTTTAACATAAAAAACAATCATGCGATCATCAGAAGGGTCCAAAACACCAACGCATATAGTAGAGCCTTTCATTGAGATGGGCACATACATATAATTTCCTGCATTGACATGGTAGTAGGAGATTGTGCCAAATCATCTACTATTCTATAGGTATGGGAAACATGAGAGTTGGCAACATTTTGACGTAATGGACATTTGGAAATTATAGAAGGAACCTCTACCTTAGGTGGAGAGATATGTAAGGTACCATTGGTTGACAAAAGAGGCTCTTTCGATACTTTCAGTTGTGCCTCTGGCGATGAATTCTAAAGACATGGAGCATATTATCATGACCAATTTTGAAGGTTGAATTCCTCAGAATTCATCATGAGAATTTGGTAATATACTTTCCCTGTTTGATGGCAGGGGGAATGGATGGATTTTGGACATCATGGGTTGCTACATATCCTTAGTTAGGGAATGGGTTCCTAAGCACTACCAACTACATAGAGGGTGGTGTGGATGAAGGCATGGGTTACTTCCCTATAGAGGTGTATTCTTGGTCTTCCCATGCTTTGCGCATCTGAGGGAGAAGGTGAAAATCATGAATATAATGACCATAGGTATCACAACAGGTATAAGTTTTATTTTTGTGAAGGGACTTGTTCTGCTTGGGCTATGTTCCCTGTCGTTGGGTTGTGGTATTAGATTGATCACCGTTAATGGCATTAGGCTGATGACCTTGGATTCCTTGGTTTCCTTGAGATTGTTGATTTTGGTTACCCTTCCCCTTCTTCTTTCCCTTAGGGTTAGGAGGATACGAAACATCCTATTGAGCATACACCTTCCCCTATGGAGGCAGTGGTTGTTGTCGTAAAGTGGGTTGAGGCATGGGAGGATGAGGTGTTGGTGCCATTGGGGATAGATTACTAGATGGTGCATAAGGATAATATGTATTCATAGTAACATTTTGTTAACAAGGATTATTACTAATTGGACCTAGAATCGATTGATGTGAATGGGAAAATGCATAGGATGTAATCATGTCTTGGTATAAGTTAACTCATGAAGGGTCAAGGGGAGGATAAGTGTAGTTGGAATTGGGCCTCCCTGTGAGTTTTTCAATAACCCATATATCCTTGGGAATACAGAGAAGGACGCTAGTAAGATACTAATCCAATTACACTATATGTGGTGTGAGATGCCCACAGTGTGGAAGAAGCACCAAGCTGAGGGAGGTGAGGGAGAATGGTATGGACATACCTAATTGGGATTAAATCTAAACAAACTTAGAAGCCTTGTGAGTGGATTCTTCTTTTCTTTGAAGGAAAGTGGACACAACACATTTCTCAATTTGGGCGAGGAGGGATCACAAGAACCAATATAGGAAAACTTTGTCTTTGAATTGTAGAGATTTGCACAAACTCCACCTTCTATGTAACAACCCTGGTAAAAAATATATGTGATAAAGTTAATAAAGGAAAAAGAATAACCATGGTCATGGGACACGTATTCCAAGCTAAATGTTGGGAAAAAATAGAGTGACAGGGATCACTTCTGATTAATTAATGGCTATGGAAAGTGGCAAAGGAAATGGCAAAGGATTTGGAAAGGAAAAGTGGCATTAATTGGCATTTTATTTATGCAAATGATGGAAATTAGGAGAAAAGGGAGGTGACAGGTCACAGGTTGAATGTGAGGAGGAAAATGAAGGAAAATAATGGAAAATTGAAGAAATTAGAGGCCTCATTAATAAAAAGGCTTATGAGGATCAGTTGACAGACTTTTGTCAGTTTAGTTTTGGAGCTTTCATTTTCTATTTTAATCTCTCTCTCATACTCTTGGACACTTAGATTTTTCTTGGAGCACTCTTGTAGGAGTGTGGCATACTTGGGATTTTGGAGTAAGAAGGAAAAGGAAGAGTAGGAAAGCACCAGAGGACATTGAGATCAACATCTACAACGGGTTTTTCTTGCAGGTACAAAGTTGCATGTATGACTTTCTTGCTATTTTTGGCATGCATGACACATGCATGTGGTTTCTCATTTATGATCTTTCATTGGCATAGAGGATTGGCTAGATTGATGGTGGATTTGCCTAGCCTTTCCATTTCCTAGATAGCCATGGTGTTGTGGGTGTCTTTCCTTTTGTTTTCTGGTTAGTTCTCATGTTCCTTATGGCCGTGGGTTGAGTTACTAGTTCCTAGAAGCCTTGGTTAAACAAATGCTCTAGAAGCCCTGTAACAAATTAGGTTGAGTTACTAGTCTTAGAAGCCTTGGTTGGAAAACCGCTCTGGAAGCCCTTGGTGGTTTCAGTTACTAGTCCTAGAAGCCCTAGTTAGACAAACACTATGGAAGCCCAATAGAAATTGTGGGTTGAGTTACTAGTCCTCGAAGCCCTGGTTGGAAGAAATGTTGTGGAGCCCTTAACAACTTGGGTAGAGACCAATCTGGTGATGGTTAGTGATTTCTAGCCATGAGGTGGAATCACTGGTTAGGGGCTGAGGTGGTTTGGCCTCTAAAAGCCCTGATTTGGTTTTCTTGGATTTGTTCCATGAGATCCCACATTCATGCTTCGAATATGGAATGAGGGTGATTGGTTGAAAGAAAGATTTGGTTCAACCCAATCTATGGTCGAGTGGTACGTGGAAGTCCCAGATCTAGTTTCATTTTTCATATGTTAGTAAGAGCTCCTTTCCTCTTATATTTTATGGTTAAATATACGTGTCTGTATGTGGCTTTTATGGTTGTTATATCAATGTTAATTATGTTTAATATATGTTGGTTATGAGGATGTTTTATGATAGTCTTGATGTATTGCTCTCATCATGTTTTGATTATAAAATGAATGAAAAAGGAATATATGACCTAATATATGATAATGCATCTATTGTGATAAGGAAGCAATGCTTCCTTATGAATATCAAATAAGCATGAGACCCCTGTGCTGAGATTTGTTGTTATGACATGTAGATTTCATATTTGTGACATGTTTGACGAAATTCCTATCATGTCTTGTAGGGGTCTAGTCAAGCCATTGATCAAAAGTTTGTATTAGTAATCTTGTTTCAATGTTATTTATCATTTTTTAAGTTTTCATGAAGTTTTGGGTAGTGGCCTTGAAAAAGTGGCACAAAATTCGAGGTTGTTGGGTTAGAACTAATTGAAAAAGTCCACAGTTGCTTGCAGACCTTGCTGTGGGAGTGACTAGAAGGCCTCAGTTGCATGCATGGCTTGTCATGGGAGTGGATGGGGGTCCATATTAGTAAAATTTCAAGTTACCTTAGGGGTTGGTCACCTGGTAGGGTTGGTTAGCTCCTCAAGGTTCTGTAGTATGTGTAGAGGTCAGATTAGTTGTGTTTTGTTAGTTCGACTACCTTAACTGTACATGGGGAGTTGAATCACATCATAGTATCCTCTCATCATGTTTACCCCAATAGACTGGTTAAGTTGGGTAAATGTGGAGGAGGGTGGTTACATTCTACACCATTCCTGAACATGATCAGAATGGTGGGTCACAAAGGTTTGATGAAATGAGGCCAAAAGTTCAATATCAATATCATAATGGAAAGATAACTGGAAATAGGATATAAATGCATTGGCAAGGGTCAAAAACACCTTATGTGATACATGGGGTTGGTATACATACAAATTTGTGACAGAGCTATTGAAGGTGTGCTGAAAGAGGAAAGGACAAATGGAATCCTTTGTTATGGAACTGGAGGAAGGCCACAAGTGTAAATATCAGAAGTGGTTAGTGGGATCCTCCCTAGAGTTCTCTTTGAATTTTTGGATATCAGAGGGGAACTTGGTTGGAATGGGTGGCCAATTAGGATCATGTTGAAGAGGATCATTAATGAGTTGGTTCAAATCAAGTAGATTCAAACTTTCCATATAGGGAAGCAATGGTTGATTAACAAACATTCTTTACGAGGTTCCAATGTTAACTCTAGAAGGGGGGCCTAGAGTATTACAGACATTGTTGCTAGAATTTCCTTCACCATTAGTGCCCACATTGGGATTCATATTACTACTATAATTGACACCAAGCATGGTAGTGGCTTAGGGTTTAGAGGTTTCAGAATCTTAGGAATAACTAGATGAATCAAAAGTTCTAGAGCCCAAAGGTGGACTCGGGAGAAGGTCCCTAACTCGTGTTGAAGGTGTTAAGGGATGCCCTAATGGAAACTAAAGATGAATAACATGGAGTCTCCGTGAAAAATACATATAGGGTGCAATGATGTCAAGAAAAAAATAACGATAAAGGCTAGAGGAAAATGATCAAGAAAAATAGCAAAAGAGAGCAAACAAACACTACGCGTAGTGGTGCAAAGTGTAGGCTAACTACAATTTATTTATACTCTAATTCAAGAAAATGAGTCGTATTAGTGGAAGAATGACTCTTAGCTTAAAGGTTAACTACACCTCAAGTAAATATTAGTTCTATGTTTTAATGGCTTTCCAAACAATTTCTTACTTGTGGGATTTGATCTCCACAAGTGTTATTGGGAAAACTAGTGTCCAGTCAAAGCTGCTAATCCCACTAAGATGGGTAGTTATCTTAGAAGAAAACAAACTAAAGTTACTTGTGTTTTCCTTTATGAGATATAGATGAGAGAGAAGCAGAGAGTACCAACCTTAGTCTTTCGCTAGTCTCCTTGCTTGTTTCCTCTCTCCCTTGATAGAGCTTTCGCCACTCCTTTCTCACTTGTCTCACTTCAAAGAACACCTGTAGAGTCAAAGCAGAAAAATACCATCAAATCATAGAGATCTATAACCATAAAAAATGTAGGATCAGATGTACATTAACCATATAAATGCATATGCGAATATAAGATTCAGAGATATACAAGCATATGGAGGAAAACTCAAATAGCTTTATTGATAGAAGTAGTAGAAGAGAGGATTACAACCAAGCTGCCTGATCCGGCATCATCCTCCTATCATGAAAGCCCTCTTCACCTCATACAAAGCAATATCACCCAACAATACAATGTCTTCAAAGAGAAACCAACAACACTTCCTTAAAAATTACAAAATTCCAGCCTTTGGATCTCTAGGATGAGGGATCCATACATAGATGCTTGCAGGAGAGTGAGTTAGCTTTTGGGATTTTGATTAGTGTCATTTCACTGATAGTTCTTGGTTACACTTGGAGATTTCATTATCTCTTACTCATCCCTAGGCGAATTCAGAGAGGCAAGTGTCATATGAGCAGTTTCTAGAAGATTCTTTGAGTTTCCACCTAGCAAACTGCTTCTGCCATTTGTCGGCTATCGTTCATCACACCCTATAGAAGGGATTTTCAGTCTGCATCACACCCCTCGTGTGTAACATGTGAGATGAATCACACCCTCAGCATGGAGCAGTCTGTATGGTCCAGTTTTGACCAATTCTGAGCAATTTTTCAGGGAGAACTTCTGGGAAATGATGTAATTAGTTGACCTTGTTCCTTTAGGGTATGAAAAAAAACTTTTAGGGGCTTAGAAGCCCTTGGTTTATGGACATATTTGATTGGGGTTGCAGTGCCAAAATATGTCTATAACAGTTGCCCCCTAAAGCATGAGGTTGTAAATCTTTTGATGTCGGGTGAAATGCTTTATAATGAGGATCCAAGGTTTTCCAAACTGGAAGGTGACCTGTAATAAGATACAATGCAATACATTATGTTCATAATGTTTTCATTATCTAGCTGAGGCGGGCATTCCCATGCTCACCTTTATCAATTCATATTCATGTACATAGGACAGACAATCGTCTGTGTGGTAGACTGATGATTCTGGTAGAGCCACCATCCCTTAGTTTGGATGATTATCTATGCAGCAATGATGTACATTTGATGTCTTTATTTTCCTGAATATATCGCAGCCTGGATGGATGAAACCAGATCCAAGGTCTTCAAACTCATTCAATCTTCGCCCGAAGTACAAGTCAATCCATGTGAAAAGATGTTTTGATGTCAAACATGGAAAGACAATGCCTGATTACCAGCCAATGATGTAAGCTGTTAACAGGCGTGAGAGGAATCACCGATAATGATGATGACCCTCAAGGTACTGCAGTACAATTCACGTGGTGTGAATACATGAGTTGATGTTGAACACCATGCAAAATCTTTCGGTCGAGGGCCATTGATGTAAACCTATCGCCGGAAGTGAGAAACTTTCCATTGAGGCATGCAAGCTTCAAAGTACTAAAAGGGTTGTTCCTAGGTTGACTTCGTCGATAATGAGCTGATGTCGACAAGAAGTGACCCATCATAGGAGTGCCTTAATGTTAATGAATCCCACATCTACAACACGGAATGGAGCAAATGATTTTTGTGGAGGTGAAGACGATTTGATGATACAAGGTTCAAGGTGGCGGTCATGAAAAATGGAGAGTGAAGGTATTGCAGCGAATGAGGCGTTAGCTGGATTGGTGAATTCTCTGAGAAACTTCTCTTGAACATATCGGCGACACTGAAATGGATTGGTAGCGCTAACCCCAAAATGGATGGTATGGCGGACCAATGGTGATACGACCGGTGAACGGAATAACCCAACCCGACTCAATCATGGTGATGGAGTGAAAGTGACATGTTCAAGAGCAACTTGCTAAGTTATTCAAGTTTTCTTCCCTTTTTCCCCAGTCATTTCTGACCAGTACCTCTTTATTTTTGTCAAGCTTGAGGAGGATAACATTTGCTTGTTCTATAATTTTCCCTTCGAGCAAACCTGTCGCTATGTTTTAACGAGCCTAGCGACAGTGAAACTCACTCTTGTCTGCATGGAAAAGTTTGTCGCTATTGTTTTAACATGTTTAATGACAGTTATAACTCAGTCCTTTTCAATTTTAGAGAGTCTCAAAAGAGACGTAAAGGCAACTCCAACAGTCCTTTTTCGTAATATAATCCCTTAAGTCTGAAAAAGTATAAAATAATATGAAAGGGTTGACTTTTCGATAGTTTTAATGAGCCAAATGAAACAAGTGCTCGATCTTTTTGTGTAATGATCCCTCAAGTCCAAAAATATTAAAATCTAGAGGAGGAATGGCACTTCCAATCGCTTTAATGAGCTGGAGAGGCCAATTGTTCGGCACTCTTTTCATATTTTACGAGTCAGATGAAAAGAGCTTAAAAGAGACTCATTTTTTGAGGAACGAGTGATGTTTTTTGGATAGCAACCAATTCCAGGTAAGGTTTGGAACTTTTCAATCACAACAGTGTAAATAAGGTGGCTAATAAAATCACTCGTCGCAGTTGTTCCTCAAAAAGGGTAAACAATCAAATGGAGGTGTATGATCGGCTAAAAAAGAGTGGAGGTGATGGTAAGAACACAACCAAGGTTCAAAAGCTAATAATTATGCGATCGCAATGGTTATTTACCGAAGGTGGGTTAATTTTTTAATGAGCTTGAACTCTGGGGGAACATGTGCTCATTGCTAAGTTTATTTTTTAACGAGCTTGAACTTCGCATAAAACTCTTTGTGCCAGTCGTATAATAAGGATGTCTCATCGATAGGTTCATTTTCTAGGGACCTTGCCCCATTCGAAACTTTGCTCCGAAGCCTTTCGTATGCAAGATAGGAACGACCAACCTATGAGTTTAAAGGGTTGAGAGCCTACAAACAAAGAAAATAAAAGGTCATTTTTCACTTGCATGAAAAAAGGTTTGCATGCCCCCAGGTATAACGAAGTAGAGTTTCCAGGTTACCATACAGAAGTTCTTGAATTAGCAAGATTGTTCCATCCGCGTAGTGGACAAAACACTTCCTTGGCTTTGTCCATCGAAATGGACAAAGGGTGATTGTTGTAAATGCCAATCAGGTGGATGGACTGGAGATTGATGAGACATTCCTTGTGCAAAAAGACTAGTTAGGGATGACATTTGACTAATAAATGTGTTTGAACCAGGGAATGAAAGCTGGCCAACTAAGTGGACCACTCTGCCTTCATGCAGAAAAAACATCACTTGAAAGAGTGAAGAAACAATAGCTCCCATGCTATAAATGTAGTCACGCTCAAGGAGTAGATTGTAATCTAGAGGCCCTTGGACTACCATCATGTTTAGATGAACGGTTTTCCTTCTCAAAGTTAGAGGCAAATTTGGAAGGATCCCAAACGGTTGACTGGTTCCTTTGTTGAAGCCTGTTAGATTTCGAATCTCAGACAGAAGCGATGGAAAACCAAGTGCTTTCCAAGAATTTAAGGAAAGGATACTCATAGAAGCCCCTTCATCTATGATAGTACCAACCATGATCATTCTATAAGTTTGTACTGTGATTTGTAATGGTACATTAGATGGTAGGTGGGGTCTCCCTAGTAGATTCCAATCAAAGGAAACAACTAGATTGCTTGGAGGTGGGACTGAATAAACGACCAAATAAATCTCTGACAACTTCCTTCCTGCGGTAAAGGAACAGGTAGATTTCCCCCATGTTCATCGGATTCTGTGTTAACGAAAAGAAATTGAATGGTGTCATTCTCATCCTCTTTGGTGAAAGTATCATCTGAAGGTGGACCTTCTAAAGACAAGACTAGGTCGACTGCCATCTCGACCTGTTGAATTTGATCTGTTAAAAATGCAACAAGATGATGGAGCTTAGTGAAAAGGAGTCGCCTTCACTAAGTGGGCCCGCAGCCTATTTTTGACGCAAAGTCTATTTTTAGACTATGTCTATTTTTAGACATATGGATCATGGTCTATGAGTTGCAGGATGCTATTTGTGGATGATTGGTCATGTTGGTAAAAATAGATGGACTTCTATTTTTAGACATATGGGCGGAGTCTATTTTTAGACTACCAGGCTAAAAATAGAACAGTCGAATATTGTTAGCTCTTAATAATATTTGGACTATAAACATTATCTTATCCTCTTGGAGCACTTCAGTTCAAGCTACGAATGTGGCATATGCAACTGCTAGAAGAAGATATGCTTTTCTTATGGGTCAGTTGAGCTATTGCGTGATGGACTTCAGTTAGAACTCAAGTGATTGAGTTTGGTGGAGTTGATTGAGGAGTTGATGGAGTTGTGTTCAGTTTGACTTGGTTGAACTAGTTGTATTTAGTCTAAGTGCAGAATACACTAGTGATGAGTGATGTGAATTAATTATTAATTAATTCACTAATTATTAACTCATAAAGCAACTAAAGAATACATCAGTTAACTCAATGCATGGATAGTTCAGTGGAGACAGGTGTTAGAGGTGAAGACTACTATTGGTTGTGACTATAGCTGTGCATGAGATTTTCAGAATCAATGATGGAGATTTCCAATGAGGATTGTGCAGTACAAGCCAAGGAAAATGAGCTTGGATCATTCACTATTCACACATTGGATTGTGTTGTAGAGTCAGGCAAGCAACAGAGGAGATTTGAACCTGTGACTTGATTCAGATCTGAGCTAGTTTATGTGTAACAGGTGGAGATAGTACTGAGTACTTGTGAGGAGTATTGTACTATGTACTGTTACATGTTCTCTATCATTATAATATACAGATAGTGTGGGGTTTTCAGCTGTATGCTTTCCCCATTACATACTGTGTTAATGTGCGCATGCGATTGATGTTTCATTGTTTTTAATTCCGCAAAATTGATGATCAACGTAGAGGTGGTTATGTATTATGCATGCATTCCACAAATAGTGTATAATCGGGATAATCTCTGTGAATAAGTGTTATATTCTTCAAAATTTCTACATGGTATCAGAGCAGAGTTGATCATCAGATCTATTATTCAGAAAGTGATTACATTTTATTTCTTCAGGCAGAGTCTGTAATCGGGCTAGGTAGCCTCTGGATTCATCCTTCTTTTGGAAGATGAGATATCTGGTAAAATCCCATACATTCAATCTCTGTACGAGAAATATTTTGCTCTCACGAACTTTAGATCAGAAGCGGTTGTGTTTTGAGCTGGTGGAAGTCAAATTTGCAGCAGTGTTTTCTTGGTGTCAAAGTTGAAATGTCTTTCAACAGATTGCGATTGGAGTGTGCTCTTGAAGGTAGCTCGAACTATATTGCATGGAAAGACAGGATGTAGGCGGTGTTAGATGACAATGGGCTAAAGGATTTCATAGAGGCTGAGGTCCCAAAACCTACTGATGCTACTCACGTTGAGGCTTGGCAAAAGAAGACAGCAAAGTGTCAAAGGATTCTGTTGGAGGGCGTGAAGGATCACATTGTATCCAGCCTGCATGGAAATGCTTATCCATACTTGATGTGGAAAGCATTGACAGATTTATTCCAAAGCAAGAGAGACCAGAGGAAGTTGGCACTCAAGGATAAACTCAGAAACATTAAGTGTGAGAAAGGAGACAGTATGCCCAAGTATCTCACGAAGTTCACCCAATGTCGGGATGAGCTGGGAAGTGTGGGGGTGGTTGTTGATGAGGAGGACTTGGTGAGCTTGGCTCTCCTTGGTCTTCCGAAGAGTTGGCATTCGTATCATGACTCTGTCAATGGTCGAGAGAATTTACAGGATGGGAGAGACTTTGGTCAGATCTTGTGCAGGAGGAGATCAGGCGGAATACCAGGGACGGATCTTCATCAAAGGCATTTGATGAAGAAAATTGTGCTTTGGCTGCCAAAGCAAAGAAGGGGAAGAACAAGAAAGCTTCTCATTCTGGTGTGAAAGGTAAGAAGCAGGACATGTCCAAGGTGAAGTGCTTTCACTGTCACCAGCATGGACATTATGCCACAAATTGTCCGTAGAAGAAGAAAAATAAGCAAGCTGCTATATCTGCAGCGGGAGAGGCCTTAGCCTCACAGTTTGAGCTAGATTTTTCGTTGATCGCATGCTTGGTATCAAGTGTGATGGGATCGGTATGGTTCTTGGACAGTGGTGCGTCTTTTCACATGACAGGAGATTGAGATTTGTTTTCTGATCTGGATGAGAAAGATCTTGGATGCACATCGAGATGGGCGATGATGGTAGATATAGTGCAACCGGTATCGGTACCATTTCCTTTGAGAGGGAGTTTGGTAAACCCTTCGTATTGAAGGAAGTGATGCATGTTCTAGGATTGAAGAAGAATCTTATCTCTATGGTGATGTTAGAAGACAAGGGATATGATGTTGTTTTCAGCAAGGGAAAGGCTTTCCTGCGCAGTAAGACAACTGGAGAAACCCAGAAGATAGGGGTTCGAGTCAGGAACCTTTATCAGTTGCATGTAGATGGTTGCGCAGCAATGGCATGCAAGGCGGAAGGATTGGTGAGCCGGGATGATGGCGAGATGTGGCATAGGAGATTGGGCCACCTTCACCATGGAGCCTTGAAGATACTGCAACAGATTTCTACTGGGCTTCCTAAAGGCACTCTTGCGCAGTCAGATTAGTGCAAGGGGTGTACTTTGGGAAAATTTGTGAAAGCCACCTTTCACGAGAAGGATAGTCACGCCACGACAATCCTTGAGAGAATTCACACAGACGTGTGTGGACCTTTCTCAGTAGCCTCGACAGCAAAGCACAGGTACTATGTGATCTTTGTTGATGATTTCTCTCGAAAGTGTTGGATCTTCTTCATTCAGAAGAAGAGCGAGACATACTCAAAGTTCTGTGAGTTCAAAGCACTGGTCGAGAATGAATCAGGGAAGAAGGTGAAGGCTCTTAGGAGTGACAATGGTGGTGAATTCATCTCTGGTGAATTCAAGGACTTCTACAGCGCAGAAGGGATTCGAAGAGAGCTCATAGCTCCCCATAACCCACAGCAGAATGGGGTTGCTGAGCAGAAGAACAAAACGATCGTCGGTGCTGCACGGGCGATGTTGCATGATCAGGGCCTACCCCTTCACTTGTGGGCGAAGGCATGCAATACTGCACTGTATGTGTAGAACCGTTGTCCTCATAGGATACTTGGCATGAGTACACCCGAGGAGGCTTATTCTGGTAAGAGGCCTGATATTTCCCATTTCAGGATTTTTGGTACTAATGTTTACATGCATGTGACGAAGGATGCCAGGAAGAAGTTGGAGCCGACCGCAGAGGTTGGGATATTTGTGGGGTACACTGATACACCCCACAACTATCGTGTGTATTTGCCAGACAGTCGCAAGACTGTTGTGCGACGGGATATCAAATTTCAGGAGGAGAAAGCCATGAAGTGTTCGCTTCAGAGGGAGCCACACTTGCATGCAGATGAGGAGCTATTAGTTCCTAAGAATTAGCTTCAGGACGTGGATCAGCCACAAGATGAAGTTCATGGAGTGGAAGAGACCACTCATGCAGCGCCAACCATCAGAGGGCGAAAGCGCACTACAGAAGCTGAGCGACTAGCTCGAGATGCAGAGAAGGTTGTAGGACCACCTACCGAACAACACAGATAGAGATAGTCACCTGCTATGTACACTGGGTACATGGCTCTTGTGAGCAAATGTGTCGTGACTGAGCCATCCTCTTTTGAGGAAGCTGTGGAGAATCCTGCATGGGTAGATGCCATGGTGGAAGAGTATGATTCGATTGTCAGAAACAATGCATGGGAGATTGTCCCAAGACCGGAAGGGAAATCAGTGGTGGGTTCGAGATGGATCTACAAAGTGAAGCAGGTAGCTAACGGGAGTGTGGAGAAGTACAAGGCAAGATTTGTTGCTCGAGGCTTCTCACAGATAGAGGGGATCGATTATGAGGAGACCTTTGCACCTGTCGCAAGGTATTCTTCCATACGGATGATTCTTGCTCTCTCAGCGTAGATGGGGTGGCACATTCATCAGATGGATGTGAAGACTGTGTTCCTCAATGGAGTCATTGAAGAGGAGGTGTACATAGAGGAGCTCAAAGGTTTCGAGATCTTCAACAGCTAGTCGCATGTGTGCAGGCTTAAGAGAGCGTTGTATGGGTTGAAACAAGCACCTCGTGCTTGGTACACAAGGATAGACAGTTATTTCACCGGACTTGGATTCTCCAAGAGTGAGGCGGATCCTAACCTATACCAGATTGTGGTGGAGGCTAAGTTGCTTATCATTGTACTTTATGTAGATGATTTGATTTTGACTTGAGATGAGCTGTTGATATTTTCATGCAAGGAGGATCTTGCTAGGGAGTTTGAGATGAAGGACTTGGGCCTCATTCATTATTTCCTGGGATTGGAAATTTGGCAGCACACTGATGGACTATTTGTTTCGCAGGGTAAGTATGCTCGGGAGATACTGGAGAAGTTCAACATGCATGGCTACAAGCCTGTTGATACTCCTCTTCCTCGAGGTTGGAGGAAGGAGGATGCTACTTTAGCGGAGGTAGTGGATGTTACTGTTTATCGACAGTTGGTGGGGTCGCTTATGTATCTGGTCAATACATGACCCGATATATGCTATGCTGTTAACCAACTTTCACAAGCTATGGTTAAGCCAACCAAGCTCTTCTGGAAGGCAAGCAAGCATGTATTGCATTATCTCAGAGGCACATCGGGATATGGCTTGTGGTACAGACAGGAGGATGAGGTGAAGCTATGTGGCTTCACGGATGCAGATTGGGCACGGAGCCCAACAGACAGAAAGAGCACATCTGGAGGGATTTTCAGTATCAGGTCGACAACAGTTTCTCAATACAATAGGAAGCAGAGATCTGTGGCACTCAGTTCAGCAGAGGCCGAGTATATGGCAGCAAGTTTGGCTGCATGCAAGGCTATATGGATGAGGAAGATCCTAGTCGGGTTGTTCGGGTCACACTTGGAGTCTACTATGATTTATTGTGATAACCAGAGTTGCATTAAACTCTCGGCTAATCCAGTATTTCATGATAGATCCAAGCACATCGACATCAGGTACCATCATATCAGAGATTGTGTGCAGTGGAGAATCATGTTACTTTCATACATTCCAACGGAGGATCAGGATGCTGATATCTTGACGAAGGCGCTCACCAGGAGAAAATTCGGAGGCAGGATAGGGGTTGCTGATAATCCATATCTTGTTGAGAGGGAGTGTTGAAAATGCAACAATATGATGGAGCTTAGTGAAAAGGAGTCGCCTTCACTAAGTGGGCCCGCAGCCTATTTTTGGCGCAAAGTCTATTTTTGGACATATGGATCATGGTCTATGAGTTGCAGGATGCTATTTGTGGATGATTGGTCATGTTGGTAAAAATAGATGGACTTCTATTTTTAGACATATGGGCGGAGTCTATTTTTAAACTGCCAGGCTAAAAATAGAACAGTCGAATATTATTAGCTCTTAATATTATTTGGACTATAAACATTATATTATCCTCTTGGAGCATTTTAGGTCAAGCTACGGATGTGGCACATGCAACTGCCAGAAGGAAATACTCTTTTCTTATGGGTCAGTTGAGCTATTGCATGATGGACTTCAGTTAGAACTCAAGTGATTGAGTTTGGTGGAGTTGTGTTCAGTTTGACTTGGTTGAACTAGTTGTATTTAGTCTAACTGCAGAATACACTAGTGATGAGAGATGTGAATTAATTATTAATTAATTCACTAATTATTAACTCATAAAGCAACTAAAGAATACATCAATTAACTCAGTGCATGGATAGTTCAGTGGAGACAAGTGTTAGAGGTGGAGACTACTATCAGTTGTGACTATAGCTGTGCATGAGATTTGCACAATCAATGATGGAGATTGACAATGAGGATTGTGCAGTACAAGCCAAGGAAAATGAGCTTGGATCATTCACTATTCACACATTGGATTGCGCAGTAGAGGCAGGAAAGCAACAGAGGAGATTTGAACCTGTGAATTGATTCAGATCTGAGCTAGTTTGTGTGTAACAGGTGGAGATAGTAGTGAGTACTTGTGAGGAGTATTGTACTATGTATTGTTACATGTTCTCTATCATTATAATATACAGATAGTGCGGGGTTTTCAGCTGTATGCTTTCCCCATTACATACTATGTTAATGTGCGCATGTGATTGATGTTCCATTGTTTTTAATTCCGCAAAATTGATGATCAACGTAGAGGAGGTTATGTATTATGCATGCATTCCACAAATAGTGTATAATCAGGATAATCTCTATGAATAAGTGTTATATTATTCAAAATTTCTACATGATCTGGTGTGGACTCAGAGGGTTTATCTTCAATGATAGGTACTTCAACTGACAACAAAGGTGTGTCAGTCAGATTTTCAACTAGCGATGGACTCGACAAGAGTTTCTTGTATCCAGAAGGAAGTTGCTGTGGTGAAGCAGGACGGTTATCCAAGACTCTTTTAGCTTCATCCAAGAAAGGACAATGCTGGAGGGCATGATCACCTTCACACAGTCTACAAGGAAATTTAGATCTTTCATTCTTTCCATTGGCTTTGTGTTCACTAGTTGATGGGGTGCTCTCAACATGATCATCAGAGGTTGAAGACACCGAATTGTGCAAGTGGGGAGACCACTCCCTTGGGATTCGTGGGATGTAGGGGCAATCTTGATGATAGTGGTCTCCCTTGAAAATGACACATAGATATTTAGGTTTGGAGGTGCAGTGTGTGGATTTTCGCCAGAAGATGCATGGTTTCCCCCTTTCATCGTTGGCTTCTTCTTCTTCTTCTCCTTCCCTTTCTTCTTCTTCTCAGTTACTTGGTTTTTAGCGTTACTAGCTTCACCAAGCGAAGAGGAAGAAGGAGAGGGAGAAGCAAACAAAGTAGAAGGTGGGGGAGCAACTTCAGTATCATCTGGTTGCTGATTTGATTGCTAAGGAATTGTGGTGTTTTGAATGATAGAGGTCAAGAAAGGCCATACTGGCAAGCCAATTGTGAGTCCTCGAAGGGACAATGTAGCCATGTGTGGAGCACCAACATCTCCCCAAGAGGAGAAGGGACTAGGATTTCCCCCAATGGGAAATCCTTGATTGGTAGACTCCATTTTCTCAACCTAAGACCAACGAGGGAACAGTGAAACTATTACGATTAAATAAATTTTATGACGCTTTGACACAACTTTCTTTTTCAATTTTTATGAGTCGAGAAAAAGCTAAAGATGACTCTAGTCGCCTTTGATTTTTAATGAGCCTAAAGTGACAAGTGCTCAGATGGACCTTTTCTTTTAAGCAGTCTAAAAAGGAATGAAAGTGACTATGGAAATCTAGACAGAGGGATTACCAAACCAATCGCAAAACTGCAGAATACTTTTTACATTACAATAGTCAATCTTCCCGAATGTTGTGTTTAGTGCATTGCGATCGATAGGGCGGTAGACATGGCTTCCTAAGGATAAAGGATGTAGCCTATTGTGGTCTCGCAATATATACTCAACAGTACATGGGAGCACAAGTCTGTACTAGCACTTGTCGTCTTAAAGAGTAGGAATGATCCAACCTATGATGAAAGCGATAGTTACCAGGCTTTACGATGCCAGAATACATCTCTACCCTAGACTTCTAAATGTTGTGTGTTAGGTTCCAATGCATTTTTATGTTCATTGAGGTTTATTTTACAGTTGATCTTTCTTAAGAAGTTTGCCTTTAAGGTTCACCGCGTGATGTAGATATACAATTCCTAAATGTGCAATCTAAGATGATAAACAGTCATTTACTTTCTTTTTGCAATGAAGATCCTAGCTACTAAGGAAAGATGAAATTATTTCAACATAGAGCAGAGAGCACACACTAGATGCACTTTTCCTAAATCAATTTTAGCATGCAGTCTAAATGCAAATGCACATGCATGTATTGTTTTCTCAGTTTCCTTAATGTGAGAATGACAAAAAGGAAACTAAGTACAGATCTGAACTATCTTCTTTCAAAGTGACAGTACTAACAATTTTATCTTCCAAAAATGGAAGGAAGGCTAAGACGACACTTTGTGATTTCGAATCCAAAAAATGAAAGAAAGACTAAGACGACACTTTGTGATCTCGAATTCAAAAAACGAAAGGAAGACTAAGATGACACTTTGCAATTTCAAATTTAAAATTGTTTTCGACACTTGAAATACTATTAATTAAAATCAGATACAATGGCAAAAGTGTAATCGACTATCTAAAAGAGGAATGCTTTATGACACTCTTTTTCTTGACTGAAAACGACACTTGAGACACTTTCAAATCAAAAGACGACAGTTCGATTCAGCTACTATTTGCAAAGGAGAACTGTAAATGATGAAAATACATTAAAAAAAAACATTCACAATTCCTTATTAGTGGAGGCTGAATAATGCAAAGGAAGATGGTTTCAACAGTGATGTATTGATCATTGACAGTAAAACTACTGAATAAAGCTGAAGACAATGAAGAAAAAACAAAAATCTAAAGGCAGAAATAGTCTTAGTCAATCATCGCACCTGTAACACAGGGAAACAAGGATGCATCTCACCTGCAACACACGGGAGGTGCGATGCATCCAGATTTCCAATGAGAGATAGTGCAATGGTCCAGGGACAAGACTGGGCTTGGTTTTCACTCACAATTTGCAGCTAAGTTCAGGGATTTAGGCTGAGCTAATGATAGCCAGTAAACACAAAGTATACGGGCTGATCTAATGAGGTTATTTGGGATACCACTAGGGAACTTAGGATGTTTGCAAGTCAGATGTTCAGTTCATAAACCAACCCAGAGCTTGACTGAAGCAGTGTTGATCTACTTTGCAGTTGCATAGAAAAAGCAGTTCGAAGGCTAGGTGGGTTAACTTCAAGCTCCGTCTATGGTTTATAAAGAAAACAACAGTAACAAAACAAACAAACTATTCGTTCCCTAGTGGAGTCGCCATTTTGTTATTAGGAAAACTAGTGTCCATTCAGAGCTACTAGTCCCACTAAGACGGGTAGCTATCTTAGAAACAAACAAACTAAAGTTACTTGTGTTTTCCTTTATGAGAGATAGATGAGAGAGAAGCAGAGAATACCAACCTCAGTCTTTTGCTAGTCTCCTTGCTTGTTTCCTCTCTCCCTTGATAGAGCTTTCGCCACTCCTTTCTCACTTGTCCCACTTCAAAGAACACCTGTAGAGTCAAAGCAGCAAAATACCATCAAAGCATAGAGATCTATAACCATAAACAATGTAGGATCAAATGTACATTAACCATATAAATGCATATACAAATACAAGATTCAGATATATACAAGCATATGGAGGAAAACTCAAATAGCTTTATTGATAGAAGTAGTAGAAGAGAGGATTACAACCAAGTTGTCTGATCTAACATCATCCTCCCATCATGAAAGCCCTCTTCACCTCATACAAAGCAAGATCACCCAACAATACAATGTCTTCAAAGAGAAACCAACAACACTTCCTTACAAATTACAAAATTCCAGCCTTTGGATCTCTAGGATGAGGGATCCATATATAGATGTTTGCAGGAGAGTGAGTTAGCTTCTGGGATTTTGATTAGTTTCATTTCACTGATAGTTCTTGGTTCCACTTGGAGATTTCATGATCTCTTACTCATCCCTGGGCAAATTCAGAGAGGCAAGTGTCATATGAGTAGTTTCTAGAAGATTCTTTGAGTTTCCACCTAGAAAACTGCTTCTGCCATTTGTCTGCTCTCACTCATCGCACCCTACAGAAGGGCTTTTCAGTATGCATTACACCCCTGTGTGTAACAGGTGAGATGCATCGCACCCTCAGCATGCAATAGTCTGTATGGTCCAGTTTTGACCAGTTCTGAGCAGTTTTTCATGGAGAACTTCTGGGAAATGATGTAATCAACTGACCTTGTTCCTTTAGGGTATCAAACAACACTTTTAGGGGTTTAGAAGCCCTTGTTTTATGTACATATGTGATTGGGGTTGTAGTGCCCAAATATGTTTATAACAACAAGTAGAGAGTTGAGTAAAAGGTAGGAAAAAAGGTGTGGTTTCTTCCCACAACCACAACCTATAGGGTGTTTTAATCCTATTAAAGTAGACTATGGTTACCTCTATCCAATGGGGGCAACTAAATATGAGCTCCTGGGTGTCAGCCACAAACCCAAATTCCCAACCAAGATGTGGTAAATTTAAGGGGAATCACTAGTACCCTTGGCCTAAGCCTTACCCCTTCTAATGGATTGATACTTAGGACTAGCTTTAGACCATTGGATTATAGAGAATTTCAAGGACCCTAAGAGGACAACAAACATGTGTCAATGTAAAGTGACTGGTGGGAGTTATTGGGATGCCTACCCCACCAACCATAACCTAACTATTAGATTATTTTTCCTGGTGCCTAAGTGGGCTTAGATCTATGTTTGTTAGATTAAGGGGTTATTTTTAATGGTCCTGGCTTCGAGGTTGTAACACCCCACCCCATATTTACCCACTTTTACAAGCACTCTAGGGTAAACATGAGCTGAGATTTTCTATGACATGACCCAACATCCAAGTTCCATTTATGGAAGTGGGTTTTAGAAACTGGAAACTTACTTATACCTCTCAGGAACACTAGATCACATATACATCATCCAACAACCTCTCATGATCAGAACATGAGCTGGAACTTCTTTTTACCATACTCGATCTCCTAGTTGCACACATTCCAATATCTGTATGCAACTAGAAAGCTCCATCCACATGCATAGGTCTTTCTTCGTGCGGTTGCAACCAAAATTTCCTATTCAAAGGGTAGGGCTAGAAACCTTGAACCATATTTTTAGGATTAGTTCTAGGCCGACTATCTAGAACTACCTAGAATCCTTCATAATCATCTAAATCACCTGCATGAGTCATTACTCATTGTTCTTGAATCGATCCCTACTCAAACTTAACAATTACATGGAAGTCATTTAGACAAACATTGTGTGGTCAAGATACCTGTAGGCCATAAATGCATAGTTTAATCAAAGAATCACCAAGAAGGCATGTTTCCCTCTCTTACTAGTTGCAATAACATACATTAGCATATACATTCATGTTAATTAACCAAAAAATCATTAAACCATGGAATGGATCCATAACAAAATCACGTCATAAAATAGGAAACATAAGTATGCATTTAACCAACATTTAAGAAAAATAGAACCATGACAAAAAAGTCATAAAATAATACATAAAAAATAAGGACTTATTCTCATTATTCTCAATACGAACCGACACACAAATACATATACAAGTGCCAACCAAGTCAGGGACTTCCATGTACCTCCCGACCATAGAATTGGTTGAACCAAATATCTGTTTCAGCCAATCACCCCCATGCCATATAGCAAGCATGAATGTGGGATCTCATGGGATAAACCAAAACAGAACCAACTAGGCTTCCAGAGGCTAAACCATCTCAACCCTCAACCATAGTGATTTCACCTAAACTAGTCCAAAAATTAAGAAACCAAAACAAGCTTCGATGCCTCATAATTTCTTCACCATACCCAGAGGAATTTTCCTATCTCCACCCACCTATCAAGGGCTTCCTAGAGAAAACCATCTCCACCCCCAACCCTTGGGATTTTCCTGAGACCACCTCACCTAGATCCAAAATCTTCCGGAAATCCAAAGCTCAACCAAAAATGAATCCCATCACAGCATGGCTTTCCAGTAAATGACAAGGTAAGGCTAAAAACACTATCAATCCACGAAAATACCATGCCAATGACAACAAATAAACCAAACAACCAGTGGCATGTACCATGCCTTCAAATCATGTCAAGGAAATCACACAAGCAACCTGTTTCCAGCAAAGTCTTACTATTGTAGTTGTTGTTCCAAGCTTTTCCTTGCGCTCCCTTGCTTTTCTTTGGTTGTACTTTTCTTTCCTTTGCTTCCCTTTGCTTTCTTGTTTTCTCTCCTCCTCTCTCTCTCTCTCTGAAGTTTTTCCAAGGGAAAAACTAACAAAATCTCAGCTGACCAAAACTATGAATTGTTTTTTTGATGCCTTTTTATCATTGATGTCTAGTCTTTTCCTTTCTTTTTTATTTTTTCTTTCATTTTCCTCTAATTTCTCTCTACAAAGGTGATAACCAAGCTCTCATTGACTTAAGATGTGAAGTGTGTGTGAAAATATATGAAATGTCACTAGTTTTCATATAATATAAAATGTGTTACTAAAAAGTAAATTGCAAAATTGAAAACTTAATAGAAATGAAGGAAAGTAAACAAATTCAAGCACACTTTGCTTCCCACCCAAGGAGGGTAAAACTAACACAAAAAGGAAAAAAAGAAGGAAACAAAATGGAGACCAAAAGATTAAGGGCCAAAGGGGCTAGGATCTATGGTCAAAGAGGCCTAATTTATGTAGGAAAAATCAACAAAGAAAGATTGATATCTAAGTTGTAAGGGCAATTAAAAAACCAACTAATGGAAGTGCACCTAGAAGGGATTTTGAATGATGGTGGAACAAAGGCCTAAATGGGGATCAATTGTAGCTTCAAAGTCAAAAACGAGGTTGGAACAGAAGGCTGAAGTTGCTAGAAAATTTGTGGTTTAGAGTTTTGAATAGTAGACTACCAAATTAGCAAAACCCCTTGAAAATTGGTGGAGGAGTACTTTAAACCATAGAGCGACTTTTTCCTTCCTCTGGAAAGAAGGTAAAATAAAAAGTTGAAGGCCTAATTTTTTTTTAAAAGATGAGGAAGAAACCCCCCTAACAGACAAACAAAAATGAACATAAGCAAAAAAATAGAAAAAAACTGCCAAAATTTGGGTAGTGTGGAAAACTGACCTTTTTGTGCATTGGAGTGCAGGTTGTGGCCCTTTTCTTAGGTTGACCACTGTAGGTTTTCCCTCAAAATATGTGTTTCCTCTTTAGTGCTCCCACTTCCAGGGTTTGGCTATATCTTAGTCTCCTATGTTGTTGGAACCTACAACTTACGAAACACATAGGTAAAATAGAAACTAAAGTTTTTTGCCAAAAACAATAGTAAAGATAATACTAAATGAAAGAGAGAAAATGAAAAAATTGAAACACAATCACCACGGATTTGAAGATTTAATCCAGTCGAATTTCCATTTGTTAGGAGTAATTTTTTGGATTAGTGTACCAAATTTTTATTTTTTACAGTTGGTGACAAAACCACCTAGAAACAAAAAGACAAAAGAAAAAAAACTACAGATCCTTACAATCTTCAACAATAACTTTCAGATCTTCCAAAAAGTGTTAGTAAAAACCTATAAAAGAGTTCATAAAATCTGAAAATACATGCCAAGAATCATAGGAGAGAACTCAATGGAAGAAAATTGAATCTTATTAATTAACAATGTCACCTGTGGAGTAGAACATAAAGTTGGGTCTTTAATGTCCTCCTCTGTTGGAGGGTCTTTTTTTGTCCCTACGCTTCACATAGTTTCTTTCTCTCTCCTATGGTTGCAAATGGGAAAATAATAAGAATGGTAGAACTCAATGTGGAGAGCTCAAGAGTTATGGAATCAGAGTAATGACGATGATAGTGATCATGTGTAAGTAGTAAGGGAAAAATGTCTCTATTTATAATAAAAGGCTAGGATAGATCTAGATTTGGTCAAATAATAAAATATTATTAGACCAAATCAAGATCTAACCATTATGAGTATTTTATTATATTTAGGAAAGGATAAGATTAATGAAATGGTAAATAATATTTATTTACTTAAATATCTCAAAAAATAATTATTAATTGAGTTAACTAAGAAAAGTGATTGAAATATTTAATAAATGAAAATGGTTTATTAATTATTTCTAGGAGATAAGGTTAAGATAAGATAGAAATAATAACTAAATAATGTTTTAATAATTATTTCATAGGAAAAAAGTATAATGATTAAGGAATAATCGAACAAGACCCTCATAAGAGGGTCTCTCCATGACTCCAAATCATTCATGAAAGGTTAAGAATTTTACCTTCCCAAGGGTCTTCGTAAGAATATATGCGACTTGGTCATTAGTCCCAATATGACAGAGCCTTATTGCTCCATGTTGTACCATACCCTGGATAAAGTGGTACTTGATATAAATATGCTTGGAGCGGTCATGAAACATGAGATTCTCAGAAAGATGAGTCCCACTTTCATTGTCGCAATAGGTCATGGTGGTATCCAACACATGTTCAAACAGCTCACTAAAAAGCTTCCTCAACCAAACAGCTTCACAGGAGTACATACTAGCACAATATATTCGGCCTCAGTGGTGCTCAAAGCAACTGACTTCTGCTTCCTGATCATCTAGGATATTGAACTAGAACCTAGAGAGAAGCAACATCTAGATGTTATTTTATGATCGACCATACTACCAACCCAGTCAGCATCAGAATAACCATGGAGCCTCACATTCTCGGCAGTGTATCTCAATCCATAAGTGATTGTGCCCTAGAGATATCTGAGGAGATTCTTGGCAACAATCTAGTGTATGTGATGAGGCTCGACCATACACTAATTCAATGTATTCATTACAAAATATATGTCCAGACAGGATTTCACTAAGAACATCAGGGCCCCCATGAGTTGACAATACTCAGAAAGATTTCCTAAGTTCCATCGAAATAGTCACAAAATTGCAGTCCACCATCCCAAATATTTCAAGTAGCTTCACAATGTATTTTCCTTGAGAAAGGAAAATCTCACCTGGCTTTTGCTAGACCTCCAACCCTAGGAAATAATTCATTAGTCTGGTCCTTAATCTCTAATTTGGAAGCCAAATCCCTCTTGAATTGATGAATGAGAGGGTCTGCACCTATCAGAAAGAGATCGTCCGCATAAAGTACCAACATGAAAGGTCTATCATTCTCAACCTTAAAGTAAAGGTTCAAATTAGCTTCGCTTCTTGTAAAACCTAGCTTGATCAGATAGTTGTCGATCCTTACATACCAAGCTTGGGGATCTTGATTCAACCCATAGAGGTATTTTCTCAACCTACATACATGTGTCCAACGATATAGAACTTTGAACCCCTCAGGTTTTTCTACATAGACTTCGTCCTTAATTGAACCATGAAAGAACACGGTCTTGACATCCATCTGGTGTAGATTCCATTCTTGTGATGTAGCAAGGGCTATAATTGAATGTATGGTGGTATATCAGGAAACAGGTGCAAATATCTCATTGTAGTCGACACCTTCCTTTTGAGAGAAGCCTCGAGCAACAAATTTGGCCTTGAACTTTTCAGCACTTCCATCAGGTCCATGTTTGATCTTGTAGAGCCATTTTGAGGTGACAATAGATTTGTCCTTAGGTCTAGGGACCACGTCCTAGACATCATTCTTCATAATTGACTCATACCCTTCGTTCATAGCATCCTTCCAAACTTGGTGCTTCACAGCTTCTTAGAATGTGCAAGGCTCATATTAAACAATAGTGCTCATGGCAGTTAAGTACCCTTGGTACCTATTCAACTTCTTACTTTCACAAAATGTCCCCCTTGGAGCAACATGTCTATCGTCATCTTCAAGAGTTTCCCTAAGCCATGAGGATCTCCTTTTTGATGAGGAGGATCAAAGGGATCCATTGGTCCTTCAACATCGGGCATTGTCTCATCATGTCATTCTCCCTGCTTTCCTTAATCTTCTTCTTTGTCCTTCCTTGGAATTAGAAGGTTACCAAGCTTTCCAAGGGCAGGATATTCGTCAAAGGTGACATCATGACTTATCTCCACTTCTCTTTGACCAAGCACATAAATTCTATATATCTTATAAGTTTCACTGTAGCCCACAAATGTTCCTTTCTTCCCAGATGCATCCAATTTTCTTCTCTTTTCTTTAGGCACATGAAAATATGCAGGACTACCAAAAATTCTAAAATGAGAAGCATCAAGTTTCTTACTAGTGAAAACTTCTTCGGGAGTTTTGGATTCCAACACTTGATGAGGGCATCTATTTTAAACGTACACAACAGTGTTGATACCTTAATCCCATAAGAAATTTAGAAGGCTTTGATCATGAAGCATTGCACGCGTGGCTTCTATAATATAATGGTTATTCCTTTCAGCAATACCATTTTTCTCAGGAGTATATGAAGTAGTGGTATCCCTCTTAATTCCAGCTTCTCTATGATAGTCATTGAACTCATTTGATTCATATTCGGTTCCATTATCGATCCTCAATATTTTTATCTTTTTCCCGTATTGATTTTCAACAAAAGCTTTGAAATAACAGAACCATGAAAATACTTTGTCCTTCTTCAAGAAATATATCCAAGTTTTTCGAGAGAAATCATACACAAAGATAGCATAATATAAATATCTTCCCAAAGAGGTCACAGGCATCATATTTGATAGATCGGAATGAACCAATAGTAAAATGTCGGTAGGCTTGCTATCAATTGAGGCGAATGGTCCCCTTGTATGTTTTACTTCAGTACATCCCTAACAAACACCTTCATGTTCTATTTTAAATTTGGGCATACCTGTCACCATCTTCCTCACATCGGGTAGAGCCTTATAATGTAGATGAGCAAACCTTCAGTGCCATAATTCGGATTGGAGAGATGTGTCGCAAGACATAGCTCCTAATGGGATTCATCCAACTTGATATAGGTTATCAACCTTGAATAAAAGAGTAAATGCATCTTTGAAATTCCTTTTCCAAACTTGTACCTTTCCATTGATGAATTCCACCTTGAATCCTTTATCCTCCATCATCGAGATAGGTACTAGGTTCTTCTTTAAATCAGTTACATATAGTACTTCTTGTAGCTGAATGGTGTTACCTTGATTCAATTGAAGGGTAACATTCCCAACTCCCTTCATGAGATAGGTGGAATTGTCGCCAAGAATGATTTCCAAATTTGTGTCCTTTTCTATCATATTTGAAAGAGCTTCCTTATACCTAGTGAAGTGCCTTGAGGCACCACTATCAATCAACCAATTTCCCAAGGTATCTGGAGGAGAGGCAGTAGAGAGGGAAGATATAGGATAAAATTCTTTTTGCTTTTTATCAACAACATTAGATTCATCATACTTGGAGTTTCTTGATCTTTTTGGAGGTCGACCATTTCCATGTTGAGTACCGGGAGTATTCCTTTTTCCTTTGTTGTTGAATCTACCATTCCTTTGATTATTATTGCCCCTAAAATTGTTGTGGTTGTGGTTGTGATCATCATGAGGTGTATCCCTTCTATTAGGATACTCCCTAGCATAGTGGCCAAACTTGTTACAAATGAAGCATCTTCCCTTCCTTCCATTTTTGAATCTCGTTCTTCCTTGACATTGCTTCTTTGAACCTGCATTGTTCTTATTTTTAGCATGAGCAGAGAATGCAATAAGAACATTCCTATTTGAATGCATGTCCATTTCCATCATCCTTGTCTCTTCTTGAGAACATCTAGTCAGCAATTCTTCAAAACCTGGAATCCTATCGTTGTTGAGGATAGTAGTGTTGAACACATTCCATTCACGAGGGAGTCCTTCAAGGGAAATGAGAGTGACCTCCCTATTAGAGATAACTTCTCCTATTGAAAGTATATCATTTTTTATCTCAGTATTCCTCATGAAGTAGGATTGAATATCTTAACCTCTTCCCTTCTTTATGTCCTTCAAAATTTTTCTTGAGAAAGAGGACTTGGTTTGCATTTCTAGCTTTGAACATGCCAAACAAATTGTCATATATCTCCTTTGATGTGTTCAAATAGGAGACGTAAGCAACTAAATGCTTATGAATAGAATCCCTGATGATCTTCTTGGCTTTGACTTCACCTTTCTTGTACTTTGTCTTAGCAATAGCCTATGCATTTGATACAAACTTAAATAGGAATGCAACAAATTACAGATATAATCATAAACATAAAGATGCAGCAGAAAAACACTTCATTTCATTAATAGAAAAATGTTGAACTATGCTTAAAAACAGAATGGAAATAAGATAGCTCGGTCAATGGTAGCTTATCTCTAAGAAGATATGTGGTGGCTACATGCCTCTGAACTAAGTTACAATGAGTCTCAAGGGATTTTTTATTATTAAAAAATAAGAGAAAACCCTAACCCGAGGATATGTAACACTAAGATTTTATGGGCCCTGTTATAGACATTTTTGTGCCTTACGGCAATAAGCGTGAAATGTCCATAATTCAAGGGATCCAAAGTCCCTAAAGATGTTGTTACAGCTCCTAAAGGAACAAGGTCAACCAATGACAGCTTCTCCCAGAAGTTCTCCACCAAAAACCACTCGGAAACAGTCAATTCAGGATCAATTCAGATGCTCTACTAGCTGCCTGCGTTGCAAAGCACCCAAATGCACTGGCTAGGTTCGTTGCAACGCACTTGGATGCACTACCAGGGTGCACTGAGCGGGAAATGACAAATGGCAAGCTCATTCAACGAGGTGGAAAGACCATGGAAGCTTCCAGAATCTTCTCCAGTGACACTTGCCTCAATGAATTCGACTAGTGATGAGTAAGAGGCTCTCAACCTCCAAGTGGAAGCAAGAACTGACAGAGAGAAGCCACAAGTCAAAACATAAGCTGACTCATCCTCTCTTCTTACATCTATATATGGATCCCTCATCCCAGAGATCCAGAGGCTGGAATTTTGTACTTTGCAGAGAATTGTTGTTGGTTTGAGATTGAGATTAGTACATTGGGTGATTTATGCTTTGTTGGAGGAGAGGAAGGGGATTCCTTTGCTGGGAGGAAGATGTTGGATCGGAACTCACTTGGTTGTATCTCCTCTTGGACTTTCTTATTCTATCAATAAACTATTTGAGTTTCTCCTACATGTTGTGTATCAATGACGTTTTGTTATACTTGCATGTTTAGCTTAATCTGATCTTGAGCTTTTTATGAATGTATATCTGTATCTTTGTGTAGTTTCTCTCTCTTGTGATCTTGCAGGAATTTGATGAAGCTGGGCCGGTAAGGGAGCAGGGAGCTGGGAGCTACTGAATAGAGGAGCAATTGGATCAACAAACTAGCGGAAGACACAGGTTAGTTACATCCTCCCTCCTCATTTACATTTCATAAAGAAGAATACTCAATTAGTTTTCCTTGTTTGTTGCTAAGGCACTATCACACCTTAGAGTGGGATAGGAGCATTCCGAATGGATACTTTTCCCAACAACAAATTTCCGACTCCACTGGGGATTGTATCTTGTTAGTTTATTTGTGTTTCTATTGTTGTTCTTCTCATAAACTCAGGAGTGCTGAATCGAACTGCATTTGCCATTTACAAATGCAAAGTAGAGATCTGCTACTCTAGCCCATTCACTGGGCCTATTTTTATGATCTGAATAGCTGATCCACAAGTGCTCTAACAGCCCTTTGTGATAGACCTTAGTCCTCCTTTAAATCATCCTCCTAATTGTACCTAATTGATAGCTTTTATCCGGCCAAAAACTGTAGATTAAACTGCAAACCATGACCCAAAACCCGGAGAAAATTCTCGTTTCTGCTTCAGCGCAGGTTCTGTGAAGAGGTTCTGCATTTCAACGCAGGTCCCGAGAGGGCTACCTGCGCTGAAGTTCAGTTTCTCTGTGCTGGGGGTGCACTGATCAGCCCTTGCCTTCTGCAGCTGTGGTTCCCTGCTTCCTTTTGCTCAGTTTTATCTCTGTTTTTTTTGCAGCCTGTTATCAATGTGTGTACCTATCTGAAACCCCTTTTCTTTGCCTTAATTCTGCCTCAGTTGTATAAAGAAACTGTATTTGTTCTTTGTGTATTTGTTACATCATTTGCAGTTTCCCATCGCAAAAGTAAACTAGTCATACTGTCGCCTTTAGATCCAGACCTGTCGTAAGTGTCGTTTTGATCTTAGGAGTAAGTTTATTGTTGTTCACAGTTGATTACGCTTTTACTTTTGTCTTTTGGTTTGAATTTATGAATTTCTAGTGTCGAAACAAGTGTTTACTTCAAAATCATAAAGTGTCGTAATCGTCTTTTTGAGTTCAAAAAGAAACTTGTTTGTGTTTTCACTTGAAATCGAATTCAAATTTTGTACAACAGCTTTCTTTTTAGGCATCAATATTAAGAAAGTGAAAACAAATACATGCATTTGTGCATTTGCATATTGATAGTTTGCATGCTTTGATTTAGGAAAAGTGCATTTACAGTGTGCTCTTTGCTCTTTGAGAAAAGATTGTGTCTTTCTTTTCCCCTTGTAGCTAGGATTTTCATTGTTGAAAAAAGATAAATGCTTGCTTATCATCTTTAGACTACATTTAGGAATTGTATCATACATCTCGTGGTGATCCAAAAAGGAAAACTTCTAAGAAAGATCAACCTAAAATAAATTGAATGAACTTAACAATGCTTTGTAACTTAACGCACAACATAGAGGTCTAGGCTAGAGACGTGTTCCGGTGTCGTAAAACCTGGTGACTGTCGATCTCGCTGATGGTTGGGTGATTCCTCCTGAGAGACGATAAGCGCTAGTACGGATTGTGCTCCCACGTACCGTCGAGTATATATTGGGAGACCCCTATAGGCATAAAACCTTTATCCATAGGAAGCCGTGTCGGCCGCCCTACTGATCGCAATGCACTGAACACAGCATTCGGGAAGATTGACCGCCCGTACCCTAAAAACTATTTTGCGGTTTTGCGAAAAGTTTGGCACACCCTCTACCTAGAACTCCAGAGCAGTTACTTTTGGCCTTTTTCAGACTCTATAACTGAAAAATTCCATCCGAGCATTTGTCACTTCGGGCTCGTTAAAACATCCAAGGCGACTAGAGTCATCTTTTGCTTTTTCTCGACTCTTTAAAATTGAAAAAGCAAGTTGTGTCCAAGCGTCGTTAAAATTTATTTTAAACGGAATATTCATACCTTTTTTCCTGCGTTGATCTTTAGGTTGAGAAAATGGAGCCCACCAACCAAGGAATTCCCCTTGGTGGAAATCCTAGTCCCTTCTCCTCTTGGGGAGATGTTGGTGCGCCCCATATGGCCACATTATCGCTTCCAGGACTGACAATTGGTTTGCCGGTCTGGCTCTTCTCAACCAATGTCGTTCAGAACACCACTATTCCTGAACAGTCGAATCAGCAGTTAGACCAGTCCAGAGTTACCCACCAGCCTTCTACTTCCTCTAATTCTTCCTCTCCTCCTTCCTCTTCGCTTGACAGGACTGGTAAAGATAAAAACCAAGTTCCTAAGGAGAAGAAGGAAAAGAAGAAGAAAGAGAAGAAGAAGAAGGAGCCAAAAGCGACTAGGGGCAAACGAGTGGCGTCTAACGAAAATCCACACACAGCACTAACTAGGCCTAAATCGCCATGTGTCATATGCAAGGGAGACCACTTTCACAGAGATTGTCCCTGCATCCCTCGGATACTAAGGGACTGGTCTCCCCGTTTGCACAATCCAGTGGCATCAACCTCTGATAGCCATGTTGAATGCACACCGTCAACTAGCGAAAGTGAAGTCCCTGGACAAAAAGGGAGAGCTAGATCTCCCTATAGACTGTGCGAAGGCAACCACGCCATCCACCGTTGTCCCTTCTTATACGAAGCGAAAAGAGTTTTGGATGATCGTCCGGTTTCACCGTTACGACTCCCTCCTGGATATAAAAAACTCTTGCCGAGTCCTTCGTTAGTTGAGAATCCAGCTGGCCCACTCAAGTGGTCAGCTGAAGCGTCGGTCATTGAAGATGAACCAGCTAAATCCATACCCAACGAAAGTCAAAAGGTTTTGGCGGCAGTTGACCCAGTCTTGCCTTCAGAGGTTTTATCTTCGAATGATACAGTCACTGAGGAGAATAAGGATGACACTGTCCAAATTCTCTTCATCAACATAGACTCCGACAAACATGGGGGCAACCCCCCCATCCCTTTATCGCAGGAAGGAAGTTCGTCAGAGTGATACCCGGCCATCTACTCGGTCCCCCCACCAAGCAACCTAGTTGTATCCTTCGACTGGAATCAACTACGCAGACCCCGTTTGCCAGCAAGCATACCATTCAGAATTATCGTCCAAATATACAGAATGGTCATGGCTGGCACCATCATTGATGAGGGGGCATCTGTGAGTATCCTTTCCTCTATTTCTTGGAAAGCGCTTGGTTCGCCACCGCTTTTGCCTCAAATGAGGAATCTGATAGGCTTTGATAAAGGAACCAGTCGACCTTTAGGGATCCTCCCCAATGTGCCCATAACATTGAAAGGGAAGACCGTTCAAATGAACGTGATGGTCGTTCAAGGACCCTTGGATTATAACCTACTCCTTGGACGAGACTATATATATTGCATGGGAGCCATCGTCTCCTCACTCTTTAGAGTAATGTGTTTTCCACACGAAGGAAGAGTGGTCAAGCTCGTGGACCAGCTTTCATTTCCCGGATCACGCATCGCAAATAGTCATATACCGTCCCTAAATGGTCTCTTCACGCAAGAAATGTCTCAACCTACGGTCCATCCTCCCGATGAGCGCGAGTAATTCGGAGGGATATGACTGGAACCCAGGGGGCATGCATCCTGGTCTACTTCGGCAGGAAAACTTCGGGTATAGGGTAGGTTTCCGCGGGAGAATATGACTAGTCTATACCCCGTCCATCTTGGAAGAGGGGTTATTCTAGAATAAGATTCTTTTGTCAAAGTTATGTGTTTGGCGCTCGTTGTCACTCACCTTTGTCTATCTCGGTAGACATCGCCGAAGAAGTGTTTTGTTTGAAAGATTAATAAAACAATCTTTGGTAACCTGAAAGAGGTAGGCCTCTCCCGGTTAAACAAATGTTTTTCCTGCAAATTGAGGGGTAACCTTGAAACTCTACTTTATACCTGGGGGCATGCAAACCTTTTGGAGTGCAAGCAAGGGGCGGCTATTTATTTTTTTAAAATTTTTAGGTCCTCCCTTTAAACCCGTAGGTCTAACCCTTTAAACTCGTAGGATTAGTCGTTTCCGAACTTGCATAACGAAAGGATGCGGGGCATAGATTTGTAAGGTGCAAGCTCCATAAAAAATGGCATCTTACATGAGACATTCTTATCATATGACTGGATAATCGAGCAGTTTTAGAGTATAGTTCATGCTCGTTAAAAAATAGACATAAAGATCGAGCAAGTGTTTCAACCTGTGTTTAAGCTCATTAAAAAATGAACTACCCTCCGGTAAATAACCACCGTGAATGTAACATTATCAGCCATTAAAGCCTTGGTCATCTTTGCACCGTCACCTCCACTTTTCATTGGCCGATCGTTCACCTCCATATGATTGTTTACCCATTTTGAGGAACAGCTGCGAAGAGTGATTTCACTAGCCATCCTTGTGACACTGCCGTGCTTGGAAAATTCCAACCCTTACCTGGAATCAGCTGCTACCCATTTTATCACTCGTTCCTCAAAAGACGAGTATTCTTTAAGCTCTTTTCATTTGACTCGTAAAATATGAAAAGATTGCCGAGTTTTGGCCTTCCAGCTCATTAAAGCGATCGGAAGAGCTATCCCTCCTCTAAATTTTAATCTTTTTGGACCTGAGGGATTATTACACAAAAAGATCGAGCGCTTGTTTTGTTCGGCTCGTTAAAACCATCGAAAATTCATCCCTTCTGTATTGTTTTATACTTTTTCGGACTTAAGGGATTAGATGACGAAAAATGACTTTTGGAGTTAACTTTACATACCTTTTCAGACTCTCTAAAAATGAAAAGGACCGAGTTATCTTTGTTGTTAGACTCGTTAAAAAACATTAATAGCGACAAACTTGTCTTTAGACGAGAATGAGTTTCACTATCGCTAGGCTCGTTAAAACATAGCAATGGGTTTGCCCGAAGGGAAAATTATAGAACAAGCATATGTTATCCTCCTCAAGCTTGACAAAAATAAAGAGGTACTGGTCAGCAATGACTGGGGAAAAATTGGGAAGAAACTCAAAGAACCTTTATTGGTAGCAAGTCGCTCTTGAACATGACACTTCCACTCCGTGCCTGAGTCGGGTTGGGTTGTTTCATTCACCGGTCACATCGCCATGGTCTCGCCATACCATCCACCTTTGGGGTAAATGCTACCAATACATCACACAAGTGTCGCCGATATGTTCAAGAGAAGTCATCCAGAGAAGTCAACCGTGTCCCATCCACTACCATACATTAAACTTCATTCTTTCATGACCGCCACCCTGAACCATATATTATCAGATCGTTTTCACCTCCATAAAAATCATTTGCTCCGTTCTGTGTCACTGATGTGGGATACACCAAGGCCCTCCTTTGATGGATCGCTTCTTTTCGACATCAGCTCATTATCCAAGAAGTTGATCTAGGAACACTCCCTTCAGTACTTTAAAGCTTGCATGCCTCAATGGCAAGTTTCTCACTTCCGGCAACAGGTATACATCAATGACCTTCGACCGAAATATTTTGCGTGGTGTTTGACGCCAAGTCCTTTATTCACACCACGTGAATTGTACTGTAGTACCTTGAGGGTCATTATCATTATTGGTGATTCCTCTCGCGCTTGTTAACAGTTTACATCATTCACTGGTAATCAAGCGATGTCTTTCCATGTTCGACTTCAGAACATTTCTCACATGGATCGACTTGTACTTAGAGTGAAGATTGGACGAGATTGAAGACCCCGGATCCAGTTTCATCCATCTGGGCTGCGATATATATTCAGGAAAAATAAAGACATTGACATGTACAGCATTGCAGCACAGATAATCATCCTACCAAAAGGATGATGATTTCAGCAGGATCATCAGTCTACCATCAGACGATTGTCTGTCCTATGTACATAAAAATGAATTTATAAAGCTGAGCATGGGAATGCCCGCCTCAGCTAGATCATGAAAACAGTATGAAAAATAATGTATTGTATTGTATCTTATTACAGGTCTCCTCCCAGCATTGAATGAACTTCGGATCCTCCTAATAAAACATTTCATCCGAAAAATGGCCTCATACTTTAGGGGGCAACTGTTATAGACATTTTTGTGCCTTACAGCAATAAGCATGAAATGTCCATAATTCAAGGGATCCAAAGTCCCTAAAGATGTTGTTATAGCTCCTAAAGGAACAAGGTCAACCAATGACAGCTTCTCCCAGAATTTCTCCACCAAAAACCACTCAGAAACAGTCAATTCAGGATCAATTCAGATGCTCTACTAGCTGCCTGCGTTGCAAAGCACTCAAATGCACTGGCTAGGTGCGTTGCAACGCACTTGGATGCACTACCAGGGTGCGCTGAGCGGGAAATGACAAATGGCAAGCTCATTCAACGAGGTGGAAAGACCATGGAAGCTTCCAGAATCTTCTCTAGTGACACTTGCCTCAATGAATTCGACTAGTGATGAGTAAGAGGCTCTCAACCTCCAAGTGGAAGCAAGAACTGATAGAGAGAAGCCACAAGTCAAAACATAAGCTGACTCATCCTCTCTGCTTACATCTATATATGGATCCCTCATCCCAGAGATCCAGAGGCTGGAATTTTGTACTTTGCAAAGAATTGCTGTTGGTTTGAGATTGAGATTAGTACATTGGGTGATTTATGCTTTGTTGGAGGAGAGGAAGGGGATTCCTTTGCTGGGAGGAAGATGCTGGATCGGAACTCACTTGGTTGTATCTCCTCTTGGACTTTCTTATTCTATCAATAAACTATTTGAGTTTCTCCTACATGCTGTGTATCAATGATGTTTTGTTATACTTGCATGTTTAGCTTAATCTGATCTTGAGCTTTTTATGAATGTATATCTATATCTTTGTGTAGTTTCTCTCTCTTGTGATCTTGCAGGAATTCGGTGAAGCTGGGCCGGTAAGGGAGCAGGGAGCTGGGAGCTACTGAAGAGAGGAGCGATTGGATCAACAAACTAGCGGAAGACACAGGTTAGTTACATCCTCCCTCGTCATTTACATTTCATAAAGAAGAATACTCAATTAGTTTTCCTTGTTTGTTGCTAAGGCACTATCACACCTTAGAGTGGGATAGGGGCATTCCGAATGGATACTTTTCCCAACAACAGGCCCCATTGGGGTTAGTTGGGCAACCAACTTCCCCGACTTGTAACTTGGGCATATTATCTATGTTTGATGCGTATGATACCTCATTCGAAAGATCTCTCTAAGGAATACAACTGTTGAGATGATTTCCTTAGAAATCAATAAAGCTATTTTGCCAAGAAAACATTGTTTAGGGCCTCAAAATGGCTACAAAAGTTCAAGACCTGAAAAACTGGCAAAAATAGTAAATTGTGCTACAATTAAGGAAACAGATGAAATTGAATAGGGGGTCTAAGTGGAATAGGCGGGTGGACACAATATCCACCTCAATCATTCCTCCCTCCTTAGGAAGAAATGGTCCGCATTTCATGCAAAGCCTCCAAGAGGGGAGGAAATTTCTGTTGCACCTGGTCCCTCGTGAACCACTTTCCCTGGTGAAGGGGATAGCCTGATTTGATAACTCGATATATTTGTATCCTCTATTGCTGAGTGATATTGATCTGTGTGTCCATGATCTGATCAGTTGTGGCTTGTTCCATGCAGTCTGGGTTGAGCTCTGTTGGTGTGAGTTGTTCTGCAATGTCAGATGTGTCGAACAATGGTGGAAAGTTTGGTCGAAGGCAATCTACATTGAACACTAGGTGTAGACCAAGGAACAGTGGGATGCTGATCTTGAAGGAATTTTCACCAACGGCCTTAGTGATGGTGTATGGCCCATATGGGAGTGGGAAAAGCTTGCAGTGGGGTCTAGGAAGGCAGTCCTTCTGCAAATGAAGCCAAACTTTGTTGCCCACCTAGAACTTATGTGGCACTCGATGTTGATTGCTACTTGTACTTAGCATTGGTTGTTTCCAATATATCATGGACCTATTGGAGGATGTGTTGAATGTGCTCATTGAAGTTGTTAGCCCTTTTAGCTTTAGACTGACGTGAGCCAAATCTACCTGAGTGGCTGCAAATGGTATGACCACATCAATGGGGCATAATGGCTAAAATCCCAGCCCTACCTAAAAGGGGTTGTGGCTTGTTGAGCTGTGGAGAGCTCTGTTGTAGTTGTGTTGGACACAGGGGAGACTTTCATCCCATGTGTGTGGATGCTTCAAGTTTTACATATGCAAAATATGTATGATCATCCTGTTGACAACCTCTGTTTGGCCATCAGTTTGGGGATGGAAAGTTGTTGACTTAGTAAGTTTTGTATCCAGCATCGACCAAAGACTTGACCAAAATGCACTCAAGAATCTGTTGTCCCAGTCTGAGATAATGGAATGTGGGATCCCAAAGTGTACCCACACTCACTCAAAGAAGATCTTAGTAGTGGCCTCTGTTGTGATACTCTTCTTGCAGACCTCCATGATGGCCATCTTAGAGAATCTGTCGACAACCACGAAAACGCAATCATTGTCGTGCTTAGTAGAAGGAAGGCCCGACATATAATCCATGGAGACAAATTCGTAAGGCCGGCTAGGAGTAGGTAAAGGATTATATAAGCCTTGCTTCTTAATGGTTGTTTAGGCAATGGGATAGGTGGTGTAGAATCTAATGTACTTCCCAACATCCTAACGAAGTTTCGGCCAATAAAAATACTTCTGCAATACTGCCACTTTTTTCTCTACTCCGAAATGTCCAGTGACCCAACTATATTGTGCCTCCCAAATCATTCTGGCACGCTCACTTGAAGGAACACATATGTGTCCAAAGTGGCATAATAGTGCATCCTGAAGGTGAAAATTTGGAACTTGCTTCCCTTCAAGGAGTGTCTCATATATGCTATCGAATTCTAGATCACTGTTGTAAAGATGCAGCCACCTCGATGTATCGTGCCCAAAGGAGTCAAGCATAGTGATTAGTCCCATGATTGGTGGTCGACTGAGGCAATCAATGACATTATTGGCAATGCCCTTCTTATAGTTAATTTTCAAATGGAACTGTTGCAGATAGGTGGACCATTTCTGATGGTGATCATTCTGCAACTTCCCTAGTGTTTGTACAAACTATAGAGGCTGGTGATCTGTGTGGATGACTGTTTCCTTCCCCATAATGTAATGCTTCCATTGACGGTAAGCCTGCACAATGGAATACATTTCTTTTTCGTAAGTGGGTTACTTTTGGACTGTGTCTGAAAGTGTCTCACTATGGTAAGCCACTAGATTCCCATGTTCAGTGAGAATCACACCAATAGCATAGTCGGAGGCAGCTGTCTCAATCTCAAATGGTTGTTGCAGGTCTGGTAATGTGAGCACTGGTGCTAAACAGAGGCGATTCTTCAACTCAAAGAAAGATCGTTGTTGGGTTTCTGACAAAAAGAACTTTTCTTTCACTTCGCCCTTGGTGACTTAACTTAAATGCCAAGTGATATGAGAGAACCCCAACACGAACCTATGGTAGAAATTAGCAAGACCCAAAAAACTACGGAGCTTCTTTAGAGTGGTTGGGGCTGGCCAATCCGGAATGACTTGTATCTTGGATGGGTCCACATGTACACCTTGCTCATCAATGACGTACCCCAGATATTGAACCTGGGTTAGGCCAAAGGTGCATTTCTCCAAGTTAGCAAATAGTTTTTGTTGTTGAAGGGTTTGAAGGACCTATCAAATATGGTGGAGGTTCTCTTCCCAACTCTGGCTGAAGATCAAGATGTCATCTAAATACACCACCACGAATGCATTGGTGAAAGGCCGCAAGACGTCATCCATCAGTCTCATGAAGGTTGTAGGGGTGTTCGTCAATATGAATGGCATGACCAACCATTCGAAAAGGCCCTCCTTGGATTTGAAAGCAATATTCCACACATCGGAGGGTTCGATAGGCACCTGGTGATAACTCGACTTCAAGTCAATCTTGCTGAAATATTTGACCCCCTTGAGATTGTCCAGATGGTAATTAATTTGGGGGATTGGGTACCTATTCTAGACAATGATCTTGTTCAACACTCGATATTCAATACACATTCTCCAAGTCCCATCCATCTTCTCTACCAATACAATCAAGCTCCCACGGGGTGATGAGCTTGGCCTTATGTGACCTTTCCATAGTAGTTCTTGAATTTGCCTCTTGATCTCATCGTTCTCCAAAACACAGCGTCGATAGATTGGTCCACTGGTTAGATGCACCCGGGGTCAGATCAATGGTGTGCTTGACCTAACAGTGTAAAGGTACCCTGTGGATGAGGAGAAAATATCCTTGTACTCCTACATGACCTTGTCCATCTGCTGATGCTGTGTAGAGGAGCCCTACCTAGAAGCGATGGCCACAACCTTCTTCTTGCCTTAGGGACGAATCACAAGGAAAACAAATTTCCTGTTCTAGGAAATTATCTTACTACATTTCTTTGCAGTGATCAAAGAGACGGTGGTAGGCGGGGCTACCTCCAGTATCTTGTACAACTTATTAGCCAAAGTAATATTCACTGAGTGAGGTCTAGACTCATAAACAACATGTCACTTCCACAAGTATGGGGGTCCTAACAATACATCATAAACTTTGAGAGGAGCAACATCACACAGTACCTCATCAGTGAAGATTTGATGTTGTAGGGAAGGCAGCACTGCTGGCTGACGCAAAGATCTCCTCCTTGGTGAAGCCACCAAATGGTGTATGGTTCTGGATGAGATGTAGTCTTTAGGCCCAACTGCTTCACGAATTTTGCTGAAATGGGGTTCTTTTAGCTCCCTCTGTCGAAAATGAAGTACAATGGAGAACCCTTCACCCACATTTGTGAGTGGAAGAGGCATTCCCCCTCCTCTAGATCTTCAAGCTCAATTTTCTGGATCTTTTTGGTGGCCATGGTGGCACTGGGCTCTACATCAATGATCTGCTTCCCTTTTTCAGTCCCCTTATTAGGATCTGATTCAGAGTTGGAACCTGCATCTGATTGAGAATTCTTAAGCTCAGCCACCATTGACTGCTTGGCCGAGACTCACTTTTATTGTGAGTGGATCTCTTATGGAACTCACACCATTTTCCCATGTCCTTCTTCATTTTTGAGGTGTTGTTCTTTTCTTGTAGCTTTTGTGGGCTGTCCTTGGTAGCCCCGCCTTGGCTTGGTCCATTGTTGTGTGGTTTGGGGGTGCCTTTTCCTTGCTTTGAATTCGCAGATCCAAAGTCCCGCTTATTTTGTTTAAAATTCGGCTCAATGTTTACAACATACCGATACATCGTGCTGAGTGAGGAAATGTCCAAGAAATCCATCTCGTCCTGGATTTACTTGTGTAGACAGTCATGCTACTTGAGCACCAAATGCCACTCAGTATCCTTGATACCTAGCTTTGTGCAAAGGGTATGGAAAGTATTTGTGAACTCTGGAAAATCTTGGTCCCTTCCCTACCATAGCGTGGTCCACTTTATGTATTTATCTTCATAGCTCCCAATAGGTTAATATTGTTCCTTGATGGTGTCTCAGAAAGAATTTCAAGAGGGTGCAGCTGAAAACAACGAGGGTTCACTCTCATCCTTTTGTTCACAGTAGGTTTCCCACCAGTCCTTGACATGTGGGACAGCTTTGAGAAGTGCACACATAGTCTTTCCATGATTGGACAAGTCATGAACTAAAAAATATCCTTCCAATATATTTAACCATTTATCTATAGCGTATGCATCTATCAGGCCTTCGAATATGGGAATATCAAAGTTAACTTGTACCTCTAAAGGAGTGGTGCATCAAGAGTGGCTGCTGGATGAAGATGCATTGCCTGTGCGTAGCCGTCGAAGGATCTGGGCAAAGTTATCCATCATCACATCCCTTTGTCATTCAAGGGCTTCCTTGAGAAACATTTTGAAAGGATTTCCTGCCCCCTCATCTTTCTTTTCTTCCGCCATGGGAGGTCGCCAGGTTTTGCGCGGTTGATCTTGCAATGGTTCAACGAGATTGAGCCCTAATTCCTTATAACCTTACCGCGTTGGGGACATGCAAAGAAAAATAGAGAAAGAGAAGACCACTCTAATACCACTCATCCAAACTTAAATAGGAATGCAATAAATTATAGATATAATCATAAACACAGAGATGCAACAGAAAAACACTTCATTTCATTAATAGAAAAATATTGAACTATGCTTACAAACAAAATGGAAATAAGATAGCTCGGGCGATGGTAGCTTATCTCTGAGAAGAGATGTGGCGGCTACATGCCTATGAACTAAGTTATAATGAGGCTCAAGGAATTTTTTATTATTTAAAAATAAGAGAAAACCCTAAACAACTAAAACCCTAACCCAAGGAGATGTAACACCAAGAGTTTATGGGCCTCGTTGGGGTTAGTTGGGCAACCAACTTCTCAGGGTCGTAAATTGGTCATATTATCTCTATTTGACACGTATGGTACCTCGTTGGAAAGATATCTCCAAGGAATATAGCTATCAATGTGATTGCCATGACAAGCACTATATCTATTTTTCCAAAAAAATGTCGTTTAGGACCAAAAACAGCTCCGGAATTTTAGGACCCAAAAAACTGCCAAAAATAGTACATTGTGCTACAATTAAGGAAATACTTGAAAATGACTAGTGGTGTAGGTGGAATGGGCTGGTGGCCACCAATATCCACATGGGTCAACATTTGAAGGAAGTTCATTGATCTTTCCCTACACATAGTCCATAACAGCTTGCTCTTCTAAAGTGAAATGAAGGGACATCTTCCATGCATGATAATCAGACTTATCATGAAGCTTTTCATCAGATTTAAAGTAAGATGTGGAGGCCATTGACTCTTGTTCTTGTCCAAAAAATCTGAATGATTTATCTTCTCAATGATTTCTCTTTTCACTCTTGCTTGGGATTTGTCTTCACCTCAACACTGATTCCATGTTAATTTTAGATAACAATGGTATGTTCTATGCTTAAGAGCAATTTACTTCAATTTTGTTATTAACCCAATATCAATTTGTAGATTAGCAATGACATTAGCATGACAGTAAATGCAGATAAAACATAAATAAGAATAGAGAAGACAAGCCAAGCCAAGTGGACAGAAGATGTGGCACATGTCAGGGACAAACCCCAATGTGGAGAAACCCTGTGATCAAGTCTTCTTATTATTCTTCAAGAAGCCCTAACTAGAAAGTCAATGCTAGTCATCGGAGTAGAATTTCTCCTTAAAATAAGCTTAGTCAAACCCAGTCAACTCGGCCTCCAATATTCATCCAAATCAACGCAAATCAGTCCCAAAAATGACAATCAAACATGGTCAACGAATTGGTCAAACCTGCAGTCAACACTGGTCAAATAGCTTTGTTTACCTTGATTTTTGTGCCCATAAATGTGACCTGCCCAAATAGAAAATTTCACAAGAAAAATGTAGTCAAACTCAGTCAACTACATCTCAGTCAATGTTGGTCAAACCCTTCCTGCAATTTGGTCAATGCCCAAAATAGAAAACTCAGTCTATCCTTCACACATGTGGAGAGAGAGAAGGCTACCCTGATGTTATACAACCTAATCAGAAGAGGAGAGAGAGATATGTGTGAGAATTAATGATGTACAAATGAGGTAGATGCACCTTCTCTTTATATGAAATGTTGAGGATGAATAGACGTGTCTTTTCAGCTTCTGAGCCTACATTAGATTGTTGGCTGACCTTGAAAATTTGTCCATAAACGACATAATTCCATTTGTACATGTCAGAATGAGATGATCTTTAGATCAACCCTACACTTCTCAAAATTAGGAATCCAATAAAAATATCAGTTGCATCATATGAGCTGTCCAACGTGGAGTTTGGCCCTAGTTTCCAAATTTAACAATACCAGAGGTAGCCCTACCTACTGCTATTTCTTTGATCTCTGCTAGGAAATGTAGTAAGATCATCTCCCCGATTATGAGATTTTTCTTGCTCCTAATTCATTCTCAAAGTAAGGAGAAGATCAAGACCACATCCATGTCCTCTAGATAGGGTTCCTTTGCACAGAAAAATCAAGTGGATAAGGTCATGGAAGAGTACAGCTGCATTGTCAGGTCAAGCACTCCATAGAGCTGACCCCTGATATACGGCTACCCAATGGGCCAGTCTATTGCCACTCTCTTATGGAAAATGAGGAAATCAAGCGGTGATCAAGGAGTTGCTACAAAAAGAGCATATCTGACCATGGTCTTCATGTTGTGGGAGCCTAATTGTATTCATGTAGAAGAAGGATGTGACATGTAGGCCCTATATTTATTATCAATCCATGAACAAAATCACAGTCAAGAATAGGTACTCGATTCCATGGATTGATGACCTTCTTGATCAATTCAAGGGGGGCAAATACTTTAGCAAGATTGATTTGAAGTTTGTCTATTACCAAGTTCCAATACAACCCACGAATGTGTAGAATATTTCTTTCAATTCTAAGGAGCATTTTTTCAAGTGGTTGGTCATGCCCTTCAATTTGACAAATTCCCCTGCAGCTTTCATGAATTGATAGATGACATCTTGCATCCTTTCACAAACTCATTTTTGGTTGTATATCTCAGTGATATCCTCATATTCAGTAAGAGTTGGGAAGTACGCTTGTAGCATATACGGCAGGTCTTGGATACTCCACGGAAACACAAGCTATGTGCGAACTTGGAAAAATGTTTCATTTGTTACAGATCCATTTGGGCACATCAACCCCAACCTACAGATCAGTACTATTAGGACCCATCAAACCCTAATTCAGTTATTACATGCCCTAAAGAAGTCAACCATTAGAATGCCTAGCTTCCCAAGAATTTCCATGACTGAAATCATCCAAAAACTGCCTCTAAGAAGATCAGCGCAGGCATCCCTTCATTAAGGTGTGTTGCAGTGCAATCCATACACAGATAGGGTGCTATGCAGTGCACTTGAGCCCTCTTTGGCCTGCGTTGGGTGAATTTGAGTGAAATTGCATTGGGGTTTGGGAATATTTTTATCCATTGGATGCATCTAGAAGTTTCCCAAGTTTATCTACTCCTTTGAGCTTGAATTTGGATGAGGTATGGAGTTAAGGAACATCAATCCTTTATCCCTTCCTCCATGGAACTAAATTCTAAGTTTGGGAGGGCCTTCATTATCACCATTTATGGCATAACTTCCTTCATTCACTTATAAAAAGGCCACTCATCTAAGTGATCAGGGGCTGGAAATCATTGAATTATAGGGAGATGATGTTAGTATGAGACTTGAGTTGATTTCAAGTATTGTAATGATGTCAAAATGTCTTGCTTGTTATAAGGAGAGGATGGGATTGAACTAGAGGAATGATGTTGAATCAAGCAAATTGGGTTGTAAATATTCCTTTTACTAATAAAGTGTTCAAACATTTTTTCATATGCTTATGTTATTCATTGATGCTTTCATATGTGTACTATGTACTTGATTTCGTACTATGTTTAATCAATGGATCATTCTCATATGCTCTGATCAGTTTTTTGTCTTCTGTCTGTGTGTAGGTACTCTTCAAGCAGATTAAGTATGGAGAGGAGCTACAGAATTGGTCAGGGCAGATAAGGAGTAAGTGAAAGCTACAGGTAGGCTTCTTTACCTCTTATTTAATCTGGTGATCATAGAAAAGGTAGAGAATGCTTTGCACTATTGTTCTAGACTTAGCTACTAGTCTAGGGGTTTAAGCATTTATTCGCAGACATTAAAACTTCCAAAAACAAATTTGTGAGCATACTCGGGAGCAATCATCCATCTTAGTAGCTTATCAGCCTCTTAATACATTTCTACATACTGTACTTGTGGTCGTTGATTGAATTTCAGTCTTCTTTCATTGAAAATTGAGTCAAAACTGTGTCAAAATTACCTTCAAAATGGCTTACTATCACCAACGCAGCCCAGTGAATGACACAGTGCGCTGCAACACACGTCCCGCATAGATCTACTATGCTTCAACGTACTATCTCTCACTACTGCTTGCGTTGATCCCTTGAGGGTTAGTTTCCCATCTAGGAGCTATAGTTTTTTGCCAATTTTCTCATGTTTGAATGACTTGTTGAATGTCAATGATGTCTTTTCTCTAAAATTAGTTTTTCCATCTCCTTACTTGGCCCTACTTAGACTAGGATTGATAAATGTTTCTTATGTATTTGCTTTGTCATTTTCAATCTATAGTCGAAAGTTAGTTTTTTGGTCGATTGATCTTTGTCAAAAGAAAGTGTCGTAAAATCGTCTTTTCCTTCAAAAATTGAATTGTCGTCAAAACTTCATTCATGAAAGATCGATTGATTGATCTATGCATATGATTAGTAGTTTCATTGAAAGTGTTGTAATTCTTCATTTCTTTGAAAACTAAACTGTCATAAAGTCTTCCTTTCCTTGAAAAGAAATTGTCACAAAATCGTCATTTTTATGAAAAGAGTTTATTGATCGATTGTGCATTAGTTTTCCTTTTTGTTCATTCAAAATAAGGGAAATCGAATGAAATACATGCATGTTGCATTGAATTTTTTTTACGCGTGCTGATAGGAATAATGTAGGGAGTTTGCATTTAGATTGTGCTCTTTTCTCTTTGATAAAAAGAAATATGATTGCTCTATCCCTAGGTAGCTAGGATTTTCATCGTTAAATTGAATGGAATGAATGCTTATCATGATAGTTGCATTCCTAGGAATTTTAGAATACATACGTGCTGAACTTGGAAGGAAAATTCATAAGCAAGATCAACTTAAAATAAACATCCATTTACCTAATGGAGCATTGTCATTAACGAGAACATTTAGTCATTCTAGGCTAGAGACGTCTTTCGCTGTAGTAAAACAAAGCAGTTGTTGCTAGCTTGTCTACAATACATCCTGAGTGCGATACCTCATTCCACGTACATGAGTATATCGTATCTCGTCCACATACCTTCGGGTATATAGGGCAGTGTTACAGTACGTAAAGTATATGGGAATGCTCTCACTGTGTGGTTTGGTATTAGACAATGCTTATACAGACTGGGCCTCCACATACTTTCAGGTATATATGGGAGGACAAATCTAGGTTTCTATCCATCCTTAAGTAACCGAGTTGGCCGCCTTGTAAACTGTGATACACCGAACACAACATTCAGGGAGATTGTCTGCCTGTACTTCTTGGTTCGCCAGGAGTTATTATGCAGTTCACAGTTGTGTAGGTTTTAACCCCATACAGAAATTACCTGCATATGAATTCTAAAACACAGAAAATAAACAATGCAAGAGCATAACACATAAAACACATATACACAGAGATTTTCCCCTGGATCCCAAAACCAGGACTACCAGCTTGAGTTTTCATTATGTTCCTTTCAATGTTATAATGCATATTTATACATGCCGAAGCATCCAATACCATGGACCAAAAACCATCGCGTCCAAAACCATGGACCGAAAACCATCGCGTCCAAAACAATGTGCGAAAAACATGCACAAAACCATAGAGTGGGGTTACCTACACCCCTCAAACCCGCTGTGAACCCCACACTACGCAATCAGTGCAATGAAGGGGGGGGCTCCACCCCCCTCTAACCCCCGGCTAACTACATGAGTTAGTCATGGAAAGAATATAACACAACCCAACATTCTCCCACTTGTTGTTTTCTTTCCATAGGGGGGCACAAGAGAGCTTAGTCATTTGTCCAGCCCTACAACGCCCATTGTTTCTCTACACCAAGAGAAATTCTCAGAGCTCATAGATTTTTTCAATGCATCTGCAGTGTTCTTTAAAGTGTCCACCTTTACCAGCAACACCTTTTTGTCTTCTATCATATCCCTCACAAAGTGATACTGAACATTAATGTGCTTTGTCTTTGAATGATATGAAGGGTTCTTTGCCAATAAAATTGCACTTTGGCTATCGCAGTCTATCCTTATAGCTCCCTGTACTAACCCCATACTTGAACACAATCTCTGCAACCAAACTACTTCCTTGCTTGCATGAGTGGCTACCACGTATTCTGCCTCTGTAGTTGATAGTGCCACTACAGATTGTTTCTTACTCATCCAACTAACTGCACCTCCAAATAGTTTAAACACATACCCACTTGTAGATCTTCTCTGATCCAGATCTGCAGCCCAGTCTGCGTCAACAAAGCCACGAATATCCAACAATCTGACCAATCCTAGTCTTCCTTGGTAGCACAAACCATAATCACTAGTGCCACGCAAATACCTGAAAACCCACTTCACTATTGTCCAATGCTCCTTTCCTGGTTTTGACATAAATCTGCTCAATAATCCCATTGCATGTGCAATGTCTGGTCTAGTACAGACCATTGCATGCATTGGGCTACTAACTACGCTTGCATATGGAACACGGGACATGTCCTCTTCCTCTTCTTGTGTCTTGGGAAACTGTTCGACAGATAACTTCACACCTACAGGAATAGGAACCTTCACCAGTTTACTATCCTACATATTAAACCTCTGCAGTATTGTCTCGACATACTTCCTTTGGTTTAACTAGAGCTTCCTCTTTTCCCGATCTCTTTTAATTTCCGTGCCCAAAATATAGTTTTCATCACCAAGATCTTTCATGTCGAATTTGGAGGACAATTAGGTCTTCAACTCCTAGATAGTTTCTTTGTCATTTCCAACCAGCAACATATCATCCACATACAAGACCAGATAAATAACATGGTCACCAGTTAATTTAAAATACACACAGTGATATTCTTTTCTTCTGGTGAAGCCAAGTCCCCGTATAAATGTATCAAATTTCTCATACCGCATCCTTGGTGACCGTTTTAACCCATACAGAGACTTCTTTAACTTGCATACCAGTTCTTTCTTACCCTTCACCGCAAAACCTTCAAGTTTCTTCATATATATATCCTCTTCCAGATCCCCGTGAAGAAATGTTGTCCTCACATCCATTTGTTCTACCTCAAAATCAAAAGCAGTAGCAACAGATAACAGTAATCTAATAGAAGTTTCCTTGGCAACGGGAGAAAAATATCACCAAAATCAATTCCCGGCACCTAGGAATAACCTTTTGCTACCAACCAAGCTTTGTATTTCTCCACCTTTCCTTTTGCATTTGTCTTCTTCTTGAACATCCATTTTCTTCCAATGGGTTTCCTTCTAGCCAGCAACTCCACCAGATCCCAAGCGTCATTTTTGTACAAAGATTCCATTTCATCAACCATGGCCTCTTTCCATAGTTTTCCATCCTCTGAATCTACTGCTTCCTTCACAGTTCTGGGATCATCATCAGTAATAGATAAAGAAAAATTTGAACAGAAAGCACATGGACTATACTTTTCTGGCTGCCTCCATTCTCGAACAGATCTTCTCACACCCGATGTTTGTGGCTCTTCATCTTCTGATTCCTCCTCTACTGTAGAGTCTGATTCTTCCTCCTTTAGCTAAAACTCTATCTTCTCGGGTTCCTTTGGTTGGAATTCATGTTTAATAACATCTTTCACCTCTCTGAACACCACATCTCGGCTTTACACAACCTTCCTTGTTACTGGGTTCCAAAGCTTATAACCCTTTAAACCATCCTTATACCCAATAAAGATGCACTTTTCAGATTTACTATCCAACTTTATTCTTTTCTCCTTTGGAACATGTACATATGCATCACATCCAAATACCCTCAGATGTGAAAGAGAGGGTTTCTTACTAGTACATACCTCTTGTGGAGTCTTATCCTCCAATGCTGATGAAGGTGAATTGTTAACCAGGTAACATGCAGTCTCCAATGCGTCTGCCCAGAATTCCTATCCTAACCCAGCACCACTGAGCATGCTTCTTTCCCTTTCCATCAACATCTTGTTCATTATTTCTGCAACTCCATTTTGCTGAGGTGTATATGGAGTAGTCTTCTATTGTGCTATACCACACTTCTTACAGAATTCTTCAAATTCCTTATTGCAAAACTCTCCACCGTTATCTGTCCTCAGCACCTTTATCTTCTTCTCTGTCTGGTTTTCCACAAGAGCCTTAAATTCTTTAAACCTATCAAAGACTTCAGATTTCTTCTTAAGGAAGTATATCCATGTATTCCTTGAGAAGTCATCTATAAATTATACATAGTACATAGACTTACCCAGTGATGGAACCTTCACAGGTGTAAACACATCACTGTGCACAAGCTCTAATATTTGTTTCACCTTCTTACCACCAGAGGGGAAACTCACCTGATTCTACTTCCCATATACACAATTTTCATAGAAATCAAAATCCAGAGAGCTATTACTCATACCTTCTACCATACCTTTACCATGAAGTATTCGAAGGCCCTTCTTTCCAATATGTCCAAGCCTTTGATACCACAACATGGTCTTCTCTCCAAAGACCACTAGATTTTCTGCTCCACTTTTAGAAACCATAGAACTATTGCACCCATCAAAAACCATGCTACCTTACAGCTTGTACAGAGTTCCAATCCAAACTCCCCACATCAATACCAGTGCTCCTTGAACCATATTGTAGGTATCCTTCTCGAACACTGTTTTTACACCTGCATCATCCAACTTGCTTACAGAAATCAGATTTTTGTCCAATACAGGAATATGCAAAACACCCGGAAGTGTTCTAACCCTTCCACCTTGCAACTTCAGCTTTACTTTTCCGCGACCAACTATTCTAGCCTTCCTATCATCCCCTAAGAAGACAACACCACCATCGTATTTTTCATACTCACATAACCACTCTTTATGAGGAGTGAAGTGAAAGGATGCACTTGAGTCAATCAACCATAACTCATGATCTACATGTGTACTTGAAGAAGCCAAGTACACATCCACACCTTCATCTGAGGCGGTTTTTTCCTCTAAAGAAGGAGCATCATCAAATCCCTTTCCTTTATCAGGAGCTTTAGATTTATAGTCCCTTTTGTAGTGCCCTTCCTTTCCACATTTCCAGCACAACACCTTTACAAGTTTTCTTGGAGATTTAGATCTCCCACTCGATGACTTATTTTTGTTTCTGTTCTGGGACCATCCTCATATAGACAAGGAAACACCATTCTGGCTCTCCATATTTTTCTGTCTCATCTCCTCCATTAGCAAGGATGAGACTATTTCACCAAACTACATGGCAGTTGCATTGCCACCTATTGCAATAACTAGACTATCCCACGAATCTGGTAGAGAACACAACAAACTAATGTACTTATCTTCATCTAAAATTTTAATATCAACAGATGCTTACTGACTTACCATAGTATTAAATGCATTCATATGCTCTTTCATTGAGTCTCCATCTTTCATCCTCAGGTTATACAGCTTTTCCGTAGGAATAGTTTATTCACCAAAGACTTAGATTGGTACAAAGTCCCTAACTTGTCCCACAAAGCCTCCACCATAGCTTCCCCTGATACATTCAGCAATATTGAATATGAGACACAAAATCGTATTGTGATCTTTGCCTTCTGATCCAACTTCTTCCATTCCTCATCGAACACTCCCATTGGTTTAGTACCCAGATCTATTGCGATCCATTGATCTTTATCCACCAACAGATCCTCCATCTTGAGTTTCAACAACTCAAAACTCTGACCATTAAATTTCTCGATCTCTATCTTTCCACTACTCGCCATCTTTTTTCACCACCAGAATTGATCTCGTAGATCTCCCACTAAACATGGTCTACCATAGGCCCGAGCGAAACCCCTTAGCAACAAAGGCATCCCCTTGAAGCCAAAACAGCTCTGATACCAAATGTAGGTTTTAACCCCGTACAGAAATTACATGCATACAAATTCTAAAACATAGAAAATAAACAATGCGAGAGCATAACACATAAAACACATATACATAGAGATTTTCCCCTGGATCCCAAAACTAGGACCACCAGCTTGATTTTTCATTATGTTTCTTTTAATGTTACAATACATATTTGTACATGTCGAAGCATCCAATACCATGGACCGAAAACCGTCGCGTCCAAAACCATGGACTGAAAACCATCGCGTCTAAAACCGTGTACGAAAATCATGCACAAAACTATAGGTGGGTCCACCCAAACTAACATAGAGTGGGGTTACCTGCACCCCTCAAACCCCCTGTGACCCCCCCACTATGCAATCGACACAATGAAGGTGGGGGGCTCCGCCCTCCCTCTAACCCCCTGGTTAACTACGTGGGCTAGTCATGGAAAGAATATAACACAACCCAACAAGTTGCTTCGTAAACCTTTTGCCTAGTATACCCCTTTTTGTTTATTTCTTTTTTGATAATAAAATTAATTGGCAATTGTGGAGGAACATCAACCCATACCCCGTCATTCACGGAGAACAGCGAGCAAACCGCCTTTGCCTCCCGAAGTGACACCAATTCAGGCAAAGTGGTCTCGCTTAACTGAGTCTAGTACATCAAGAACTCCTAGTTCTTCATCTAAGTTACCTAAATCATCTATTTCGGTAAGTACAAAGACTCCAGTTACTCCAACTATTTCTGGTACATCTGTTCCTGAAGAGGAAGTTTCACAATTACCTGAGGACATTAGCACTGATCCTAGTGAAACAGTAACCAAAGTTGTTCAACCACAAGTTGATCCTCAACTTGAAATTGTTCAACAAGAAAGTACTTTTGAACTTGAATTAGTTCAACCAGAAGTTAATCCAGAATCTATCCCAGTTCAAACAGAAGTTACATCTAAACCTGAAGTTGTTCAGGAACCTCTTACTGAAACTGTTGTTCATTTACCCGAACATCTAGACTTCGAATTTGAACATTCAGAAGTTGTTACTTTACTAGAAGATGATCAACTGGTTACCCCTCAAACATCAATAACTATTGAAACTTCAACTTCATCAACACCAAAAATCTTTTACGGACTTGAAGGTGAAGTTCTTCCACCAGGTTTTATTGCCATTGAGGAGGAATTGGAAGAAGATTCCACACCTGGAACCCTGTTTCACTTTGGAACTAGGCTTTATATTTACCCTAATACTCCTGATTTCTTTGTTTCATTTGATCCTGCTTCCTTTGAAGTACCCTGTTAGGGCCTAAATCTACCTCAGGCTGAAGGAAGGCAGGTCTAGGGTAACATCAAACAGCGCTTAACCTTCTAGCTAGCCCTACTAGGTCGGGAGAGGGCTCTCTCCTTGTCAATCTTAGGAAATATGAAAAATAATGCAAGAGATGACTGAAGTAAATACTAATTTTAGGCTAGTTATATGCTCAGAGGAGTTTGATTTTTTTTAATGTTTGTTTTCTAGATCAGATGAGGAAAGCAGTTTTGAGTCCGACAAATGAACTCAGATTTGCAGAGGTTTCTATGGGGCGAGGTAGGTAAGTGTTTTAGCACTTTGAATTAGGTGTAATGGCACGTCTAAAGACTGGTGAGGAGTTGGAGAGGGCATGGAAGTGTCATGAGTCCTCTTCAAACAGTAGAAAACATGTAAAACTAAATAAACCCTAAGGTAGAGCACTGCAACATCAATGAATTCCACCTTTATACTTGATTCATTTAGTTAAGCAGAAAGGGAGAGATAATGGCACACATAAACATATGATAACTTGAATCACAGAGGAAAAAACAATACTAAATCACCTTGCCACAAGAATCCCACAAAATGCTGCAAACCCTGGTCTATTTCCTTGCCAAACTGCAGAAATGATGTACAATAGTGCTCAAAGCATTCACAAGAGTCCAACCTTGACAAATGACTAAAAAAACACATGATATAGACATCCAAACCACCTGTGCTATCCATCAGGGGTCGAATCCATGAGAAGAGGGGTGGTTTCAACCATATCTAAACTAGGAACACAGAAATAGGTAGTGGAACAACTTGCCTCTAAAACTTAGGAAACTAATTCATGACAGCTCAAAACCACCTACAACTAATGTATCTACCTCCTTGAGTCATTTTTTATCATTTTTGCATCATAGTACATCAATTTACATCATGTCATATCATGAATTTGACCATAAGAGATAAAATGTCAAACTAGAAGAAAACTAGGCGAAATTCTGAGCAAACAAGCAAAATTGGCACTTTTTCATCCTATGTGTAGCGCCATTTTTTCTGTGCGTAACACTTTTTCCAAGTTGTTTTTGGAAGGCTTCCCGAAGTCCAAATCAAGTGCAGGATAGCTTGTTGGAAATCCCTATGAGTCTAATTTCTAGAACAATTTGAATGTTTTGATTTGGAGTCCATTTTCCTCTCCAAAAATGCAATCTCTCAAGATTGCTTCTTGTGTGGCCAAAAAGTGACAGAGAGAGCATTTTTTGGGTGTTTTTGGCCCTTTTGGAGGCCCAAAACTTGTCAAAATTTCCTAGAAATTTTTGAGCATGCATAAATTTTTATGATGAATCCAAAACTGCAAAGTTTTCTGCAAATGGAGGTCCCCATGAAAAGCGTAGCGCCGGTGGCGCTAAGCACCTATCGAAAAAACCAGTTTTTTGCCTGAAAATTTCAAAAATGCCAAAAATTTCACCAAATTTCTTGAAATTTAGCATGAGTGACCTGTGTTAGGTGCTATTATTGGCCAATGAAGCTTCATCCAAGATCTTGAGCTTATCATTCTCTTTCTTGCTCCTCAAAGTTCTCCTTAACTTGGCTTTTAGGCTTCTTATCCTTGCTTTACAAATCTTGTTCTGGACCAAATAGTGATAAGCCATGTGGTGCAGCATCTTCTTCTCCTTGTTTGCTTTCTCAAGCAACTTCTCCAAGTGCATGTTTACCCTCTCTAGCCATGATTCCTGGTCAGCATCAATCTCTTTCTTAAGGGGTGTCAATTTGATTTTCCCCCTTTTTGATGCTTGCTTGTTTGCCCTTATGGTTTGTAGCTCCATGATTGCTTGTTTATCCTCCAATTGTTTGTTTTGTTGCTCAAGGAAGTTAATAATCCACTTGGCCCTCTCAAGGTCAAGAGATAAGGCATGAATGTCAGCTTCTTTTTATTTGATGACCTCCTTGAGTCTTGAGTTTTGGGCCACCAAATCAGTGTCCTCCTCCTGAATCAAAACAAAATCCCTGTCCTAACCTTTAGAAGGCCCTTCATCAAGCAATGGTTGCTTTCTGTTATCCTGTACCTGTACTGCTGAAGAAGAAGGCAAAGCCCCTTTCACCCCAGGTGACGATAGCATTTTCCTATGGTCTGGTGAAGGAAATGAGACCCCTTCCACCCCTGGTGGAGATAATACTCGTTTAGCAGCTGCAAATAGTCTCCTTGTGCCTTTTTTGTAAGTGACAAACACTGGCACAACTATAGTTTGAGTCTCATGAACCTCTGGCTGATTTGAAGGCCCTCATTTCTCTTGAAAGACTGATGGGGTCACCTGAGGTCTTTTGAAAACCTCGTGTGAAATAAAGGTATCCCATGAAATATTCAGCAAGCTCAGCTGATGCAAAACAACAATTTTGATCAATTAAAAATGATAAATGCTACTGAACTGTTGAGGAGGAGGTTTCCTTTTGACCAATGTAGCCATCTTCTCAATATTTTTGCATATGAAATAGGGGAGGTTCATCATCCTCACTCTAGTGAAATGAATCAGCAATCTAACGTGGTAAGTGTACAAGCGAGAAAACCTCCCTTCATAGGTGAAATATTTGATAATGAGCTTCATTAGTGGAGCATAAGTATCTTCTAGGTATCTGAAAGGAAAGACCCTACTGATTTTCCTTTGATAACTAGCCTTGATGTAAGGCTCATAATGCTCTCTGCCCACATGCTACATCTTATTCCACTATTCTCCCACATTAGTAATACTTGTTGTTGTTGCTATGGTTTCAGGTGTCAAAATGAAGGATACACCAGCTAGGTTCACAAAACTGGTACCAAGACTGATGTTTAAAACATGTTACTGCAAGAGGGCAAGCTAGTAACTCTATGAGAGTGGTGGGCTCCTCCCGGATGTGTTTTCCTCCTTTGTGTAGTTTTCTTGGTGCATGAGCCTCTTATTATGCTCCTATACCAATAGGTGTCATATTTCATGATTGACTTGATGAGCTATGAATATGTTCATACCTTTCCTTGTTGCAAAGGTTTTCCATATTGTCAAAAAATCAAAAAATTTAAAAATGTAAAGAGGGTATACCCTAAAAGAAAAATCAAAGGGTGAAAAGAATAAAATGGTCAAAAAAGTGAAAGAAGATGAACCCCACCAAAAGAAAGACCAAGAAAAGTGTGCAAGTCTAAATGCCACTACTTTTTACTCTTATGTAATAAACAAATTGTGTGCAACTTGTAACTTATGCCACAATTGATGAATAGTCAAAGAACTTAAGCTTGAATAGTTCATATTTTCAATTTAATGTTTTAGAGATAAGGAATAAAATATGACCAAACTATTTAATCTTGGAAGATAAGTAGATAGGTAGAGTGAATAAAAGGAGCTCAACAGCTTAATCTGAGCCCTTGAATGTAATAAGGTTATACTTAGATAGATTTCTACATGTAAAAGAAAAGAAAGTGTGATAAGGGCTTTCCAGTCTAAGTGCACCCTAATAAAGAAAAAAATGTTAGGTTAAAGTAGGTAGGGTAGGTAGATGATGTTGCAGAATTACATGTGATGGATAATGTATCTAAATGTGTTAATTTTCACTTTCATCACAAGTACAAGGCAAACATTACACTGGAATCATTTCAAGCAAGACAAGGTCAAATAATTAACTCCCCTTCTCATTTTCCCCTTAAAATTTCACTAATTCCTGCTAAGTCCTAAAGCATTTCAAAATTAGAGGGGCTCAGAGCATTTTTCTGACTTCTGGAGGGACCGGACCCTCGACCCAATAATTTAAAAGCCTAAGTACTTAAACCATTATTCATTGACTCTCATAAATCTTTTCCTAAGTAAAATCTCATTTTACTTAGAAAAAATACACAATATCGCATAAAAACCCCTTTTTTCCACTTAAACCTAGGTTAAATACATAATCCTAATGTTTTACTTGGCACTTTTTATTACATTTTCATATTAACTATTAACCTATGTATAAATCTCGCATCATTTCACCATTTCCCGTATTATTTAACTATATTAAAAATCCCCAAATTTTATATATTCCGCCCCTCTGGTAAATTATAACCATAAATACATTTAAAAAGGATTAGCTAGTTAACCCGTAACTAGTTAATAGCCTAATCCCCCCGCTTCATTAATTGGGATTAATTAACCCTCACAGTTAATTAAGAACCCTCCCAAACCAATCACATCACCCCCAGTACAATTAAACAATTTTTAATTGGGTCGGGCCCGCTCACATTAAACCCCGCCGCATTCACCTCCCGTCAGTCATTTGATCACACCTCCATCATCCAACAGCCATTAACGATATCGTACGCCACTTTGTGACCGCGCATTAGCGCGCGATCACAAAGTGGTTTTCACACAGTGCCCCACCACGCGTCACAAAACCTGTGGAATCGGTGGCTCCCAACCAAATCTCGTTCGTCTCCAAAAGCGGTGCGATACCATACCACTTACCACCCTTCGCATACAACAAAACATCCTTCCCGCTTGTGTCATCCACCCGAATAACAAAAACTCCCACCACCTTTGACTTTGTGAATAAAACCAACAAAGTATTGTTTTCATTATTCTGTATAGCAACTCGTGCTCCCATGCAAAGAATGTCAAAGTCAATTGTCCCAGCTTTGCAACTGCCACCTTGCTAAGAAAATTGCAGCCGACGTAGCCTGGAACCTGTTAGCCACCGTCAGCACCTGTCATTATACTGTTCATTCCCAAAATACAGGTATTTTTCCAATTTCCACCGAAACCCTGCAAGTTTTGGTTTTACATTATAAAATCCACAGAGAAAGGAAAAATTCATTGCAAATTCAGTCTTTGTTTAAAAATATAAGTTCCCAGACCTATTAATTTGTCCATTATCATGAAAAACCCAAATTCCTTTCTGAATCCACAAGAACCAAAAATGGAAACCCATGTGTCTTTTTTTGTTGCACCCATTGTTATAGACATTTTTGTGCCTAACAGCATGAAGCATGAAATGTCAATAATCTAAGGGATCCAAAGTCCCTAAACATGTTTTTCCTACCCCTAGAGGAACAAGGTCAGCAAACCACAGCACTGAAAATCAGTTCTCCACCTGAAAACACTCAAAAACAAGCTGTTTCTGGATCATGTCAACTGCTCCACTGAGCATCTGCGCTGAATGTCAACTGCTCCACTCTGTACCTGCGCTGAATGTCAAAACTAATGAAGGCTACCTGCGATGGGTGAGATTGGCCAAGTGGCACAGTCATTCTGCAAGGTGTCAATTGCCCAGGAAGCTTCCAAACTAACACTTGGATCATGGAATTCACCTTATGATGAGTAACAGGATCTAGATCTCCAAGTGGAGGCAAGAGACTCCAAGTGGACTCAAGAACTGAAGATTAACTGAAGTAGGAGAGGACACTAGTCAGCTTCATGTCAGTCTCAAGCTGACTCATGCTTTCTCCAAAACTTCTATATATAGAGCTCTCTCATGAGGTCTAGGGAGGCGGGAATTTTGTGCAAGTAAGGAAGTGCTGTTGGTTTGTGTATAGAACTATTGGGTGATTGCTTTGAAGGAGGTGAAGAGGAGATTTCTTTCTGCTGGGAGGTGTTGCTGGATTGGGCCTATTATGGTTGTAACACTCTCAGAACTTTACTTCTTCCATTAATAAAGTATTTGAGGTTCTTCTATATGCATGTGTCTCTATGGTGAATTGATGCTTGTATATTTGATTTATTCTAATCCTTGAATCAGTTATGGATGTATGCTTCTTGTAGTTTCCTTTCTTTGTGCTTTTACAGGATCTTGGTGTAGCTGGGCCGGTGAAAGAGCAAGGAGCGAGGAGCAAGCAGTACGGAGTGAGGATTGGATCGACTATTAGCGCAAGATAACGGTTAGTAGATCATCCTTCTTTTCTCTCTCTCATCTCATAAAGAAGTAATCTTGAATAGCTTTGCATTCAGTTGTTGCTGAGGTACTATCACCCTTAGAGTGGGATAGGGTCATTCCGTATTGGATACTTTTCCCAACAACAAATTGGCGGCTTCGCTGGGGAAGCGTATCTTGTTGGTTGTTTGTGTTTTTGCTATTCATTTCATAAACAAAGGGAGTACCGAATCGAACTGTGTTTGAATCTTTCAAATACAAAGTAGAAGGCAGCTACTCTAGCTCAGTTTCTGGGCAAGTTTATGATTTGAAGAGCTGATTCACAAGGACTCTAATAAGCTCTTAGTGATAGCTTTTCATCCTCCTTGTCATCCCTTAGTGTGTCCTTGACTGATAGCTTCTGATTTGAGCAAAAACTATGAATTTTTGAGCAATCTGTGACCCGGAAACCACCAGAAACGAAAGTTTCGTTCTTCAGTGCAGGCTGTACAAAGGCTGTTTGCATTTTAGCGTAGTTCCCGAAGGGGCTACCTGCGCTGAAGGTCAAACAGGCAGTGTTCCACCTGCGCTGGACCAGTCCTGCCTTGTGCTGCTGGGGTTTCCTGCTGTGTCTTGCCCTGTTTTCACTCTTGTTTTGTTGTTTGTTACCAGTCAGTAGGCCTATCTGAAACCATCTTTCCTTGTCACTATTCTGCCTCAGTTGTATAAAGAAACTGTGTTTGTTCTTTATGTATTTCTTGTACATTTACAGTTTCCCATAACGAAAGTGAACTAGTCTGGCTGTGGCCTCTTAGATCTAGACCTGTGATAAAGTGTCGCTTTGATCTTAAGAGTTAGTTTATTTGTTGTTCATGGCTGATTGAGCTTTTGCTTTTGTCATTTGGTTTGAGTTTATATATTTCTAGTGTCGAAACAAGTAAATCTTAAGGTGTCGTTTGATTTTGGACAAACTTGTTTGCTTTCACTTGAAATTGAATTCAAAATTATACAACAGCTTTCTTTTTGCATTTCGCCAACATTAAGAAAGAGAAAAGAAATACCTGCATCTTTGCATTTTGCATATAAGTTTGTATGTTGATTTAGGGAAAAGTGCATTAGCGAGTGCTCTTTGTTCTGTGTGAAAAGATTTTGTCTCTCTTTTCCCTCAGTAGTTAAGATTTTCATAAGTCGAAAAGATTGAAAAAGCTTGCTTCTCATCTTAGACTGCATTTAGGAATTTGTATCAATACATCTCGTGGTGACCCTTGAAAGGCAAACTTTAAAAAGATCAACTTAAAATATATTGAATGAACCTAACAACGCTTTGAAACATAACGCAAACATCTAGAGGTCTAAGCTAGAAACGTGTTCCGGCGTCGTTAAACGTAGTGACTGTCGATCTCGACGAAGGTGGGTGATTCCTCCTGAGAGTCGGTGGCACTAATACGGACTTGTGCTCCCATGTACCGTCGCGTATATATTGGGGGACCCCTATAGGAATAAATCCTTTATCCAATAGGAAACCGTGTCGGCCGCCCTACTGATCGCAATGCAGTGAACACAGCATTCAGGAAGATCGACCACCCGTACCGTAAAACGTATTCTGTGGTTTTGCGAAAGGTTTGGCACACCCTCTGCCTAGATCTCCAGAGCAGTTTCTTTTGGCCTTTTTCAAACTCTATAACTGAAAAAGTCCAACCGAGCATTTGTCACTTCGGGCTCGTTAATACATCGAAGGAGACTAGAGTCATCTTTATCGACTCTTAAAAAGTGAAAAAGCAAGTTGTGTCTAAAAGCGTCTAATAAAATTCATTCAATTCGGAAACACAAACTTCCCCTTTTAATATTTTAGTTGATCGAGTAATCCGCAATCGTGGAAGAAAGTCAATTGAAAACCCGTCGTTCGCGGAGGCTTACGAGTCAACCGTCTTTGTCCCCGGAATCGAAACCAGTACGGGCAAAGCGAACTCGTTTAACCGGTTCAAAATCTCCTTTGAAAGTTAGAACAAGTGTTCCAACTGCATCCGAGGTTCCGGTTACTCCTAACATTTCTGGAAACCCTGCCTCTATAGAAGAAGTTCAACAGCCGCAGAAGGACAGTAATACTGATCCTGGTCTGGGGGCAAATACTTGTGTAACTGAACCAGTTCCATCTGTAACCGGTCCAGAAAGTTTTGTTCCCCAAACAACTGTCGCTGTCGAAACAACCACTTCTTCGGCACCAGAAATATTTTACGAACCTGACGGTCTTCCTCTTCCACTGGGTTTGATTGCGATAGAGGAAATTGCAGAGGATCCGCAAGCAAGTACTCCAACTCATTTTGGAGTAGGGGTCACTCTCTTTCCTTCATCAGAGGCTAATACACCACAAGTGGAAGTCCCTGTAGAATCGCTAGGCAATCTATTGGATAGACTTAAAATGTCTGAACAACCGTCATCATCTAGGACTGTGTCAAATGACACAGCGACAGCAGAAGCCCCTGCCGTCACTCCAACGATGTTTGCCGGCATACCAGCTGTCCCAACTAGCTCCCAACAGCTAGAAGGAGTCCACCAAGGGACTATTTCGACAGTATGGTCTGTTCCAGTTTGTTCATCCGGAGTAATACCCGGTAATTCTTATGTTGAAACTCGACAGATTGATCCTCATGGAGGTCAATTTGGGCCATCTAGTCCTCAAAGATTAACAATCCCTCTGAGTTCCGGATTGCTACCATATGGGGGGCAGTACGCCCTTTCATTACCTCCTCTGGGAGGATATCCATATGGCAGTTCTCAACAGTATTCTGGTTATACTGGAATTGCATCAAGTAGTTGGGTACCTATGCTACCTCAACAACCAAGGATTGTATATTCTATGCAACAGTGTGTACCTGTGACAAACATCCCAACCACCCCGGCTATTGTAACCGTGTCGCAAGTTCAAGCGATGCCTGTTACATGTCAACCTCAGGTTGTAATGCAACAGTCGCTTGACCATGGGTCGCAACCACAATCGCCAACTGGTGGGATGACACAAGTACAAACGGGTACAATTACCCCACACCTTGGTCCAATGGTTAGCATGGCACAACAGAACGTGGCGTCACAACCATGGCTTGTACAATACCAACAACCGCAGTTCCAGCAAGTGTACCAAGGTTCTGAACAGCAGATCTTTGCGAATAGTGGACAACCGTATATCCAAAACGGTCAAAACCAACCACTTTACAGTGGTCAAGTCCACCAACCGTATCAATCATACCAACATCAATTACATTATGCTGGTATGCAAAGACCTACTGCTCAAGCGATTCCATCGTACCCTGGTTACGCTTCGCCTAACCTGAATCAGCAGTTACCATTCGTGGCAACTTTAGAGTTACCTGATTTACACCGTTTAACCAACGATCCGATTGCTTATGCCCCTTGGTGGCCAGCGATTCCTCATAAACTTCCATCCGACATTCCTAAATTCAATGGAAATCCAGGTGAAGACCCGTCGAATCACGTGATGACTTTTCATCTGTGGTGTTCGTCGAACACCCTTAACGACGATTCGATAAGACTTCGCCTTTTTCAGAGGACATTGACAGGTCCAGCGGCTAAATGGTATATTGAATTGCCAAGAGCCTCTTTCGACAACTTTAGTTCCCTAGCCACGACTTTCTTAACCCACTTTCAATTACCGATAAGGTATGAAACGGGAATAGAAATATTAACCAACTTCAAACAGACGACTGCTACCCATATATCTGATCATATACATGAGTGGCATCGTCGTCGTAGGATGGTGAAAACATATGTTCCCGATCAGCTATTAGCTGAATGGTTTATAAAGTCGTTACTTCCGGCTATTACGGAAGATGTGGCCAAGGGGGGGGTCGTAACAGAGGAGCAAGTTATTGCTCGTGCACAATATTTGGACTTAGTTTATACTCAGTCCAGAATGCTCTATGACAAAATACCTGACGCCCCTAGACCAGAGTTTTCAATTCCTCCCCCTCCTAAATCAAATAGTGACTCTCATGCCGGTGATGGCGTGATTGGCACAGCAAACGCGAAATCGATAAAGGCTTCGTCAAAGAAAGCCCGTAAGAATTCGGATCAAAATGCAAAAGAAGATATTCTTGCTTCGGAAGTAAATGCCGTATCGGAAGATAAGGGCAAAGAAACCAATCAACCAGGAAGCAAGAAGAAACAAAACAAAGGGAAGAAGAAGAAACAGGGTGAGTCATCCCCTGGAAAAAATTCTTCAAACCCTCCTGGCAAAGGGAAACAAAATTATCCATGTCTAATATGCGATGATAAGGATCATACCACAAAGAATTGCCCATTCAAAGCTGAGTTAAAGAGGTTCTTTAAAAGTTCCCAAACCTCAGCTGTGTTAACTGATCCATTTCCCAACCCAGGTCAAAATCTGGTTGATAGTGGAAATGCTTCCCCGTCGCAAGTCCTTATGTTGTCAGTTTCGAAACAGCAGAATGATGCTTTGATTTTGACAAGGAACAAAGATTATGGGAATCCTCAGGTGTCGAACGAAAAAGGTAAAGATCAACCAAGTAGTTCGACAACAACTTCGACGGAAGTTGTAACGCCCACCATCCCTGAATTAACAATAAAATCGCCGAAGGGTGTAGTACATAAGTCGACATTTAATCCTCGCGCCAGAGCGGCGCAGCATTATAATATAGTGGAAGATTTGGCCCAATCGCCATCCGCTATGTCAACTCTTGAAGTGCTACAAAATTGTCCGACCCAAAGGCAGGCGTTGTTATCGGCAATTGGTGGGGTTGATCCTAAAGACTCCAATCTTGTATCCTTTGATCACAAGGGATATGATCCTCAGTTACCAGCTCAGCTAGCTTTCCTTTTTCAAGTGAAAGCACTCAACAAAACTGTTCACAGAACAATAATTGAAGAGGGAGCCTCGACATGTATTATGTCAATGAGTTGCTGGGAAACATTAGGATCTCCGACCTTGTCGCGATCTTCGACGACATTAAAATGTTTCGACGGAAGGACTTATACCCCATACGGTATCCTTAATAACTTGAAAGTGGAACTAGGAGGAAAAACAGTGGAAATTGATGCAGAAGTCATTGATGGAAATCTTGACTATAACATCCTACTAGGTAGACCATGGATTTATGCCATGGCAGCTGTCGTGTCGACTTATTTTAGGAAGATCACATTCCCGTTTGAAGGAGGGATTACGATCGTCGACCAACAGAATTTCCTCCCTAATGGTTCACAAGTTACAGGAAGCATTCCCATGATCCATGAGAGCAACCATTCAATTCAAGATATCGGAGTAGGATTATTGAAAGACCCCACATTGATGGGAACTTTCGCGCTACCACCTCCTATTTATACAGGAAATGTATCGTTTGTAGCAACCTACAACATGATATCTTCCACGAAGGTCAACATGGATCATTTAATGGTTTTGCCCCCAAGCCATTTAGAAATATTGTAGCAATCAATGTTTCAAGCATGGGAGGCGAGCCCAAATCAACGCTCGTCAAGCGTTTGGGTAGATAGATCTAGAGAATATGGAACCCCATTAGATCCTTGGTCGAAAGTACATGGGACTGACGAAGGAATCTTACAATCAATGATGATTGAGGGGGCACCATGGAATGATCACCACCATCGTTCCCTTCTTCCGGAATATGAAGAGGATACTCAAAATGACCTTTATCACCCTTCAGTATTTGAATTCCTAACGAATACTGTAAATACGGTGGATTCTGAGCGGAACCTATCCAATATTGAAGAGACTATAGCCATAAATATCTCGACTAAAACAGATGTTGTAGAGAATATTTATGTCGGCAAAGGTTGTTCCCCTTCAGAACTGGAAATATATAACGCTCTTTTTCGCGAATTTAGAGATGTCTTTGCATGGTCATATGATGAAATGCCAGGAATCGACTCGAGTATCGTTGAACATGAAATTAAAATGTATCCTGATGTCAAACCAGTAAGGCAACGGCTTCGGCAGGTGCACCTGAAGAAAGCCGCTGCCATCAAGGCGGAAGTTGAAAAACTCCTCCATGCTGGATTCATCTACCCGGTTCCGCTAACCGATTGGGTATCGAATATTGTCCCTGTTATGAAAAAACAAGGGACGATTAGAGTGTGTGTCGATTATAGGGATGTAAACCAAGCTTGTCCGAAGGACAACTACCCTACACCCTTCATCGACCAGATAATTGATGAATGCGCCGGATGTGAAATCTTTTCATTTATGGATGGATTTTTCGGGTATAATCAAATAAATATCCGCCCAAAGGACTAGTCAAAGACTGCATTTATTTGTCCGTGGGGCACATTCGCTTATCGAAAATTACCCTTTGGTTTAAAGAACGCAGGGGTGACGTTTCAGAGGGCGATGAATTATGCCTTCCATGACATCAAGAACATTGTTCAACCTTATCTCGACGATCTTCCGGCTCATTCGCGAAAGCGGACTGATCATCCGCAGCATTTAAGAGCGATATTTCTACGTTTCCGACACTACAAGATAAGACTCAATCCGCACAAATGTGTGTTTTGCGTCGGTTCTGGTCGTTTACTTGGCTTTGTAGTCTCTAAAGATGGGATTCGTCTCGACCCCTGCAAGGTTCAGGCAATCATTAATTTGCCTCCACCTTCAAATTTGCTTCAGATTCAGAAACTCCAAGGGAAAGCAAACTTTCTGAGGAGGTTCATTCCAAATTACGCAGAACTTGCTAAAGGTTATACTCGTTTATTGAAAAAGGATGTACCTTTTGACTGGGACCAAGTAGCGCAAGCTTCTTTTGATGCTCTGAAAGATTGTCTAGTAAAAGCATCATTAATGTATGCCCCGGACTATCAAAGAGATTTTAACCTGTATCTAGCTGCAGCGGATACAACCATTGCGATGGTTTTAGTACAAGAAGTCGATGGAATTGAACATCCTATCTATTATTTAAGTAAAAACTTAAACGATACAGAAAGTAAATATTCTTATGTTGAAAAACTAGCGCTTGCAGCTGTTCAAGCGATTCAAAGGTTTCGACATTATGTCCTCTTTCGGAAAACTACCATCCTGTCAGATTGCAACCCCATGACTTATATACTGTCGCGACAGTTGCTGGGGGGCAAATATTCAAAATGGATAGCGATCCTTCAAGAGTTTGATCTGGAATTTGTAAAATCCAAATCAAAGAAAGCTCTAGTTTTCGCAGAATTGTTATGCGATCTCCCATCATTGTCCAACGATGAAACATCAGAAGAGTCAATCATGGACGAAAGTTTGTTTCTGATATCTGTAAGCGATGAGTGGTATGGAGATATCATAGTTTATCTCCAAACCCAAAAGTTCAGGCCTAACACCTCTCGCTCCGAACAAAAACGTATACGATACCAAGCAAAAGACTACATGATCGTCGGTGATACACTTTACCGTCGTGGTATCGATACAGTTCTGAGGAGGTGCCTTACCCATGAGGAGGCCGAAAAAGCCCTGAATGATTGTCATTCAGGCGCGTGTGGGGGGCATCAGTCTGGATATGCAACAGCACAAAGAATCTTACGAGCAGGATACTTCTGGCCAACCATGTTCAAAGATTGCATAACTGCAGTCAGAAGTTGCCATGCTTGTCAAATCTTTGATAGCAAAACCAGACGACCACCCGCACCTTTACAGCCGGTAGTTGCTGTTGGGCCCTTCGCCAAGTGGGGCATCGATTTCATGCAATGTAACCCCACCTCGACCGGGGGGCATGGGTATATTATAGTCGCTGTTGACTATTTTACCAAATGGGCCGAGGCGATGCCTACATTGGATAACACTGGTGAAACAACTGCCCTTTTCTTTTTCAATCATGTAGTCACCAGGTTCGGCGTACCACAGGCTATAGTTACAGATCATGGGTCGCATTTTCGCAATCACATGATTGTCGAATTAGCTGCCAAGCTAGGGCTATCTCACGACAGCTCTACCCCATATTATCCGCAAGCCAACGGACAAGTTGAGGCAATCAACAAGGTCCTGAAGCGTATGTTGCAAAGGATGATCGGGGTTCATAAAAGAAGATGGCACCTAATCTTGTACTCGGCTTTGTGGGCTTACCGAACCTCGGTAAAGAACACAACCGGGTTCACACCTTTTCAACTGGTGTATGGCCTGGAAGCAGTCTTACCAATCCAGTGCGAAATTTCGTCGCTTAAACTCACAATCGACCTCCTCCCCGGAACTTCGAAAGAAGAGGCTCGTTTCTTGGAATTAATCCAGTTGGATGAAACCCGTCGTGACGCCGCTTTGGCTAACGAAGCTCATAAGAAACGAGTCAAGGCTCAGTTTAACAAAAATGTCAAACCCCGTGTCTTCTCAGAAGGTGATTTGGTCTTGCTTTATGACCAAGAATCCGATAAATTGGGAGCAGGTAAATTCAAGTCCTTATGGATGGGCCCCTATATTGTTAAAAGGGTGTTAGCAAAAGGAGCCTATGAGTTAATGGATTACGATGGAATTCCACTGGCGCAGCCCCGCAACGGGTTGTACCTCAAGCGTTACTATGCTTAATAGTAACCGGCATGCTTTTGTTGTATTTTGTTTTCGCTAAAGTATTTGTTCTGGTCGAGTGATCCACCTTTTTCCGTTGCAGATGTCGAACCTTCTAGAGACATGTGTTGGGTGTGCCGATGGAGCGAGTCGTAGTTCGCGGAACCTGTCCTCCGCAGCCTGGGCCATTTTTTATCCAAGCGGCGAGTTAGTAAGTTTCAGAGGTGTATGTATTGGGCAATCAACGAATAACATCGCTGAGTATAGCGCGTTGATAGAACTACTCTCTGATGCCATCACACGTGGCATACGCTGACTAATTGTCAGGCTAGACTCACAGCTCGTAATACTACAACTCAATGGTATATATTCTGTTCGCAATCCAGCTATTTATCGCATGTTCCTAAGGGTTAAGATCTTGGAAAGACGATTTGATTCAATTCAATATCAACATATTTCAAGAAACTTAAACACATTAACTGACTCATTAGCAAACTATGTGTTAGATAGACATTTGCAACATTTATAAAAAGGACACATCATCAAAAATTGTACATATGGATCACATAAATCAACCAGAATAAAACCCGAAAATCAAAATATATAAGCTGTTTATATAAGTTCATACATAATGTTCTGTAACCAAGACAAAATTGGTCATATGACCTAAGAACTCAAAAGGATGCTAGGGGGCACCCTAGCCTAGTGGTTCTCATGATAGTACGTCACGGCCTGTGCAATCATGCGCAAGAGACGAGTCCATCGTCTAGGCACACCAATGGTATGCCGCTGCATCTGTAAAGGTAACTCGTCAATCTGTACATCCAGAAGGCCACGAGTAAGGCTCTCAACCTGCTCCTGCACAGCTGTAAGGGTCTCAGTGTCGTCAAGATCGCGAATAACAACTCTCCTAGCAGGCTCCCCTGCTGGGGCAGCAGCTGGCGATCTCGGACGAACTGCTGGACGAACAGGACCAATATCTGCATGCACCCAAGAGTACAATTAAAAGTCTTGACAGAATAAAGCACAGCAACATTATGAGTAAGAACAATAAACAGTAATATGGTCAAAGAGTTTACCAATGGCACCCCACTGCTCGCCATCCGGTAACACCAAATCCGGATCACCTCGAAAATCCATGCCCACATATGGATACTCAGAAAATGCCATCTCCTGGCGCTCGAACCACCTAAAGAAGGCCTCAGTAAAGGTAATCTGAGGTTGACCTGCATGCGTGGCTCGGTCGGGGAAGGCAAATCAAGTATGATGTACTGAGGATGCATCAGTGGGATTTTCTCCAAGGCGAAGGCAGTCAGAATAGAACCAAATCCAAAGTTCTTCAGCTTCCCGTCCTTTACCTTGGTCAATTGACTTTTCATCTGAACAAGTACCGCATCACACCAGTTGAATACTTTCGGTTGGAGACACTCCAAGGCGTGCTGCATATAAGACCTGTTGGCAACATGTAGAGCTACGCTGCCGGCCATCCTACCAATAGTGAACAGAATGGACCTGAGAGCCCGATCAGTAATCTCTCGGATAACAATCTTGCCGTCTCTGCTCGGCTGAGAACCTTCCCTGCAATACTGGCGGACATAATCTCTGGTGGAATCAGTCCCTCGGGCCGTACCTGATAAGGAAATGGGGGCACCTCGTCTTGACAGTCCAGTCAAGAAGTACATGTCCTCTATAGTCAAGGGGATGGTCTTCCCCCTAATCTGGAACAATTGGTTAACAGGATCCCAAGCATCAAGCATATACTGCAGTAAAGAAATCTGTGCTTTCATGCTAGAAATACGGAAGAACTTCAGCAGGCCACAGTTCCGCAGCACGTTCACCGTGACCGAGTCATGGAGGGCAATCATGTCCTCCTCTTCATGTTCTCGTTCTCGCCATGTAAGGGACATTTTGTTCAAAGTTCCCTGCAAAGCAAACAAGAGAAAGAGTGAATTCCTGATTTGATGAGAAACTGGCGAAAAAATCATCAAAAATAACCTTAAAACTCAGTCCTTTTGAGCCCAGCGCAGGCAGGAAGTCTCCCACTTGCGCTGAGGGTCAGGCTGCCTTAAGGCAGCTTGACCTTCAGCGCAGGTTTCGAAAGGGAAACCTGCGCTGATCATAGGGCGCCCTGGCAAAACCCCAGGGGCTCAGAAAGACCGGAAAACAGGCAAAAAACAGGAAAAGGAAACCGTGAAAAGAAAGAGCTAGGGTTTAGCTCCTACCTGGTCCAGACGGCACCGAAAATCGTCTGCAGAATCTCCCGGAATCAGCTGGTGAAAATCAAGGGGGAAGAGGCACCTCCCGAGCTCCAACAAACCAAATGCAAATGAAATGGTAAATGAGAGGTAAAAACACCTTTTAATGGCTTTTTACACAGTTTAAAGTGAAATATTAGGGTTATAATCTCATTTTCATGCAAATATTATTCATTTCTAACAAAGTTTGTTGCAGCAATTGAAAATGCAGTACTATATTTGAAAAAGAGAAAAGCTAGTAATGGTAAAAAGCAAAATTTGACCATATAATCGAGCAGTTTTACCGCGGAATTTATGCTCGTTAAAAAATAGAAAAGCGAGATCCGAGCAGTTTTAGCGTCATAGTTCATGCTCGTTAAAAATAAACATAAGTTTTTGAGCAAAGAGTTTCCTCCAGAGTTCAAGCTCATTAAAAAATGAACCTATTCCGGTAAATAACCATTGTGATCGTAAATTTATTAGCCATAAAAGCCTTGGTCGTGTTTGCACCCGCCACCTCCATTTCATTTGGCCAATCGTTCACCTCCATATGATTGTTTACCGATTTTGAGGAATAGCTGCGAAGAGTGATTTCACTTAGCCATCCTTGTGACACTGCCGTGATTGGAAAATTCCAACCTATACCTGGAATCTGCTGTTATCCCTGTTTATCACTCGTTCCTCAAAAGACGAGTCTTCTTTGAGCTCTTTTCATTTGACTCGTAAAATATGAAAAGTTTGCCGAGTTTTGGCCTTCCAGCTCGTTAAAGTGACCGGAAGAGCTATCCCTCCTCTAGATTTTAATCTTTTTGGACCTGAGGGATTATTACACAAAAAGGTCGAGCGCTTGTTTTATTCGGCTCGTTAAAATTATCGAAAAATCATCCCTTCTGTATTGTTTATACTTTTTCGGACTTAAGGGATTAGATGACGAAAAAGGAATTTTGGAGTTAACTTTCTGTACCTTTTCAGACTCTCTAAAAATGAAAAGGACCGAGTTTTCCTTGTCGTTAGACTCGTTAAAATGATTAAATAGCGACAAACTTGTCTTTAGACGAGAACGAGTTTCCCTATCGCTAGGCTCGTTAAAACATAGCGATGGGCTTGCCCGAAGGGCAGGTTATAGAACAAGCATATGTTATCCTCCTCAAGCTTGACAAAAATAAAGAGGTACTGGTCAGAAATGACTGGGGAAAAATTGGGAGAACCTCAAAACTTTAATGGTAGCAAGTCGCTCTTGAACATGACACTTTGTCCTCCGTATCACATCGGGTTGGGTTGTTTCATTCACCGGTCTCACCACCATGGTCCTCGCCAAACCATCCACATTTGGGGTAATGCTACCGATCCATCACATTAGTGTCGTTATGTGTTCAAGAGATGTGTTCAGAAAGACTCAACCGTGTCCCATCCACTGCCATACATTATCCTTCATCCACCCATGATCGCCACCCTGAATCATATTTCACAGATTGTTTTCACCTCCACTAAAATCATTAGCTCCATTCCATGTCACTGATGTGGGATTCATTAAGGCCCTCCTTTGACGGATCGCTTCTTGTCGACTTCAGCTCATTATCCAAGAAGTCGATCTAGGAACAAACCCCCCAGTACTTTGAAGCTTGCATGCCTCAATGGCAAGTTTCTCACTTCCGGCGACAGGTATACATCAATGACCTTCGACCGGAAGGTTTTGCGTGGTGTTCGACGCCAAGTCCTTTATTCACACCACGTGAATTGTACTACAGTACCTTGAGGGTCATTGTCATTATTGGTGATTCCTCTCGCGCTTGTTAACGGTTTACATTATTGACCGGTAATCAAGCGATGTCTTTCCATGTTCGACTTCAGCGCAATTCTCACATGGATCGACTTGTACTTAGAGTGAAGATCGAACGAGTTTGAAGACCCCGGATCTAGTTTCATCCATCCGGGCTGCGATATATATTCAGGATATAAAGACATTTGTTATGTACATCATTGCAGCAGATGATCATCCTACTCGAAGGATGATAATTTCAGCAGAGAATTATCAGTCTACCATCAGACGATCGTCTGTTCTATGTACCAAAATGAATTTATAAAGCTGAGCATGGGAATGCCCGCCTCAGCTAGATCATGAAAGCAGAATGAAAAAATAATGTATTGTATTGTATTTTATTACAGGGCACCTCTCAGCGATTGAATGAACTTCGGATCCTCCTGATAAAGCATTTCACCCGATAAACGACCTCATACTTTAGGGGGCAACTGTTATAGACATTTTTGTGCCTAACAGCATGAAGCATGAAATGTCAATAATCTAAGGGATCCAAAGTCCCTAAACATGTTGTTCCTACCCCTAGAGGAACAAGGTCAGCAAACCACAGCACTGAAAATCAGTTCTCCACCTGAAAACACTCAAAAACAAGTTGTTTCTGGATCATGTCAACTGCTCCACTGAGCATCTGCGCTGAATGTCAACTGCTCCACTCTGTACCTGCGCTGAATGTCAAAACTAATGAAGGCTACCTGCGCTGGGCGAGATTGGCCAAGTGGCACAGTCATTCTGCAAGGTGTCAATTGCCTAGGAAGCTTCCAAACTGACACTTGGATCATGGAATTCGCCTTGTGATGAGTAAGAGGATCTAGATCTCCAAGTGGAGGCAAGAGACTCCAAGTGGACTCAAGAACTGAAGATTAACTGAAGTAGGAGAGGACACTAGTCAACTTCATGTCAGTCTCAAGCTGACTCATGCTTTCTCCAAAACTTCTATATATAGAGCTCTCTCATGAGGTCTAGGGAGGCGGGAATTTTGTGCAAGTAAGGAAGTGTTGTTGGTTTATGTATAGAACTATTGGGTGATTGCTTTGAAGGAGGTGAAGAGGAGATTTCTTTCTGCTGGGAGGTGTTGCTGGATTGGGCCTATTATGGTTGTAACACTCTCAGAACTTTACTTCTTCCATTAATAAAGTATTTGAGGTTCTTCTATATGCATGTGTCTCTATGGTGAATTGATGCTTGTATATTTGATTTATTCTAATCCTTGAATCAGTTATGGATGTATGCTTATTGTAGTTTCCTTTCTTTGTGCTTTTACAGGATCTTGGTGTAGCTGGGCCGGTGAAAGAGCAAGGAGCTAGGAGCAAGCAGTACGGAGTGAGGATTGGATCGACTATTAGCGCAAGATAACGGTTAGTAGATCATCCTTCTTTTCTCTCTCTCATCTCATAAAGAAGTAATCCTGAATAGCTTTGCATTCAGTTGTTGCTGAGGTACTATCACCCTTAGAGTGGGATAGGGTCATTCCGTATTGGATACTTTTCCCAACAACACCCATGAATGCCCCTCATAAAGATTTGGACTATCTGCCTCTTGCGGATAAAGACTTTCAGATAAAAGACTTATCCACTGATAAAAACCACCTTAAAGTCTTTTTCCAATTCAGAGAGCACTACCTAAATGGCTTAGACATCTTGGGACTGTGGGAATCCAACCTTCCCAGGTATTTTCTCCCCTCAATCCATATTTTCCCTAATCTAATTCATCAATGCTAGGCAAATTATGACCCTAACCTCAGAGCTGTTATGTCCCCAAGTCAAACAGTCCTCTTCCCCATAACAACTGCATCCATTAATGAAATGTTGCAATTTTCCCCTAATCAAGCTCTCACCCCCATTTCCATGGGATATTTACCTGAAAAATCAACTCAATTGTCCCAATCAGAACTGACTCGCTCTACCCTTTCAAGTTACCAAAATACATTCCAATGAGACTGTTTGCATTAGAATATTTTAGAAAAATGATACATACAGACATGGTTCATTTTTTCAAAGCCAAAAAGAAAGCTCAACTCAAAATCAAAAATCAGTTAGGCCCTTTTGTCTGCAATGATAGGGAAGCATGGAGAGAAGCAAAGAAAATTCTAGAAGATCATCTTAAGTTGCACAAAAGTTTTGGTTGGAGGCCATATGACCCTAACAACTTTATATGTGATAGAAGAATGAAAAACAGATTATCACCTTACATTCACCATAGGATCCTAGAAATTGAACAATTTGCAAATATGGATGAATGGAGGGAAGGGACCCTAGTAGAAAAGGATAGTGAACAGGTCAATATTGAGAATGTTATGAGAGATCTTGAGAAAACACTTGACCTAGATTCTTTTGGGTAGGTACCATTTGAGTTATCTCAAAGATCAGGAATTGGTGCATCCATTGCTGGAACCTCTCAGCAACCTTCACAGGAAACTAGCACACCAACCGTAGGAACATCAAAATGCAAGGAATTAGAGACTAGCATTCAAACCGCAGAACAGTCTAAAATGTCTAAGCAGCCTGAAACTTCCAAAGAGCAGTTCCAAATACACACTCCTCCCACTCAGGGAAATGTGGGAGGACCTCCAGTTTTTCAAACTCCTATAAATGAGGAAAGAAACAAAAAGAGAGACAGGGAAACAACTACCCCTACCAGTGGACCTTCAGGACAACCTGGAACAAAAAGGTAAAGACTAAATCCCCTTTTAGAGGAGGAATTTGTTGAAGAGACTACAGATAGTCAGAGGGAAGAAAGAGTAGACAGCCAGCAAACTTTTCCAGCAGGAGGAACATCCACTAGCTCACAAAGATGAGCTAGAAAGATAACAAAGTGAAGAGGTATCTTCTTCTAGACCACCAGGGAAAGATGGATCAGATATCAAGAAAACATTTACAGAAATAAAGGCCATGAATGATCCATTGAGGCTTCAAGTTTATAATCAATATTTGAAAATGTCCCCCACAAATCAACAGAGATTGATGTCAGCCTATGGCATCAGAGAAGGAAAAATGATAATGAGTTATTTCAAAGCAAAGGTGCAACAACCTAAATCAGAAGCAGATTATCTCAGAACAAATTCTGAGGTCATGGCAAAGGATATTCATCCTTTCGATCAAATTGAATTGCATAAAAAACTGGAGAAATGATTTATTCAACCTTGACTGGTAAGGCAATGATGGCCCAAAGGTTTCAAAATTCCTTGGATAACACAACTTCCCAACTACACTTGGATAAGGCCTCCTCCCAGGCCAAAGATAACAGAATAAAGTCTTTAGAAGAAATAATTATTGGATTGGATCATGATCCCAAAGATGTTAAGGCTACAGAAACCTTAACAAAAAATAAAGATGAAGATATTGCTACCCTAAGGAAACAACTAAAGCTGCCTCCTTCAAGGCACCCACAGACTACTGAAATCATAAAGCAAAAATCTGAAGAAGAGCTGATGGATTTTCTCTTAAAACTTAATGAACAACTGAATGAGACTGAGAAAGAACTTGAAAAAACATTGAAGGACAAGTGGGGAGAGTTGACCTCTCAGCCTCCCAATGCGATACCAATAGTCTCAACAGCAGTCCCTTCAACCCTTGGAGCAGCTCTGGCACCAAACATTCCAGCAATTATAGCAGAGGTGGTTACAGGTACAACAACAACAGAAACAACAGGAGCAACACAGGATAGTACTGCCAATTTGAGCACAGAGGAACTAATAAAATCAATGGAAGAAATGAAACTACAAGTTTCAGAGCTAAATAAGGTAAAAGAGAAATATGCCAACTTAGAATAGAGGTATGATCTCTCAAAAATAAGTGTTGCAGAAAAGACAAGAGAGATTAAAGGATTGGAAAACAATGTGAAATTATTAGAAAAGGATCTTACTTTTGACAAGCCTCTGACAGAATCAAGAAAATTCTTTGGGCCAACATCACTCAATCAATAAATGATGCTTGCCCATCAATTCAAATAATTTTTGAACAAATTGATTTAGTAAAGCTAGCTCAAGAAGAAGTTCAAAAGACAAGGGAACAGTTAGGAAATATGCCTGAGGAAACCAGCAGGCTTATACAGTTTTTGAATACCAAGCATAAGTACCAGCTTGAAGATCTGGGCATTCAAGATAGAACAGGGACAATTTTGGAAGTCAAAAGGGTTTTTACTAAAAGAAATCTGATGCAAAAATTAGAAAGAAGGTGCCATGACATGCATGAAGAAATTAATGCCTTCATCAGGAGATTTGATATTTTGAAGGGTAAAGGGTTACCAAGTCCTTTAGTTATTCATGATAAACTAATGAGTCATAAAGAATATGTGGAGAAATTGAATAAGTATGCAGGCAACCAAGCAGGTCCGTCAATAAGTGCATTAACAACAAAAGCATTGCCTATAGGCAGAGTTCTCTATGATAGTCTAGAGAACTTGTTCTATGTCGAGCATGAAATAAAGCACTTATTTCAAATTCAGCCTACCTTTTTTAGGTACACAGAAACTTATGAGACCCTGAGAAAACTTCAGAAAACCCGAATGACAGAAGCGCAATGGTGGGAGGAAATGTTAGAAATTTTGTAAAATTATCCTTGGTAAAATGTAAATTTTGGTTATTTAGTGCAGTAAATAATGGTAAAGAGGATGAACAGAGATCAAACAGGTCGAAGTGTATCTAAATAGGTAAAGAGTATCGGTGAAAACAACGCAACCAGCACAGAGTTACCAAAGAAGACAACAGCAAGCCAAATCATAGCGCCTGCCTCCAGCACACTCACAAGAATAGGAAGAGCACAACATCAGTTTACCTTTTCTCCTATCTTCGAGACCATTTGTCTCTATTTTCTTGTAACTTACTCATAGTCATCCTAGAATATATCTCACTCTGTTATGAGATTTTTTTGTAAACTTTTTGTATAAATACTCCCTCAATTGGAGTATTGAGGGTGGATTCTTAGACATTGCTGTAATACTGATTATTTTTTAATAAAGTGTTGTTGGAAACTTTTTTGTATGGCTAGCTGGATGAAGAATTGATGCAAAGGAATTTTCACAGATTTCTTGAGTCAAACACCGGATCAATAAGTCTTCTATATCTCATGTTTTAAAGTTTTCCTTGTTTATTATATCATCTATGTTTCAAATCTGAATGATAAACGAAAAAGAATAATTCGAAAAGTGCTTGAGTACAATCTATTTTCAATCGTTGTTATTCTTAATGTTTTCCTCTGAACTAGTTTAAACAGTGAATTCTTAATTGCTCTTGTTTTCCAGTTTATTCACTTTGATTATTTAGTAAAGAATACTTAACTGCTCTTTATTAATAATCATTCAAGTTCCCTCTTTCGAATGTGTTGAAGGATCCTTAACTGCCCTTCACCCAAAAAGTCCATTCCATCTATTTTAAATCTTTATTTGCTCCATGTTTGATTATCTTGCCCTGGGAAACCATCCCTTGTTAAGAAACCAAATCCAGTTAAGCCATCTTCTTTGACTCCATTAGCCCAATGACCTAAACTACTCAATCCTACCCCTTTGCTATTGAATTTCTCCACCCAAACTCAATCAAACCCCTATATTTCATAACTAGCCTAATATCCTTCGAAATAAAGCTAAAAATTAAAGAGAGAGCCCTCTCTGTATACAGATTGGCTAGATTCTATATCTAAAAGTTGGTTTGTGGTTACCTCGAACCCCTTTCCTCTTCCCAAAAACTTCAAGGAAAATCTGAGTCATAAAATAGTGGCTACTCCACTGGGGAAACGAATAATTTGTTTGTTACTATTGTTTACATTATAAACTACAAACGGAGCCTGAAGTTAACCAGGTAGCCTTTGAACTGATCTTGCTTTGCAATTGCATAAGTAAATGAATGTTGCGTCAATTTATCTACGGTCTAGTTTATGGATTGAACATCTGGTTTCAAACACTTGATCAGTTCTTCTTATCAAATAAGTCTTTAAGAAATTTCAAATCCCATACCTAAAGCCTCTTAAAGAAATTGTTGAAGTTTTATTGTCAAACCAATTTACAGAAAAACCAAAAATACACCTAGAAACCTGACTTCAGAAAGGACTCATTACACCAAACCTAATCCTAATCCAAATCCACCACGTATGTTTGAAAATCCTAATCTGATCCCCAGAATTCTTAGGAGACAGGAAAGCCAAGAAATTTCTGCTAGTTCTCGACCTCTATACAGATCAAGATCCTGTCCTGTGAAGTGGATCTACCTTGAGGACGAACCCTTTGATGAGCAATTTGAGACCTCTTTATTTGTAACCTTTTCTGACTCTGAGTTAGCCCGCACGGTTCATGACCCAGTATTTATTGAAGATTTACAACTTGAAGTTGTCACTTCACATCTTGATAGACATTTGCAGAACTCCATACAATCTGAGCTTACCTCTGAAGGAACACCAAACCTTTCTATGATCACTATAGCCTCTCCAAGTTCATCATCATTACCTTAGATATCTCAACCTCAAGCCACTCCTTCTGCCCCTCCATCCATCACTCAAAGACCAACTGCAGCTGTTGTTTAATCACTACCTACTGCAATGGCAAACAGATATACTCCCTTGGTATTACCAGCCAATCCAGGGGCTATGCCCCAAGACTATCAAAGTAAAATCACTCCATTCGATGGTTCTAGTACTTACACTGCACAACAACATGCCAAAAAAATGATTGATTACTTCGAGATATATGAAATAGATCAAGGAAAATTTTAAGGATGGAAAATTTTCTTGAAGTTTAAAAAATTGGCGAATCTCACTAATCCCTAATATGCAAACTATAAAATGTGTATTGATATATTTGTAAAATTATTCAAATCTATAATGATTTTATATATAGTCTCTATATAATGTTGGCGATTTTTGAGGTAAAATAATTTTATATTGTAAAATTTGGGCGAATCATCTTTTATAAAAATTGGTAATTGGCGAATCTTTTTTTGGAAAAATCAAGGAAAATTAGCCCACTGGGCGAACATTAGCCCCTAAAATTTTCCATGAAATAGATGCAGATGATGTAAGGATAAGAATTTTTGTTCAAAGTCTGACTAGAGAAGTTAGAACCTGGTTTAGAGCCCTTCCTGCAAACAATATCAAAGACCTAGAAGCTCTTTATAGAACATTCTTGAACAGATGAGAAAAGAAGAAAGATCCTCTCCAAATCTCATCAGAATATGAAAACCTGAAGATAGGAACACAAGAAACTGTGCAAGATTACTGCACTAGGTTCAATAATGTTTACAATTGTATACTTCAAAACCTCAGACCTCCTCCAGATTTAGCATTAATCAAATTCCCTGATGGATTTGATTCTAATATGGAATACCAATTTAGGGAAAGAGCTCTTCAAACTTTAGAAGATATGAAAAGTATAGCTGTCAGTGTTGAAGCCAACCTGATATCCAAATGAGCTAAAGCTAGAAGTGAAAGGAGAATACCATTGAAAGAATAACCCTCAACCTCTGAACAGAAACTGGATGCTATTATTAAAGGGATGGATAGGCTAGGAGATAAAGTATAAATAATTGAGAGGAAATCCCCTTGGGCTGGCCAACCAAGAAATACTGGGAGAAATCCAAATTTCAGAAAGAATCAAAACCAGAACATTGGAAAGACTGGTCCTGACCAAAACATTAGGCCCCCATTCTAGGAAAATTATGCTGAAGACTCAAATTCTGATGAACCAACAGAAGATAATCAAATAAACTTGATGGAATCAATAACGAACAATAAGTTTTCTTGACCCAAGAGGATCAAGAAGCTCATATTCTCAAACAATTCCAAACTCAGTCAGGTGAATCATTTGACTTTAGGGAGGGATATGATACAGCCATTTATGAAGTCTACAAGCAATATAATCTGAGGAGCAGAAGAATTGATGTCCCTAAAACCAACAAATAGAAAGCTACAAAACAGCCCAACAAAGGTAAGACCAATACCACCCCTGTACATATTCTTTCTAGATTAGATCCTAATCCTGCTAATCCAACTATTGAAGATGTATCCGATAATCAACCTAATAACAGACAACTCTCCACTTCTCTTCCTCCCAAAGGAAATGTAGAAGAACCTCCAGAAGTTGATTTAGAAACAACTTCAGCTCATAACCCCACTCCTAAAAAGGAGAAAAAAAAAGAAAATACAGAAGATAGAGAGAATCCAACTGTCTGAAATACAAGAACTAAGATTGAAAAAACTTTTAATGTAGAGACTGAACTAGGCAAATTAAAATTAGTTGTTCCATTATTTGAATTAGCTAAACATGATATCTACCGAAGCCAAATTAATAGAACACTCAAAATCTCTAGAAATGAAGACTCAGTAAATGTTTTTGATGACCAACTTGAATTAATCTTTGGCCCTGAAGTAAATGGAAAACCAGTAGATGGAGGAATCCCTCCTTTCTATGTAAGTTTAAACATACATGATAAAATACTTCATAATGCCATGTTTGATTCTAGGGCATCTCACAACTTAATGCCCAAGTCTATAATGGATAAATTAGACCTATACATCACCAGGCCATACAAAGACCTCTTTTCTTTTGATTTGAGTTAGGTGAGATGTTTAGGATTAATCAAAGACTTGTGTGTTTCACTGGTTCAATATCCTACCAAAACAATCTTAATGGACATAGTAGTAGCAAATATTCCACCAAAGTATGGCATGTTATTGTCCAGATCTTGGGGTGCAAAGCTTCAAGGATCTCTTCAGTTAGACATGTCATATGCTACTATTTCAGTTTTCGGCCAACCTAAGAAACTATACAGAGAAACGTTAATGAAATATGTAGTGAGTAGTTAGCAAAAATCCCAAAATTTCCCTATCTACTCAGTATACTCTGATATGATTCTTTCATTCTTTACAATGCTGAAAGTGATCCCTTAAATGAACTAGAAGTTTTAGCAGCAGAACCAAAAGAAATTACAAATGGAAAGTCTAGTGTTCAAATCCAGGAGATCTCTGAGAACAATGAAACATCAAATACCCAAGAGAAACCAAAAGAAAGTAAAAAATCAGATCTCACTATTAAATAGATTCCTGAGACTCCTAATACCAATTATGAACATGAAATTCTTTGGCACTTAGAATTTGATGGTTTAGTTAACAAATTAGGAGCAGGAGCAGGAGTTTAGGTGTACAACCTTGAAAATGATCATGTTGAAGGCCATGTCTATAGATTAAACTTTAGGTGCACCAATAATATGGCAGAATATGAAGCTCTGTTGCTAGGTCTTAAACTTGTCAAAAGATTAGGGGCAATTAGAGTATCTATCATAGGAGATTCTGATCTAATAATTCAACAGATCAAAGGGAAGTATCTGACAAATGATCCCAGATTGAGATATTACAGAGGAACAGTTATAGAGATTCTCAATACATTTCTAGAAACTCAGCTTGCTAAAATCCCAAGAAAACATAACTTGCAAGCTCATAGTCTGGCAATGTTTGCCAGCACCTGCAAATTACCATTCGAACCTAATCATTAGTTCACAGCTGAGATTAGACATAGACCAGCCATACCTGACAATTTAAAGAACTAGCAAGTGTTTGATAGTGATAAGCAGATTAATAGTTTCTTGACTTTAGATGAAGAATTTTCTAGCAGTAACATAGATGTAGATACATTTATTTAGTTTGATCAAACAAATGAAATAGAAATAGACATTTCAGTAGAAAGTGCAATTTAAATGCTTCATACAACAAAGTTCACCAACAAAGAAATTCAGGACTTTAAACAAATGGATATTGATGAGATTATTGAAGGAGAATTTGAAGTCATTAATTTAAAAGACAATCATTTGCCTAAAGGATTAACTCCTCTGGAAGACCTCTTTGATTCCAATGATATCCTGAAGAAACCTAAGATGGAACCATTAAAAGCAGATATTAAGAAATATAACTTAGGGACCAAAGAAAATCTGAAAATGATAAATTTATCTAAATCTTTTCCCCCTGACCAAAAACTAAAATATGTTGAGCTAATGAGAGAATTCTAAGATGTCTTTTCCTGGAGTTATGAGGATTTGAAATCATATGACACCTCTATAATTCAGCATACAATTCCTTTGAAAGAAAATCAGAAACCATTCAAACAAAAACTCAGAAGAATTAACCCTATACTGCTGCCCTTAATCGAAAAAGAAATCAAACGTATGTATGAAGCAAGGATAATTGCTCCTATTAGGTTTTCAGAGTGGGTGTCTAATTTAGTACCTACTAGGAAGAAAACTAGGGAGATTAGATTATGTGTTGATTTAAGGAATGTTAATAGGGTTTCCTTGAAGGATAATTACCCTTTACCCAAGATGGATCATATTTTACAAAGGGTAGTAGGTGCTTCTAGGATTTCACTTTTAGATGGGTTCTCAGGGTATAACTAGATTCTGGTTCATCCTGATGACCAAGAAAAAACCTCCTTTACAACACCATGGGGCAGATTCATGTATATTAAAATGCCATTTGGACTTAAAAATGTAGGAACAACCTTCCAAAGAGCAATGGACATAGCATTTGCAAAATAAATTCATGATTTTCTGGTTATATATCTAGATGACTTAACTGTTTTTTCTAAATCAGATCAGCAGCATTTGGATCATCTTAGACAAGTATTCCTAAAATGCAGAAAATATGGTATTTGTTTAAATCCAAAAAATTCCTTGTTTGGTCTAGAGGAAGGTAAACTCTTGGGCCATATCATTTCCCAATATGGTATTAGAATTGATCCTGCAAGAATAGAAGCTATCCTGCAGATACCTCACCCTAGAAATGTCAAAGAACTTCAAGCTTTTCTAGGAAAGATAAATTTTTTGAGAAGATTCATATCTAATTTAGATGAACTAATTAGATTGCTTAATGATATGTTAAAGAAGGATTCAAGTATTAAATGGACAGTAGAAGCCAAACAAGCATTTGAAGAAATTAAAATGGCTTTGACAAGAACACTGGTCCTTACAAGTCCAAAGTTTTATAGAGACTTCATAATATTTTCATTTGCATCAGAACACACTATAGTAGTTGTTTTATTACAAAAGGATGATCAAGAATGTGAGAAACCCATAGCCTTTTTTAGTAAAGCACTTAGGGATGCACCATTAAAATAAAAAATCATGGAGAAACAAGCTTTTGCACTTGTAAAAGCCATTAAAGACATTAGAGTCTGCATATTGTACTTCCATGTGATAGCCTATGTATCAAATGCTGTTGTCAAATACATCTTAACCTAAGATGGAATTGAGGGAAAAAGAGGTAAATGGATTGCTACTATATTAGAATATGATATTGAAATAAAACCTACAAAGCTTATAAAAGGACAGGGATTGGCCAAGCTCATGACTGAAACAAATTGTCAAGCCCTGGACATTAATGAACTGGATAACGAACAGGAGATGGCGACTCCACAAATCAGTCAGGCCTTCTTAGATTCACCTTGGTATGTTGATATAGTTTATGTATTGTTAAACCTGCAAGCTCCTCCAGGGTTATCCAGAACAAAGAAAAGGTTTTTAAAGATGAAAGCTTCAAAGTTTTGTATTTTAGATAATGCTCTTTTTTGGAAAAATCATGAAGGTATTCTATTGAATTGTTTATTAAAAGAAGAAGCTAACAAGGCTCTCCAAGAATTTCATGCAGGAGAATGTGGTGGACACCTTTACTAGAAATCAACTACAAACAAGATCCTAAGGGCTAGATTTTATTGGCCAGCCTTGTTCGTTGATGTAAATAAATTTGTCACTGCTTGCCATAAATGTCAAATTTTTGAAGGCAAGAGAAAACTATTACCTTTACCCCTAAGACCAATTTCCACTAAAAAACCCTTCCAACAATGGGGACTAGACTTCATTGGAGAAATCCATCCTCCCTCTTCTGGCCAACAAAAATGGATTCTCACTGCCACAGACTATTTCACCGAACGAATAGAAGCCATTCCTTCCAGAAAAGCCAATGGCACAGTGATCATAGGATTCTTAGAAACCAACATATTGTCCAGATTTGGTTGTCCTGATAAAATCATAACTGACAATGCTGCTTCCTTCAAATCCAAGAAGATGATAAGTTTCTGTAACAAGTACCAGAGAAAATTTTAAGAACCACCCTAAATTTATATGTATAATAAATGGGCTAATCCCCATGATACATAGGAAAAATGGGAGGCAATTTTATCAATAATATAATATGTATATATAATTTTTTTGGCGAATCTCTCACCAGATTATATTATCTTGTACAGTGATGGAGAATCTGTCACTGAATTATAAAATCTTGTAAGATCTTGGCAAATCTTTTACTGAACAATAAAACATTGTGAAGTCTTGGAGAATGTTTTGTTAAAGTATGAAACCATATATGATAATAAGAAAACATATTCATTAAACTGTAATATACTAACATACATTTTTGGAAAAAAGAAACATAATTTTCTCTTCCTACAAACAATGTTCCAAGTTTCAGTGGCCGTGTTTGTCAAGGTTCTTACAATACACTCTTTCATATCCTTCTATTATTTTTGATAATATTCCACAACAAATTTCTTGTAGGTGTTGATATTGACAACGAGTTCTGTCAAGGTAGGAGAGATTAATCTTTTCTCTACAACTTTTGTCAAGCTACCACTTTTTTCAAGTTATCAAATTTCTTTCTTATTCCATAGACTCCAACTGTGAGATAAAAAAAAAACACATCAAGTTTGTTTACCCCAACATGGCAACAAGTAGCAAGCCCGAACTATATTATATAAGCAAGTATTAGGTATCCCAAAGGTTTGAAGGGGATCTAATTGATAGAAGTGACCATTGTGAGAATCCTTCCAATCAATATATGAATATATAAATGTAGATTTATTATTATTTTAATTGGAAATCTTCAATTAAATAATAAAATTTAATTACGTCTCTCCCAATCTAAATTTATTATTAGCATAGTTCACTACCCTCCTAGGTCTCACATTTTTTAAAAGCGTTGTAACATGTAGATTAATTTCTTTTTTCAAGAAAAATCTCCACCTTTTAGGAAAATATGGTGCAATGGCTCCAACCCCTCCAGATCATTAGGACAAACTAAGAATAGCACAGAAGATGAAGGGTTGTACAAACCAGCTTATTTTTCAAACAACTAATCCAACATCAGTACCTAAATTTTTTCATGAAGATATCATATTGAGAATGTTTGAAAAATGGTGAGAAATCTTCTATGAGGGTGATGCGGAAAGAGTGATAAGGTTTCATTGTTTTGAATTTTTTTTTGTTAAATCAGAAAAAGTTAAAAACCAATATTAATGGAGATATTGGTATTTTTTACTAAATTTTGTGAAGTGACTAAATGTAGCTTTAACCATTCACCTTAAGATGTTTTTACAATATAATTTCCTAAGTCTATTTAATATCTTCATTATCATAAAAACCAAACTATATCCATCTTAACTCCACATCTACCACTCTTAGGGGGATGAAATCTATTTATCCCTCTGAGCACTTGGTAGACCCAGAATTAAGATGGATCTAAGATGATAGAATTTCCCCTTTAAATAGTCTATGCTCACATTAATACCATGGTATTACCATGGGTCAATACCATGGGTTATCATAAACTTGGAGCTTAAAAATTACTATTAGTAATTTATGAAAATTACTAAAATTAATAATTGATTTTTATTTTATTTTTTATTTTAACCAAGTTAAAATGTTTAATATACTTTAAATTACAACATCCATTTTTACTCTTGATCCACCAAGCCCCGAGAGGGATCAAATATTTTTTCACTCTATGCTAGTTTTCATATCACAATATTTGATCCCTCTCGAGTTTAGTAGATCCAGAGTAAAGATGGATCTATGCTGGTTTAATTCCCCCATTTAAATAGGCTACATTCCACGTAAATACTATGGGTCAATACCATGTACCATTTTTATTTTTATTAACACTAATATTAGGGTTAATAATGTTTTTTTGCATGGTATTAATAATAATCTAGCCCATGGTATTTGGCCCATAGGATTCACTTAATTAAAACCTCTTTTTTGAGCCTTCATAAATAGAAAGAGGGTTATGGACTAAATATAAAAAGAGGTTTTATTTATTTACCATACCTCCACTTTATTTATATTTTTATTTGTTTACACCCTTGCATGTATATAAGGTGACTTATGGAGTAAATATAAAAAATGTTTTATCTATTTACCACACCTCTCATTTATTTATATTTTTATTAATTTACCATACCTCTTTTATAAATATGGTATTTGGCCCATAGCATTCACTTAAATAAAACCTATTCTTGAAAATTATGGCGAATGGAAGGTTGTAACTCCTAATTTCAAGGGCTAAATTTACCTTTTTTACCCTCTCCCATAAAATAAGGTGGGCTATTTGAGGCGATTTGTAAAAATGTACTATGATACAAAATATTCGCCCACTAAAAATTAAAACCCCTTAATTTCGCCAAAGGGCGAACATTCGCCCCTAAAATTTTCCATGACAAGTACTATATCACCTTAGGCCATTCCACAGCCTATTACCCTCAAGGAAATGGACTGACTGAGTCTTCCAATAAGAGCCTTATTAATATTATTAAAAAATTATTGGAGGAGAACAAGAAAAATTGGCACAAGAAACTTACAAATGCACTATGGGCAGACAGACTCACCACCAAAAAATCTATTGGAACTAGTCCTTATGAGTTAGTCTATGGCATGGAGGTTGTATTTCCTTCATCTTTAGGAGTTCCTGTAATGAAATTACTTCAAGAAGCTCAGGTGGAACCTAATGATATTCAAAGGAGGATAAACCAGACCATCAATCTGCAGCAGACTAGAGAGGAAGTATATCAAAGATCCCAAGTGTTGCAGGAGAAGCTTAAGAAGATATTTGATAAAAGAACCAAGGCAGAAGATTTCTACCTTGGAGACAAAGTGTTAAGATGGGATTCTAGGAGAGAGGATAAGGGAAAACATGGGAAGTTTGACTTCCTATGGAAAGGACCTTATATTATCTATGCCTTACAAGGAAACAATACATATTATCTGAAAAACTTGGATGGTACAAAAACAGAAGAGGGGCCAGTTAATGGTCGGATGTTGAAACATTACTTTGATCCTACCTATTAATGTATACTAATTTTTTAACATTTACATACTATATCCTTTGTAATGTCACAGTTTTGGATTGGATAGTAACTTGTTGGAGTTGAAGCCCGAAGAGAAGGCCCTAAGCTTCAGAAGTATTACTGTCATACATACAATAAAGCAACAAGCAGAAGAAGATTTCAGAGTTCAGTCAAAATCATTCAGAGGCCATCTAACCTGTTGTTCGTGAATTTCCACCAGGAAAAGTCATCCCCAAGTGGAGCCAGTGTTATGCTTCTATACCAATAGGTGTCATATTTCATGATTGAATTGATGAGCTATGAATATGTTCATACCCTTCCTTGTTGCAAAGGTTTTCCATATTGTCAAAAAATAAAAAAAATAAAAAAATGTAAAGAGGGTATACCCTAAAAGAAAAATCAATGGGTGAAAAGAATAAAATGGTCAAAAAAGTGAAAGAGGATGAACCCCACCAAAATAAAGACCAAGGAAAGTGTGCAAGTCTAAATGCCACTACTTTTTACTCTTATGTAATAAAAAAATTGTGTGCAACTTGTAATTTATGCCACAGTTGATGAATAGTCAAATAGCTTAAGCTTGACTAGTTCATATTTTCAATTTAATCTTTTAGAGATAGAGAATAAAATCTGACCAAACTGTTTAATCTTGGCAGATAAGTAGATAGGTAGAGTGAATAAAAGGAGCTCAACAGCTTAATCTGAGTCGTTCGATGTAATAAGGTTAGACTTAGATAGATTTCTACATGTAAAAGAAAAGAAAGTGTGATAAGGGTTTTCCAGTCTAAGTGCACCCTAATAAAGAAAAAATGTTAGGTTAAAGTAGGTTGGGTAGGTAGATGATGTTGCAGAATTGCATGTGATGGATAATGTCTCTAAATATGTTAATTTTCACTTTCATCACAAGTACAAGGCAAACATTACATTGGAATCATTTCAAGCAAGACAAGGTCAAATAATTAACTCCCCTTCTCATTTTTCCCTTAAAATTTCACTAATTCGCGCTAAGTCCTAAGGCATTTGAAAATTAGAGGGGCTCGGAGCATTTCGCTGACTTCTGGAGGGACTGGACCCTCGGCCCAATAATTTAAAAGCCTAAGTACTTAAACCATTATTCATTCACTCTCATAAGTCTTTTCCTAAGTAAAATCCCATTTTACTTAGGAAAAATACACAATATCACATAAAACCCCCTTTTTTCCACTTAAGCCTAAGTTGAATACATAATCCTAATGTTTTACTTGGCGCTTTTTATTACATAGTCATATTAACTATTAACCTATGTATAAATCCCGCATCATTTCACCCTTTCCCGTATTATTTAACTATATTAAAAATCCCCAAATTTTATATATTCCACCCCTCTGGTTAATTATAACCATAAATACATTTAAAAAGGATTAACTAGTTAACCTATAACTAGTTAATAGCCTAATCCCCCCGCTTCATTAATTGGGATTAATTAACCCTCACGGTTAATTAAGAATCCTCCCCAACCAATCATATCACCCCCGATACAATTAAAAAAAAATTAATTGGGTTGGGCCCGCTCACATTAAACCCCGCCACATCGCGCCTCCCGTCAGCCGTCTGATTGCACCTCCATCATCTAATGGCCATTAATGATATCGTGTGCCACTTTTTGACCACGATCACAAAGTGGTTTTCGTACAGTGCCCCGCCACGCATCTCCCAACCTGTGGAATCACTGGCTCCCGGCCAAATCCCGCATGTCTCCAAAAGCAGTGCGATACCATACCACTTACCGTCCTTCACATATGATAAAACATCCTTCTCGTTTGCTTCCGCCCAAATAACAAAAACTCCCGCCACCTTTGAATTAGTGAATAAAACCAACAAAGTATCGTTTTCATTATTCTGTACAGAAACCCGTGCTCCCATGCAAAGAACGTCGAAGTCAACTGTCCCAGCTTTGCAATTGCCACCTTGCTAAGAAAATTGAAGCCGATGCAACCCAGAACTTGTTAGCCACCGTCAACACCTGTCATTATACTTTTCATTCCCCAAATACAGGTATTTATCCAATTTCCACCGAAACCCTGCAAGTTTTGGTTTTACATTATAAAATCCACAGAGAAAGGAAAAATTCATTGCAAATTCAGTCTTTGTTTCACCATATAAGTTCCCAGACCTGTTAATTTGCCCATTTTTCACCAAAAACCCAAATTCCTTTCTGAATCCACAAGAACCAGAAATGGAAACCCCTGTGTCTTTGTCTGTTGCACCCATGAATGCCCCTCATAAAGATTTGGACTATCTGCCTCTTGCGGATAAAGACTTTCAGATAAAAGACTTATCCACTGATAAAAACCACCTTAAAGTCTTTTGCCAAGCCAGAGACCACTACCTAAATGGCTCAGACATCCTGGGACTGTGGGAATCCAACCTTCCCAGGTATTTTCTCCCCTCAGTCCATATTTTCCCTGATCTAATTCATCAATGCCAGGAAAACTATGACCCTAACCTTAGAGTTGTTATGTCCCCAAGTCAAACAGTCCTCTTCCCCATAATAGCTGCATCCATTAATGAAATGTTGCAATTTTCCCCTGATCAAGCTCTCACCCCCATTTCCATGGGATATTTACTTGAAAAATCAACTCAATTGTCCCAGTCAGAATTGACTCACATCTGTCAGATTTTCATGTTGCCTAAACATCAGCCTAAAGGCCCACCTCCTTATCTGCAAACTTTCTTCACAGATATGGGAAGACTCATTGTTGATATGATATCTTTGATCATGGGATTCAACACTAGTGAGTATGTTGATGATATAACTCTAGTGTTGTTGTCAATTTTTACTCCTGGACAACCCCCTGCTGTGAAGTATGATTATGCCTCCTATATTGCCAATAAGATTCATGACCAATTCCTGAGACTGGACAATGAACGAGTTTCCAAATACACCACTTTCATCTGTCATCTTATGTTGTACTATCAGTCAGAGAACTTCCCTTTCCCTGTCAAGAAAATTGACACTAAAGGCAATCCAAGGTCTGTTACCTTTTGGAGTCCCATCTTCCATGCATCCTACGAATCCCCTTACTCATACAATGAGTTCATTGACCAATTTGTTCATCCAGCAACCACCTTATTGACAGGGGTTTCCCCTCCTAGGATCAGTGGTGACATTAAGAGAATCCTACAGCTCTCCAAGCAGTACAGAATAGGTGATTGGTACCTATACAAGAACCATATAGAAATTAGGATATATGGATGTGAGCTCTGCCCTTTCAAGTTACCAAAATACGTTCCAATGAGATTGTTTGCATTGGAATATTTCAAACAAATGATACATATAGACATGGTTCATTTTTTCAAAGCCAAAAAGAAAGCTCAACTCAGAATCAAAAATCAGTTAGGCCCTTTTGTCTGCAATGATAGGGAAGCATGGAGAGAAGCAGAGAAAATTCTAGAAGATCATCTTAAGTTGCACAAAAGTTTTGGTTGGAGGCCATATGACCCTAACAGCTTTATATGTGATAGAAGAATGAAGAACAGATTGTCACCCTACATTCACCATAGGATCCCAGAAATTGAACAATTTGCAAATATGGATGAATGGAGGGAAGGGACCCTAGTAGAAAAGGATAGTGAATAGGTCAATATTGAGAATGTTATGAGAGATCTTGAGAAAACACTTGACCTAGATTCTTTTGGGCAGGTACCATTTGAGTTATCTCAAAGATCAGGAATTGGTGCATCCATTGTTGGAACCTCTCAGCAACCTTCACAGGAAACCAGCACACTAGCCACAGGAACATCAAAAGGTAAGGAATTAGATACCAGCGTTCAAACCACAGAACAATCTACAATGTCTAAGCAGCTTCAAACTTCCAAAGAGTAGGCCCAAATACACACTCCTCCAACTCAGGTAAATGTGGGAGAACCTCTAGTTTTGCAAGCTCCTATAAATGAGGAAAGAAACAAAAAGAGAGAGAGGGAAATAACTACCCCTGCTAGTGGACATTCAAGATAGCCTCGAACAAAAAGGTAAAGACTAAATCGCCTTTCAAAGGAGGAATTTTCTCAAAAGACTACAGATAGTCAGAGGGAAGAAAGAGTAGACAACCAACAAACTTTTCTAGCAGGAGGAACATCCACTAGCTCACAGAGACAGGAGCTAGAAAGACAACAAAGTGCAGAGGTATCTTCTTCCAGGCCACTAGGGAAATATGCCTCAGATATCAAGAAAACATTTACAGAAATAAAGGCTAGGAATGATCCATTGAGGTTTCAAGTTTATAATCAATATTTTAAAATGGCCCCCACAAATCAACAGAGATTGATGTCAGCCTATGACATCAAAGAAGGCAAAATGATAATGAACGATTTCAAACCAAAGGTGCAATAGCCTAAATCAGCAGCAAATTATCTCAAAACAAATTTTGAGGTCATGGAAGAGGATATTCATCCTTTGGATCAGGTTGAATTGCATAAAAAAAAAGGAGAAATGATTTATTCAACCTTGACTCGTAAGGCAATGATGGCCCAAAGGTTGCAAAATTCGTTGGATAACACAACTGCCCAACTACACTTGGAGAAGGCCTCCTCCCAGGCCAAATATAACAGAATAAAGTCTTTATAAGAAATAATTATTGGATTGGGTCATGATCCCAAAGATGTTAAGGCTACAGAAGCCTTAATCAAAAAGAAATATGAAGATATTGTTGCCCTAAGGAAACAACTAAAGCTGCCTCCTTCAAGGCACCCACAAACTGCTGAAATCATAAAGCAAAAATCTGAAGAAAATCTGATGGATTTGCTCTTAAAACTTAATGAATGACTGAATGAGACTGAGCAAGAACTTGAAAAAACATTGAAGGACAAGCAGGGAGAGTCGACCTCTCAGCCTCCCAATGTGATACCAGTAGTCTCAACAGCAGTCCCTTCAACCCTTGGAGCAGCTCTGGCACCAAACATTCCAGTAGTTACAGCAGAGGTGGTTACAGGTACAACAACAACAGAAACGATAGGAGCAACACAGGATAGTACTGCCAATTTGAGTGCAAAGGAACTAATAAAAGCAATGGAAGAAATGAAACTACAAGTTTTAGAGCTAAATAAGGTAAAAGAGCAATATGCCAACTTAGAACAGAGGTATGATCTCTCAAAAATAAGTGTTGCAGAAAAGAAAAGAGAGATTAAAGGATTGGAAATACACTGAAATTATTAGAAAAGGATCTTACTTTTGACAAGCCTCTGACAGAAATCAAGAAAATTCTTTGGGCCAACATCACTCAATCAATAAATGATGCTTGGCCATCAATTCAAATAATTTTTGAACAAATTGATTTAGCAAAGCTAGCTCAAGAAGAAGTTCAAAAGACAAGGGAACAATTAGGAAATATGCCTGAGGAAGCCACCAGGCTTATAAAGTTTTTGAATACCAGGAACAAGTACCAGCTTGAAGAGCTGGGCATTCAAGATAGAACAGGGACAATTTTGGAAGTCAAAAGGGTTTTTACTAAAAGAACTTTGATGCAAAACTTAGAAAGGAGGTACCTTGACATGCAAGAAGAAATTAATGCCTTCATGAAGAGATTTGATATTTTGAAAGGTAAAGGGCTACCAAGTCCTTTAGTTATTCATGATAAACTAATGAGTCATAAAGACTATGTGGAGAAATTGAATAAGAATGCAGGAAACCAAGCAAGTCCATTAACAAGTGCATCAGCAACAAAAGCATTGCCTACAGGCAAAGTTCTCTATGATAGTCTAGAGAACTTGTTCTATGTCGATCATGAAATAAAGCACTTATTTCCAATTCAGCCTACCTTTTTCAGGTACACAGAAACTTATGAGACCCTGAGAAAACTTAAGAAAACCCGAATGCCAGAAGCACAATTGTGTGAAGAAATGTTAGAAATTTTGTAAAATTATCCTTGGTAAATGTAAATTTTGGTTATTTACTGCGGTAAATAATGGTAAAGAGGATGAACATAGATCAAACAGGTCGAAGTGTATCAGAACAGGTAAAGAGTATCAGTGAAAATAGGGTAGCCAGCACAGAGTTACCAAAGAAGATAGTAGCAAGCCAAATCATAGGGACTGCCTCCAGCACACTCGCAAGAATAGGAACAACACAGCATCAGTTTACCTTTTCTCCTATCTTCGAGACCATTTGTCTCTATTTTCTTGTAACTTACTCATAGTCATCCTAGAATATATGTTATGAGATATTTTTTGTAAACTTTTTGTATAATAACTCCCTCAATTGGAGTATTCAGGGTGAATTCTTAGACATTGTTGTAATACTGATTATTTTGGAATAAAGTGTTGTTGGACAAAATTTTGTATGGATAGTTGGATGAAGAATTGATGCAAAGGATTTTTCACAAATTTCTTGAGTCAAACACTGGATCAATAAGCCTTCTATATCTCATGTTCTAAAGTTTTCCTTGTTTATTATATCATCTATGTTTCAAATATGAATTATAAACGAAAAAGAATAATTCGGAGAGTGCTTGAATACAATCTGTTTTCAATCGTTGTTATTCTTAATGTTTTCCTCTGAACTAGTTTAAACAGTGAATTCTTAATTTCTCTTGTTTTCCAGTTTATTCACTTTGATTATTTAGTAAAGAATACTTAACTGCTCTTTATTAATAATCATTCAAGTTCCCTCTTTCGAATGTATTGAAGGATCCTTAACTGCCCTTCACCCATTTTGAGTCCATTCCATCTATTTTAAGTCTTTATTTGTTCCATGTTTGCTTATCTTGCCCTGGGAAACCATCCCTTGTTAAGAAACCAAATCCAGTTAAGCCATATTCTTTGACTCCATTAGCCCAATGGCCTAAACTACTCAGTCCTACCTCTCTACTATTGAATTTCACCACCCAAACTCAATCAAACCCCTATATTTCATAACTAGCCTAATATCTTTCAAAACAAAGCTAAAACTTAAAGAGAGAGCCCTCTCTGGATATAGATTGGCTAGATTCTGTATCTAAAAGTTGGTTTGTGGTTACCTCAGACACCTTTCCTCTTCCCAACAACTTCAAGGAAAATCTGAGTGATAACGCCTCTGAGGAAGAATCACTAACAGTTTCATCATATCTCTCATATCTTGAATCTGTTTCCATACTTGCAAATATGGAGTGTAGAATGATGAGTATGAAGAGATTTTCTCAAGTATAGGGTGACTGTTGTTTTCTTTTTGGGGATAAAATGGTTGACTGATAGTAGGACTGTAAAGAAGAGTTTTGATGATGGCAATAGTGTTTTAGGGAATGATAGGGTTTGGGAAATGGGAATAGGGTTTGGGGAATGGTAGGAATTATGTATAGGGCTTAGGGTTTGGTGATAGGGGGTAAGGTGAGTGTCAATGGGAGAGGGAAAGAGGAAGGGAATTAGGGAAATTTAGTGCAGGGGGATGGGATGTAGGAAAATAGTCACAAGGGATGTAAAAACAGCAAAAACAGCAAAACCCTAGACAATTTTGCAAGACAATTTTGAGAGCAACTAGGGTTTCATTTTTCAACATTCAAATCACCACCATGAATGAAGAAAATCCATTGCTAGACCATATGAGAGGGTGAACTTACTTGTAGAGAGGTCAATTGTAAATTTAGGGGATTGAGAAATCGATAGAATGCGTTTTTGAGCTCAGCGAACAGATGCACCATTCCAATGCCCTGGTGCGTAGTGCACTCTCTGTGTGTAGCGCCTGTTTAATTCCCTTTATAAATCCTGTGCCCAGTGCGTAGCGCTAGGTAGGTGCATCACGCCAGTGCCCAGGTGCGTCACGCCGGTAAAAACTAGAATTTTTGCTGCAATTTTCACTTGTTTCTCCTCAAAGTGCGATTTTCCCTCTTTCTCTCTCTCTCTTGCACAAAATGAGGTTTTCAAACACCAAAGAGAAATTTATATCATCTTGACTTAAATTTTTCATTTTAGAAACCCGCTTTCCTAAAGTTCTTTCTCACTTTGCTTTTAAAACCCTGTTTTTTGCAGTTTGGCTCTTTTTGTCACTTGATGAATTAATGCTTGGATGTTTCTTTTGTCTCTTTTCCAGTAGCGGGAGTGCTGGAGTTTGGCAAGGTGACAAAGGGCTATAGCTGAAGCTTTATTACATATGAAAACATTAAAATTACATAAAATTTGTACATGAAATAGAAAAACTCTGTTTTCACCCCAAAACAAAGTTTTGAGGTAAAAACTCTTTATGAAGCGAATCATCAGCGAAATTTGTGATTTTATGAATTTATTAGACATCCTCATGTAGCTTCTGACCTCTTATGAGTTTTTGAAGACCATGGTGAGAAACCCTAGACCTAATGAGACCTAAAAACCCTAAAATGACTTTTGCAAATGGAATGAAATAAAATGACAGTAAATAACTTGAGCATGTAAAAATAGGCCAACAGGTAAATGCCACAAGGGAAAATGACTATGAACCACTACCATCAGTTAATCCGTGACCTAATGGAATGCAGTTGATCAGATGGGACACCTAATATGCATGCAAAAAGAGAGATTTGATCACTGATGGAGGGATGAAGATACTGACACTAACATACCCGTCGAATCTTTACGACAACTGTTGGGTCAATTATCTATGGTTGAAAAACCATCAACATCCTAGATTGTATCATCTGATGTAGTTGTAGCAAAATATTCTATTGTAACCTCCTCAATGTTTTCTACCACATTCGAGTTGCACCTGTATGGTGAATCGTCCATTCTTGTTGGTTACCAATCATTGTTTGGAACCCACTCAGGGGTTGCTTCTACACCATGGTCATCACCCATGTCCTTAACCGAATTTTACCTGGTTCTTCTCTAATGGGAACTCAACAATTTGATCCTGCATATCAGTATCAAGCTGGGAAATCTAGTCAACAAAGACCTATGTATCCATTAAATACTGGATTGCCACCATATGGAGAGCAATATTCTTATTCACCATATCCTCCTTATTCCGGGGGACTACCATATGGTAATATCTCATAGTATTTAGGTCAATCTGGAATTATAGTTTGTCAATGGCAAGCAACAATGCTAGTTCGACCAAGGCTTGTGTATCCAACATAACAAATGCAAACTATGTCATCTATTCCTACTACACCTGTTGTTACTACTGTACCACAGTCACAAGTTCAAACTGTTGTATCTCAACTTGTTCAAACTGATGCTTCTACCTTGCAATCACAAGTTTCAAGTCAAGAAGTTCAAGTACCTCAAGTTGTTGTACAACAACAACTTGTTTCTGGAGTTCAACAACAACCTCAGGTTAGTGTACCCTTATCTGGACTGACCCATGCTTACACTGTTATAGTTTATTCACAACCTGGCCAACCTTTCATTGCTAGATAGCAAGAACCATTAAATCCACAACAGTTGTACCAACAACAACAACAGTTGATTCAACAACCATGGTAGCCTCAATTTCAACAACCCCAATTCTAGCAATTCCAACCTTAGTTTGGATTTGTTTCACATGCTCAACTTGGTTTTGGTCAATATCAATCTTACCAAGGTCCTAGTCAACAAGGCTTTGCAGGTTATGGACAACCACACATTTAACCTAGTTATCAACAACCACCTTATACTGGTTTTGTTCAACAACCATACCAAGGTTACCAAATGCAGATGCCCTATGTCGGTATGCAAAGATCTATTGCACAGGAAAGTCCATCATATCCTGGGTATGCTCAACCTGACCTGAATCGATAGTTGTCGTTTCTAACAACTTTAGAATTACCAGATTTAAATCGACTCACTAATGATCCAATCTTATATGCACTTTGGTGGTCAGTAATTTCGCATAAGTTACCATCTCACATTTCAAAGTTTAACGAAAATCCTTGAGAAGACCCATCAAATCATGTTATGACCTTTCATTTGTGGATTTCATCAAAATCCTTAAATGACAATTCAGTCAGACTTCGTCTTTTCCAAAGAACACTTATTGGTCTAGCTGCTAAATGGTACATTGAATTACCAAGATCTTCTTTCGATAACTCACCACTTCAGCCACTACTTTTTTTACCCACTTCTAGTTACCTATCAGATACAAGACTAGAACGGAACTCCTAACCAACTTTAAATAGACTACCACTACCCATATATCAGATCATATTCATGAGTGCTGGCGTTGTTGTCGAATGGTTAAGACATATGTTCCCGATCAGCTTTTAGCTGAGTGGTTCATAAAATCCTTGTTGCCATCAATCATTGAGGATGTGGCAAAAGGTGGAGTTGTCACAAAAGAGCAAGTCATTGCTCGTGCCCAATACTTGGATTTGATTTACACACAATCCGGCATGCTTTATGATAAAATTCACAATGCACCTCGACCAGCTTTCATTGTTCCACCTCCTCCACAATCGAGTAAGGACTCTCATGCCAGCGATGGTGTGATCGGTTCTTCAAGCACACAGTCAGCAGGAAGACCATCTAGTCAAACTCTTTTTGTTTCCAATCAAACTACCAATGCATCAGAAAATACTCTTGCCTCTGAGATTAATGCCATGTCATCTGACAAAGGAAAAAATCCAAAGCAACCAGTAGGCAAGAAAAATGGGAAAAACAAAAAGAAACAAGAAAATTCCCCTCCAAAGAAATCATCTGATTCCTCTACTTCGGCAAGGAAACCTCGTTATCCATGTCTGATATGCAATGACGAGAATTATACAAGAGATTGTCCACATCGCTCTAAGGTCTCTAAAATTTTAAAGACTTCAAACACATTGATAGTGTTGACTGATCCGTTTCCAACCCCGTAGACACATTTGGTTGCAACAGACCATGCTTACACATCCCAAGTACTCATGTTGTCCATCAAAAAGCCACAAACTGAAGTTTTGATGTCAACAAGAAACAAAGATTACGGAAATCTGTCGTCGTCAAATAATCAGGCCATTGATCAGCCTAATCCTTCGACTTCGACTTCATCTGAAGTTGTTCCACTCATTGTACCTGAATTGACAATAAAACCACAAAAGGGAGTTGTGCACAAATCGACATTTAACCCTCAGGCTCGAGCAACTCAAAACTATAACATAGTAGAAGATCTTTCTCAATCACCTTCAGCTATGTCGACACTCGAGGTGTTGGAAAATTGTCCGTCTTAGAAACAGGCTTTACTGTCAGCAATAGGTGGAATAGATCCTACGGATTCAAATCTTGTGGTTTTTAACCATGCGGGATATTCACCATAGTTACGGGCGCAACTAGCTTTCCTAATCCAAGTGAAAGCTCTCAATAAGAATGTTCACCGAGCTATTATTGACGAGGGGGCATCTACTTGCATTATGTCCATGAGATGTTGGAAAACACTTGGTTCACCGTTGTTGTCATGATCACCAACTACGTTGAAAGCTTTTTATGGAAGAACATATACTCCATGTGGGATTTTGAGTAACCTACAAATCGAACTTGGGGGCAAAACGGTTCCTGTTGAAATTGAGGTAGTTGACAAACCCCTCGATTACAACATTTTACTGGGAAGGCCTTGGGTGTATGCTATGGTTGCTGTGGTTTCCACATACTTTCATACTATTTCATTCCCTTTTAAGGGTGGAATCACAGTCATTAATCAGCTAGCCTTCTTTTCCAATAGTTCATAGGCTACAGGAAGCATGTCGTTGCTACACGGACCCCCACTGTCACTTCAAAGTGTTGGATTAGGTCTCTTTAAAGATCCTTCCCTAATGGGTACTTTTACTCTCTCGTCACCATCTGATTTGACGGAAGTGGCAAGAATAGAGACTTGCAACATGATTTCCTCCATCTCATCTGATTTAAGGAGGATTTCCAACCAAGTTGAGGATGATAATAATCTTGAGGTATTGTTGTTAAGCCCCATTGAATCATCATAGCAATCAATCTTTCAGACTTGTGCGACAAACCCAAATCCGCACTCAACTTTTGTATGGGTAGACAGGTCGTTAGAATATGGTACCTCTTCAGATCCTTTTTCACATATACATTCTACGGATGAAGGAATCATCCAACTAATGATGATAGGAGAGGAACCATGGGAAGATTATCATCCTTGTTCCCATCTTCCAGATGGCAATGAAGAATATTCAAATGAACTAAACCACCCACTAATCATTGATTTCCTGTCAAATTTTGTTAGAGTGGATACTGTAGATTCTGAGCGTAATTTGTCAAACATAGAGGAAACAATTTCTATAAACATTTCAACCAAGCCTAACATTGTAGAGAACATTCATGTCAACAAATCTTATTCTCCATTGGAACTTGATAGTTACTGTGCTCTGTTTCATGAATTTAGAGATATTTTCGCATGGTCTTACGAGGAGATGCTAGGAATTGACTCAAGCATTGTTGAACATGAGATTAAAATTTACCTATGAAAGTCGTTTCCATTAAAACAGAGGTTGAAAAACTTTTGCTTGCTAGCTTTATTTTTCCTGTACCTCTTACCGACTGGGTATCTAACATTGTTCTAGTTATGAAAAAATAAGGGACAATTCGAGTGTACGTCGATTATAGGAATGTAAATCAAGCATGTCCAAAAGACAATTATCCTACACCCTTTATCGACCAGATTATTGACGAATGTGTCGAATGTGAAATATTTTCATTCATGGATGGATTTTCTGGCTACAATCAAATCAATATTCGCCCATAGGACCAATCTAAAACAACATTTATCTATCTGTGGGGCACATTCGCCTATTGAAAGTTACCTTTTGGTTTGAAGAATGTAGGGGCTACATTCTAGAGGGCAATGAATTATGCCTTCCATGACATCAAGCAAATTTTTCAACCTTATCTTAATGACTTACTTGCTCATTCATGAAAGCGGCCTGAACACCCACAACATTTGAGAGCAATATTTTTACGGTGTTGACACTACAAGATAAGACTCAATCCACACAAGTGTGTGTTTTTTGTTGGCTCTGATCGATTGCTTGGATTCATGGTCTCAAAATATGGAATTCGACTCGATCCAATCAAGGTTCAGGCAATCCTTGACTTGCCTCCACCTTCAAACTTGTTACAGTTACAGAGACTTCAAGGGAAGGCAAACTTTCTGAGGAGATTCATTCCAAACTATGCTAATTTGGCTAAAGGTTTTATGCATCTATTGAAGAAATGAGTACCCTTCCATTGGGATTAGGTTGCGCAAGCTTCCTTTGATACTCTTAAAGATTCCCTGATTAGAGAATCATTAATGTATGCCCCAAACTATAAAAAAGACTATTACCTATATCTCGCCACTGCAGATACAACCATTGACATGGTTTTAGTCCAAGAAGAAAGTGGAATTGAACATCTTATTTATTACTTGAGTCGTAATCTCAATGATACGGAAAGTAAGTATTCCTATGTCGAGAAGTTAACTTTGGCAGTCGTTCAAGTTGTGCAAAGATTTCACCATTACATCCTCCTCCATTAAACTACCATTATATCATATTGCAACCCTCTGACATACATTTTGTCACGTCAATTGCTAGGGGGAAAATATTCAAAATGGATAGTTATTCTGTAGGAGTTTGATTTGGAATTCATCAAATCTAAATCAAAGAAATCTCTTGTCTTCGCCAAGTTACTTTGCAATTTTCCCTCATCCTCCAATGATTCAACATCAGAAGCATCAATCTTGGATGACTATTTGTTTCTTATCTCGTCAAGTGATCCATGGTATGGATATATACTAGTCTATCTCCAGACCCAAGATTTTCGGCCTAATACCTCTCGCTCTAAATAGCGACGTACCCGATACCAATCCAAATATTATCTAATCATTGGTGATATGCTTTATCATTGTGGTGTCGATACGATTTAAGTAGGTGCCTCACTCACAAGGAAGCCAAAAAAGATTTGAATGAATATCATTCAGGTGCTTGTGGTGGAAATATATATGGTTACACTACCACACAGAGAATTGTTTTTGCTGGTTACTTCTAGCCAACCATATTCAAAGATTGCATTCTTGCTGTCAGAAGTTGCCATGCTTGGCAGATATTTGACCGTAAAACCAAATTACCACCTACACCACTGCATCCAGTCATTGTTGTTGGCCTGTTCGCCAATTGGGGCATTGACTTTATGACATGTAACCCCACCTCGGCCGGGGGGCATGGGTATATTATAGTCGTCGTTGAATATTTTACCAAATGGGCGAAGGAGATGCCAACATTGAACAACAGTGGCGAAACAACTACTTTATTTTTCTTCAACCATGTGGTTGCTAGGTTTGGTGTACCACAAGCCATAGTTACAGATCATGGATCGCATTTTCACAGTCACATGATGGTTGAGTTGACGGCCAAGTTAGGACTGCCACATGATAGTTCTACTCCATACTACTCGCAAGCTAATGGACAAGTTGAGGCTATCAACAAAGTCCTTAAGCGCATGTTGCAAAGAATGATTGGAGTTCATAAAAGAAATTTGAATTTAATCCTGTACTCGACTCTGTGAGCATATCGAACCTCGGTAAGAAATGCAACCAGATTCACACCTTTTCAGTTGGTGTATGGTTTGGAAGCAGTCTTACCAATCCAATGTGAAATCTCGTCTCTCAAACTCGCGATTGACGTGCTACCCGACACTTATGAAGAAGAAGCGCGTTTCTTAGAGTTAATCCATCTGGATGAAACCCGTCGTGATGCCGCATTGGCTAACAAAGCACACAAGAAATGTATTAAGGCACAATATGATAAAAATTTCAAGCCTTGTGTCTTCTTAGAAGGTGACCTGGTCTTGCTTTATGATCAAGAGTCTGATAAACTTGGCGCAGGAAAATTTGAACCGCTTTGATGGGCCCTTATATTGTTAAGCGTGTTTTGAGGAAAGGTACCTATGAGTTAGTGGACTATGATGGGATTCCATTGTCATAGCCCCGAAACAGGTTGTACCTTAAATGTTACTATGCTTAGTTAAGTGCAATAAAACTCACAGTATATATGCTTTGATTGCATGTGTGCATGTGTTTCTTTTAGAGTTCTTATTTGGTTAAGTAATCCAATTTGCATTTGTTGCAAATGTCGAACTTTCCAGAACCATTTGTTGGTTATGCTGATGGGGCTAGTCGTAATACGCAGAATCTATCCTCTGCAACAAGGGCCATTTTCTCTCCAAGCAATGAGTTAGTGAGTTTTAGAGGGATTTGTATTGGTCAATCGACAAACAATATCGTTGATTATATCACGTTGATTGAACTTCTCTCTGATGCCATTTCACTTGGCATACGCCGAATCATCATTAGGCTAGATTCACAACTCATTTTACTACAACTTACTGCCGTTTATACCGGTCCAAAACCCAGCAATTCATCACATGTTCCTTAGAGTTCGTATTTTGGAAAGGTATTTTGATTTTATTCAATATCAGCATATTTTCATAAATCTAAACACATTAACTAATTCTCTAGTGAATTATGTGTTAAATAGACATTTGCGACATATGTAAAGTAAATATTTTCAATTCACATCATCAGTTGAATAGGATTGCATCACTTAACCATAATAAAACTCTGAAAGTAAAATAGATAGTTGTTTTAAAAGTTTTTACAAATAGTTTGTGTCCAAGACAAAAATTGGTCATCTGACCCAAAAACTCAAAATGTATGCAGAAAACATCTAAGTAAACTAGTGGTGCTCATGATAACAGGTCACAGCCTGTGCTATCATGTGTAAAAGTCTCATCCAACAACTCGGCACACCAATGGTGTGGCGCTATAGTCGCATAGGCAACTCCTCGATCTGGACATCCGAAATGCCTAGGGTCAAACCCTCTATGTGGTACTGTAGCTCAACCAATGTCTTGGCTAAATCTAAGTCTCGGAGAATTGCTCTCCGAACAGATCTCTATGCTGGCCCACCTGCCTCTCATCGGTGTCCCACAGGTCGAATAGGTCCAACATTTTCATACATAAAAAATGATTTTGTTTAGTCTTGGAGTTAATAAAAAAAACACAGAAAAACATAGAAACTTTAAAATAAAAAACACTTTGGTCAAACAATTTACCTATAGCACCCCACTATGCTCCAACTGGTAACATCAAGTCTAGATCTCCACAGAAATCCATTCTTGAATATGGATATTCTACGATGGCCATATCCTATCAATAAAACCACTCAAAGAATGCAGGGGTAAAAGAGATCAATGATTGACCAACATGCCTAGCCATAAGATCTACCCATCTTTGCATCCATGGATCCCTAGGTCTAGATACACCCAGTGAAACAAGTTGTGGATGCATAAGTGGAATTCTCTCCAAGGCAAAAGAAATCAGGATCGACCCATAGCCAAAGTTCTTTGTCTTTCTGCTTTTCACCTTCATCAGTTGTTCTTTCGTAGATGAAAGTACTGCCTTGCACCAATTCAACACTTTTGTCTCTAAACACTGTTATGAAACCAGCTCAAGAAAAGATAGAAAAGATAGATCAACGCCTTATAATTTAGCCTCTTTGAGGGGGAAACCTCCTTGACATTACATAAATGAACAATTCTTGGATGATACAAATGAAAAGACCTCCTTTCTATATATAGGATTCTAAGGGGTCATAACATAATCAGAGCTGACATAACAATAATAATGCAAGGGCACAATAATAACAATAGTGGACTTCTATGGGGCACAATAGTAACAATATGGGCACTACATGGGTACATCAATATAATAAGTGGGTTGTACTAATAACAATAAGGGGTTACACTAGTAGTATAAGGGCCTAACATGCCCCTCTCCTTCAAAAAGCGTTGTCCTCAATGCTTTAGTAGTTCTTGATGATTCTGTATAAAATTATTGTCCTCCCATGTGGAATCTTCAGCGGGTAAGTTCTTCCACTTGATGAGATACTCTGAAATTAATCGATTTCGTAGCTGTTGGGTTCTTGTTTCCATGACTACTCCAAGTTCCAATATGATTTTTCCTTCCTTTTCAATTTCTGGCAATATTGTTTGAATTGGGATCTTTTGCAACTTTTGAATAAGTGGCCATACTTCTTCATCCTTCTTCCATTCATCTCTTGCTTCATTTATCCAATCTGGTTGGATAATAGAAATAGCACAAAGCAATGCTTCCACATCCTCATGCTCAAAGTTTCTTCCCATTCGGTAAGGTCGCCATTTTTTAAGTGCATGTAGTATTGCCAACATTTCCTTCTCATAAATCGCTTGCTTGAGATGTAGCAGTAAAAATACCCAATCACCTACATCAAAACATTTTTCACTACGATATTGATCTACCTGTTGTTTCGTTTGATTTGGCACCGAAGTGGCGTTATCCTTTAAAAGCTGGAGAACTTGTTGTTGATGCTCAATGTGATCTTTCTCTGCTTGAACCTTTTTCTTCTTGATATGTCCTTTTATCTCTAGAGTTTTAGGAGTGGTAATTTCTTCCAATCCTTTACAAGATATGGTCGGATTCATTTCTTGATGCTCGATGTGATCTTTCACTCCTTGAACATTTTTATTCTTGATATGTCCTTCTATCTTGATAGTTTGAGGAGTGGTAATTTCGACCAATGAATTACAAGATATGGTTGGATTCATTTCTTCTTTCTCGATGTGATATTTCACTTCTTGCACCTTTTTCTTCTTGATATGTCCTTCTATCTTGAGAGTTTGAGGAGTGATAATTCTTGCCAATGCTTTACAAGATATGGCCTGATTCATTTCTTCTTTCTCTGGGGTGGGGTCTTGGCGTATATTCTCTTATTTCGATGTTTCTTGATCCCTTTCTTCCTCCTCTTCATATTCTATGTAAAATAATTTCTTCTCAACACACTTATGACCTTTAGTACATTTGTTATCACAATTGTAGCAAAGCCCTTTTTCTCTTTTTTCTTCCAATTGTTGTGGTGTAACCCTTGTAGGTTGTGGAAGGCTAGGAGAAACAACACTTCCATATTTATAGTTGTGAGGGGTATGCTTCCTGGTTTCCATAATTTTGCTTTCCACTATGTCACAAATCCCTTCTACTCTTTCCAATTGTTGTGGTGTTGCTCTAAAGAAGGTGTTGCTCTTTGTATCCTCATAATGTGCTATCATTTCCTCCATGAAAATTGACCACGTAACAAGTTGTTTAAGAGAACAAAGCCCTTCATACCATAAAAATTGATCTGGTTCTAAATATGAAGATGCAATACATACCTTTTGTAATAGTGGTACACCATGTAGATCAAAATATTGCTCCATCTGAAGCATCCAATTTACCGGATCCTTGCCATCAAACTTCCTCATCTTGCTTTTTCTTGATTTTAGGAGCTCGATCTTGAAACGACTGTAACTCTGTACTTTCGGATCTTTAAATTCTGAAATTGTGATCTGTGGTATTCCTCTGTGTCCTCTTTCCAATGCCACCAGTCTGATCCAAATTGGATTTTCCAAGAAAGAGTTATGCACAATCTCCCAAGATGACCTGATTATAGACCTTTCCAGAAGATCGAACTTGTATGAAGTGCCACGTGTCATGGTTTTGACCTTTGGTGCTGAACAATATCTATAAGAAACTATGGTCCATCCTCTTTCTATACCTTCTTACGAAATTTCAATCCGATGCTCAGAGAGAAAGTTATGATGATTTTCCCCAGGTCACCTCTTTGGAATGTAATTCAGGAGTCTGCAAAAAGACCAACTTCCTTAGATCATATCTCCGAAAATATAGTGTAAAAAGCTCTGAGATTTTGACCTGAGGTTCAACACGATGTCTTCTCAAATGCGTTTTGTTTTCAACTTCTGAAACGTCACAAAAAAAAAGTTATAGTGAAAATTCCACAATGACCTGTTTGGAGCAGCGAAACCCTAGAATCCAAAACTCCAATACCAAATGTTATGAAACGAGCTCACAAAAAGATAGAAAAGAGAGAAAAACGCCTTAGAATTCAGCCTCTTCGAGGGGGAAACCTCCTTTACATTACACAAATGATCAATTCTTGGATGATACAAATGAAAAGACCTCCTTTCTATATATAGGAGTCTAAGGGGTCATAACATAATCAGAGCCAACATAACAATAATAATGCAAGGGCACAATAATAACAATAGTGGGCTTCTATGGGGCACAATAGTAACAATATGGGCACTACATGGGTACATCAATATAATAAGTGGGTTGTACTAATAACAATAAGGGGTTACACTAGTAGTATAGGGCCTAACAAACACTCTAAAGCATATTGCATGTATGATTTGTTTACCAAGTGTAGTGTCGCACTGCCAGCCAATTTGGCAATAGTAAAAAGATCGTCCTCAATGGTAAATCACTAACATCCCTGATGTTAATCTTTCTGCCTCTGCTAGGTTGTGCACCTTCCCGGCAGAATTGTCGTATGTAGTCTCTCACTGATTCACCTCCTTTGGAAAATCCAGATAGTGAGGTGGGGGCACCCCGCCTCGACAGTCCAGTCAAAAAGTAGATGTCATTGATGGTAAATGGAATCACTTTGTCCATAATGTGAAAGGCCTGATTAGTAGGATCCCATGAACGAACAAGGAACTATAAAATCTCAATCTGTTTTCGCATGCTAGATAGTCCGAAATAATTGAGTAACCCGCAATTCCGTAGGGCCTCAACTGTACCCTGATTATTTAGGGCAACCATATCTTGTTCTTCATGCTCTCATTCTCTCCATATAATCACCATTTTGATCCGATGAATGTTTGCAATATAACCATTAGACAAATTAGGATCATTTCTTGCAAAAAATAGCACAAAATTTAAGAGAAAATAGCTATGTGAATTTTGGTTTTGCGCCTAGTGCACCCCTACCTTAGAGATAGTGCACTGCAATGCATGGAGCCTTATATGTGTGTGCAATGTAGTGCACCTTTCAATGTTGAAATGGTGCGTTGATCCCAGAGTTCAAAATTGAAACCCTAGGGGCCTCAAAAACTCAAAATTTTTGCTTGAAACTGAAAATGAATGGAATGGAATGAAAGAGAATAGAGATAGCTCCTATGTGGTCCAGACGACATGAGGAATGGTCCAATGAATCCTCCACAGTCAGTTGGTGAACTTCGAGGTAAAAACTGCTTCAAAGCACCAAAATCAAAGGGTATATATGAAATGGTAAAAATGAACGGTAAAACTTGTTTTTATTTTTATTTCTTGCACATTAATCAAGTAAACATTAGTTTTTATTCATTTTATCCATGAAAGAGGTATTTTAATCTAATTTGATGGTGTTTTGAGTAGGCTTAACAACTGAAATGCACAATTTGACATGCTCAAATGTAAATTGAACATCTTTGACCACAAAGCAAACTTTTATCTCTTTTTCGAGCTATGTTAAAAACAAAAAAGGAACCCCCTTAGAGTCCTCTTTAAGCTCTTTTCAGACTCTCTAAACATGAAAAGATTGTCGAGCGCTTGTCTTTTCCAGCTTATTAAAGGATTAGAAACAATATCTCTCCTATATTATTTTATGCTTTTTTGAACTTGAGAGATTATTTTACGAAAAAGAACTTGTGGAGTTTCCTTTTCATCCCTTTTCAAACTCTCTAAACATGAAAAGGATCAATTTATATTTGTCGTTAAACACTTTAAAAACATAAAATAGCGACAAACTTTTCCATCTAGACAAGACCGAGTTTCACCTTCGCTAGACTCGTTAAAGCATTAAATAGCGATGGATTCACCTGAAGGGTGAAATTATACAACAAGCATATGTTATCCTCCTCAAGCTTGATTAAAAATAAAGAGGCACTGGTCAGAAATGACTAGGGAAAATTGGAAAAAGGGGAAAACACTTTATGGTAGCAAGTCACTCCTGAACATGACACTTTCACCTCATCACCATGACTATGTGGGTTGGGTCATTCAGCTTGATGGTTATCACACTGTTGGTCTATCATACCATCCATTACAATGTTTTGGGTCAATGCTACTAATTCATCTTAGTGTCGCCGACATGTTCAAGATAAGTCATTCAGTTTAAACTTCATCCTTTGCAATATCGTAAACCTTCATTTTCATGACCACCATTCATGAACCTTCTGTCGTTAGTCAATTTTTCATCTCCAAAATCATTTACCTCATGTTGTGTCGTTGATGTGGGATACATCGAGGCCCTCCTGCAACGAGTCGCTTCTTGTCGACATCAGCACATCATCCAAGAAGTTGACTTAGAAACACCCCTTCAGTACCTTGAGGCTTGCATACATCAATGGCAGGTTTCTCACTTCTGGCGATAAGTTGACATCACTGGCCTTCGACCAAAAGACTTTGTATGGTGTTCGACATCAAATCATTTATTCACACCATGGGAAATGTACTGTAGTACTTTGAGAGTCATTATCATTATCGATGATTCCTCTCACGTCTGTTAACAGCTTACATTATTGGCTGGTAATCAGACGATGTCTTCCCATGTTCGACTTCAGATAATCTATTCACATGGTTAGACTTGTACATAAGCAAAATATTGAATGAGATTGAAGACCCCGGATCTAGTTTCATCCATCCAGACTGCGATATTTTCAGGAGTACTAAATCAAATCTACAATGGCCTTATATTCATGGTCATCCATTCATGGGTCTGTATCTGTAGATGACTATATTTGTACATGTAATGAAATTTTATAAGCTGAGCATGGGTATTCCTTCCCTCAGTAAGTTCATGAGAAAAAAATCAAATTATCATGATATATGTATCGTAATTGATGCAAGTCACCTTCCGCTTTGAAACCTCCTCTCCACATGATAAAACATTTCACTCGACATACATATTTACGACTTCGTGCTTTAGGTGGCAACTGTTACAGATTAATTTGGGCACATCAACGCCAACCTATATATCAGTACTACTAGGGCCCATCAAATCCTAATTCAGTTGTTACATGCCCTAAAGAAGTCAACCATTAGAATGCCTAGCATCCCAAGAAGTTCCATCATTGAAAGCATCCAAAAACTGCCTCTAAGAAGATCAGCGTAGAAAGGCCTTCATTAGGGTGCGTTGCAGTACAATCCATACACTCATAGGGTACTATGCAATGCACTTGAACGCTCTTTGGCCTACGCTGGGTGAATTTTAGTGAAATTGCATTGGGGTTTGGGAATATTCTTATCCATTGGATGCATCTAGAAGTTTCCCAAGTTTATCTACTCCTTTGAGCTCAAATTTGGATGAGGTAGGGAGTTAAGGAACATTAATCCCTTTATCCCTTCCTCCATGGAACTAAATTTTAAGTTTGGGAGGGCATTCATTATCACCATTTATGGCATAACTTCCTTCATTCACTTATAAAAAGACCACTCATCTAAGTGATCAGGGGCTGGAAATCATTGAATTATAGGGATATGTTATTAGTATGAGACTTGAGTTGATTTCAAGTATTGTAATGATGTCAAAATGTCTTGCTTGTTATGAGGAGATGATGGGATTGAATTGGAGGAGTGATGCTAAATCAAGCAAATTGGGTTGTAACTCTTCCTTTTACTAATAAAGTGTTCAAAGTTTTTTCCATATGCTTGTGTTATTCATTAATACTTTCATATGTGTACTATGTACTTGATTCCATACTCTGTTTAATTAATAGATCATTATCATATGCTTTGATTGGTTTTTGTCTTCTGTCTATGTGTGGGTACTCTTCAAGCGGATTAAGTACAGAGAGGAGCAATAGAATTGGTCAAGGGAGATAAGGAGTAAGCAAAAGCTACAGGTAGGCTTCTTTACCTCTTATTTATTATATTGATCATAGAAAAGGTAAAGAATGCTTTGCACTGTTGTTCTAGACTTAGCTACTAGTCTAGGGGTTTAAGTGTGTATCCGTAGACACTAAAACTTCCCAAAACACCATTGACATGCAAAACGTCAAGTATTTGGGTTACATTATTGATGAGAAAGGTGTGGATGTGGATCTAGCTAAGATCCAAGTCATTTAAGATTAGTTAGGTTTGAAAAGTCTCACAGAGCTTCCCAACTTCTTGGATCTAGCTAATTTCTACTGCAGATTCGTGTTGGTATTCTCTCATATCACTTGGTCCTTAAGTCAAGTTAACAAGGGTGGAGTGAAAGTAAATTTTTTTGGTCTAGGTCACAATAAAAGGCATTCGTTGAGTTGAAACACTACCTTTGCTTTGCACCAATTCTCACATTTCCAAACCTGCAACAACAATTTGAGATTGAGATAGATGCCTATGACTATGTTATTGGTGTAATCCTCTCTCAACAAGGGAATTTGGTCTCCTATCACAGCGAGACACTCTCTGATGTTATTCGTAGATACCCCACTGATGATAAGGAGATGCGTTCCATCATGCAGGTCTATCAGTAGTGGAAACATTACATTATGGGGAAGGAGATAATCATCAACATAGATCACAGACCTCTTCAATTTATGCAGAAATAAAGAAAGTTGAAAAATGATCACTATCAAAAATGGTTCACATATATGCAACAATTCCATTTGAACATTAAATACAAGAATGGTAGCACCAATCACGTTGTAAATTACCTCATCCAACCATCAGTTGTGGCACTAGCCACTATTCTAAACTCTTCCAAGAATGAGACTTCTAGATTGCCATATCTATACAAAAATGATCTAAAATTTTCCACCAAATACCAAATGTTGATGGAAGGAAAGTAATTTCCATATTTCCACCTCTAAGATGCATTTTTGTGTTGCCTGGAACACCTTGGTGTTCCTTCAAGCGAGAGTGCCAAGCTAATTTGGGAGGCACATTACAGTAGGGTAGTAGGGCACTTTGGCATCGAGAATATAGTGACAGTAGTAAAAAATTATTTTATTGGTCAAGACTCTAATACAATGTTTGCAAATATATCATATCCTACACTGTTTATGCCATTGCTAACCCAAAATTATGAAGAAAGGCCTATACAACCCTAATCATACTCCTAGTCGGCCTTGGGAATCCATCTCTGTGGACTATATGTCTGGCCTTCCTTCTACCAAGCATGGTAATGACTATGCTTTTGTGGTAATTGATAGTTTTTCTAAGATGCCCATAATGGCTACCTACAAGAAGAGTATCATACCAGAAGCCACTACCAAGCTCTTCTTCGAATAAGTGTGGGAGCATTTTGGGATCCCATGGGCCTTCATATTATATCAAGATAACAAGTTCCCAAGTACATTATATTCAAGCGTTTAGTCATTATTGGATACCAATATCACCAAGTCGACTACCTTCTACCCCCAAACTAATAGCCAAACATAGGTTGTCAATAGGATGATAGTGCACATACTACAATGTACAACTCTAAGCATCCACGAATATGAGATGAGATCATCCTTTATGTTCAACACAACTACAATAGAGATCTACATAGCTTAGGTGGACACAACCCCTTTCAGGTGGGCATGGGATTCCAACCATTGTGTCCCATTGATGTTACAATTCATCTTGTAACTACAGAAGCAAAATCTACATGTGTTCAATTCGAAGATGATAAAGCCATCAAGTATATTGATCACATTCAACACATCCATTAGTAGGTTCATGATATCTTAGATAAAGCCAATACTAAGTATAAAAAATGACATGATCAACATCAGGTACCACATAAGTTTCTAGTGGGAAAAAAAGTTTGGTTGCATTTGCAGAAGGAAAACCTTGCAGGAGCTCATCAGAAGCTTCGAACACTCTGATATAGGCCTTACAGAATCACCAATGCTATGGGTGGCAACAACTTCAAGCTAAGTATCCTCCCATTCCTTGGTCTACATCCAATATTTAATTTGGACCAACTTCGACCATACTTTCCATCATTGTGGGACACATCATACATTGCCAAGTAGTTGACACCAATAGAGCTCAAAATAAATTTCATAGAGTAGGCCCCCAATAATTAGATCATGGACACATATTAAGAACACTCACTCGCAGAGGATCTAGCTGTATCAAGTTGTCAAAGTTGGCCAACTCCTACACCAAGGCAAGTGGCTCATTAGGGACGACGTTTAGTAAAAGTTTCCCCATCCCATGGAGGCACTAACCGCAATGGGGACCATTGCAGCTTCGAAAGGGGGGAGGACTGATCCATATGGATATTGGTGGCCATCTGCATATTCCACTTGGACCTTTAACATTGTTTCTTGTAAGTTTCCTATTATTCTGCATAGTTTCCTATTTTAGTAGTTTTCTATTTTTTGTAGTTTTTCAGGTCTTGAACTTTTGGAGCCATTTTGAGGCACTAAATAATGTTTTCAATGGACATGCATCTTTGAACTATTTCATCTCTTGCATTTTTATCATACCTATGTTATTATTCATCAACATATGATAACTTCTCAAATCATTAAAGAAAAATATTAAAATTAGCAAGAGATAAGTGAAGAGTTCCTTCTCATAGTTATGGTTGCATCACTAGCCATAAACTTCTGCAATTATGATGGGTTGCTCAAGGGAATATAGTTATCATTTTGCATGTTTATCTCGTTGCATCAAAATCAAGTCATTCTTCAAGTAACATCAATCTATCCATATATATCACAAAATATAACCACATAAGTACACAAGCATAAATAAATATTAATTTAAAACTTAAATTATTTCCTATCCTCAAGCCCACCTGTGTTTAGTGTTGAACCTTAGCTCTGATGCCCCTTTTCCATATAGTATTAGAGCTTCCATTTCATCATATCTTGAGCCCATGTAGGTCCAATGTTAAACCATGCTCTTACACCACTTTGTCATGTACCCAGTTTCCTCAATGAATTAAAGAGGTTACAAGATACCCAAATTTCTCTTTTTCTTTTTACTAGCTTGAAAATAAGTCGTGATACCACTTTGTCACATACCCCTACTAAATTTATCCTAACCACACTTGCAAAAACTTGATTTTATGATCGATAACCATACTACCTCAAAACTTTAAGTACTACATACACTATACATTTTAAGTCGACTTAAATCTAGTTATATATATATATATATATATATATATATATATATATATATATATATATATATATATATATATATATATATATATACATACATATACATATACAATATTTAATACTTAGTCCTAGAGTGGTTAGTGATCACATTCCCAATTGATATGTGGTAACAAATTAACCAATATTAAAAAAATATAGGTCAAAAGGTTGCTCAAATTCTTTTATCTAATTTATTATAAACAATCATTCCATAATGTCCACGGGGTCTTGGATAGACGGTAATTGGGTGCTCTGTTAAAGCAATTCAAATTCACCAGATTTATATATAAGCTCTATACAATCTTTAATAAACAATTATACATATATATTATAGTTATAAATAGTGAATGAGTACATTGTTAAAATACTCCTTGCATAATTATCAGTAATTCCAAATGTCATAAATAATCTCACTATTTAATTTTTTAAAAATGTCAAAATACATAAATATATTGTTTAAAGAAAATTCTTTCAATAAAATCAAATTTGCAATTATTTGGTCAAAAATTTCTTTAGAAAAATCACATTTACAATTAATTATAAATATATTAAAAACTTAAGCATTTCATCTATATTATCATAAATTTTAACTCAAGTCAAATCTAACTAAATGTACAAATCTATAAAACATCTAATACTTCTATACAACATTTAATACTAAGTTATAGAATAATTAGTGGTCACTTCCCCATTTGATATGTATGTCAAAAGGTTGATAAAATTCATTCAGCAACTTTACTAATGCATCAAATAATCCACAAAATTATATATACATATTAGTATTTAAAACAATTCAAATCCAACAAGCCTATGTATAAACTCCATACAACCTTCAATAAATAATTAAAAACATATATATAACTTCATCTATATTATTATAGATTTTAACTCAACTCAAATCTACCTAGATATATAGCTCTATACAACATTTAATGTTTAATTGTAGAGTGATTAGTGGCCACTTTCCCATTTGATATATATGTCAAAAGGTTAATAAAATTCGTTCATCAACTTTATTAAAGCATTAAATAGTCCACAAAATTATATATACATTTTAATATTTAAAACAATTCAAATCCAACAACCCTAAACAATTCAAATCCAACAACCCTACATATGAACTCCATGAAGCCTAATAAATCATATTATCATAAATTTCAACTTAACTCTACTTAAATATATAACTCTATACAACATTTAATGCTTCTATACAACATTTAATGTTTAATTGTAGAGTGATTAGTGGTCACTTTCCCATTTGATATATATGTCAAAAGGTTGATAAAATTCGTTCATCAACTTTATTAAAGCATTAAATAGTCCACAAAATTATATATACATATTAATATTTAAAACAATTCAAATCCAACAACCCTATATATAAACTCCATACAGCGTAATAAATCATATTATCATAAATTTCAACTCAACTCAACTCTACCTAAATATATAACTCTATACAACATTTAATACTTCTATACAACATTTAATGTTTAATTGTAGAGTGATTAGTGGTCACTTTCCCATTTGATATATATGTCAAAAGGTTGATAAAATTAATTCATCAACTTTATTAAAGCATTAAATAGTCCACAAAATTATATATACATATTAATATTTAAAACAATTCCAATCCAACAACCCTACATATAAACTCCATACAGCTTAATAAATAGTTACAAACATATATATATGTCTCCATGCAACATTTAACATTTAGTTGGAGAGTGATGAGTAGTAACCTTATCACTTGGCAAGTTGCAACGGATGAACCGATAATGCAGGTTGCAAAATCATGGCATTCTGTCCTCGAATTCTGGTGAACAAGGTTAAGTCTTTATCAGCGTACATAAGGCATTTACATGTTTGGAAAATCATTCTGGAGCAGGTGGATTCGATGCTCAGTCGCCCACTTTAGACAGGAGAAGAGTACAAGTCATCCCATGAGTTCGATGCCCTGTTCACTGTACAAGAGGGACGGGGTCGCCCACCCCAACAACAACGGAGAGAGAGCTTTGTCGGCGTAAACACCTGCCCTCCTCAACAAATATGATTCGTAGCAAGTGGGGACTCTTTGCAAAGAACCTTACGTGCAGTACCACCTCTTCCGGACGCTTTTGTTTTTTTTTTAATTATGCAATCATTGCACGAGCATGTAGCTTTATATAAATGTGTTTAAATGAATTAAGTGTTCTGATTTTTTTTAAGTGTTTTTAAATGAGATAGCTTAAATTTAAATTTATGATAATTTTATTTTATTTTATTTTTATGGAAATTTAGCTTCAATTTATTATGATAATTTCTAAAATTGAATCTTATTAGAGAATAATATTTTTTATTCTAATTATTTTAAAAAATATTAACTTTAATTTATTTTTAATTAAAAATGAAATTATTGGTTAATATATATGTAGAAATATATATATATATATATAAATGAAAATACTATGAATACAATATTTATAGAAAAATATTGTTTGGGTGTAAATATAAATATTTAAAGAATAATCAGAATTTTATTTTTAACCCATTCCTATCTATATGAGTTATAAATTTTAAATTATAATTTAAATGAGATTCTTACCAACTTAAATTCATTTAAAATGATAAAAATACATCCATAAGAGATTTGAATTTTTTTCTTAATAAATAAATGAAAATAATGATAATTTTATAAAAAATTTAAATGATATTAATCACATACATCTATTTATTATCCAATTTACACTTAAAAAAAAGCTTTGAGCTACTATGACTATAAACGCTACCTTATAACTATTCATATAAAACCAAAAACACAAGCAACCTATAACTATTCATATAAAACCAAAAACACAAGCAACCTTAATAGAAGTAAGGAGTGGATTGCTAATAGCTATTCTTTAGGATTCCACTCACACTCTAGTTTCCCTCTACTCATTTCATCCTGTGAAAATGGATTATGGACCATGGATCTTCATTGGTATAATGTAGTTAGCTTTTGTTCCTTTAGAGTCATCGAAGTGTTTTTTGTTGGTTGTGAGCTTGGTGTTTTCATTGGTTTGTGAAACAAAAATTTTAATTCTAAAAACTATATGAGAATCCTCCTTGAACTTATCTTTAATACTTCTAATTTAATGTAAGATATCTTGTTGTTGTTCTTTTATATTTGCTAATACATTGTTACATTAAGAGTTAATCGTTGTCAAATTCAGTAAACCCTTTTTATCATTGGTTAATTTAGTCAACCATGATCAAACTCATCAACCCTCTTCAACCATGGTGAAGAAATCCAAATAGATATATACTGATTTTCCACCTTTTATATGCTAATCCACTTATAAAAATGACCCAATCACCTTTTACATGCTAATCCACTTATAAAAATAACCCACTCAACTTATATCTGACTGTATTTACTAATGTATAAATATAATTGTACTAATTTTTATATTGCTAATCAATTTTAAAATTTTGATAAATATAATTATACAAAACTATTTTATTTATATTTTCTAAATGTTTTAAAATTTATAATTATTTTATTTTATATTCAAAATTTTAAAAATGTTAAATAATTAAAATTATAAATATTTAAAAAAATTTCGGAAGAAATCATAGATTAAAAACTTATTTATCAAATTCGTAATCGGATTTCACAACTGAAAGAAATTTTTTAACGATCTTGTATTTATTTTAACTATATTTGGCCAGCAGGACGCTGCCAAATCCCATCCCTGCAGGCTGCACGTAACAGGGGCAGGTAGCATGACTTGAATTTCGTCTCTGCAATAGTTACGTTATTCACTCCGTGGTAATGACAAATAATGATCATAATGAGGAGGGATGGCGTGAGAACCTTGCCCCCAGGTGGGAATAGGTTAACATTGTAGCAGATTGTATGAAAATTAAGATATGTTTGGCGAACTTTTTTCCACGATGGCCAAATTTTCACACGACAAAAAATGCGTAGAGTGTTTTTACCGTCTGAGAATCTACCACAACCTCCTAAAGTCAATAAAAAACCGACCCGTACATAAAGCAAGCTACCTAATTTGTCCCTGGAGAAGCCAGCTTCAATCCTGCCCCTGCATTTTCACACCAGGGTTACTCCGAAACTCTGCGCTTTATTTGATATAAAAGGAGAGCACATGTACTGTAGCGCTGAAACGCAGTTGCAATCAAACAACTGGATTGATAGTGGAGGCAGATGAAAGCAAGCGCCATGATTGACTGGCTGAAGGGAATGTACTGCATTGCAATAACATTATTATTCAACACACCTGCAACTGCAGGTGCGCAATGGTTGTAAGTGTGAGGTTCCCACTTATGGGCCTTCGTTTCTTTATTTGCAAAAGCTGCACACAGCCGCTATGTTTATAATTTACCATTATTAGCTAATTTTGTTGATTGCAATGCAGGATCACAACGGTAATTCATGGTTACTTCTTTTTTTTTTTCAGCAGGAAAAAACCGTCTGTTTTATTATTATGGAATAAAACCATACATTTTTATGTATGGCAGAATGTCCCCATAACTCTGGAATATACACAGCTTGATATATGTTCTCATTCATTTGTGCAGTAATCTAAAGGATACAACATTATGGTACTTCATCCAATTTTGCATTTTACAGAGAATCTGAAAAGTGGATGAGATCCTACTCATTTCTGAAAATCTCATACCTAATGGACTGATTTTTGTATGATTTCTATACATAACTAGTTACAAAATTATACAAAACTTTAAGGAAAAAGAGACAGAAATATAATATAAACATATCTGCTATAAGGTTCTGCATTATTGATCCCGCTTCAGTGGTCTATCCCTGCACTTTTAGAGTTTCTACTTCAGTTTCCTCTGCTCCTATTTTTATCATGATGTGCATGCCTTCTTCTGTGTCCTGTAGTCCCTTTTTCGATAATTCATCCATTGTTTTGTTATGTGCCCTCTTGATGTGCCCAATGGATGAATTCTGAAAGCAGCTCTATATACATTTTATATGACACAGCGACCCTTGTAAGTTCCCTGAATGTTGTTCTTTCCACTAACATGATCTATTATGCATTTGAAATCCCCAAAAATTTGTACTTGAAGGATATGTAAGAAAGTGATAAACCATAATAGACCCCATAAAGCAGCAGCTTCTTCTTTCATATTTGTTCCTTCTCCCGCATACCAGTGACTCCAAAATTCCTGCTCTTTAGCCAATTTTAAACAAAACCCACTCGCATATCTACCTCCTTGAGCTGCTCCATCAAAGAACCCCTAGTAGTTTGTATTTAGAACTCTCCCCTTCTCTGTCTTCTTCTTTTTACTTAGATTGAGTTTCCCCTCCCTCTATTGTTACCAAAAATCAGATGATTCCAATCTTTCCAGATTTCCCAAAAAGTAACCAAAGCAAGCATCCTCCTGCTTTTATTCTGAGAGCTCCACCATTTTAAACACTCCTACTTCTACTTGATAGAAATTTAACTTCTTCCACTAGCTGGCATAATCATATCCGGAGTACTCGCCAGATCATTAATATAAAACCATTCCTATTTTAAAGGGCAAGTAAAAGAAGAGTTTATCTAGTTGGATTTAAGTAAGTATATTATTCACTTGTGGGTATATATTATTTCTTTGCATTAATAAATCAATAACATAATATATATTAATGGTATGTAAAAAATAAGGTACAGTGTTTATGAAAATCTCTAGAAATAATTAATATTTTACATAATGAAAAATATTGCATTAAAGTTGATGTTTACATTTAAGAAAATTAAGGTGGGTTAGGTTAAAATTTCATAAAAAGATCAAAGAGAGAGTAAGAATCATTAATAAAACAGAAAATTATTCTAAGAAATATCTATAAATTACGGGGAGAATCACTGATAAATTTGGGTTTTAGTGTTAAAGCATCGGGGAGGTCGAAATCGGATTAACAAAGGAAATGCATGAAAAACAGGAGCGTGCGGCCACCTTTCTCTCTCCTCCATGTGGCAGTATGACATATTGGTGATGGGAACATCCCACAATCCCGCATTATCGGTGATTGCAGGAATAGAGGGGTTACCTCCCCAAAGACCTTGCGAGGTTGCGATACAGTGTAAAAGCTCCAAGAAAGGCTGAAATTCATTTATAAAGAAAATGCATGCAAAAATAGGATCAGGCATGCCTTTTGTCTCTCTCCTCCAGGGGGGCATGTGGTGGCATATGATTGGTCCTTAGAGCTAACATCATCAGTGATGTGCAGTACGGAGGGTGACGTGGTCGTACGGGTGACACGTGTCATTCAGTTTCAGCATTTTCAGGGGCCATTTTCGGGTGACACATGTCACCACTCACAAGGTGACACATGGAAACGATGACGTTATCCCACATATCGGTGATCGCAACTGTCTATGGGAGAAACTTAAGAAAAAGTGCATTCAGCATCAGGATGCGGGATTCCGAGTAACAAAGAAAAAGGACCCCGAATGTGATGTTTTATAGGTCATATTTGGTAATTTTTTCACATCTGCGATATCGACCGATGCGGTGTAATGGGTTTTTAAAGGCATTTCACATCATAAAGGAAAAAGACCCCTTGGACACAGGTTTAAAAGCCTTAGTTCCTGAAAGGTTAAGCCCCTAGTCCTAGCCTGTGTTTATATGAAGACAACAGAGATAAGGGTGCTACACCAAAGGGGGGCTTAAAGGGAAGTCATAGTGCACTTGTTTCGTGTTATTCCTGTGTTAAAGGCCCATGTTTGAAGGACTCTCAGGTACACCATGAAACACGACACCAGGATTTTCAGGGCACCAATAGTATTTAACAGAGTTTTAATGGGCTAATGAGCCAACGGCTGAAGACTTAAATGGAGCATGGCACAACAATGGAGCAGTACACGAGACTCAGGAAGATTAATGGCTCAACATGGAGCCCCATCCCTCTACACAACAAAAGACCACAAATACAGGCACTTACAGTTGACCCAACCCCTACTCCACGGAACAAGGCATCCAAGCAGCAAAGGCAGAAGTGACAGGGTCAGTTGAGCAGCACAAGAGGTCATACTATGAGAAAATTACAGCCTGAGGTAGAGACGATCAAAGGATGGGCACAAAGACTTTTCATTTACTTTATGTCTGGTTATTTACTTATTCTTGTACTGTAACATGCCTTCCTTTCAATGCGTCTTTTAATTCTCTAATGTTTTGGGCCATAAAGCCATCTCTAACTGAGATAGCTAGTCGACCCGACAGCTAAGTCTAGACTAGAGGTATTTTGTTGTAATGAATGTTCTTGCTCCCCTCTCCAGATAAATAGGGGAAAGCAAGACTTAACAAAGGTTCAGAAATTCTAAAGAAAGACTACATGCTATTTTGATGTTGCATCTCATTGTATCACAAATTTTCAGACTATCAAGGAAACAATGGTGATTCCCCCTTCAAGTATTATAGTATTTGTTTTCTCTGTCAAAACTCACTTTTATGTTCATGCTTCTACCCCAAATTCATGAAATTATAGTTGCTAGAAATAGTTCAATCTCCCTCACGGAGTCATTAGTATCTACATGTCAATGTAAATACCTGTAATTGTTTCACGGATTCATTTTTCTCAACATTGTTTATGTAAATGCCCGTGTGGAGTATTGAAATTATATATTTAAATCTGCAACACATGAATCATAGCTTTCAACTCCTCCTTCATTCATTATTTCTATTTGTAACTGAAATAAGCATAGAAATCCTTACTGCCTCAAGCTCTATGTGTCTCTATGTGATGAGTTACTCTTCTCTCTAATCCTCTCTCATACACTCTGTAAACTTTTATTAAGTTGTAACCCCTTGAACTACTCGGCCACCACTATTTTTATGCATACTTCTAAGATTTGTGTATGTGAAGTAATACCAGAAATCCATGTTTTAGTCCTTTAAGTGAATGAACCAACCCCATATATATATAGAGAGAGTATAATTGAGGTCTCCCTTTACTCAGAATCATTTGAGACACTCTTAATTTAGATGCGCCTGGGCATTAGTCTTGTAAGAAATCTGAGGATGTCTCTGGGAGCTACAACATATTTTGGCATTGTTGCCTCGGAACGTATTGAAGGACATTTCCCCTGGGATACAAAAAATTGAACACTCTTTGTGTAGGTCAGAAACTATGTTCTAAGTGCATTCGCATCACCTTGGTGACTCCACACCCCCCTCATTATCATTCATAACCCTGGATTTTAAAAGGCCTCATACTCACTCAGATACACACCAGCAGAAAGCCCCACTTGTATATGACCCAAAAAAGTTGATTTCCAAGAAAATTTGGAAAGAGAAAACTCCCCATGACTGTGCTACCATCTCACCAGCCTTTGAAGTTCACTCATCCGATTCTCAGCTTGCTACTGCTCACTATTCAGGACTTATTCCGAAAGCCCTGACATACCCTTCATCCCATCCAAACACTGTGGTCTAAACCCCAGTTCCTTTTTAATACCACTCCACTAATCCAGATGGCTCTTCCAGGATTTTTGCTAAACGAGTATGCACCTCTAGATCTACCTCAGCCCTTAAGTGTCATGCCCAAGGATTACCGAAAGCTTTTGCCCAGATTCATTGGGGAAGATTGATGAGCCCCAATTTTGGTACAATTTGGGCTCATTTTTGGCCTATTTTGCTTGCTCAAACCATTCATTTTTATTGTTTATGCATACACTTCTTAGTTTATTCATGTTGTTTGTAGGAGAAAGGATAGGCACTTTATCCACGTAGCTAATGCATTGTGATTCCAGGTTTTGGCATTAAAAGGGAGCAAAAGACAACGAAAAGGTGGCAAGGAGACAACGAGTTGGCATTGCTGACATAAGGAGAGGTTGTCCACGGTTTTGGGGGACATTCCTCGTGATCCTCACCAAGAACTCCGAGCCCACTTCAGCCTCCCTCCGAGCTTAATACACGGCCAGCTGTTCTACAGGAACAGCAGTTCAAAACTGCTCTACAGGAAACAGCATTTATGACCATCCTATAGGATCAGCAGTTAAACTATAGATTGAACAGCCGAGCTCCTAGAATCATGGATATCTGTTGGAGCATCGTTTTGTATAAGTATAGAAGCCTTAGCCTTGGTTAGGTTGTTGAAACTCTCGTATTACTATTGTAATTTTGGAGCACAGCTCAAGTTTTGTTCTCTTTTGTAAGCCAATTTGGCAGGTTATCAGATTATGAATAAAGAAGGCCACTTTTGAGTTAGTTCTGAGTTTTCTCAAGGAGCTATAGCTCTCAGGTGAGGGCCCAACCTGAGAGCCATAGTCCTCCTCCGTGTTGTAATGCATTTACCATTAGTTCCAGCACTTGAGTTTGTTTAGTTTCCTATGCAATTCGGATTTCCAGCTTGTTGGTTTAGTTGTTTCCATTAGCATAGATAGGACTGGTATGATGCTTTGCTTTCAGTATTCGAGTTTGATAGGTTGGTAGAATAAATCTCTTGGAGCTCCATCAAAAACAGGTTGCAAAAGGCTCACTGCCATCTCACCGTTGGGATTGGGGTGTAGACCATGATCAGCCACCAAAAAGAACAGCAGTCGTTTCATCTCCACGCAAGTTGCCACATGAACGTTTTGATTGAAAATCCATTCATATATTCTCGACATTGATCCATACTGCACTCTCACGCATTAGTTTCATTCCTTGTTTTCCATTTCGGATTTGTAGGTTTCATGGCATAATAGGTTAATGAATCTCTTGTTTTGATGCACAGGTCATTTGTTTCATTTACGCTGCTCTTTCTCAAGCCACTTCCTTCGTCGTTTTCTCCATCCACCTGCAAGTTCTATTCATCCTCTACCTCACTCACTTGCCCTCCAACTCTCTCATTCCACGTACCGCTCCATTTCCTTCACTCTCGTTGATTTCACCCTTCCAAAACATCAACCCATTGCATGCACCCTTCCTTCGTCTGACTTGCCATTTCCTAAGACATCATTAGGTCCATCTCCATCTCCCTTAGCCTCCCACACCACTCCAACACTCCATCCACTCCTAAAATCTCCATGACCAACCATCCTGTAGACGTGCACAGCCATCCTGTAGAAAACAGAGTATCCTGTAGAATTCCCAGCAGCCTGCCTGTAGGAGGCCATTCACTTCGTTGCCGAGCTTCTGAACGTGAGGGACCTCTGTGGATGGGTGCTGAGGATCCTTAGGAACCTCTCCAAGCCTCCCCAACCTGTCCCACACTTTCCTTCCATCTCCATCCCACCTGCACAATCAAACCCTAGTTAGGCCAAGGTCACAATCATTTCACACACTTAAAGGAAAAACACAAAAACACATTTCTCATGATGCCAGTAGCTTAGACCCATGCATTCATACTTGTTAGAGGCAATGACAGCATTCATAAGAGTTGCACCCACATTCTTTGCATTATAGAGGATAGACTAGTTAAATTAGGGTTTCATAGATTTACATGCTTTAAGTTGCTTTTGATTCAGTTTGTCAAGTAGAGTAGCCTTTCTTTGAAGTTAACTTTCGTCCATCATTGATAAAGCTTCTTTTGTGAGCCTATAGAAGTTGGCTTAAGCCCTAGCGGACTTGTGCCAGCTGACCAAGTGACAGCTGCGACAAGGGCTAGTACTTGTGCATACAGCACCGTCGCTTCCAAGTTTGTACGAACTACCGGGTTGATAAAATTAAGAGACAGGAAGCCCCAGGAGTTGTAGCATTATTGCTACAATACTAGAGCTCACCATCTTTTTGGCGCCGTTGCCGGGGAAGCGTCAGAGTATTAGCACCTGTTGCTTTTCCTCTACTTTCCTACTCTTACCTTCTGCTAAGTAGTTTGCTTCATTTCCATTCTGCAAAAGTAGCATAGACTTTCCTGCTTTCTTAGACTAGTATTTCCTGCTTTCTTAGACTAGTATTTCCTGCTTTCTTAGATTAGTATTTCTTGCTTTCCTAGATTAGTATTTCCTGCTTTCCTAGATTGATATTTCCTGCTTTCCTAGATTAATATTTCCAATTCCGCAAATTTCATTTGAGCAATCTAGTTAGTTGTAGATCACTTTGTTTCAGTTTTGCAGGTACAAGAAAAAAGCAAAAGCACTAAAAACAGAGAAGAGTCCTTTCCCTTTCATGCCTCGTAGGAACCGAGATAGATCAGGCAAATTCCTACCAAACACCCCCACCACATCACTAAGTCACCCTTCTCTCTTCTTTGGTGACAGTGACCCAGAGGAACCTATAGGTGAACATCCCGAGATATACCAAGACCCTATAGACGAAGAAGAGTTAGAAACCACTCCATCTGAAGCCATGGCTGATAATGGGAGAGAAGATGAGAGAATAGAAGGAGCTTTCCCCATCCGAGAAACCAATGGGGATATGAAAATGAAAAACATTAGCCCCTCTGCCTTGCCTCACTTCCATGGACTGACCACTGAGGATCCGGATACCTTCTTGTTTGAGTTTGCTATCCTTTGTCGAACCTATGACTATACTGAGGATGAGCAAAAGTTGAAGCTTTTCCCTTCCACTCTCAAGGATGCAGCACTATGTTGGTTCATGGGATTACCTGGGAATAGCATCACCACTTGGGCTCAGATGCAGCAAGCCTTCAATACCAAGTATAGGGATTATTGTAGGTCCAAGGAAACCAAGGGAGAAATCTTTTGAATGACCATGGGGAATGATGAGTCTTTAGAGGACTATGAGGAGAGGTTCCAACTTAGCTATAAACGGGCCAGGTGCACACTTGACCTTGAATCCCTCAAGTTGGTTCTACTCCGAGGAGTCCCTGAAGATCTCCTAGACACCCTTCACATGTTAGCTGGGGGGGACATTTACCAACTGCCTTATGAGGACATCAAAACTGTGTTTCGAAATCATTCCAGGGCAGCTAGAAAACGAGGTAGAGGAAACCTCCTCTCCACCGGTGTCCCTTTCTCCAAACATGAGCTTACAAACCAATTAGAAGATCTTAAGAGTGAGGTGAGACATACCATTGCCATGCAGCTGGACACATTCAGGATCCAGCAAAAGAAAGAGGAAGCTGAGAGAGCCTTGGCTGTCTTCTGCCCTAGGTGCACTAGAAGACACCCTAAGAACGAATGTCCATTGCATTCGGTTGAAGTGTGTTTCGTTTGTGAGGAGGACCACCCAACAAATCAGTGTCCAACCTTGCCTGGGTTTAAAGCCATGTACCAGGGAACTGAAGCCCCCACTGAACCTCTCTACTTCATCAACCAAAGGAGGCCTCAAGGATCTAGACCTTATCAGCAGGGGATGCAAGGGGCATCTCAAGCTTATTACAACCCCAACCACTTGACTCCCATGCCTTCCTGGGGTCCCCCTGTTCATCCTTCCTGGTCAATGCCTCCTCCATGGTCTTATCCACCTCAGTACCCTCTCAACCTACTTCTCATCCATATCACTCACATACCCAGTCGCAACCTCAATGGAGTGCTCCTCAGTCGGGGTGGAGGCCCCAATACAACACTCCTCCCGCCATTTTGCCTCCACCACCAGTTCAACCTCAGCCTTTACCTCCTGCTCCTCCAAGGCAACCTCAGATGCCTGCTCAACCGAACCCGAACCCCAACAATAGACAGGCTCAGCAGGTATATACTGGGGAGACCTCGTGCCCTACCTATGCTGTGGAGATCCAGGAAATCAATCTTAGATCTGGAAAGATTCTTCCAGATCGCCAACCTCCTCCCCCAGAGGATGAGGAAAACCATCAGGAGAGTGAACCAAAGCCTACTCCACCCTTTCCTGAGAGATTAACCGCCACCACACAACCGAACCCAGAAGAAGATGAGCTTTTGGGTGAGCTCAAACAGTTGTGTGTTAAAATCCCACTTCTCCAAGCCATCAAGGATGTGCCAATATATAACAAGCTGATTAAGGAGAAGTGTTTCAAACACCCAGGCAGACGGAAGAAAGATGCCTCAACTATCAACGTCATAGGACAACTGTCTGACCTTATGCTAGGACAAGTCATCTGCCCAAAATACCTAGATCCTGGAAGTCCTGTAGTAGATGTACACATCAATGGCACCATTATCCCCCACACCTTGATTAATCTGGGGGCAGCCATCAATGTGATGACCAGGGATACCATGCTTAAACTCAATCTTCAGGGTTCCTTGAGAAAGACTTCGACAGTACTGCAGTTAGCAGATCGCTCCACCGTGACTCCCGAAGGGATTGTGGAGGATGTCTTGGTCTCAATTGATTCTTGGGAATACCCTGCAGATTTCCTGGTCTTGCAACCAAAGGCCAAGCTTACTGGATATCCTCTCATCTTGGGGAGGCCTTGGTTAGCTACTGCAGATGCTTACATAAGTTGTCGGGCAGGGAACATGACCATCAAAAATGGTCCCATGTCCAAGCAGCTAGTCCTATACCCTCCTGCCCAACCTTCTTTAGAGCATGATTTACCACTCTGGTTGGAGGACGGAGAGGAAGACGAGGTGTACTCTGCACCTCTGTGCACCCTAGATACCGCTAGAAGAAATTCTCCTACCGAGGATGATTTAATTGAGACCCTGATCCAGAATCCACCTTCCAGTGCACTATCTTTAGAGAAGTTGGTGGAGGATGCCCAAGCTAGCCCCTTAGTGGACCTTTGTACAACCAGCCCTGTAACTCCCAGAGTCAAAAGTGTGGAGTTCGGCCCTGAGAGAGCGTTAAAGATCAGCTCCTCTCTGTCTCCTTCCCAGGAGAAGGAGTTGTGTAGCCTATTGGCCAGCCACTTAGATGCTTTTGCTTGGAGCTATAAGGAGATGAAAGGAGTCCACCCCTCGGTCTGTACCCATCATATATACATTAAAGAGGATTGTAAACCAGTTAGGCAACCCCAGAGGAGAATGAATCCAGCCCTTAAGGACATTGTCAAGGAAGAATTCCAAAAACTGTTGGACGCCGGATTCATTTACCCCATCTCAGATAGTGAATGGGTGTCCCCTCTGGTGTTGGTTCCCAAGAAGAATCGGAAGTGGAGGATCTGTGTAGATTACTGGGAGCTGAACAAAGCTACCAAGAAGGACCATTTCCCTCTACCCTTCATAGATCAAGTGTTGGATGGACTGGCAGGAAAGAAGTTCTTCTCTTTCCTGGATGGGTTCAGTGGGTACAATCAAATCCAAATCAGCCCGGAAGACCAAGATAAGACCACCTTCACTTGTCCTTGGGGTACCTTTGCCTACCGAGTCCTTCCCTTTGGGCTATGCAATGCTCCTGCTACTTTTCAGAGAGCTGTCTTGAGCATCTTCTCGGAGTTGGTCCATGATGCAGTGGAAATCTACATGGATGACTTTACCCCTTATGGGGCCAACTTCCAGGAAGCATTGTCCAACTTGGGAAAGGTCCTAACCAAGTGCATCGAGATGAACTTGTCCCTTAGCCCTGAGAAATGTGAATTCCTAATGACTGAAGGGACAGTGCTAGGCCATACCATTTCTTCTCAAGGATTGCAGGTGGATCCTAACAAAATTGCTCTCATCAAGAGGGTTCCACCTCCTCAAAAAGTAAGGGATGTCCGGAGTTTCTTGGGATTAGCAGGATACTACCGGAGGTTCATTAAAGACTTCAGCAAGTTAGCCTCACCATTGTTTGGTTTGTTGGCAAAAGATGTGGAGTTTAATTGGACTGACGATTGTCAGAAGAGTTTGAATGAATTAAAAGACAAGTTAGTGTCAGCTCCAATCCTAAGAGGTCCAAACTGGGCCCTACCTTTCCACATCCACACTGATGCCTCGAAAAAAGCCATAGGTGCAGCCTTAGGACAAGTTGAGCAAAAACTTCCATATGCCATTTACTTCGTTAGCAAAAACTTGTCCAAAGCAGAGCTGAATTACACTGTAACCGAGAAGGAATTCTTAGCTGTGGTTCATGCACTGAACAAGTTCCGACATTACATTACTGGTTACCAGACTTTTGTACATACTGACCATGCTGCTATTAGATACTTGATGAATAAACCAGATGTGAATGCTCGTATTATTAGATGGTTACTTTTATTGCAGCAGTTTGATCTAACCATTGTTGATAAACCAGGAAAAGAAAATGTTGTTGCTGACTTCTTGTCTAGATTGGATTTGTCTGCAGATGAAGATGGGACGGTGGATGACCAGATGCCTGATGAGCATCTGTTTGCTATCTCAGTACTCTCTCCATGGTTTGCTGACATAGCAAACTACCTTGTTTCAGCTCAGTTTCCTCTACACCTCTCTTCAAAAGAGAAGAGCAAAATCATCAGAAAGAGTGCCTCATTTACATGGATTGGGGGCAACCTGTTCAAGCTTGGCCCCGATCAGATCTTAAGGCATTGTGTAAGGGAGGAGGAAGTCTTTGACATTCTCCTCACCTGTCATGATGGTCCTTGTGGAGGACATTTTGCGGCAAAGAGAACTGCCTTCAAGATCCTGCAGGCAGGCTACTATTGGCCCACACTTCATCAAGATGTCAGAAGATATGTTAGCCAGTGTGACCAATGCCAAAGAATGGGGAAACCGACCCAAAGGGATGAGATGCCTCTCCAACCTCAAGTGACTCTCGAGCCATTTGAGAAGTGGGGCATGGACTTTGTGGGCCCAATCAATCCCTCTTCGAGGCAAAGATCCTACATCATAGTGTGTACTGACTACTTGACAAAGTGGGCAGAGACTAAAGCAATCAAAGCAGCAACTGAAGAAAAGGTGGTTGAGTTCTTAAGAGAGAACATCTTCTACAAGTTTGGCTACCCAAGAGAGCTGGTGACCGATCAAGGGAGCCAGTTCACCTCTAACTTGGTTGAAGATCTATTGGCTCATCACAAGATCAAGCATAGGACTTCCACCCCTTATCATCCTCAAGCCAATGGGCAGGTGGAAGTCACCAATAGAGCTCTAGAAGGGATCTTGACCAAAGTGGTAGACAGCAACAGAAAAGACTGGGCAGATCGCCTAGTTGAAGCCACATGGGCTTACAACACCACTTGGAAGACCACCACCGGTTTCACACCTTATGAGCTGGTCTATGGGAAGAAAGCTTTGTTGTCCATTGAATTTGAGTATAACACTTTGAGGTTGGCAGCTCAGCTGGACCTAGATCTCAGCCATGCACAGCAAGAAAGGCTATTGCAGCTGAATGGACTGGATGAACACCGCATGCAGGCCCTCCTTCACTCAGAGGTGGTTCAACTTCAGAGGAAGGTGTGGCATGACCAACATCTCCATAACAAGCAATTTCAGCCGGGAGATTGGGCTTTGTTGTATGATTCCAGATTCAAAGATTTCAAGGGGAAGTTGAGAACCAGATGGCTAGGACCATATGTGGTGGAACAGTGCCATGACAATGGATCTGTCCTCATTCGAACCATTGATGAGGAATCCATTCCCATGCTTGTAAATGGGCACCGATTGAAGATCTATAGAAGACCTCTCTCAAGACAAGAGTTTATCAGCACTATGGAGAAATCTATTTTGGTCATAGAGAAGGGTTATGCATCCACTTTGGGCATACCCTGAAGGATCTAAAACACAAAACAAAAAAAAAAAAGATCCTTGGGTGAAAACCTCTCTGAGGCGCCCAAGGCAGGCAGTAGGGGTGAAAACCTCATTGAGGCGCTCCTATTGTCTTTCAAGAAAAAAGAGGAAAATAAAGATCCTTGGGTGAAAACCTCTCTGAGGCACCCAAGGCAGGCAGTGGGGGTGAAAACCTCATCGAGGCGCTCCTATTGTCTTTCTAAAAAAAAAAACAATCAGCACAATAAAAAGGTTTGCATGCAGATGTTCTATGGAGGAGAAGAAGCCTCTCCACTCCAAGCGAGGGGCCTTCATCATGCTAGCAAAGGATGTCATCAGCACCTCCTCCAAGAACAGCAATGTTTTTAAGGTATGTGCAGTTATTATCATGCTTTGGATCTTCTACAGGAGGATACAGTTTTTCTACAGGAACAGACAGTCTTCCTACAGGAAGACGTGGATCTTCTACAGGAAAGTGCCAAATTTCTACAGGAAGCTCTGTGTTCTACAGGAAACTTCCTGTAGAAGGTTACGATGGCCGAAATGTGTTTCAAATGAAGATCTAGCGACTGAGGAGTGGATTGAATGCATGCATGTCAATGATGGCACCCCTGAACATTGCCATTATCGTCCTCCACCACCCTCGTCGCCATGCAACCCAGATCCCTGCAGCAGCACACCAAAGTAATCAGTTCTCGTGAGAAAGCACCTGTCAAAGAGAAACTAAGCACCGAGAACCATACCACATCCATGTTGATACATCAGAAGCGCTGGGATCATGATCGAGAAGCCAGAACCGCTAGCATGCAGCATACACCCGAGAAGAAAGAACGGTGACAAGACCCCTCGCGGGGATCCTGTAACAGTTCGACCTGCTCAAGTGAAGACCGTTCACAGCACCGCCATCTGAGATCAAACACGGGCGCATGAACGCAGATCCATCCACTCCATCGCCAGCATCCTGTAACCACGAGCCTACAGGAATGTGCAGCCACATGCGGCGGGTGGATCCATCGCTAAAAAAATCTGGAAATCATGTGCAGCCGCGCGCAGGTAAGTGTTCTAATCCTTCTCTCCATCAAACTGCATGATTATTACTTCGATTTGTTTTGCATGGCATAAAGGTGAATGGTTGAGTGGCCTAAAGGCCAGTGATGGGCCACGTCGGTTAGTAAAGGGATAGTCAGAGGACGAGGTGGCAGCCACGACGAGAGACACACGCAGCAAGCACGTGAAGATCAGTCCCGTCAACCGAGAAGTGAAGTTTAACCGAAAAGGGCGGCGGCAGATCTGTGGGAATGAATGCGGCAACAAACGAATGTGCAGGCGGATGAGGGGTGACGTCACCCAACGGTCCGGCGGGGACAGCTCACCCCCGCGCCAGAGCTGCGCCGATTCAAAATCTAATCGGCTCGATTAAGCGTGTATCTCCATCAACCTCACTTCAAAACTCGAGTAGATCCTCTGCTTACCTCTGCATGTTGACACGCCGAGCTCTCGGCTACCTGAACGCTGGTAAAGCACCTCTCGACTGCCAGCCAGCTAAAAGCTCTTCTCGAAGCCTGCACACTGCTCCTACAGGAACAGTTTCTACAGGAACGCCGTCCTACAGGAAGCAGTTTCTACAGGCACGCGGCTCTACAGGAAGGTGAAGTCTTCACGTAAAAAAAAAGGTGGCAGAAAAGAGGTAACCCTGCAACTCCTTCCGCAATTGGTTTTTTAAAAGGTGGCAAGGCAATTAGTCACAGTGTGGTCATAAAAAATTTTGGTTTGCCGTGCCTATACTATCGCTCCTACAGGATAGCTGTATAATCACACTGTGGTCTGAAAATTCATTGCATGTTCTGTCTTTAAGACCGAATTTCCTGTGTATCCACCACCTCTGGTACAAACACTGTGTTCATCATGCCTGGCGGGTTTATCAGGCGAGAGCCCACTAATTCAAATGCATTAAGGAGAAACCCGGCAGTGGTTGAGCTCTTCACTAGAGCACAATGGATGCCTTTCTGTGATAAACTACAGGGCTACGATGAGGAAGTAGCCGAGGAATTTTTGCAGGCTCTGCAGCCTAAATCACAGACGTTGGCCACGGTAACCTTCAGAGGTCTCAGCCTCAAACTCACCCCCGAGCATATCAGTCGGATTACAGAGTTGCCCATGGGTCTGTTGTGGGACAAAGAAGAGCGGAAGCAGAGCCAGCAAGCAAAGAAGGATTTCTTCCCACCGGAAGAATCATTCACCGAAGACAAAAATGGAGTCAAAAGGGCAAGCCTGTTGCCGCCATGGAACGAAGTCGGTCTACAAATTATGAAATATATCACCTGTGAGGGCCGATATAGCATTGTATATGCGTATCACTTCAGGCTGCTTAACGAACTAAGACACCAGATTGACCTCCCTGCAGCACAGAGGTTGAGCATTCCTTACTTTCTACTACAATCCTTAATGGAGTGTTCCACCAAGCTCAAGGACGGAATTCCGGACCAGATAGCCCACCATGGGCTAGTCAAGCTCCTCGTGGAGGATGCTCTCCACTCATATAAAGTTCCCCTCGCTTGGGAATCATTTAGGAACTTATCAAGAACGGGGAACATAAAAATGTTGCTTGAAGAAGCGGAATCCTCTAACGGAGAAGAAGACGAGCCGGCAGCCGGGAGTAAGAAAGGAAAAAGCCAAAAAGTTCTGGCTCCAACACAGAAAAAGGAACGAAAGAAGAAGGAGGAGGGAGAAGATGACAAAGTCAAAGAGGACACCCTCATCCTATCAGCAAGAGAACAGAGGTTGAAGAGCAAGGCAGTCAAAGCTGAGGTGGCTCCTGCCAGCCCAAGCACCTCGTCAGCTTCTGCAGTCAAAGCCAAACGCAAAAGCCACGCAACAAGGCAAGAGAAGGTGGTGAGAATTGCATCTGCAGGAACGCAATCACAGGCTTCTACAGGAAGCCCGAAAACGCAAACTCAGGCTTCTACAGGAAACCCGAAAACAAAGGCAAAGGTTTCTACAGGAAGCCCGAAGATCAGTAAGGAGCAGGCTTCTACAGGAAGCCCAAGAGCAACGACCAAGGCTTCTACAGGAAGCCCGGAAATTGCTGGGAAACAGGCTTCTACAGGAGGCCCAAAGATGGAGATAAGGGCTTCTACAGGAAGCCCGACAGTACAACCATAGGCTTCTACAGGAAGCCCGAAGACAGAGACAGGGGCTCCTACAAGAATCACTAGGCTGGAAAGAGGGGTTCCTACAAGAGGCCCGAAGGTCATTGAAAAACAGCCTCCTCTAGAGAGCCCGAAGACAAAGAAGGAATCTTCTACAGGAGGCCCGAAAGCGGGCAAAGCAGGGTCTTCCACAGGAAGCCTGAAATTTAAAAAGGAGGGACCCTCTACAAGGAGCTCCGAGAAAGCAAAACACAAGAAAGAGAAGGCTAACATCCTCGATAAGGAAGCAGCAGCGGCACTGGCTGTCCTCAGCACTCCTCCAAAACCGAAAGAGAAAAGGGAGAGGGAGACCCCTCTGCCACCTGAAGCCACGAGAAGCAAGAGGATGTCCCCAAGCAAGCCACAACCTTCACCCAGTGGCCATACCACTTCAGGGGATGTACCTACTTCACCCATTGCAAGAACCCCCTCTAAACAATCAGCTACCCCCGAAAAAGGGAGCCCAAAAATAACTTCCTGGACACGAAAGATAGGCCAGTCGCCTTCTGAAGCCCGACTCAAGGAAATAGAAAAAGGGAAGGAAGCATCACCCTCATCACCATCAGGGGCAGAAAAGGCAGGACCATCAAAAGCAGAAAAGAAACAGCCTGTTCCGGTCCCGAGTCCTCGGCCAAGGACAAGGAGCAGGGGCAAGGTTGCTCAAGGATGAGCAAATGGTTCAGCTGGGGGGTGATGATGAGCCCCAATTTTGGTACAATTTGGGCTCATTTTTGGCCTATTTTGCTTGCTCAAACCATTCATTTTTATTGTTTATGCATAAACTTCTTAGTTTATTCATGTTGTTTGTAGGAGAAAGGATAGGCACTTTATCCACGTAGCTAATGCATTGTGATTCCAGGTTTTGGCATTAAAAGGGAGCAAAAGACAACGAAAAGGTGGCAAGGAGACAACGAGTTGGCATTGCTGACATAAGGAGAGGTTGTCCACGGTTTTGGGGGACATTCCTCGTGATCCTCACCAAGAACTCCGAGCCCACTTCAGCCTCCCTCCGAGCTTAATACACGGCCAGCTGTTCTACAGGAACATCAGTTCAAAACTGCTCTACAGGAAACAGCATTTATGACCATCCTACAGGATCAGCAGTTAAACTATAGATTGAACAGCCGAGCTCCTAGAATCATGGATATCTGTTGGAGCATCGTTTTGTATAAGTATAGAAGCCTTAGCCTTGGTTAGGTTGTTGAAACTCTCGTATTACTATTGTAATTTTGGAGCACAGCTCAAGTTTTGTTCTCTTTTGTAAGCCAATTTGGCAGGTTATCAGATTATGAATAAAGAAGGCCACTTTTGAGTTAGTTCTGAGTTTTCTCAAGGAGCTATAGCTCTCAGGTGAGGGCCCAACCTGAGAGCCATAGTCCTCCTCCGTGTTGTAATGCATTTACCATTAGTTCCAGCACTTGAGTTTGTTTAGTTTCCTATGCAATTCGGATTTCCAGCTTGTTGGTTTAGTTGTTTCCATTAGCATAGATAGGACTGGTATGATGCTTTGCTTTCAGTATTCGAGTTTGATAGGTTGGTAGAATAAATCTCTTGGAGCTCCATCAAAAACAGGTTGCAAAAGGCTCACTGCCATCTCACCGTTGGGATTGGGGTGTAGACCATGATCAGCCACCAAAAAGAACAGCAGTCGTTTCATCTCCACGCAAGTTGCCACATGAACGTTTTTATTGAAAATCCATTCATATATTCTCGACATTGATCCATACTGCACTCTCACGCATTAGTTTCATTCCTTGTTTTCCATTTCGGATTTGTAGGTTTCATGGCATAATAGGTTAATGAATCTCTTGTTTTGATGCACAGGTCATTTGTTTCATTTACGCTGCTCTTTCTCAAGCCACTTCCTTCGTCGTTTTCTCCATCCACCTGCAAGTTCTATTCATCCTCTACCTCACTCACTTGCCCTCCAACTCTCTCATTCCACGTACCGCTCCATTTCCTTCACTCTCGTTGATTTCACCCTTCCAAAACATCAACCCATTGCATGCACCCTTCCTTCATCTGACTTGCCATTTCCTAAGACATCATTAGGTCCATCTCCATCTCCCTTAGCCTCCCACACCACTCCAACACTCCATCCACTCCTAAAATCTCCATGACCAACCATCCTGTAGACGTGCACAGCCATCCTGTAGAAAACAGAGTATCCTGTAGAATTCCCAGCAGCCTTCCTGTAGGAGGCCATTCACTTCGTTGCCGAGCTTCTGAACGTGAGGGACCTCTGTGGATGGGTGCTGAGGATCCTTAGGAACCTCTCCAAGCCTCCCCAACCTGTCCCACACTTTCCTTCCATCTCCATCCCACCTGCACAATCAAACCCTAGTTAGGCCAAGGTCACAATCATTTCACACACTTAAAGGAAAAACACAAAAACACATTTCTCATGATGCCAGTAGCTTAGACCCATGCATTCATACTTGTTAGAGGCAATAACAGCATTCATAAGAGTTGCACCCACATTCTTTGCATTATAGAGGATAGACTAGTTAAATTAGGGTTTCATAGATTTACATGCTTTAAGTTGCTTTTGATTCAGTTTGTCAAGTAGAGTAGCCTTTCTTTGAAGTTAACTTTCGTCCATCATTGATAAAGCTTCTTCTGTGAGCCTATAGAAGTTGGCTTAAGCCCTAGCGGACTTGTGCCAGCTGACCAAGTGACAGCTGCGACAAGGGCTAGTACTTGTGCATACAGCACCGTCGCTTCCAAGTTTGTACGAACTACCGGGTTGATAAAATTAAGAGACAGGAAGCCCCAGGAGTTGTAGCATTATTGCTACAATACTGGAGCTCACCAAAGATGACAACACAACACAAAGACACGTAGAAACCTTTTGTGCCCTTGCTGAGAACCTGAATGTGGAACAACTGGATGTGGTCATGAGACTTTTTGTACAAAGTCTTGATGGAGAATCCAGAAAGTGATTCAAAGGCCTACCAAATTCCACCATCACTAACTACGAGGAGATAGAAAATGCTTTCACACAGAAATGGGGAGAAAAGAGGAATCATGAGTACCTCCTCAATGACTTTAATGCCATAAGAAAAATACTGAAGGAGGATACTTCAGAATTTATCAAAAGATTCAATAAGTAGTACAATAACCTACCAACCGACATAAAGGCGCCTCCAGCTGTAGCTTGTGTAGTTTTCTTGGGATATTTTGAGTCCGACTTTGGTTTTAACTTGAGAGAAAGGAAGTATCTCTCTCTAGACCAACTTTAGATTGATGCTCTCAAAGTATAAACAAATCTGGTCTCGGCAAGGAAGACAAGGACAAAGCAAGAACCTACTAAACCCAAAAGAGGGAACAAAGTGGCATCCTCCTCTGGTCGAGATGGAGAATCATTAGACCCGAAGTGGGACAATTTGGAAAAACTCATCAAGATTTTATCACAAAAGGTTGGAAAGCTTGAAATTGAGAACAAGAACCTTACAGAATGCTCAAGTCGATAACCAGGGCTATAACCCGCAATATAGAAGACCTCCACTGCAACTACTTCCAAGGAAAAGAAAGGAACAACTTGATCAGATCCCTCATCCCTTATACTTGGAAGATGGTCCCGACAAACAATCGTCACACACACAAGAGATGTAGGGAAATATGTATTCTGCTTTTGCAGAAGAAGAACATGAGAATATGGCTCACCATGAGGCATGTCATGATAAAGAAGCAACAGTAGGTGAGGAAGATATGGATTATTATTGCAAAAAGTCTGCAGAGTTCATGCAAACACAACCCCAACGTAAGTATAATTTAAGATCTTCAAAGAAGAGGACGAGAGAACCAGAACAATAAGGGGAAGTTGCTCCCCAAGTGGTTCCTCCAGCACAAAACAAGGGGAAAGGTATGCTCCATCTTGACCCACCCAAGACAGGAGTATTTGTAGATAAGGAAAGCAATGGTCCTAAGGGACACAGAGAAAAGGAGACACCTGTTCTGCCTAAAACTGCAAGGGGGAAGGGAGAAAGAATAAAGCTAGGAGATATAGAAAAGGCCCAACCCACATTCAATCTCCAGAAGGAGCTAGAAAAGGTAAAATTTCATGTTCCTCTTAATGAGCTTCTAAAGCAGCCTAATTGCAAATCCCAAGTCGGTCAATTCATGCATCCAGTCACCTAAACCAACCCAGGATAGTTTGAACCTATAAGAGGAGAGTCCCATGGTTGTTTTCGCACCACATGTGGAAGAGTTGGACCCTTCTACTGCACCTTTCTATGTGACTTTGGTGATCCATGACCTTTTGTTGCATAATTTCATGCTGGATTCTAGGGCCTCACACAACCTCATTCTACTAGCAGTAATGGAACAACTAGGCTTGGAGGTCACCAGACCATACAAGGACTTGTACTCCTTCGACTCCAAGAGATTCAGGTGCTTAGGGATGATAAAGGACTTGGTCGTGAACCTAGCTTAGATCTCGGTGAAGAGTGTGGTAATGGATATACTAGTGGTCGATATTCCTCCTCGGTTCGAAATGCTCTTATCCAGATCTTGGGGTTCCAAGGTGGGTGGCTATATCAAGCTAGATCTGACTTATGCCACTATTCCTGCTTTTGGAGACGAGCAAAGGAGGATGTACATCAAATCCTGGTTTGTGAAAAATGTGGCCCCAGCTAAAGGCTTAGAAAATTCCCCAGATAATGGAAAAGAAAGTGACCTCTCTAGTCTATTCCTAGAAGAAGGTGAGGTCATCTTAGATAAAACATCATCACACCTAACAAGGCAATTAGACAACCAACATACATATGAAAATCAAGTGTGTAAACTACACTTTGACGGATCATCCAAGCCAAAGCTTGACGAAACCAACAATGTGGTAGAACATGCAACATTGTTCCTTGGGCTACAGACAACAAGGAATGTGAATGTCGAATTCTCGGTTGTGCTTGGAGGCTCCAAGCTAATTATTAAGAAGATTAGACGATTTATAGAAAATTAGAAGATTCATGGAGGATATCAAAAGAGTTGAGCATCAATTACCAAGTTGGGAACACATATTAAAGTTTTTGTCCAAAGATTTTATGAGGTACATGGTGGTTTTAATTGTTGAATTTCTAGAGAACAATGGAATGAGGGTCAGTGCCCTGATGTGGAGACAATACCATTGGAAGATTGGTTTTCAAAATCAGTGGAATCTTGAGTTGCCACTCCCTTTCTTCTTCTGCCTAGTCATAAGAGATATGAGCAGAACTTAGTAAGTAGCCAGTTGCTTAATTGGCTACATTAGAGAGAAGAGATCACCTAGTAATTATATTTTCAGTAGGTATGGACAAATTTCATTCAAGTTTGAAGCATGAGGAGAAGGCCCTAAGACTTCGGTAATGTGCTATCTAAATTTTTTACTTTTTCTTAAAAGTTTTATGTTATGCAAGCAAGTTAGTTATTGAATCTTACAATCATTTAGTCAGTTTGCAGTCGTTTAGTTAATTTTTTAGTTTTTTGAAATGACTCCATGCCCAATGTAAGGAAAGCTACTAGTCTGTAGGTTCTCAGCATCTTGCCAGCAAGGCACTGTCCGCAGTTGGAGACAATGTTGTCACTAACGACATTGTGGGTTTTAGTTGGTCAAGGTTGCCCAAGAGCGGTGAAGTTTGGAGCCACTTTCCCAACCCACAGAATATCTCAAAGCTTAATCAGACCCTCTTCATTGCATAGTGCTCGAGAAGAGAATTCCAATGGTATATAGAAGTCCAAGAATAAACTTCTAGATTGGAAGTTAGAGCATGTTGAAGATCACAATTAGAAAACCTTGAAAACCAAGAAAATAACTATGAGGGAAAATATCACATATCGGGGGCCCCGAGCATAATGAGCCCTGCACATCACAATCCCACATATCGATAGCCCCACAGTCCTACAATATAGGATTATCAATGATCAGCGAGGGGCAATCCCGCAATCCCGCAATCTCGCATTATCAACATACTAGCGGAGCAAAGGGTTGTCACTCTAAAGATTGTGCAGGGGCTGATTCTGTGATGTAGTGTAACATAGTCGGGGGAGGCCGAAAAGGGTTAAAAAAATAAATGTGAAACAAAAATAGGGTTGGGATACCCCCTTTCTCTCTCCTGCACGTGGTATCAGTGCATCGGAAATGGGCGATCCTACATCCCGCAAGTCCGGCAAGGACCACATCCTGCATCTTGGAAACCCCGCAGTCCCATAGTCATAGCAGTCCCTCATCCCGCACATGGTCTTGGTTGGAAATTGTTGGATACCTCGCAGTCCCATAGTCACAACAGTCCCTCAACCTACATCTTTCATGGCCCACGCAATACCTAATGGGCCATCCTTAATGGATTGCGGGGTGGGGAGAATCACCGATAAATCTGGGTCTTAGTGTTAAAGCGCCGGGGAGGCCGAAATCCAATTAACAAAGGAAATGCATGAAAAACAGGAGCAGGTGGCCCCCTTTCTCTCTCCTCCATGTGGAAGTACGACATATCAGTGATGGGAAAATTCTGCATCCTGCAATCCCACATTATCAACGATCACAGGAACAAAGGGGCTACCTCCCCAAAAATCTTGCGAGGTTATGATTATACGAGACAGTGTAAAAGCTCCGAGAAAGGCCAAAATTTATGTATAAAGAAAATGAATGCGAAAACAAGGCCGAGAAAGCCTTTTCTTCTCTCTCCTCTAGGGGCTACATGGCGTCATATGATTGGACCTCAGAGCTAACATCGCAGCTAATGTCATCAGTGGCGTGGCAGTAAGAAGGGTGACGTGGTCATATGGGTGACATGTGTCATTCAGTTTTATCATTTTCAGGGGTCTTATGGGGCCATCTTCAGGTGACATGTGTCATCACTCACAGGGTGACACGTGTCACCACTCATAGGGTGACATGTGGCAACAATGACATCATCCCACATATCGGCGATCCCAACTACCTAGGGGAGAAACTTAAGTAAAATGCATTCATAACTGGAATGGGAGATTCTGAGTAACAAAGAAAAAGGACCTCGGATGCAATGTTTCATAGGTCATATTTGATAAGGTTTTCGCGTCCAGGATATCAGCCGATGTGATGTAAGGGGTTTTTAAAGGAATTTCACATCATAATGGAAAAAAAGCCCTAGCACACAGATTTAAAGGCCTTAGCACCTGAAAGGTTAAGCCCCTAGTCCCAACCTATGGTTATATGAAGACAACAGAGATAAGGGCCCTACACTAAAGGGCTCCTTAAATGGAAGTCACAACGCACTTGTTTCATGGTATTCTTGTGTTGAAGGCCGCGTTCGAAGGACTCTCAGGTACACCATGAAACACGACAGTAGGATTTTGAGGGCACTGATAGTATTTAACAGAGTTTTAATGGGTTGATGGGTCAGTGGATGAAGACTTAAATGGAGCATGGCACAACAATGGAGCAATACATGGGACTTAGGAAGATTAATGGCTCAGCATGGAGCCCCATCCCTCTACATAGAAAAATACCACAAATATGGGCACTAACAGTTGACCCAACCCCTATTCCATAGAACAAGAAATCCAAGCAGTAAAGGCAGAAGCAATGGTGTCAGATGAGAAACACAGGAGTCCATACTGTGAACAAATTACAACCTCAGGCAGAGGCGATCACAGGATGGGCACAAAGTATTTTCATTTACTTTTTTGTCTAGTTATTTACATATTTTTGTACTATAACATTCCTTCCTTTCAATGAGGCTTTTAATTCAGTAATGTTTTGGGCCATAGATCCATCTCTGATTGAGAAAACTAGTCGACCTAGCAGCTGAGTCTAAATTAGAGATATTTTGTTGTAATGAATGTTATTGCTCTCCTATCCAGATAAATAGGGGAAAGAAAGACTTAACAAAGGTTAAGAAATACTAAAGAAAGACTACATGCTATTTTGATTTTGTATCTCATTGTATCACATATTTTCAAGCTATCAAGAAAACAATCGTGATTCCCCCTTCAAGTATTACAGTATGTGTTACCTCTATCAAAACTCATTTTCATGTTCATGCTTCTCTCCCGAATTCATGAAATTATAGTTGCTAGAAATAGTTCAAGCTCCCTCACGGATTCATTAGTATTTACACGTTAACGCAAATGACTGTAACTGTTTCACATTCATTTGTCTCAACATTGTTTATGTATATGCCTATGTGGACTATTGAAATTATATCTTTAAATTTGCAACACATGAATCATAGCTTTCAACTCCTCCTTCATTCATTATTTATGCTTGTAACTCAAATAAGCATAGAAATCCTTAATGCTTCAAGCTCTATGTGATAAGTATAGAATTCTTGAAGCCTTATGATCTATGTGATGCGTTACTCTTCTCTCTCATCCTCTATCATCCTCTCTCATCCACTCTGCAAAAGTTTATTAAGATGTAACCCCTTGAACTACTCGACCTCCACTATTTTTATGCATACTTATGAGATTTGTGTATGTGAAGTAATACTAGAAATTCATGTTTTACTCCTTTAAGTGAATGAACCAACCCCATATATATATATATATATAACTGAGGTCTCCCTTTACTTAGACTCATTTGAGACACTCCTAATTTAGATGTTCCTAGACAATAGTCTTATAAGTAATCCGAGGCTTTCTCTGGGAGCTACAACACACATGATGACATATAATCTTTGGTGTGCATCAAATTCCTTAATCGATGATTCTATCAGACTTCGACTTTTCCAACGAATTTTAACTTCTTCGGCAACCAAATGGTAATTGAGCTACCTCGCTCTTCTTTCCATAACTTTAGCTATCTAGAAGCAAAATTTTTGACCTATTTCCAGTTACCAATTTGATACAATATTGGTACCAAACTATTGACATCCTTAAAACAATAAAAAAATGATTGATATTTCTGATCATATACATGAATGGAGATGTAGGTGCCGATTAGTCGAATTTTTTATTCCGGATCATATTTTAGGTGAAAGGTTCATGAAGTCATTAATTCTCGTTATTACTGAGGATGTTGCTAAGGGAGGTGGCATCATGGAAGAGCAGGTAATTTATCATGCTCAATATTTAGACTTAGTCTATATGCGATCTAGCACCTTTTATGAGAAAATCCTGAATTTAACGTGCCCAACAATTTTGAATGATCAAACAATTACAATTCCTACAGGACCTAATGTTGCTAATGGTATAATAGGTTCTGTTGTAAAAAAAATATAAGGGGAAAAGGAAGAATTCTAAAAGTGCTTAGACTTTGGCCATATAATATTCACCTGTTGAAAGCTATTCTCCAAAATCTATTTCTGAAATTAATGTCATAGAATCATCTACTGGCAAGAGTCAATCATCTAGAGGTAAAAATAAGGGGAAAGGTAAATCGAAACAAAATGCTTCTCTGAAAGAGAAACCCACTAAAACTGAACCTATTGATGAGAAAAGGAAACCTCATTATCCTTGCCTTATATATAATGAATATCATTATACGAAGTAATTCCCACATCGGGAAGAGGTTACAAAATTCATTAAAGGTTCTCCAACTCCCATTGTTTTGAAGGATCCCTTTCCTTCTCAAGATAGAAAAATGGTTTCTCATAACACATTTTCCTCTTCCACATCACAAGATATTATGATGATGTCTTCGCAACAAGTTATGGTAGCTACAATATAAAAATAACATAGATCTAAGGGTCCTGTAGTCAATGGGAACGAGACTAGTTCATCTGGTCAACCTTCCAGTTCAATTCCTCCTCCTCCTTTTGAACCATTACAGATCGCAAAAGAAAAACCTGACATGATGATTTGACCACCTCCGAAAAGTGTGCTTCGAAAATCAACTTTCAATCCACATGCTAGAGTTGCACAGAACTATAACATTGTTGAAGACTTGGCTATGTCACCTTCAGCAATGTCAGCTATTGAGGTGCTGCAAACATGCCCAACACAATGAAGGTTACTATTGTTAGCCTTTGTATCTATTTATCCACAAGATTCTAATATAATTATCTTTTATCTTGAGAGTCATATACCTAGAATCCCACATCAACCAGTGTTCCAGATTCCAGTGTTTGTCAAAATTAGATGAGTGTTTTGCATGGTTATTAATGAAGGAGCTTCTACATGTATCATGTTGATTTCTTGTTGGAAAGATTTATATTCTCCAACTATCAAACAACCACCGACCACTCTGAAATCCTTTTGTGGAAGAGGTTTTCGCCCTTATGGAATCCTCAATGATCTGCCCATCGAGTTAGAAGGTAAAATGGTCGTGATTGAAGTTGAATTTGTTGATGCTCATTGGTGAGCACCAGTATTGCAACAATAATACTGCAACTCCTGGGCTGCCTACTTTACTCTTATCAACCCGGTAGTTCGTAACAAACTTGGAAGCGACGGTGCTGTATGCAAAAGTACTAGTTCTTACTGCAAGTTGTCACTTGGTCAGCCGACACAAGATCACTAGGAGCTCAAGCCAACTTCTATGGGTTCTAGAAGAAGCTCTATATGTGATGAAAGAAGAGAAAGATTACTCTACAAATGCTACTCTAGCTGCATAAAGGAGAAAATTTGAAATGTAAAGCAAAACTAGTAAACCCAAATTAACCAACTAATCCAACTTTTGCAGAAAGCACTATGAAAACCATGAAAAGAATGCCATTACCTACTCAAGGAAGTAAACAACATCTAACTAAGCCATTTCTAGAAGTAAATAAGCAAAAAACATATTTTTTGGATTTTTATGTATTTTTATGTGAATTTGACATGCATGTAATTTATTGTTTGTGAATGTGGCAATGAATAGGTGGCGTTGGAGGGTGGTTTTGAGACTTGAGAGGATGTAGTATGGTGTGGATGGGTCCTAAGAGGTCTCACGTGGCCTTCTAGAGGCTTTTCCCACACTTAGCCTTCAAAAGAAAGCCTACAGGAAAATCTATAGGAGAACACAGGAAATCTACAGGAGGAAAAACAACGTTCTACAGGAGGCCTACAAGAGGAGGCCGAGAGCAGTTTTCACTGTTTTGGGGGTGTGAGAGTGGGTGAAAGAGGTGGATGAAGGTTGGAGTGAGGTTTTAGGGAACCTAGGGTCTACCACGAATCTTCAGAAGAGAGAAATATGATTGGATTTTCTCAAGGAGAGAGGAAGAAATTCTATGGAGAATGCAGGAAACTAAGGCAGAATTAAGGGGAGACTTGGGAAACCTGTACGGGATGGATCAAATGGACGATGGGATGGCTAATAGGTTGGCCTACTGCTAGAAGAGATCTGCTGCATAAACAACTAATAGTCAACCAATAATATCAAGCAAGCAATGAAACAAGTGCATCTAGGAAAATAAAGTTTTCCATCAAAATAGTCTAAACTGTGATCTATGGAAGGAAATGCTGATAACTGATGAAAAAAAGGAAAGCATGAAATAATACTATTGTAAAGAAAGAATTGAGCATAATGAAGAAGTTCTGAAGCAAAGAAAAACTAGACTATTAACCACTAAAAAGTTGCAAACACTAGAAGTCATATGAATGAGAAAAATCTGTGTTTTTGGGGCAGCAAGAGGGTCTTTGCCTCAAATCATGGTCTCAAAGGGAGGAAGAGAGGCCAAGGCATTGTTACTAGCCTTTTGAATCTTTTCTTTATCATTTATTTACTTGCTGTAGAAAGCACAAATGGAAGCAAACTATTGAATCATCAAAAGCAACCTATTCTTAACCATAAAAGAAATACATCTAACAACAACCAAATCTACAAACTGAAATAAAACATACAAATATGAGTAAAGAGGAGCTTGGCTACATGGATTGGCCCCTAACCCAAGAGCTTCAACCCTCTGAGGTAACTCAATGCTAGCTCAAAAAAGATTCCATCTTTATTATCAAAACAATAACAAGATTACATGAAATTGTTTCAAAAGTAATAAGCTCAAAGTTGGAGTAGAGTTTACATAAGCAAAAATCCAACAAAAATCTGACCCTAGTGAGGCCCTAGGCCTCTCTACTTATATAACTGAAGCTACCAACAACTTCCTTAAAATCAGGGAGGCTTGGCTCCCAAAACTCGAGATAATCATTAGTCATCCTGCACTTGCTCGGCTGCCTTCTAGTGCATGACTTCGCTACTTGTACTCCGAGCTGAATGAAGGGGAATTTAATGTGAGGAGTAATAAATGAGGGGGATTCCCTCCTATAAGTCCTCTCCTTTGTCCACTTTGAGTTTTTGCTGCCATTTTTCCACTGGATCCTTGACTTTGACCTCAAAATTCATTAATAATCCGCATTAAACACATGTTAGACGACATGGCATCATAACTAACTCAACTCACTCCATAAGCATAAATATAATCAAAAAATCATACAATAAGCTAAGATAATGGTTGATTTGACTAGGTTAGGAGGTAAAGCGAGCCCATATAATTACCCATTTATGAGGCTCATCATCACCCCCTATTGAAAGTGTTGTTCATCTTCTGAGCAACTTAGTCCATCTCCTCATCTTTTATGGCCCTGGTGGCCTCCCTAGCATCCGAAGAATCTAATGTGGTCTCCTCTTCCTTGTCATAGAATCTTGCCTTCCTTTCTATCTCTTCCCACTACTCCTCCTCTTCTTCTTCTCTTCTACCTTCCAGCATGCCTAGCAGCAGTGGGGGACTTAATTTGAGACCAATCTAGTTGACCTTCAGCCTCTGCATGGAGCGCTTGTACAGTGGCACTCTTCTTAATGCCTCCTTTATCCTCATGGGGGAATGATATTCCCTGATCTGCAGACTATGTGGTAAGGTGTTCCATCTCCTCATGCATGCATGCACACAGTCATCCCCAAGTAGCCTTTGCATATCCTCAAAGTGTGGAATGGCTTGTGCCTAATTACTTATATATCTAGGGGAAATCTGAGGACTATTGGCAAGTAGGTTATGTGTGTTGATGAGTTCCATGGGATTTGATGGCTCATCTCTGATAATTAATGGCTCATTCTGCTCTTTTATCATCAACCTTCTTATTTCTGTTGCCCTCAACTCTTCATGGTTCATCCATGAATCCATGGCCATTAGTTGTATGTCCCCTAGCCTGGAATTGGGGTCCCACACATTCATGTCTGTTAGGGCCATGTTATGTAGGTAGAATTCTGTCATCTTTGCCTTATCTTCTGATGTGCTTTGGTCACACAGGTCCATAAGCTACCTGTAATCTTGGAAAGACATTGTGCCTCTTTGTGCCAAAGTCTTTATCTGAAATTGCAACCATTGGTCCTTGAGATATAGGCCATAGGATTTTGCTAGTGTTCTACATTGCAATGCCTCCATGGATATGCTGGCCATGCATGCCAGCTGGGTCTCTTTCTCTTGCAGCTGCCTCCTTAGCAATTCATTTTCAGTTTCAAGGTGGATTCTTGTAATTGCTTCCCTGTGTCCAATAGCACTCAACTCTTTGCCCCATTTCTTTGAGTTTGTTCTCCATATCACCAATATCCTCAACTCCTTTGGATTTGGCGATTTGCATCCACCTATGTGTTCTTATTCTCTCTTTGTCTAATTCGAAGAATAGTGGAATTGCATATTTTTGTGGAACTATTCTTCCTCCCTCAAGTAGATTGTAGTAGGAGGCAAGACTAGGCTGAGGATCAGGTTCTTGTAGCTCTGTTTCTTCCTCCTTTACCTATGGTTGTCCTTCCTTTTCTTTCTCAAGCTTTTGGGTCTCCTGTAGTTTTGATAGTGTCTCCTATAGAACTGTCTGAGCCTCTTGTAGGACTGTTTTTGGGTCCTGTAGTTCTACCTTTTCTTTCCATGTGGGAGATCTAGGAGTCCCCCTTTCATATGTGATAGGTGCCTTGGAAGGGGAGTATTTTCCTTGGGCAGAGGGTGAACCTTCAATTGTAATTGGCACTTTTGAATAGGGCTGAGGTTTCCCTGTTTTGATTCTTGTGCTCTTCCTAGCCCTGAAATACATGGAGGCATGCCTTTTCCTCTTTTGTTTTCACTTGATTGTTGTACTGAGGGAAGTGAGAGCTGTTGTTTCCTCTCTTTCTAGAGTCTCAGGGGACACTTCTTCTTGTTCTATCTTTTCTACCTCTTTCTCTCCTCCTTCTGTCTCTTTTTCTCTCTCTATTTCTTCCTTCTCTGTTTCTTCAGCTTTCTCCTCCTCTATCTTAGTTTCTTCCTCCTTCCCTTCTTGTTTTGCTAAGTCACCAGTTGCTTCACCTTCTCCCCCTTGCTGCTCTTCCTCCTCACTGCCAGTAGGACTGATATCATAGGTTAGGGTCTTTATGTCATCCTCAGCTGTCATGTTTCGGAAGATTTCCCATGCTATAGGGAGTGTAAATGTATGGAGGGCTTCTTCCACTAAAATTTTGATTAACCCATGGTGAGCTAGTTGCTCTGAATTTCTTGCTTGAACCTTAGTGCTGGAGTCAATGAGGGACTACAGGAGGAAGTAGGGGATGCTGAGCTTCTGAGGTGCTGGAGTGTCCATCCCATACCTTAACTCATGGACGACTCTACAATGATAGTCATAGACAATGTTGTACCTCCCCTTATAGGAGATATATTTGATTATTTGATAGCTAACCTCATCCCAAGGATATGGTATCCTAGCCCTTCTAATGCCATTTTTATCCTCTACAGGGGTTTCATTGTTTTGGAAAAAGTTTTTCTTAGTAGCCTAGCCAATTGGTTTCTCATCCTTACTCCAAGGCAGCCCAAGAGGAAGGGTAGTGACTCTACTGATAAATTCAGGGTATATCTCCATGGAAATACCTCTAAAGGTTACAGTGGCATGTGTTCTTGAGTGAGGGGCCAAAGAGTGGGAAAATTCTTGGGTAATTCCTCATCAAACCCTTGGAATTTCTCAAAAACGTTCATCCAATTTGCTCTTGTGAATATGTCCACTACTTGGGGATGTGCATGGAGCCTGGAGGAGTTGGTGGGCTCCTTCCTCATAAATCCTCCTGTTATTTTGTTTATTCTTCTTTGGAAAACCAAATGTGGAGATGGAGACAACAATTTTTGAAGAAAAACAGAGAAACAGAGGAGACTGTGTGTTTTCTTTTTTTTTTAAACAGAATTTTTTTATGTATTTCCTCCTCCTAAAGGCTTTATCTCCTCCTCAAATTTAAACCACTGCTTGCATATTTTGATATTCAATGGGGGCATGCATGGGACCTACCTTCTTAGATCGAAAATCGAGCTAAAACCCGTGTTTTCTCCCTTCAAACAACTCACTGCCCCTCCTGTAGAAGCCTGTTGTCCCTCTTGTAGAATTCCTGTAGGTGCTCCTATAGAACCTGTAAGTGCCCCTGTAGAAAACACCGAGAGTAGAAATATGGGAGAGCTCAATGGATAACGATGGTTGTGAGGCTATGGGGTCACAACGAGATTTTTGTAGCTTAGTTTCAAGGAGAAAATGAAGGAAAAGTTGGTGAGAGTGCTCGGAGAGGAGTACTTATTGCCCTTTATGAATATTTCCGGTGATGGAGGGTGAGCTGGAAAAGTATACATTGGCTATATTCGAACTATTGGTCTCCACCTGCCTTATCATCATGGCCCCTCCTCGTAATCATCCCTCACGATTGCATTAGAGTTCACACTTCCTCCACTACCTGCCCTTGACATCTTTCTTGAGTTGACTGTGCGCACGTGTGGGTGACATCTTCGAATGAGTGGAGTCAACTAGATGAAGGTGGCCAAGCTAACTGGCCACTTTTCCCTCATTCAAACTTGGCCATCTCGTTACTTTTGCATGCGTTCTAATTACACAAATGCAAACAAAGGAGCGAGTTAGTTACTTACTTGAGATCCGAATGTATTTGTTGTGAGGTGTTGTGGCTCTTTCTCTCTGTTGCATGCCTTTGTTTCTTTTGATGCATGTTGTCTGCTTGCTGATGTGTGGTTGTGTCTTATCCAGGTCCTTCTCTGGTTGGATCTAAGCTTCACGTGTCTTCTTCAACCTTCATGTTTGCACTCTCTTGCTGTTGATGCTGGATTTTAATGGGATCAGCTGCTATAGGAATTCCTACAGGAGCTCCTGTAGCTGCTTCTCCCCTTGAAACTTCATCTTATTTCTATGCTTGGAGCTTCGAGGATGATGCCAGAGATGTAGATAGAGATGGAGAGGTAATAGGTAGGATTCAGGTGAGGTGGATGGTGTTGTTTCCTTTCTTATTTTTTTTTCTTTTTCATGAAAAACTGTTTTTCTGTGTTTTTCTTGGACAAGAAGAAGAATGATGCTTGGGGTGTGATGTAGGCTCGGAAATGATGGAAAGGAGTTTTGAAGACTGTAGGAGGGTTTATAGGTTCTTTATGAAGATTCCCTGTCCCTCAAAATGCCTTTTATACCCATTTCCGTCTCTTTGTAATTCCTATAGGAGCCTCCTATAGAAAACACAGTTCTTGAAAAAGAAGCACAGTGAGGTGAAAGAAATGCCAAGAATGATGGAGAAAGGTATGGGAAGGTAGGATAGGTGCTGGTTTTGGTTTCAGGACTCCCTTAGCACCTTCTTTTGCTTCCTGTAGTCCTCCTGCAAACCTGCAATGCAAATGAAAATTCATTTTTCTTTTTCTCTTTTTTCCTTTTTTTTTTTTTGGAAACAACTAGGGTGCCTCAGGGAGGTTTTCACCCTAATTTCCTGCCCTGGGTGCCTTCAAGGGAGGTTTTCACACAGGGATCTTATTTTTCTCTCTCTCTCTCTCTTTTGACATTACTGGGCCACCTTAGAAGAGGTTTTCAACCCAATGATGGGACTCAAGCACCTCATGGAGGTTTTCATTTGTGTCCTTATTTTTTTTAAATTTTTCTTTTTTTTCAGTGAGTGGGTGAAGTGGAGGCTAGGACATGCTCCACTACCATCCCTGTCTTATTCAAATCTTCAATGAACTCTCGCTTGGAGAGGGGTTTCTTGTAGACTTTCAATCGGTGTCCATTGACAAGCATGGGGATGGCTTCATCATTAATGGTTCTGTCATTGCATTTCTCCATAGTGTAGGGTCCCAGCCATCTTGTCCTTAGCTTGCCCTTGAAATCTTTGTATCTTGAATCATAGAGTAGTGCCCAATCTCCCTCTTGGAATTGCTTCTCCTTGATATTTTTGTCATGCCATATCTTTCTCTGAAGCTGAACTACCTCTGTATGGAGAAGGGCCTGCATTCTGTGTTCATCCAATCCATTGAGCTGAAGTAATCTTTCTTTCTGTGCATGGCTGAGGTCTAGGTCCAGCTGAGCTACCATCCTTAGGGTATTGAATTCAAATTCTATTGACAGTAAAGCCTTCTTCCCATATACCATCTCATAGGGTGTGAACCCTATGGTGGTCTTCCATGTTGTGTTGTAGGCCCAAGTGGCCTCAGCTAATCTTTTTGCCCAGTCTTTTCTGCTGCTGCTCACTAACTTTGTCAAGATCGCTTCCAATGCTCTGTTAGTGACCTCCACCTACCCATTGGCTTGTGGATGGTAAGGGGTCGAAGTCCTGTGGTTGATTCTATGATGTGTAAGCAGGTCTTCAATCAAATTAGATGTGAACTGACTACCTTAATCTGTGACCAAGTCTCTTGGATACCCGAACTTGTATAATATGTTCTCTCTCAAAAATTCAGCTACTTTTTCCTTTGTCACTGCTTTGATTTCTTTTGTCTCTGCCCACTTTGTCAGGTAATTGGTGCACACAATGATGTATTGTTTCTGCTTTGAAGGAGCGTTGATAGGCCCCACAAAGTCCATGCCCACCACTCAAATGGCTCAAAGGTCACTTGAGGTTGCATGGGCATCTCATCCTTTGGAGTAGGTTTCCTCATCCTCTAACACCGATCACACTGGCTGATATATCTCCTCACATCCTGATGAAGAGTGGGCCAGTAGTAGCCTACTTGCAGTATCTTGAAGGCAGTTCTTTTTTCTGCAAAATGACCTCCACAAGGCCCATCATGACAGGTCAGGAGGATGTCAAAGACTTCCTCCTCCCTGACACACCTTCTCAAGATCCGATCTGGGCCATGTTTGAAGAGATTGCCCCCAATCCAGGTGAAAGGGGCACTTTTCCTTACTATCTTGCTCTTCCCTTTTAAGGACAGGTGTGGTGGGAACTGCACTGAAACCAAGTAGTTTTCTATATCGACAAACCATGGAGAGAGTATTGAGATAGAAAATAGATGTTCATCTGCCATTTGGTCATCCACCATTCCTTCTTCAACTGCAGGAAAATTTACTGTAGACGAAAAGTCAGCAACAACATTTTTTTACCAGGCTTATCAATAATGGTCAAATCAAACTGTTGTAGTAAAAGCAACCATCTAATAATGCGAGCATTTACATCTAGTTTGTTCATTAAATATATAATTTCAGCATGATCAGTGTGCACAAAAGTTTGATAGCCCGTGATATAATGTCTGAATTTGTTTAAGGAATGCACGACAGCTAGGAGTTCCTTCTCGGTCACCGTATAGTTTAACTCTGCCTTTAACAAGTTTTTGCTTATAAAGTATATGGCATAAGGAAACGTTTCATCAATTTGTCCCAAGGCTGCTCCTAATGCCTTGTTCGAGGCATCTATGTGAATGTGGAAAGGTAGGGCCCAATTTGGGCCTCTCAGAATTGGGGCAATCACAAGCTTGATCTTCAAGGTATCTAGGGCTTCTTGACAGTTTTCTGACCATGTGAATTCAACATCTCTACCTAAGATGCCAAACAAAAGAGAGGCTAGCTTGATGAAATCTTTAATGAATCTCTGGTAATACCCAGCTAAGACTAGGAAACTTCTAACATCTCTCACTTTTTGAGGAGGTGGGACCCTTTGGATGATTGCAATTTTGTTGGGGTCCACCTGCAGTCCTTGCTGAGATATTGCATGGCCTAGCACGGTCCCTCAAATCATCAAGAATAAACATTTTTCCAGACTGAGGGACAAGTTCATCTCAATACACTTGTCTAGAACTTTTCCTAAGTTAGACAAGGCTTCCTGAAAGTCAGAACCATAAGGAGTAAAGTCATCCATGTATATCTCTACTGCATCATGACCTAATTCAGAAAATATACTCAGTAGTGCTCTTTGGAAAGTGGTTGGAGCGTTACACAAGCCAAAAGGAAGGACCCGGTATGCAAAGGTACCCCAAGGACAAGTGAAAGTGGTCTTATCTTGGTCTTCTGGGATGATTTGAATTTGATTGTACCCACTAAACCCATCTAGGAAAGAAAGAAAAAAAAATTCCCTGCCAGACCGTCTAACAGTTGATCTATGAAAGGTAAAGGAAAATGGTCCTTTTTAGTGGCTTTGTTCAATTCTCGATAGTCGACACAAATTCTCCACTTATCATTTTTCTTGGTCACTAGCACCAAAGGGGAGACCCATTCACTGTCAGAGATGGGATAGATGAATCCTACATCAAGCAATTTCTGCAGTTCCTCCTTACCAATATATTTAAGTGTTCGATTCATCCTCCTTTAAGGCTACTTGACTGGCTTTCAATCCTCCTTGATGTATATATGATGAGTGCATACTGAATGGGGCACTCCCTTCATCTCCTTATAACTCCAAGCGAAGGAATCTAGGAGTTTTCTCAGCAAGCTACACAGTTCCTTCTCCTAGGAGTGGATAGGGATGGATTGATTTTCAAGGTTCTTTCTGGGATGAACTCTATATTATTAACACAGAGAGAAGTGGAGTCGGCCACATAGAGATCAGTTGAGGGGTTGTTTTGGGTTTCTCTTACTATGTCCTCTAATGGTGATACACTGGGAGGTGGATTCTGAATCGGATTTTCAATCATATCATCCTCATCTTGCGGTTTTCCCCCCATGGTGATTTCTAATGCACAAAGTGGTGTAGAATAGACTTCATCCTCATCTTCCTCCTCCAACCAGAGAGGTAGATCATGTTCTAGCAAGGGTTGAGTAGGAGGATATAGGATTAACTTCTTGGACATGTACCCGTTCTTTATGGTCATGTTCCCAGCTCGACAGCTAATGTAGGCATCGACGGTAGCTAACCAAGGTCTTCCCAGAATGACAGGATACCCAGTGGGCTTTGCCTTTGGCTAGAGAACTAAGAAATCAGCAGGGAACTCCCAATAATCAATGGAGACCATCACATCTTCCATGATCCCCTCAGGGGTCACAGTGGAGGGGTCAACTAGCTGTAGCACGGTTGTGGTCTTCCTCAAGGAGCCCTAGAGGTTGAGTTTGAGCATTGTGTCCTTTTTCATCACATTAATGGCAGCTCCTAGATTAATCAAGGTGTGTGGGATCATGGTGCCATTGATGTGGACATGATCAGGTGATCATGTCCTAAGTGGAAAAAATGGTCAAATTTTGAATTGCTCAGAATTGGCTGAAACTAGAACAAAATGACAGGCCTTGTCAATACGATCCTGTAGCCATGAACGACACTCAAATCCGACACTCTATGTGAAAGTTATTCAAGTTTGAAGTTTACAATTTCCTTCGAAAATCAGTCTGACCAAGGTTGACTTTTGACTTTGGAAAATATTAAAAAATGAATATTCTGTGGAATATTCTGTGGAATATTCCCTGCTAGCCAATCATGTTTCGACACTTGTCAACTCCAGATTGCATAGATATACCATGGATTTTGGTGACCAATTTATGGATGCCACGTGGCCTACCTGGAGGCTACCATGTGGTCCCAAGACCGCAGGTTTATTGTGGCAAAAATATTGAGAGTTCGCAGGAATCGACCTCGGGTCGGGTGGCTGCCAGCCCACAGGCCCAAACGGCCCACCCACATAGTGGTTCTTAATAAGCTCAGGTCACATTACATATTTAAGTTTGATCAAAGGCAAGTTTGGGGCGGAAAGTGGCCAGCCCCCTGTTCATAAGACCAGGGCTCAGAAACACAGGTCAAAGTAATGGTGCCAATGGTTAAGCTGGACAGTTAGCTATTCACATGTCGCGGCGGGGGTCTCTCCTAACATTAAATGCCACGGTTTCATAACTGTTGGCTCCAAGGTTTCGCCGGTGGTGGGGTAGCTAGTCCATGTGATCACTACCCACCTTAGCCTTTAGTGCCACCAAAAACACATGGTTAAGCTTGGCAGAAATTGCCAAAAATAGTGCCAATTAACTGCCAGTTCCGTATTTAGTGGAGTTTGTTTAGGGAAGATTGGACAAAACTTCTAGAGGTCATAACTTTCACTAGGGAGAACCTTTTGGAGCGATTTTTTTATTTTTATTTTGGGTATTCTGAGCATTCTAGAGCCAATGGTATAGGTTGCAAAGCCAACAGAGCTCATCTTTGGGTACCTTTTCAGCAAGGAAGCTTGGAGAGCCATCAGGGCCTAGAGACTGTTGGAGCTATATTGGGCTATGGTTAACCATTGGAGGTGAAACAAAATCCATTCTTTACTATTTTATATGTTCTGAACTCATTTCCACAACTTATTTTTCCTGTTTAGGCTATCTTATCATTGTATAACCAATTTGAGCATCTAATAAGAGCAAGGACATGCCCATTTGGGGGCCTTGGACCCGACAGATGTAGCCCATGAGGGGTGAAATGCCTCATCAATTGTTGTGTTGTATTATGTGATTTTATCTTTCTATGTCTTTCAGATTTGATATGCTAAACAGTAAATTGAAATAATAATCCTTCACATATAAGACTTAGAAAGTTACCAAAAACACTTTGTTCCAATTGCAAGAGATGAGTAACAGTTTGCACATATAATTTAATGGAAATGAATACCTTGAACAACAAATACAAGTAGTTTCATTTTTAGATCAGTTGGTATCAAAGCTCAAGTTTTGAGTATTAGTTTTGTGCAAAGATATTTTTGACTGTTTTGCAAGTTTTAATGCTTACCAGGCTTAAACTTCAAAGAGGGAAAGGACAATTGGTTAGAGCACAAGATAATCCTCAACCAAGGAGGGCTAGGGTACCATTATCTCCACCTTCTAATTCACCCTCAATAGCCTTAGAAGAAGCTTCAAGTATGTCTAAAAGGGAAGGAGAAGTTCCTGAAGACATGGATCCAAAAGAAGAAGAACGGGTATTCAGAAAATCTTTTTTGGACATGACTGAGATGGTAAGAATATTATACTAGGAAAGGAATGATAGGTTGGTTGGAGAAGGGTATAAACATAAGAAAGAAGGATAGGGCTCTTCAGGAGGAAAGAAAGGTGATGATAATTCAAAGAAAGGACATGGAGGAAATGGTGATCCACCATCTCCATCGTCATCCTCTTCCTCTACATAGTCATCCTCTACCTCGGTAAATCAAACTCATAAGCTTAAATCTTTTGGAAAAAATCCATTTTGAAAGCTAGACGTTAAATTTGAATTACCCATGTTTAACAGTGAAGTCAATGTAGAGAAACTTGACAACTGGATAAGACAGTTGGAAGTTTATTTAAGGATATAGAACTTAGAGGATGACGATGCCAAGATTCAGTTAGCCTCTTTAAGAATGGATGGAGTAGCATTGGTATGGTGGGAAGCCAAGACCAAGGATGAAATTAAGAAACTTGGTAATATTGCTTTAACATGGACTAAATTTATTTCCATAATTAAGAAGCAATTTTATCCTCTTGCTCATTTACAAAAGGCTATAATGAACCGGAAAAACTTTAGACAACTAAAGGGACAAAATGTTCAAGACTACACCCAAGAGTTTAGGAGAAGAGCACTCTTATTAGGGGTAGACTTACAAAGTCAAGACACTTTGCTAAAATATATAGGTGGTTTGCATAGCTACCTTAAACATACTATCCTTATGTTCAATCCTACTAGTCTAGACAAAGTTTGTGTACAAGCTACGCATTTAGAGACTAGAGGGAAAAACACTTTTGATGAGGGTAGAAACAAGCCTTTTAAGGGGAAAAACAAAGAGAAAACCTTTAAGGGAAAAGGAAAAAAGAATGCATCTGTCAAAAAGGAGGGTGAGAAAGTGATATGTAAACACTATTCAAAAGAAGGCCATGAAGAGAAAAATTGTTGGAAACTTTATCCTGAAAAAAGAAATCAGTTTAACAAAAACAAAGGAAAGAAGAAAACTACAGCTACTACAACTACACCTCAAGATTTAGGTGATGATTTAGGGGATGAAACCAAAATTGCAGCCATGGGTTTGAAAAGTATGAAGGGAAAGGAAATTGAAACTAAAGCAAGCACTAGTACTTCAAACTGTCATGTACAAGCTCCTAATGAGGAAGAAAGAATTGAATTGTTCCATGTGAGGGTAGTGTCAAAACACACAAAAATTGACACACTATTTGACAGTGGGTCACAAGCAAATCTCATATCAGAAGACTTGGTAAAACAGCTTAAACTTGAGACCATTCCACATCCAAAGCCGTATCCACTTGGGTGGATATGCAAGGATGAAAACTTATAAGTCTTAAGAAAGTGCATATTGCGCTTTGCAATTACTGCACACTTTATTGACACAGTTGAACTTGATGTAGTACCGCTTGATATATCAGGAATTGTTTTGGGAAGTCCTTACTTATTTGACAGGAAAACGATCTTCCATTGCCATGAAAATAAATATCATCTTTTCAAAGGTGGCAAGGAGTACATTGTCAGGGCACATTGCAAGAAGGCAAATATAATGATGGTAAATGCAGGACAGGTAAAAAGGCTAGTTAATTCAAGTAAGAGTTTTGTGCTTCTTATGTTCAAGCCTAAGGTTGATGTGAATCATGAATCATTTGAAAATTGTGATCTCAATCTTAAATCAGATTTATATGATGTAGTTGATGCACATCATGAAATGTTTCAGGAACCAACAGGTTTGCCTCCTAAAAGGGAGATTCAGAATAAAATCCATTTACATCCAGGTTGTCCTCTTCCTAACATAGGCATGTACCGCATGTCTATCATGGAGAATGCTAAAATAAAGAAGCAAATTAAAGGCTTGTTGGACAAAGGTTTCATAAGACCAAGCACTTCGCCATGTGGGTCACCGATAGTGTTGATTCCAAAGAAAGATGGAACTTGGCGCATGTGTGTGGACTTCAGGGCTTTGAAAAAAATAACGGTAAAGAATCATTACCCACTTCCAAGGATAGATGATTTGTTAGATCAGCTAAAAGATGCTAAATATTTCACTAAGTTAGACTTATGTAGTGGTTATCATCAAGTTAGAATTGAAGAAAGTGACATTTGGAAGACAGCTTTTAAAACCAAACAAGGACTCTTTGATTGGCTTGTTATGTTGTTTGGTTTATGCAATGCACCTGCAACTTTCATGCGAGTAATGGATGATGTCTTATGTCCTTTTCTTGATGATTTCGTTATTGTCTACTTAGATGACATCTTAATTTTCAGCAAGACTAGAGAAGAGTATGTCAGGCCTGTTAAGAAAGTACTTGATATTTTGAAGAAAAATTAGTTATTTTTTAAAATGTCAAAGTGTGAATTTGGAAAGACTTATTTGGTTTATTTGGGACACATAGTAGGAGGAGGTGCTTTGACAATTGATCCTTCTAAGGTAGAAGTTATTGTGAATTAGCCTACTCTCAAATCCATTACAAAGGTAAGACATTTTCTGGGTGCATCTCAGTATTGGAGGAAGTTTATTTCTAACTTCTTGGCCATAGCAGCTCCTATGAATGCAGTGACAAGTGCGAAGCGTGCTTTCCAATGGGGAGGTAAGAAACAGAAAGCTTTCGAGTCTTTGAAAGAAAAGATAAGTTCAGCTCCAGTTCTTGCATTACCGGACTTGATACAACCATTCGAGATTCAGACCGATGCTAGTGATTACACCATGGGTGCAATTCTCTTACAGCATGGTAACCTTATCGCATTTCATTCTGAGACATTTAATGGTGTTGTTGTGAATTATCCTACATATGATAAGGAGTTGTATGCATTGGTACAAAGCGTCAAAAAGTGGAAACACTATTTGATGGGCAAAGAAACAGTTGTTCATACCGACCATTAGCCTTTATAGTACTTGTAGTCGTAAAGTAAATTGCAGCCGTCATGACATTTCAAATGGATGGGCTTACTACAACAATTTCACTTGGTAATAAGGTACAAGAAAGGTATTTTCAATAAAGTTGTTGATATGCTTTCAAGGCCTATTATTAGTGCTACTACTTTACTTAAGAATGATTCTATTGTACATGAGAGCTACATAGAACAGTATGCATCAGATGTTGATTTTAAGGATGTGTATGCTAACTTGAGTGAAGGGAATCATGTTGAGGAGAATGATTATCATTTGCATGATAATTTGATGTTTCATATGGGCAAGTTATGTATACCACTAAGAGAGAGACTAAGTATCATGAGAGAAGCTCATTCTTCTCTTATTGCTGGAAATTTCGGGGTAAGCAAAACGGTGGCACATTTACAAAGGTATTGTTATTGGCCTCGCATGGTAGATAGTGTTTCACGTTTCATTAGAGATTGTTCATTATGTGCTACAAGCAAGCCTAGCAATAGGAAGCTTGGTTATATACGCCATTTTCTGGTACCTTCTAGACCATGGGAAAGTGTTTCTATGGATTTTGTAGGAGGTCTACCATCATCTAGAAAGTAGCATGATTATCTTTATGTAGTAGTTGATAGATTCAGCAAGATGTGTATTCTTATGCCATGTAAGAAAACTATAACTGCTAAACAAACTGTTGATTTATATTTTCAACATGTATGGGTTCATTATGGCTTGCCTACTTCTATTGTTAGTTATAGGGATTCCAGATTTGTTGGGAATTTTTGGTCCAATCTATGGAAGATAATGGACACCAAGTTGAAGAAGAGTATTGCTTTCCATCTGTAAATAGATGGCCAAATAGAGGTAGTGAACAGAACCATTGTACATCTTTTGAGAGGTTATTGCAGCAAGCATCCCAAGCTTTGGGATGAGCACTTGTATTACATTCAGCATGCTTACAACTGGGCCAAGCACTCTTCTACAAATATTTCACCTTTTGAAGCTTGTTTTGGGTATTTGCCTAAGTCACCTTTAGATTTCATTCTTGAGAAGGATGTTGCCATTGATGGGCATAGTGACATTGACAAAGCTCACATGTTCATTGAAAGAATTCAACTCATACATCAACAAGTTCAAGAACAGCTTGGACAAAGTCAAGGCAAATACAAGGAGAGACATGCTAAACATAGAGTTGATCATAAGTTTCAAGAAGGAGATGAGGTATGGCTGCATATTAGTAAGGAAAGAATGCAAGGAGAAGGTAAAAGGCTGAAGCCTATTCATTATGGTCCATTCAAGATCCTTAAACAAGTTGGAAATAATGCTTTTCAATTAGATTTTCCTTCATATATGCAAATGTATTCCATTGTGAATGTGGAAAATTTACGTTTGTATGAACCTCCTTTAATTGCTGATCATGAAAGTGACATTCAGCTGCCATCCATAGATGATTTCTCGCCAGAATTTTTGGATGAGCTGAAAGAGGATGTTATCCTTGACAGAAGGACACGCACTTCAAGGAGGGGAAATGTTGATTATGTTTGGGTTGGTCTTAAAGGTAGCAAACCGAGTAAGGCAAAGTGGATAGAGGTGGAAAAGGTGAGGGATCTGTACCCTCACCTTCTTAATAGGTAATTGAAGGCTTTTGGGGTCCAAAAGCTTCCCATTTGGGAGGTGTGATTAGGTGATCATCTCCTAAGTGGAAAAATGCTCAAATTTTAAATTGCTTAGAATTGGTTGAAACCAGAATGACAGGATAGGCCTCGTCGATACGATCGTGTAGCCATGAACGACACTCAAATCCGACACTGTATGTGAATGTTATTCAAGTTTGAAGTTTACAATTTCCTTCAAAAATTAGTCTGACCGAGGTTGACTTTTGACTTTGGAAAATATTAAAAAAAGAATATTTTGGGAATATTCTGGGAATATTCCATAGAATATTCCCATTGGCCAATCATGTTTCGACACTTGTCAACTCCAGATTGCACAGTGGATATACCATGGATTTTGGTGGCCAATTAATGGATGCCACGTGGCCTGCCCGGAGGCCGCCATGTGGCCCCAAGACCACAGGTTTATTGTGGCAAAAATATTGAGAGTTCGCAGGAATCGACCCCGGGTCGGGTGGCCGCCAGCCCACAGGCCTGACCGGCCCGCCCACATAGTGGTTCTTAATAACCTAAGGTCACATTACATATTTAAGTTTGATCAAAGGTAAGTTTGGGGCGGAAAGGGGCCAGCCCCCTATTCATAAGACCAGGGCTTGGAACCATAGGTCAAAGCAATGGCACTGATAGTTAAGCTGGACAGTTAGTTGTTCACATGTCACGGTGGGGGTCTCACCTAATGTTAAATGCCACGGTTTCATAACCGTTGGCTCCACGGTTCTGCCGACGGTGGGGTAGCCGGTCCATGTGACCACTACTGACCTTAACCTTTAATGCCACCAAAACCATGCGGATAAGCTTGGCAGAGTAGACAAAATTGGCGGAAATTGCCAAAAATAGTGCCAGTTAACTACCAATTCCAGATTTAGTGGAGTTTCTTTAGGGAATATTAGACAAAACTTCTGGAGGTCATAACCTTCACCGAGGAGAACCTTTTGGAGCGAATTTTTTTGATTTTCGGTATTCTGAGCATTCTAGAGCCAATGGTACAGGTTTTAGAGCCAACAGAACTCATCTTCAAGTACTTTTTCACCAGAGAAGCTTGGAGAGCCATCAAGGCCTAGGGAGTGTTGGAGCTATATTAGGCTATGGTTAACCATTGGAGGTGAAACAAAAGCCATTATTTATTGTTTTCTGTGTTTTGAACTCATTTCCACAACTTATTTTGCATGTTTAGGCTTTCTTATCACTGTATAACCAATTTGAGCATCTAATAAGAGCAAGGACATGCCCATTTGGGGGCCTTGGACCCGACAAATTTAGCCCAGGAGGGGTGAACTACCTCATCAGCTGCTGTGTTGTATTATGTGATATTATCTTGCTTTGTTTTTCAGATTTGATATGCTAAACAATAAATTGAAATAATACTCCTTCACACATAAGACTCAGAAAGTTACCAAAAGCACTTTGTTCCAATTGCAAGACATGAGTAATAGTTTGCACATATAATTTAATGGAAATGAATACCTTGAACAACAAATACAAGTAGTTTCATTTTTAGATCAGGACATCAACTACTGGGATTCCAGGGTCCAAATATTTTGGACAGATTACCTGCCCTATCATCAGGTCAGACAGTTGCCCTATGACATTGATGGTTGGGGCATTTCTCTTGTGCCTTCCCGGATGTCTAAAGCACTTTTCTTTGATCAACCTATTATAGATAGGCACATCTTTTATGGCTTGGAGAAGTGTATCTTCACACATAAATGTTTCAATTCTCCCAGGAGTTCAGTTTCTTTTGGGGTAGGCTGGACTGTCACGGATAGTCTCTCAGGAAAGGGTGGATTCGCTTTAGGTTCACTTTCCTCTTTATCTTCCTCAACCTCCCTGGGTGGAGGCTGGCTATCTGGGAGAATTTTCCCAGATTACAAGTTAATTTCCTGAATCTCCACAGCATAAGTCGGGCATGATGGCTCCCCACTATACAACTTGTTGAGCATGTCTATTGTTTGGGTTTGGATTTGGTTGTGCAGGCATTTGGGGTTGCTTTGGTGGAGCAGGAGGTAATGGTTGTGGTTGGGCAGGTGGTGGAGGCAAAATAGCGGGAGGAGAGTTGTAGTGGGGCCTCTACCCCTGATGAGATGCATTCCACTGAGGTTGCGGTTGAGCATAGGATTGAAATGAATGGGTGGCTGGTTGGGCATGACATGTAGATGTGAAGGACCAAGGAGGAGGTGTGGACTAGTAAGGATGAGCAGGGGGACCCCAAGAAGGTATGGAAGTGACTTGGTTGGGGTTGTAGTATGCCTGAGATGTCCCTTGCATCCCCTGCTGATATGGTCTAGGTCCATGCAGCCTCCTTTGGTTTATGTAATAGAGTTGTTCAGTGACTCCCTCAACCCCTTGATATACAACTTTAAGTCTGGGTAAGGAAGGGCACTTGTCTATAGAATGATTTTCTTCACAAACCGAACAAACCTTTATAGAGTTCAATGGGCATTCATTCCTAAGATGCCTCCTGGTCCATCTAGGGAAAAAAATGGCCAAAGCCCTCTTTACTTCCTCTTGTTTCCTTTTGATATGTAAGGTATCCATTTGCATGGCAAGAGTATGCAACATCTCACTCTTGAAGTCTTCCAGCATAATTCCAATTTCTCCTTTAATGGATGAGTTAGAGGAAGAGGTACTGGCTATGGGTTGACTCCCCGTATCTTTCTTTCTGGCTACTCTAGAATGGTTCCTAAAAATAGTATTTATGTCCTCATAGGATAGTTGGTAGATGTCTCCCCTAGACAGTAGATGGATGGTGTCTAAAAGATCTTCCCGAATTCCTCTAAGCAGGACCAACTTCAGAGACTTAAGGGTTAGGTGTACACTGAGCCCTTTTGTAACTAAGCTAAAACCTCTCTTCATAGTCTTCCAGGGACTTGTCACTTCCTATAGTCATTCGAAAAAATTCTTCTTTAGTATCTTTTGACCTACAATAGTCTCGATACTTGTTGTTAAAGGCTTGTTGCATCTAAGCCCAAGTTCTGATGCTATTACTAGGTAATCCCATGAACCAGTGTAGTACTGCATCCTTGAGAGTAGAAGGGAATAGTTTCAACTTTTGCTCATCTTTTGCATAGTCATAGGTTTGACAGATAACAACAAACTTGAACAAAAAGGTGTCAAGATCTTCTGTAGTCAGACCATGGAAATGAGGTAGGGTGGAAGGGCTTATATTCTTCAATTTGGTGTCCCCATTGGTCTCCTGAATGGGAAAGGTACCTTCTATTCTCTCTCCATTCCCCCTAGAATTTTTGTGTTCAGCCATTGGCTCCAAAGGAATCTTTTTTCTTCTTCTTCCCCTATAGGTTCTTCAAATATGTCTTGTTGTTCACCTAAGGGTTCTTCTTGATCACAACCACTAAAGAAGAGAGAAGGCTGGTTGTGTGAAGCAGTGGGGGTGTTGGGCAAAATTATTTCTGAGTTATCTCTATTCCTACGAGGCATGAAAGGAAATATTTTTGGTTGGTTTCTGTTTCTCTTTTCCCCACACTAATAGTACCTGCAAAACTGAAATTGATTGAACAAAACAAATTGCAACTAACTAAAATGAACTTGCTAAAATGAAATTTTCAGAATTGAAAAGGAAGGCAAGGAAATGCAGAACTCGAAAGGAAAGGAAATGACTAGACTACTCTTGCTTAAATGAAATTTGCAAAATTGAAAAGGAAGGCAAGGAAATGCAGAACTTGAAAGGAAAGGAAATGACTAGTCTACTCTTGCTGAAATAAACTATTAGCATAATGTTGCAATAGAAAATAGAAGAAAGCAGTAATCACATAATACTCTAATGATTCGCCAACAATGCCACTAAAAAGTGGTGAGCCCAGTATTGCAGCAATAATTCTGCAACTCCTGGGCTGCCTACTTTACACTTATCAACCCGGTAGTTCGTAACAAACTTGGAAGCGACGGTGTTGTATGCACAAGTACTAGTTCTTACTGCATTTTGTCACTTGGTCAGCTGGCGCAAGATCACTAGGAGCTCAAGCCAAATTCTATGGGTTCCAGAAGAATCTCTATATGTGATGAAAGGAGAGAAATATTACTTTACAGATGCTACTCTAGCTACATAAAGGAGAAAATTTGAAATGTAAATCAAAACTAGTAAACCCAAATTAACCAACTAATCCAACTTTTGCAGAAAGCACTATGAAAACCATGAAAAGAATGCCATTACCTACTCAAGGAAGTAAACAACATCTAACTAAGCTATTTCTGGAAGTAAATAAGCAAAAACATCTTTTTGGATTTTTATGTATTTTTATGTGAATTTGACATGCATGTAATTTATTGTTTGTGAATGTGGCAGTGAATAGGTGGTGTTGGAGGGTGGTTTTGAGACTTGAGAGGATGTAGGATGGTGTGGATGGGTCTTAGGAGGTCTCAGGTGGCCTTCTGGAGGATTTTCCCACACTCGGCCTTCAAAAGAAAGCCTACAAGAAAATCTACAGGAGGACATAGGAAATCTACAGGAGGAAAAATAGTGTTCTATAGGAGGCCTACAGGACGAGGCCAAGAGCAGCTTTCACTATTTTGGTGGTGTGAGAGTGGTGATAGAGGTGGATGAAGGTTAGAATGAGGTGTTAGGGAACCTAGGGTCTACCAAGAATCATCAGGAGAGAGAAAGATGATTGGATTTGCTCAAGGAGAGAGGAAGAAATTCTATGGAAAATGCAGGAAACTAAGGTGAAATTGAGGGGAGACTTGGGCGACCTGTAGGACATGGATCAGATGGAGGATGGGATGTATGATAGGCTAGCCTACTGCTAGAAGAGATCTTCTGCATAAACAACTAATAGTCAACCAATAAGATCAAGCAAGCAATGAGACAAGTGCATCTAGGAAAACAGAGTTTTGCATCAAAATAGTCTAAATTGTGATCTATGGAAGGAAATGATGATAACTACTACAAGAAAGGAAAGCATGAAAGAAGACTATTGTAAAGAAATAAGTGAGTATGATGAAGAAGTTCTGAAGCAAAGTAAAACTAGACTATTAACCACTAAAAAGTTGCAAACACTAGAAGTCCTATGAATGAAGAAAATCTGTGTTTTTGGGGTAGCAAGAGGGTCTTTGCCTCAAATCATGGTCCCAAAGGGAGGAAGAGAGGACAAGGCACTATTACTAGCCTTTTGAATCTTTTCTTTATCACTACTTAACCTGTTGTAGAAAGCACAAATGGAAGCAAACTACTGAATCATCAAAAGCAACCTATTCTTAACCGTAAAAGAAATACATCTAATAGCAACCTAATCTACAAACTGAAATAAAACATACAAAATACAAGTAAAGTGGAGCTTGGCTACTTGGATTGGGTCCTAGCCCAAGAGCTTCAGCCCTCTGAGGTAACTCAGTGCTAGCTCAAAAAGGATTCCATCTTTATTATCAAAACAATAACAAGATTACATGAAACTGTCTCAAAAGTAATAAGCTCGAAGTTGGAGAAGAGTTTACATAAGCAAAAATCCAACAAAAATCCGACCCTAGTGAGGCCCTAGGCCTATCTACTTGTACAACCGAAGCTACGAACATCTTCCTTAAAATCAAGGAGGCTTGGCTCCCAAAACTCAAGATAATCATCAATCATCCTCCACTTGCTCGGCTGCCGTCTAGTACATGACTTGGCTTCTTGTACTTCGAGCTGAATGAAGGGGAATTCGAAGTGAGTAATAAATGAGGGGGATTCCCTCCTATAAGTCCTCTCGTTTGTCCACTTTGAGTTATTGCTGCCATTTGTCCACTAGATCCTTGACTTTGACCTCAAAATTCATCAATAATCTGCATTAAACACATGTTAGACCACATGGGATCATAACTAACTCAACTCACTCCATAAGCATAAATATAATCAAAAAATCATACAATAACCTAAGAGAATGGTTGATTTGACTATTTTTAGGAGGTAAAATGAACCCATATAATTACCCATTTATGAGGCTCATCACTCATCTCGATTATAACCTTTTGCTTAGTCGAAGTTGGACCTACACTATGTTAGCAGTGGTCTCATCGCTTTTCCGTATGATATAGTTTCCTCACAAAGGGAAAATTTTCAAAGTAGACCATTTTTCATACTACACTTCTGACCCTAACTCTACGGGTAGCATACCTTTTGTCGGAGAAACGAATACATTTTATGAATATATTTGTGTTGGTTTGCTCAAATACTCATCACTAATGGGAATATTTGCACTCCCTCCACCTAATTTTCCTTCTAATTTTGCCAAGGTTTACATGATTACATCAAGCACTATGGAATCTTTTGATTCGTGGATAGTGCCTTCAGAGTTTGAATTGGCCTCCTATGGAAATGAGATGACTTTGAGCCTGCTTGAATTGGCTTACTAAACAATTCAATCATTTTCCAACCCACCATCTTCTGAGATTGATCGAGTGAATGCGATCAATGATGATTATTCTCCATCATTAGGGGAATTTTGGGGTCTAAAATAGGCCTTCTAAGAAAAATGTAAAACCAAAATAAACTTTATAAGAACCAATAGGGTTCAAGAGGATGATGTCAACCATGGGGGGTGATTCACCATTTTTGGAGTAAAAAAATAAAAAGATTAAAAAATAATAAAATAGTAAAACTGCTTTTTCAACTCGTATTTTCAACTTATCTAAGGTTTTACTCAAATTTCAAGCATAAGTACTCGCTGGATGCAAAAATTTTTTCCTCATCCAAGGAGTACCCTTGTTGCATACTTTCGATGGACCCTCCTACATGAAAAATGAGAAATACATGAGAAAAACGTGATTGCAATCATGTTTTTCATGTATTTCTCATTTTATGTGTAGCAAGGTCCATCGAAAGTATGAAACATGGGTACTCCTTGAATGAGGAATCAAATCCTACATCCAATGTGTGTTTCCTCTCAAAATTTGAGTAAACCCATAGTGAGATAAGTTGAAAATACGAGTTGAAAAAAATATTTTTTTTCTTTTTTCCCTCCAAAATTTGATGATGTAATGTAATATTATTTTATTATTTCCACTATTATTTTATAATTTCCTTAGGAGGCCATTTTATACCTCAAAACTATCCTAATGATTGGCTTACCAGGAAGTTCAATCATTTTCCAACCCACCATCTTCTAAGATTGATCGAGTGAATGCGATCAATGATGATTATTCTCCTTCATCTTCGTTATAACCAATTTCACTTCCTGGTCCTTTCAAAAATACATTTTTTACTAATGAAAGTATTATGGAGGTCATGAATTCAGATGAAATGTCATGGAATGATTATCATCATCGTTCATCTTTTCTCCCTAACACTGATAGAATCGAGAATGATTTTTCAACTATGTTTTCACCTAAGATCGTAGATATTTCAGAATGGCCCGTGTCAGTTTTTCAAGTTGAATTCGAAAGGAGTTTGGGAAACATATCTACAATGATTTGCATTGATATCTCTGTCAAAAAAATAATTATTGAAAATATTTACATGGGTGAGCCATGCTCATTTGAAGAGATTAGAATGTGTAAAGCCCTATTTCAAGAATTTTGAGACCTTTTTTCCTGGTCCTATGAGGAAATTCCATGAATTGACCCAAGAATTGTTGTGCATGAGATTAAGACTTCCCTAGTTGCAAAACCTATTAGAAAATGATTACTTCCAATGCATCCATGAAAATTTGTTGCGATTAAAGTTGAGGTCGATAATTTTCTCAAAGCAGGTTTCATCTATTGAGATCCCTTGATTGATTGGGTGTCTAATATTGTACCTGTTAACAAGAAATAGGGAACCATTGAAGTATGCATCGATTGTACAGATATCAATAAGTCTTGTCTGAAGGACAACTATCCTACTCCCTATATCCATCAAATCATTGATGATTGTGCCAAAAATGAAATGTTTTCATTCATGGATAGATTTGTTGGCTACAACCAAATCAACACACTCCTAGTTGATCAGATTAAAACCATTTTCATCTGTCCATGAGGGACTTTTTCCTATCAAAAACTAAAATTCGGTTTGGATAATTCTAGTGAAACTTTCCAACAAGCTATGTATATGCATTTCACGATATCAAGAATATTGTGCAACCTTATTTGGGTGACTTACCAGCCCATTCACTGAGACAGGAAGACCAACTAATGCATCTAAGAGTTATCTTTATCAGACGTCGTCACTACAATATACGCTTGAATCCCAACAAGTGTGTTTTTTGTTTGCAATCCAGTGGATTGCTAGGATTTTTCATTTCAAAGGAAGGAATTCGTGTCGATCTGCTCAAGGTTGAAGCTATTTTTAATTTTCCTCCTCCTTCCAATCTCCGCCAACTCCAAAGTTTGCAAGGGAAAGAAAAATTTCTACACTGATTCATCCATAACTATGTTGAGTTAACTAAAGGCTTTACTCGATTGTTGAAAAAGGGTATCTCATTTACTTGGTATGAAGTGGATCATAAGGCATTTGATGCACTTAAACATGCGTTAAACCATACACCATTCTTGCATCCTCTCGATTATCATTGAGAATAATTTTATACTTAGCTCCATCTGATGTTACTATTGGCATGGTTTTTGTTCAGGAAGATGAATTGAATGAAGAGCATGTGATATATTACTTGAGTAGAAATATGACCAAAACTAAAGCAAAATATGCACATGTAGAGAAATTGGCCTTGGCAGCCATTCAAGTTGTCCAATGATTTCATAATTATATTATATTGTGCAAACCTACCATGATTTTTTATTGCAAGCCCGTGGTTTACATTCTTATGTAACAGTTACTAGGGGGAAAATATTTCAAATGGATAGTTATCCTACAGGAATTTGACTTGGAATTCATAAAATCTAAATCTAAGAAATCATTAGTGTTTGTTGAATTATTATGTGACTTTCCCCATACTGAGATGGAAACCATGGTAGAGGGTTCTCTTCCAAATGAATCTCTCTTTCTTATCATTACTTTAAACCCCTGGTATGGATATATCATCATTTATCTTTAGATCCAGACATTTCATCTAAAAATAAGTCGAACTGATCGTTATCGTATCTGGTACCAATCCCAACAATACAATGTTCTTGGCGATACACTTTATCATTATGGTGTTGATTCCATCTTCATACAATGTTTGACTCATGAGGAAGCTGAAAAGGCATTGAATGACTATCATTTTGGAGCTTGTGGCAATCATATGTCAGGGTTTGTAGCTGCTAAAAATATCCTGTGGGTGTGGTATTTCTGGCCTTCTATGTATAAAGATTGTATAATTGTGGTCTAGAAATGCCACAATTGTCATATCTATGATTGAAAAATGCGTTCACACTTAGCTCTTGTTCACCCAATCATTTATATCGGGTCCTTTCACTAATTGGGGCATCAATTTCCTTACCTATAACCCTCACTCAGCCAAGGGGCATGGGTATATTATCCTTTCAGTAGATTATTTTATGAAATGGAGCGAGGAGATGCCTTCATATAAGGATGATGGTGAAGAAACATCCATTTTCATATTCAATCATGTGATTTCTAGGTTTGGAGTTCCACAATCCATGGTCACAGACCATGGTAGCTATTTTCGAAACTTTATGCTGACTGATCTTACTATGAAGCTAGGCCTGTGTCATGACATTTATACTCCTAATTATGCACAGGAAAATGGCCAAGTGGAATTTTTTAATAAGGTTTTAACCACCATGATTAAACAGATTATCGAGATTCATAAACGAGATTGACATCTAATTCTTTTTCCAACCTTGTGGGCATATCCTACCACATCAAAAACTTTGACTGGTTTTACTCCCTTCCAACTTGTCTATGGTGTGGAAGTTGTTTTACCTATTGAATGTGAAATACCATCTTTGAAACCGAAAACTGAATTATTACCAACCACTTCTGCAGAGGAGGAACGTTTCCTGTACTTAGCACGACTCGATGAGACTCACCACGTTGTTGCATTAGCTCGCAAGGCCCAAAAGAAACGAGTTAAGGCACAATATGATCAAAATATAAAACCTTGTTCATATTTTGAAGGGGATTTAGTCTTGGTATGTGATCAAGAGCATGATAAGTTAGGCGTTGGTAAATTTGAGCCCATGTGGCATGGCCCTTATGTTGTAAAACTTGCTTTGGAAAAAGGGGCCTATGAGATATTTGATTATGATGGAATTCCTTTAGGAATGCCCATAAATGGTCTTTACCTAAATAAATATTATTCTTAGATTGCTTAGTGAATAATTTTTACATTTCTATACATATTTTATGTGTGGCAATTTTTTAGCACCTTTTTATGATTTGTTTGCTACTTCTCCTGCTTAACTTGTGTTACACTTGATTTACAGACGTTGACGCTCCCTCAAACTTACATTGGCTTTGCTAATGGTGCTAGTATTAGTACTCATAATTTATCTTCTGTAGCCTCCATCATTTATTCACCCATAGATGAGTTAGTTTCTATTCATGGGATATGCCTTGGTCAAATAACGAATAACATTGCAGAGTATAGCACAGTGATTGAGCTATTATCTAACGCCATTTCATTTGGAATTCTCCTATTTATTTTTAGGTTAGATTCTCAACTCATAGTATTACATTTAAACGGTGTCTATCCAGTTATAAGTGCTTCAATGTTAAGAATATTTTTGCGGGTTCATCTCTTGGAAAGAGAGTTTGATTATATTGAGTATCAACACATTTCGAGAAGTTTAAACACATTAACTGATGCATTAGCTAATTATGTGTTAAATTGGCATTTGTAAAACATCTGTAAAAAAATCAAAATCAATATTCATTGATTTATTGTACAATATAGACTAAAATAGAAGCAGTAGCTTTCATTAGTCAAATATCTGTAAAAACTTTGGTTTTTACAAAAATATCATCCAAAGACATGAGACCCCACAGCCTTTATTATCTGTACATGTCGATACATCATCAAAAAGAAAAAAATATAGCTCTAAGACTAGTGGTTATGCATGATTATCATGGTAACAAACAACATCGTGAGCTACTCATCGTAACAAGTGACTAATAGGTCCAGGAACCCCCATAGTGTGCCTCTAATAGCGGAGAGCCAAGTCATCAATCTCGACATGAGGATGTATAGGGTCAACCTCTCAAGCTTTTTCTTCAACATAGTCAATACCTCTATTATGTCTAGGTTCTTCACTATGGGAGCTACTAGCTTCTCATTGTGTATGTCATATCTATGTAACCCTGTTGGTCTCACTGGGCCCACATTTACAGGATCATTTAGAACAATTAGTTTTGGATGCCAAAAAACAACAAAAATAAAACAAAAAGATCAAAAAACAACCAAGGTGTGAAGTTTTTACCTAGATCACCCCACTGCATCCCAGCTGGAAATGGCATATATGGATCACCTTTATAATCCATGCCTACGTATGGAATATATTCAATCATGATTATTTGATTTTCTAGCCACCTAAAAAAAACAGGTGTATACCAGATCATTGGCCCTTCACCACCTCTGTGGCATTTCATTAGTGTGACCCACTTCAAGATGCGAGGTTCTTGAGGTCCTCCTCTCTCTATAGCTCCCTCTGGAGCAAGAAGTGGGATCTCCTCTAGAGAAAATGAAATGACAAAGGCACCATACACAAAATTCTTGAGTTTTTCGGTTTTGACTCTAGTTAGTTTCCCTTTCATATTCGCAACTACTCCCTCACACCATTTGAATATTGTAGTTTGCAAAAACTCTACGACAATTTGCATTTGAGACTTTTTATGCACATGAAGAGTTTCACTTCTGCACAGTTGTGCAACAGTGAAACTAATAGCTCTCAAAGGAAGCCTCTCTATGGTTTTGATGTTAATTCTTCCATATTTGAGAGTAGTTCCTCGAAAACAATGTTGCACTAGATATGTGGCATTTGTTTCAACACCTCGCCTATGTCCATACAGAGAAATTTCCACCCAACGGTGTGGGAGCCCAGAGAAGAAGTAAATGTCATCAACATCAATAATGAGCCTATGGTCTCTAATAATAAAGCATTCTTCTTGTACATTCCACTCGGTCACCATCCACTCCAGCAAGTCTAGTTGGGCCTTCATGCTTGGAATAATGAAAAACTTATACAAGTCATAGTTTTTCAATGCCTTTATGGTATCTAGATGGTTTAGAGAAGTTATGTCTTGTTCTCCATGTTAATGCTCTCTTCACTCCTTTTTGCAGCTCAAAACCCTGCAAACAAAGATGGAGGATCATTAGAAAGGACTATGGTAAAAAATTTCAACAAATTTGGGTCTTTTCTATTAAATTTTTTATGCCCTCAGCGTTGTGCGAAACCTCGTGAGAAACAATGTGTGAATGTGTACATTTCTAGCCCTAGAAATTGTTCATATCCCTCTTTTTAATGTAAAAACTCAATCAATGTGCATAGGACTGAAGGGTGAACTACACACATCAAGGGCGATTTTCTATTTGAAAACCCTCCCCAAAAAACCAAAATACATGATCAGAATGAAAAATGAAAACTATGAAAATGAAGATATCAGAGTGATGATTTACCTGGATAAGACGGATCATCATTTGGCCAAACGATTTGTCCAGAATATGCCTCTGAAGCTCTTGGTGAAAAATGCACTCTATCACTCTCAAAGGGTAAAAAAACATAAATGGTATTTTTTTTTTACTTTTTGGGTTTTAATAAGTTTTCAAGCCAAATAAAATATTATTTTTTGCCTATTAGCCTTTAAAATCGAAATGTATAATGTTTCTAATTATACTTTTGAGAAATGATGATAATTTTGAGTTTAAGTGTGCAGATCACATGTTATTTATGAAAACGAATCATTTTGGCATTGATTAATTTTTATCACTTTTTCGAACTCGCTAAAACTTATGAAGAAAATGAAACAGGGAGTTCTCTTTATGCCCTTTTCAGACTCCGTAAACATGAAAATATCGTTGAGTACTTGATCATTCAAATTCATAAAAGTAAATGAACAATCGTCTATTCAGTACAAGTCTACCCATTTTATAGACTCAACTAGACTATTTATGAAAAAAGGATACATTGACTAATCATGGTCAATTTTAACACCCTCTGAGCTAAATGTGCATATAAACAACATAATAGGAACAGAAATAGAATAAACATATCAGCCATCAAAATCCATATATATATATATATATATCAGTACATTTTCACATGAAAATCAAGGGAATGAATTTTTCATTAATAAATGAAATGAACCAACCGATGATGGGACTACCATGTTCCACCCATCCATAGATTGGCTGAACCAAGTCTCTCTTCAGCTAATCACCCCTGTGCCATATTCCAAGCATGAATGTGGGACTCATAGAACACATCAAAAAACACCAATCAATGTGGATGCCACCGGAGTTCTCTACCTACACCATGAGGAATTTGAGTGCCTCCTAGTCTCTCAGGCTTTACCGTGCATCCGCAGTCTGATCCAGGGATCACTAGGCCCTACACTGAGACATACTCTCTAGGATTTACTGTGCATTCCATCCCGGAATCACTAGGCCCAATGGAGAGAAAATCCACCTCTTGGCTTTACTGTATATCCCGCCATTCACCGGCAAGGATTCCTAGTCCCACCGAGGTACACAATCTAGCTTTAACGCAACCCACAGTATTGTTCAAGGGTCACTAGGCCAGTGGTTTCGTGCATCCTCAGTTTGGTTTAGGGACCACTACCACCATGTGTTTGTCAATTCGGAGATCCACCCCACTCACCTTCGAATCCATTCTAGCCATCCCCCACAAAACGCATGAGAGAACCCATCTAATCAAAGCTATTAGGAAATGGCAAGGCTAGGCTGAAAATACTATCACGCTTGGAAAATCCCATGCCCTAGTAGAAAAGAAACACATGCAATCCCATGCATGCCAAATCTAGCAAGGAAAATACACATGCAAGTTGATACCTGCAATGAAGCCTGTTGTCACTGCTTAATCTTGCCTTCTTTCCCTTTCTTGCTCCAATGCCAAAGCGCTCCAAGAAAAATCTAGGTCACAAAGAATATGAGAGAGAGAGAGAATAATGAGAGAGCTCCAAAGCTAAACTGACCAAGTCTTGCCCACTAATCCTCATAAGCCTTTTTATTAATGAGGCCTCTATTTTCTTCATTTTCCATTATTTTCCTTCAATTTCCTCCTCACATGAAAAATGTGACCTTTCACCTTCCTTTTCTTCTAATTTCCATTATTTTCATAAATAAACGTGAAAAAATACCTTTCTGCCTCTTTAATGCCTTAGCCATTGCCTTTGCCAATTTCCTTAGCCATAAACAACCAAATGAACACCCCCTAGGATGTCTTTCCCACCATTCAGTTTGGAATACATGTCCTATCATCCACGTATTTATATATTTTTACATGGAATTTTCACAAGGGCTGTTATAAAACCCTCCCCCTTGGGGGAACACCATCCCCGGTGTTCAATGACACTTATAACAAAAATACCATGGAAAACAAAACATACTGCCCATGGAGCTTTATAACACAGCTCGTTGCAGTGTTTACAATGAAATATCTGCTCAAAATCAAAACATCATGACAACATACCACATAATGGAGATTTATAACATAGCTCATTACGGTATTTATAATAACCACATATACACATATTCACATATGCACATTTTCTCAACCAACAAATAAAATAATATGAATCTGCAACAACGGAATCTAGAGGCTCACACCTCCACCCTCAAAATAATACTAGGATCCACCTCCTTCCCAGGAAGACCAGAATGCACTGAAAATTCAAATTTGCATCCAATGTCCAGCGCTATAATCCCGCACCACTTGTCCTCTCAGCGAACAGTTATCAGCTCATTGTTCTAGGACACACTCCCAATGTGCATCTGATTCCATCTGGAAATGCTAATGACAAACAAATCCATCTGTGACCTTCCCTTCTCTACTACACAGTCCCTCGGGAATCTGGTCACCCCTTCTGTGTAGTTACTCACCTCCAAGTTCTGTTGGCACCCCCATCTCAGGTAGTCCATTCCTTGGCAAGGCTTCCTCGCATTAGAAGATTCAAAGACCAAGGCATATACCTGCCTCAAAACTACCATACTGGTCATTGCATGCTCATGGTAATCAATTGACACTATTGGGTACCAGTGTCCCACAATGGCCATGCTCTTGACATGCTTTACCAACACACTGTTGCATGTTTCAATTCCTTTGCTACTACTTCTAACTCTTGCAGTCAATTTCGACCACTCAATTGGGCATGTTCATGCTTCCTGTACCAAGAACATAACTTCCATTAGATTCAAAATAAAGTGAAATAAATTCAAATCATACCTCATTGGTAGTTCGTCAATAAGGTACACTTGGAATCTTGTTCGCTTCCTATCACAAGAAGTCCAACTAGCATCTTGACCAACTCAACATATATAAAGATATCACATCAGGTTAGCTCAAACACAACCATCATAATCATAAATCACATGTAACCATGATAAACCAGAATCATAGATCATAGATCATAATCATAATTCACATGCATACTAAAACTAAAATACAATACCGATACTTATCCTTCATCGATCCTTACTTTTACCTTGGTTCTTTCTGTAACACATTAGATTGGTTGCCACACCCGAAAAAAATCCAGTGCCTTCTCCTCAACCATGCGCACATACGCATAGTATGCATTACACACATACAACCATAGACGACATGCAACTCCATGAAACACATGCATCTACACCTGACATACAACACATACACCTACACCCAATGTACGACACAACTCAATACATATGTCTACACAGAGTACTACACAACGAGTACACATGCCGCAATACCATGACTACATGATGCATAATCCTACATGTCCATAATACAACATCAATGATATGCACACAATACCACATGTACACCAGTACCATATGTACAACATGTACATAGTACCACTTATACACTACACCACATGCACAACATGTTCACAACATTACATGTACACGGCGCCACCTGCACAACATGTACACAACGCCACATGTACACTACACCATTGTACAATGTGTAGACAATACCGCATGTACACAGTACCACACGCACGATGTGTACGCGACACCATATGTACACAGCATGCACGACATGTACACAGCACCGCATGCTCATAACACCTTATGTACAACATGTACACGGCACCACATGCTCACAGCACCACTTGTACAATCATGCACACAACACCATATGTACATAGCACCATATTTACAACATGCACGCAACACCAAGGGTACCTAGCATTGCATATCCAACATGTATAGAGCACCATATGCAGACACACTGCATATGCATCATGAAGACAATACAATATGTATATAGCACCCCATATGCAATATTCACACAACCCTATTTGTACCATCCTGTATATAACATTGCATGAATAACATGTACACATGCTATGTATACACAACACCACAAGTGCACACATCATAGATGCAACATGTACAACATATACAATGTATGCGCAACAATAGTACAACACATCCAAAACCACACTATCCTTACCAAGAAACCTTGCTTCCAGTATCTCATCTATGCTTATCCTAGCATGTCGCAAACCACACTGCTTTCACTCTGTTGGTGTATCCTTCAGTGTTACCTATCATAACATAAACATAGGCATAATACAAGTATACAATATCAATTCATATCCACATGATGCTGACCTCATATATTTTTTGTGACTACTCTTTCCAATTGATTCCTCATAGACCAGGAACCTCTTCATGTCGTTCTCCTGCATAAGCAATCATTCCTTCACAAGAATGATACCTGACAACCCTGTCAGATAGTAACATAGATATATGGATACATACGTACATATATAAATGTTAGCATAAAACAATCATGATCCTGTCAGACAACGACATACATACATTCATGTATACATATATAAACATCAGCATAATCATGATCATAACATAATTACCAGATAACATAAGGTCTAGGTTAAGAGAACTTCCTTTATTTATGCACAAGCATTGAGAACAATAGTTCCCAACATAGCCAAAGCATATGACACCTTTGATCCATTTACTTTACCTTTTTTGGTTACATTTCTTGTGTTTGCACTGCTACTGTCGATTTACCACAATCGACCCAACTAGTCCAACCAATTGTAATAGTCTTACTTTCCGCTGCACTTACTCATGCACAAAGCTTCATCTAGGTCTTTTATCATCAGTTGGGTACCACACATCACTCCTAATTTCCATCAAATTTCCTCTTTCTCAACCAATTCCCAAGACTCAAAACATAAAAAAGGCAAGACAAGAAACAAAGAAGAAGAAGACCATAAAAGCCAATAACGACATGATGTTGAAATATGGCAACAAGAATATTCCAATTTAATTTGTCCTTAAATTAAATTGTGAATTAAAATCAAATTTAGTCTCAACAACTACTTGGAAACAATTAATTAATTAATTTTAAATTAATTAGTTGGAGAGCCCCAAGGGTTAGCTCATTTGGTCAAAATCAGTGCCTCGCCATTCGGGAGGTCACAGGGTCCATTTTGCCCGAAGCCCTTGGGGTTAGGCCTTGCTAGTGGGCTGCGGGGCTAGATTCCCTTCAGGGTCGATCAGCCCAGATTTTTTCGTGGATGTAGCAACCAGCCATTGACCAAGATGTTCGTGAACCATAGCCAAAAAAAAAAAAAAAAGTTGGAGAAATTCAAGTTAGAAGTATTTCTGAAGTCATGCAAGAGTTATCACTTAAATTAAGGAGATAAGATTGACTTATATTTGAGTTGTAATTAGTTAACTCAATTTACTGAGTTAAGTCTAGTTAAATTAGTTCCAAACTATTTGAGGAACTAATAGTGAGTTAACAATTAGTTGATGCATTAATACACTCAACTAGTGCTACTATAGTTAACTGAAGATTCCCTCATCAAAAACACATGAAAGTCTATTCTGAGAAAGACCAAGTTGAGATTAATGTTCAAGGACAGTGTACTATCAGTTTCATGTCTTTTCTCATGGAGAAAACTCATGCATGCAGTCAAGGATTCATCCTTGAGGATTGCGAAGTTTTGAACGCTAGTTTTTCCACTTGGTAATAGGCTAATCATCCACAAGGAACATCGCAAATAAATAGGAGCTTGGAGGGCAGAGAGGAAGGTTGGAGAGAAGCCATGATTTCCTGTGAGCATTTGTGAGGATTATACTGAGATCTGGCTAGCTATGAGAGCTAAGGCTTTGTATAATTCCTATGTTTTTCCACCATGTATGATAATACAATAGTGTGGGGTTTTTATCTGAGACTTTCCCCAAAGTATTTTCATGTGTATTGTGCCATTGATTCTTCTTCTTCTGGTTATATTTTTCAGCTTAATAATTAAGCTTCTGCAAATTGATAGTAGAAGTAGGTTATAGTATTCTTCTTTGATTTATATTGCATTATCGAGTTAACCTATCACAAATTTTCTACATGGTAAAGGAGTTGTGAACAGTATATTGAGAAGAGAATTCGAAGTTTGAAGTTCGGGGTTGCAGGTGCAAATTGAATTCATATCATACTTCAAGGTTGGCTAATGGCGTTCTATGGCTTGAGACTCGAGTATGCCTTGGAAGGTAGCTCGAATTACATAGCATGGAAAGATAGAATGGAGGTTGTATTAGAAGACAATGGCTTGAAGGAATTCATTGATCAAGAAATCCCAAAGCCAACTTCAACTAATGCACAAGAGTTGGTTGAGTGGAAGAAGTGTGTGGTGAAGGTGAGATGGATCATCCTTGAGGGAGTTCGAGACCATATTGTCTCGAGTCTCCATGGGAAGGATACTCCATTTTCAATGTGGAAGACATTGAAGGACCTCTACTCGAATAGTAGCGACCAGAGGAAATTGGTACTCAAGGATAAGCTTCGAAGAATCAAGATGGAGGAGGGAAATACTATTTCCACATATCTAAACAAGCTCATCACCTGCAGAAATGAGATTGGCAGTGTGGGAATAAATATTGCCGATGATGATATGATGAGCCTTGCTCTCCTTGGCCTTCCAAAGAGTTGGAATAGCTACCAGGACTCTGTGAATGGAAGGGAGAAACTGTCAGATTGGGAACAATTGTAGTCGGATCTTATGCAGGAGGAGATCAGAAGGAGCACACAAGATGGTTCTTCATCTAAGAATGATGATGAAGAAAATTTGGCCTTAGCATGTAAGGCAAGGAGAGGGAAGGGGAAGGCTTCCCATTTCAAATCAAATTCTTCTCATGGAGGGAAGAAGGGTGACATGTCTAAAGTAAGATGCTTTAATTGTCACAAGGTGGGACATTATACGACTAATTTCCCATCGAAGAAGTCCAAGAAGGGATCCTTAGAAGGATCGGAAGGTGAGGCATTAGCCTCTCAGTTCGAAATGTGCTTTACCCTCATCACATGCATGGTGTCATCGATGATGGGTTGTGTCTAGTATCCTGACAGTGGAGCCTCATTCCACATGACCGGTGATAAAAATTTATTCAATGCCTTGGAGGAGAAAGACCTTAAGATGCACATAGAAATGGGTGATGACGAAAGGTATAGTGTTTCAAGAGTGGCCACGGTTGCTTTCCAGAGGGAGCATGGATCTCCTCTCACCTTGACAAATGTGATGTATGTGCATGGACTGAAGAAGAACTTGGTATTAGTCGCGATGTTGGAGGACAAAGGCTACGATGTCATCTTTAGTAAAGGAAAGGCATTCTTAAGACACATAGCCACAGTTCAGACCAAGAGGATAGGGATTCAGGTGAAGAATCTCTATAAACTAGAGGTAGATGATTGTGCAGCATTGACTACAAAAGCATAATTGGTGAAAATCCAAGACATTCGCGAGTTGTGGCATAGGTGGTTGGGCCATTTGTATCATGGGGCTTTGAAGATAATGTAGTAGATATCTACAAGACTTCCCAAAGGTAAAATTGACTAAGTTGACACATGCAAAGGTTGTACCTTGGGAAATTACACCAAGTCTTCCTTTCATGGTAGAGACAATCAAGCAAAGGCTATCTTAGAGCGAGTTCACACTGATTTGTGTGGACCATTCTCGATGGAATCCAGAGCAAAGCAAAGGTATTATGTGATTTTCATTTATGAATATTCTCATAAATGATGGATTTATTTCATGCAAAAGAAGGACCAAACTTTCACAAAGTTTTGTGAGTTCAAAGCTTTGATCGAGAAAGAGTCAGGGAAGAAGATCAAGGCCTTGAGAAGTGACAATGGTGCAGAATATGTCTCTCAAGAGTTTAAGGACTTCTGTGCAGTGGAAGGAATTAAACAAGAGTTGACGGCACCTCATAACCCACAGCAGAATGGGGTGGCTGAGAGGAACAACATAACTATTGTAGGGGAAACATGGGCAATGCTGCATGACCAAGGCCTACCACATCACTTGTGGGCTAAGGCATGCAACATAGTGGTCTATTTGCAAAATAGAAGCCTGCATCGCATACTTGGGATAGACACCAGAGGAAGCTTTGTCCGGTAAGAGACAAGATGTGTGTCACTTCAGGATCTTTGGCTCATCGGTATATTGCCATGTGACAAAGGATGCATAGAAGAAGCTTGAGCCGATAGCAGAGTTGGGGATATTTTTGGGGTGCACTAATACACCTCACAATTATCGAGTGTACTTGCCTACCAGTCGAAGAACAGTGGTTCATAGAGATCTCAAGTTTGATGAGCAGAACGCCATGTGAGTTTCCCTTAAGAGGGAGCTCCAACTATAGGCTGTGGAGGAACTGTTGGTTCCAAAGGAGGAAGCCAGACTGATGTGGAGCAACTGTATGCAGAGGTTCCAGGAGTGGAGACATCCACTCAAGCAGAGTCTTCCAGAGATGGATGGAAGCGCACAAGAGAAGTTGACAGATTATTGGAGGATGCAAGAGAGAATGTGAGAGCACCATATTCTCAGCACAGACAGAGGAGGTCACCTGAGAGGTACACTGGATACATGGCCCTTGCTGGGGAATGTGTTGAGGCCGAGCCATCTTCCTTTGAGGAAGCAGTGCAGCAGCTAATTTGGGTTGATGCTATGGTGGAGGAGTATGACTCCATAGTTCGTAACAATGTTTGGGACATGGTTCCAAGACCGGATAACAAGTCAGTTGTGAGTTCCCGTTCGCTTTACAAGGTAAAGCAAGCTACTAATGGTAGTGTAGAGAAGCATAAGGCAAGATTTGTTGCCTGTGGATTTTCACAGGTCAGGGGGATTGACTATGATGAGACTTTTGTTCCTATCGCAAGGTACTCATCTATCAAATCTATGTTGGCACTATCAGCATAGATGGGTTGGAAAATCCATTAGATGGATGTGAAGACTTCATTCCTCAATGGCCAGATTGAGGAAGAGGTGTACATAGAGCAGCTGGAAGGTTTTGAGACCTTCGATCATGAATCGCATGTGTGCGGACTCAAGAGAGCGTTGTATGGGTTGAAGCAAGCACCTTGTGCTTGATACACCAGGATAGACAACTACTTCACCGGGTTGGGCTTCACAAAGATTGAAGCGGATACGAACCTATACCACATTGTGGTGAAAGATAAGTTGTTGATCATCATACTTTATGTTGATGATCTCATATTGACTGGTGATGATCAGTTGATCATGTCTTTCAAGGAGGACCTCGCAAGAGAATTCGAGATGAAAGACATGGGTCTCATGCATTACTTCCTTGGCATGGAAGTGTGGCAAAAGGATGGGGAGTTGTTTGTGTCTCAGGGCAAGTATGCCAACGAGATACTCAGCAGATTCCACATGGAGAAGTTTAAGCCCATGCAGACTCCTCTAGCAGGTAACTGGAGGAAGGAGGTTGCTACTTCAAGAGAAGTGGTAGAGGCTACTGTGTACATGCAACTTGTGGGTTCACTGATGTACTTAATGAACACACGACCAGATTTTTTCTATGCAGTGGACCAGCTAAGTCAAGCGATGGTTCATCCTACCAAGATGTTTTGGAATGCAAAAAAGCATGTATTGAGATACCTTAGAGGCACATCTTAGTATAGATTATGGTATAGACAGATAGAGGGAGTGAAGCTATATGGCTTCATTGATGCAAATTGGGCAAGGAGTCCATCAAATTAGAAGAGCACATTAGGAGGGATTTTCAACCTTGGGTCAGCAACAATTTCTTGGTACAACAGGAAAAATAGGTTAGTTGCACTCAGCTCGGTAGAGGCAGAATACATGGCTGCAAGTCAAGCAGCATGTGAGGCCATCTAGATGCGGAAAATCCTAGTTGGTTTGTTTGATTAGAGGATGGATCCAACTGTGATCTATTGTGATAATCAGACTTGTATCAAACTCTCAGAGAATCCATTATTTCATGATAGGTCCAAGCACATCGACATCTGGTATCATCATCTCAGAGACTATGTAGCGAGGAGGATCATGTTGCAGCAGTATATTTCGAGAGAGGAGTAAGATGCTGACATTTTGAAAAAGGCATTGTCAAAGTGTAAATTCAAGTTCCATAGAGACAGGATCGTGGTGGCAGATACTCCCTTTCTTGTTGAGAGGGAGTGTTCAAATATGGCAACAAGAATATTCCAATTTAATTTCTCCTTGAATTAAATTGTGAATTAAAATCGAATTTAGTCTTAACAGCTACTTGGAAATAATTAATTAATTTATTTTAAATTAATTAGTTGGAGAAATTCAAGTTAGAAGTATTTATGAAGTCATGCAAGAGTTATCCCCTAAATTAAGGAGATAAGATTGAGTTATATTTGAGTTGTAATTAGTTAACTCAGTTTACTAAGTTAAGTCTAGTTAAATTAGTTCCAAACTGTTTGAGGAACTAATAGTGAGTTAACAGTCAGCTGATGCATTAATGCACTCAACTAGTGCTACTCTAGTTAACTGAAGATTCCCTCATCATAAACATGTGCATGTCTATTCTGCGAAAGACCTAGTTGAGATTAATGTTCAAGGACAATGTACTATTAGTTGCATGTGTTTTCTCATGGAGAAAACTTGTGCATGCAGTCAAGGATTCATCCTTGAGGATTGCGCAATTTTGAAGGCTGGTTTTTCCACTTGGTAATACGCTAATCATCCACAAAGAAAAGTGCAAGGAAATAGGAGCTTGGAGGGCAGAGAGGAAGGCTAGAGAGAAGCCAAGATTGTCTGTGAGCATCTGTGAGGATTGTACTGAGAGCTAAGGCTTTGTATAATTCCTATGTATTTCAACCATGTATGATAATACAATAGTGTGGGGTTTTTATCTGAGACTTTCTCCAAAGTATTTTCATGTGTATTGTGCCATTAATTCTTCTTCTTCTAGGTATATTGCTCATCTTGATCTTTAAGCTTCCGCAAATTGATAGTAGGAGTAGGTTATAGTATTTTGCTTTGATTTATATTGCATTATCGGGTTAACCTGTCATAGGTTTTCTACACATGACTCCGCAAAAAAAGTGGTATGGCCATACACTAGACATAAAAAAAGCCACAAATCAAGCTCAACAATTCATAAAAGACCAAAAATACAAGACTAACAACAAACACCATGACTCAATACCCATTGTTCCAAGGAAAAACTCAACCAAAGCCTTCTTCAAGATTTCATGGTAGTCTCTTGCCATGAAATCCCCTGCATCATACTACCATAAACACATAATTGTCGGTGCATAAATAAAAATACACCAGTTACCTCATCTTATTGTGCCAAGCACATTTTTTGCAACTGCCTATGCATGTAAATCATATGTTCCAAATATCAAGACAATCATATTTATCAATTTGAATTCAACTTTTACAAACAATCATGTCATAATCCATAGTCATTAGATATAATGCTACGACTATCAACCACATTCAAGTACATATCAACTATCTCAACACATACATGTTAGTACAATCATCTTAAAACAAAATAATTTGAACACATACTCATATTAAGCAATTCATCAATCATTCAACCAATTGCAAAGATACCATGTTAAATAAATCAACTACGCACCAAACACTCAAACACCAAATAGACGTCATAATCAAACAACCAAGCACCAATATATGACATAAGAAAACTTGTACCTTAATGTATATCAGGGGAGGTGATCTTGTCTACACAATCAATCTAGTTAGCACTACATAACTTTACAACACATCAGCTCAAGCACTCATAATATCATGATATCTATAACAATATCTAACTAACATGTTCACATTGTAAACTCATACACATATGCAAATTCAATCTAGATTAGTATGACACCATCTCACAAATATGTCGGTTCATACCTGAATATCGCAACCATAACCATCTACATAGGTCAAACTAGGTTAACACAATACATATAACATCAATATCTTCAAGGCAATGACCATAACCATCACGCATATGATCAATCCAAATTATAACATCAATATCTCAATGAAACGACCCTAATAATCAAGTTAATAGCATATAACAACAATACGCAATATATCATACTCATCAAGAACATACAACATAATCATCAAGTTATCTAATATAAAAAAACAATAGTAATGCATTCAACTACAGGTTACTATCATTCTTGACTATCTGATACATGTGCATATAACCACACTAATCATCTAACATCTATCATGAATGTAACCATAACATCAAAAGACATATACATAAACCTAATGTATATAAACCTAATGCATATAAAATCCTTAAATTACATACTTGCATGCCAAACATACACTACCTATATGACGATCTGCTCTTATCCCAAAGTCTAATGCTGCAACCTCATTATAATGATCGGCATCTCCTGCTTTATCTCAACCAAAAAATTAGCATCATTACATCCAATAGCACCATGATGACCTAAATTGCATACAATGACTTCAAAGACATGTTTGACCTACTATACATGCATAATCATAGCCACGACCATACATGCATAACAACAACCACTACTCCATTGTACACATTGCCACATGCAACCAACAATATACATAAGCAATGCCAAATCAACTACACCTACGCATAAATGCATGTAGTCAAATATAAGTGATCAATTATTTTAATCATCCTACAAGACTGATACATGTAATCAAAATATTAAAAATGTAACCTAACATACAAATATGTAAGTAGGTATCATGAAATAAACATGTAAGTGACATATAATTCATACACAATCAGTCACATGTTCTAAAAATGAAGACATCGTGTCTATTAATTTGAAATCAACATTCAACAATATAACAACCTATAAGCATACCCCCTTACTATCCATGGTCCACACTAAGGTAGAAGGAGGAAGCTACTATAATGGTCCGATCTCCAATGTCCAATTATAGAAATGGGATCTCCAAATCTCTATTAATTTTAACCATACTTGAAAAGAAATTGATTTTTATTTCTCATTCATTTGTATGAGACTAAGTCAAAAATATTGCGCTTATTCCACTTGTAACATAATAACTAAAAACATGCCACTTTTCCATTTCTTTACATGCAACTTTTCAAATTCCTTGCATGTAACCTTTCAAATTCCCTACATGCAACTCTTAAATTTATTTGCATTCAAATAGGCATAGAGCAGCTACATACATATTATCATACTACAATACTATCCCATCCATGAAAAAATAACATTTTCTTCAAACAATTACCATACTTTTACATTTTCCACAAACAACTATTATACTATTAAATTTTCATGTAAGCATTTATTCAAACACTTTACATGCAAACTAATATAGCAAACTATTTGCATACAAGTAAGCATATATCAACTGAAACAATACTATTACACATCAATACTATCCCCAACCAAAAACAACATACTCATTGGGGCATTTTATCAAACAATTTGTATTTAATTAATCATTGAATTATTTAATCATTTCATCAAACACTTTGCATGCAAACTAATATAGTGAATTGTTCAATGCATAAATCCTAAAATGTAGTAGTAAAAGTTATGGAAACTGAACCATATGATCAATGGAATTATCCCTCACTATGGTTCAAGTTTCAGCATTTGATATTTCATAGATGAAAAGTTATAACAAAAATACCAACACAATCTTATTTGATGCAGAATTCTAGGAGTATCCAAAAAGCTCGACTTCCACTGGTCATATATCCTAAAATATAGTGAATAAATGTTTGAAATTTTTATCACAATATAAGTGGGATTTCCTCTCATTGTGGAAAAAATTTCATCTCCTAAGAGTGCCCAGAATAAAATTTATAACAAAAATGTCAGCATCACCTGTTTGAGACCTGATTTTAGGAGCATTCAGAAGGCTCAACTCCCTCTGCTCATATCTCCTAAAATATTGCAACCCAATATCTAAAATTTCTACCACATAATCATTGGTATTTACCCTAAATGTGAACGAATTTTTTAGCTTCTGAAAGCCTACAGAAGAATAGTTATTGTAGAAATTCCAACGTGACTTGTTTAAAGGTGCATTCAGGAAGGTCATCTTCCTTAGATCATAATTCCTAAAGTATTGTGAACCAATATATGAAATTTTTACCACATTATCAGTGGGATTTACCTTCAGTATGAACAAATTTTTGACTTCTAATATTCCACAAAAGAAAATTTATAACAGGTATGACAGAAAGGTCTAAAAATTAACCTTTGTTCATCATTTTACCTATAGTAGAGCCCATCCAGTCCAAGTGTTTGAACCATGATCTGATACAAATTGTAACACACTCCGAGGTAACTGTGCATATAAACAACATAATAGGAACACAAATACAATAAACATATCAACCATCAAAATCCATATATATATATATCAATACATTTCACATGAAAATCAAGGGAAACATTAATAAATGCAATGAACCAACCGGTGGTGGGACTACCACGTTCCACCCGACCATAGATTGGCTGAGCCAAGTCTCTCTTTAGCTAATCACCCCCATGCCATATTCCAAGCATGAATATGGGACTCATAGAACACATTAAAAAACACCAATCAATGTGGATGCCACCAGAGTTCTCCACCTACACCGTGAGGAATTTGAGTAACTCCTAGTCTCTCAGGCTTTACCGTGCATCTGCAGTCTAATCGAGAGATCACTAGGCCTACAAAAAGACATACTCTCTAGGATTTACCATGCATTCCATCCCAAAATCACTCGACCCAACGGAGAGAAAATCCACCTCTTGGCTTTAGCATATATCCTGCCATTCAACGACAAGGATTCCTAGGCCCACCGAGGCACACAATCTGGCTTTACTGCAACTCACAGTTTGGTTCAGGGGTCACTAGGCCAGTGGATTCGTGCATCCTTAGTCTGGTTTAGGGACCATTACCACCATGTGTTTGTCAATTCAGAGATCCACCCCACTCAACTTTGAATCCAATCCGGTCATCCCCCACAAAATGCATGAGAGAACCCATCTCATCAAAGCTATCAGGAAATGGCCACGCCAGGCTGAAAATAATATCACACTTGGAAAAACCTATGCCATGGTAGAAAAGAAACACATGCAATCCCATGTATGCCAAATCTAGCAAGGAAAATACACATGCAAGTTGATACCTACAATGAAGCCTGTTGTAGCTGCTTGATCCTGCCTTTACTTACTTGATCTTTGCTTCATCTTGCTTTCTTTGCCTTTCTTGCTCCAATTCCAAAGTGCTCCAAGAAAAATCTAAGTGGCCAAGAGTATGAGAGAGAGAGAGAATAATGAGAGAGCTCCAAAGCTAAACTGACCAAGTCTTGCTCACTGATCCTCATAAGCCTTTTTTATTAATGAGGCCTCTATTTTTTTCATTTTCCATTATTTTCCTTCAATTTCCTCCTCACATGAAAAATGTGACCTTTCACCTTCCTTTTCTCCTAATTTCCATTATTTTCATAAATAAATGTGCCAAAAGTACCTTTTTTCCTCTTTAATGCCTTAGCCATTTCCTTTGCCAATTTCCTTAGCCATAAACAACCAAATGAACACCCCCCATGATGTCTTGCCCACCATTTAGCTTGGAATATGTGTCCCATCATCTGTGGTATTTATATATTTTTACATGGAATTTTCACAAGGGATGTTACATCAGTAGAGTTCTCTCCTGCATTATTTTACCCCTTTTCGGGCTTAAGGGACTCAATTTACAAGAAAAGGACACTGTGGAGTTTCCTTATGTTTTTCTCCCAACTCTTTAAAAATGAAAAACATTGAGCTTTACTTTCTTCGGCCTCATTAAAAATTTAAGTTGAAATAACTGAATGAGTTTTTGTGTCTTTTCAAATTCTTTAAACATGAAAATGACATTGAGTTACCCCTTCACTAGACTCATAAAAATTAAATAGTGCAAGACTTGTTAATTATTAAACAGTACAAGACTCATTAATTATGATGAGATCGAACCATTCCTCCCTATAGTTCATTGAAAATACTTCGAAGGACTCATCCGAAGGATAAGCTTATAAGACAAGCATATGTTAACCTCCTCAATATTGTGAAAAATAAAGAGGTACTTTCCAATAATGGTGCGGAAAAAGTGGGAAATAACCTTTTGATTTTGAATTATAAAAGGCATTATGTCACCCTTGAACATGATACTCCCTCACTTTTTGTGTCCAGGTTGGGAAATCCATTTGCCTATCAATTGACCATAACTCAATGAAAGTCTTCAGTTGGTTTTTGTATTATTTTTTAGTCTAATGTTGCCAAATCATAATGTCATGTCACCAATATGTTCAAGATAAGTCCAACCTCAATCATATTACTTTTCCATTCATAGCCTTCAGTCACGTCAACCATCTCTGAGTTAGTCTTGGATTACTATAAAACTTTTGTTCTTCAAAACTTGAAATGAGTTTAATGTCGTGGGCCCTCCTATGATGGGTCACTTCCTATCGACTTTAGCTCATTATTTAGGAAGTTGATCTAGAAACCTTCAATATCTTGGATCTTGCATGCCTTAATGACAGGTTTCCTTCCTTCAAAGACAGGTTCTCATCATTGCCCTTCGATCAAATGATTCTATGAGTGTTCGACATCAACACATCTTTTCACACTTCGTAGATTGTACTGGAATTACCTTGAGAGCCATTGTCATTATGGGTGGTTTCTCCTGCACTTGTTAACAATTTTCATCATTGACCGGTAATCAAGTGGTTTATACCATGTTCGACTATGAGATATTCACTCACATGGCTATATTCGTACTATGGATCGAGAGATGGAGATCAAGACCATGGATCTAGTTTCATCCATCTAGGCTGCATGGAATTATTAAATATTCATGATTGTAAACATAGATCCATTGATGGTTGCATCCATACTTTGTCATCTATAGACATGGATCTTTTAGATGTATTTTTGTAGTGGTTCTTTCATACATTTATGTTCTGATTATGGGAATCCCTACCTTAGTGATGATTATATATATTGCATTGTAACATTTGATTGCTTGTTTTAGGTCTCCGACTCCAATCTCTAAACCAAACCTTGGCATGATAAAGCGCTTCAATCATCAAACATCTCTTCTAACTTTTCACTTTATGGGGAAATCTGTTACACGTCATTTTGTTACATTAGGCAAATGACCATCAGTTTGGAACTTTCGTTATCCATAAATGTGTTCCAAAGCATCCCCTTTCAAGGCTAGAATCCAAACTATCCCAAAGAGAATGAAATTCTTGGATCACATGGCTAAAAATCATATTTTTAGCTTCCTGTGCAATTCTTTATTCAATTTATGTGCATACGTAGAAAGGTCCATTAAAATCTGTGCATAAGTGCGCTCTCTCTTACATTGTGGCCTGCGCACATGACTTAACACATGTAAAAATAAAAATTAAATTCTAGAAGCATTGTTGATCGAATCGTTTCCAACTAACAAGCTTCAAATGGATGCCTATTCAACCCTAATCCCTCTCATCATGGAGATACCTTCCTCTCTTTATGGAACCCCTATCCCACCAGTCGTGGATCTCATCCCTTTGGAAATGAATCCCAAACTTCCCCCTCTTGGCCTATAAAGCTAACATAGGCCTGAGGATTGGGGAGGATTGTTGGAAGTATGCTTATGCTATAGAAATAAGGCTAGAAGACTATTCATTGAAGGAGAGGAGTGGATATTGTCAGAAGATACTTGTAACATCAAGGCTTTGAAGTTGTAATTTTATTCTCCATTTTATTAATATTAAAGAAATTGTTCTTTCCCAATTATGTCTTTTTTGATATCATTTTTGGGATTCCTTAATCACCCACATAGGTTATGATTGCATATTGTTCAATTTATGATATATGATTGAGTTAATTAGTTCATTTATCTTTTATGCTATATACTGGATGCGTTCATCTTGTGTATGTTTTTGTCTATGCAAAAATCCTTTAGGACATCATGGAGAAGTTGTGGGAAGCGCTAGAAATGTATGTAAAGCATCAAGGAGAAGCGAATGGTCGAAATATCTTAAAAGGATTTCATCAGGAATTTTGATTAGATGGTAAGTGACCTCTCCCATATTGTTTATTTTAGTCAAGCATAATCTAGGGAAAGGTAGCAGTTCTTTATTGTTTGTTACTACATTTCTCTAAGGTCTTGGGAGATCACTCTTGTCTGCAAGAGAGATTTATCTTCCTAACATTAATCCAGGTGGATATTGGTGGCCACCCACCTATTCCACTTGGACCCCCAATACTCTTTCCTATTAGTTTCCTATTTTTTAGCACAATTTCCTATTTTGGTATTTTTCTATTTTCGATAGTTTTTCGGGCCTTGAACTTCCAAAGACATTTTGAGGTCCTAAATGACTTTTTTTTGGGAAACGAGCAAACATAATTCAAATATTAATGCTTGTAGTTGAAAGCTTTTTTCCTCGAATAAACATTTCTAATAGGCTATCCTTCATGCAAAACAAAGTTCATATTCCAAATTTATGCCCTCGGGAAGTTGATGTTCCAACTAACCCCATAAGGGCCCATAAGCTTTTGGAACTTCATCTCCTAGGTTTAGGTCTTTGGATGTTTATGGTTTCTCATTATTTATTCATGACGAAAAGGTCTCATAGCCTCATTATAACATGGTTTAGAATGCATGTATCCATCACATATATTCTCAGAGATGATCTACTATGGCCTGAGCTATTTTTCTTTCATTCTACATGTAAACAGTTTTCAACGTTTTTTATTTATTAATTGAAGTTTAGTTTCGTTGTATATATGTATTCTTTTTAATATATATTTCATTTCGTTCCTTCATAAATCCAAATCAATGGTATCAAAGTGGTCTAATCTTTCTCTATTTTTCTGTGCATGTCCCCAACAAGGTTGGGATATAATGAGTTGGGACTCAAACTGCTTGAACCTTTGGAAGGTCGTTGTCACCGACCTCAATGGCCTCCCAAGGTAGAACAAAATAAAGGCAAGGGAGTAGGAGATCTTATTAAATTGTTGCTCGAACAAGTCTTAAAGAAACAAAGGAACAAAACAATGGATAACTTTTCCTAGATTCTCCAACAGTTACCAATAGGTTATGCATCTTCATCTACTAATCAATTCGGAGGCACTTCCCCCTTTAAGTTACAATTTAACTTTGATATTACTATATTCAAATTCCAGATAGATGCGGATGTTGTAGATAGATGGTTAAATATACTAGAAAGATATTTTTCAGTCCGTCATTTTTCTAATAGAGAGAAGATTATTTTTGCACTACATAAAGCTGCCCCACACATCAATGATTAGTGGGAAACTTACTATGGGAAAAGGGCCACAAAATATTTTGCACTGTTTTTTGATGCACCGTCTTGGAAATATTTTAAAGATGTTGTCAAGGAACAATATTACCCTATTATAAGTTATGAATGCAAATATATAAAATGGACCACACTACGACAAGAAAGTAACTATGATGTGTTAGAGTTCTTGAATATTAATCATAATTTGCACACGAAGTTGGGTATCAAGGACTGTGAGTGACATCTAGTGCTCAAGTGTCATGGTTTTTTACATAAATACATCCAAACGACAATGGAGTCCCAATACATTTCACTTGGCACAACCTATTAATATGTTACCTGAATCGAGTAAAAAATTAAATAGGAGAGGTGATACTTTGGTTCTAATAACCTGAAGCGGGGAAAGGGTACCTCGAAACTATAGAAAAAGGGATAGATCCAAGGCATAATAACCCAATAAAACCCATCGAAGCTACAAGAAAAGAATATAAATGGAAAGACGAATAAGAACACGGGTAATTAGTGTGAGCTCCACAAGAACCCCACTTATAACACAAATGAGTGTTGCTTGAAGAAGTTGTTGTTGGCTAAGATGAAAGCTTCAGAGTCAGATGTAAGTTCTGACTTTGAACCAAACCCTAACAAGGGGAAACAAATCATTAATGTAGAACCCAATGCCATCGTTGCTACTACCAAGGTCTAACACAATGTGCCTGAAGATTTAAAGGAAGGTGAGTGACTCTTCCACTCATATATGTGGGTAAATGGGACATCAATGCATTTCATTGTTGATAGTGAGAGTAAAAATAACCTCATCTCAAAAAATGTCATTAAGCATTTGGGCTTGCCAATAACACCACACCCACATCCATACACCATAAGGTGGATCCACTAAGGGTGATATCTCCACATCACCCCATAGTGTTGTCTACCCTACAACATCAAGCCTTTCATGGATGAGGTATTGTGTGATGTTACTCCCCTTGAAGTTTGTGATGTTTTATTTGGCCAACCATGCTTGTAGAAGTGTCATGTTGTGTATGAATCTCGACCTTGTACTGTTATTATTACTTTGGGTAGAAAATTGTATAGGATATTGGAGGTAGTCCCACCTACTGTTATTCTTTGATCTCTGCTAAGAAATGTAGTAAGATCATCTCCAAGAATAGGAAATTTTTCTTGATCCTAATTCACTCTCAAATTAAGGGGAAGATCATGGCCACATCCATGGCCTCCAATTAGGCTCTTCTGCACGGAAAAATCTAGTGGATAAGGTCATGGAAGAGTATAGAGACACCTTCTCCTCTCTCACAGGGGTACGTCTGCATTATCATGTCAAACACTCCATAGATCTGACCCCTGGTATACCCCTACACAATGGGCCAATCTATTGCCACTCTCTTCTTCAAAATGAGTAAATCAAGCTGTAGATCTAGGAGCTTCTACAAAAAGATCACATCCGACCAAGTTCCTCACCTTGTGGGAGCCTAATTGTACTCATGTAGAAGAAGGATGTGACATGTAGGATATGTATTGATTATCGATCCCTAAAAAAAATCGCAGTCAAGAATAGGTACTCGATTCCATGGATTGATGACCTTCTTGATCAATTCAATGGGGGAAAATACTTTAGCAAGAATGATTTGAAGTTAGTCTATCACCAAGTTCCAATACAACCCATGGATGTGTAGAATATTTCTTTCAAGTCCAAGGAGCATCTTTTCAAGTGGTTGGTCATGCCCTTCAGTTTGAAAAATTCCCCAGAAACTTTCATGACTTGATAGATGACATCTTGCAACTTTTCACCAACTCATATGTGGATGTATATCTTGATGATATCCTCATATTCAGTAAGAGTTGGGAAGTGCACTTAGCATATATGGCAGGCCCTGGATACTCCGTGACAACAAAAGCTATGTGCAAACTTGGAAATATGTGCCTTTGACATGGAAAATGTCTAGTATTTGGGTTACATTATTGATGACAAATGCGTGCATGTGGATCTAGCTAAGATCAAAGTCATTGAATATTAGTTAGGTCTAGCAAGTCTCATAGATCTTCTCATCTTCTTGGATCTAACTAATTTCTACCCTAGATTTGTGTTGGTATTCTCTCATATCGCTTGGTCCTTAAGTCAATTTACCAAGGGTGGAGAGAAAGTAAAGCTTTTTTGGTCTAGGTCACAATAAAAGGCCTTCGTTGAGTTGAAACACTACCTTTTCTTTGCACCAATTCTCACATTTCCAAACCTGTAACAACCATTTGAGATTGAGACAGATTCCTTTGACTATGTTATTGGTATAATCCTCACTGAACAAGGGAATATGGTGGCCTATCACAGTGAGACACTCTATCATGTTATTCGTAGATACCCCACCGACGATAAGGAGATGTATTCCATCATCCAGGCCTGTCAGTAGTAGAAACATTACATTCTAGGGAAGGAGATAATCATCAACACAGATCACCAACCTCTTCAGTTTATGCAGAAATAAGGAAAGTTACAACATGATCACTATCAGAAATGGTTCACATATATGCAAAAATTACATTTGAACATTAAATATAAGAAGGGTAGCGCCAATCACTTTGTAAATTTCCTTAGTCAACCATTGGTTGTGGCACTAACCACTATTCTAAAATATTGTGGGAATGATACTTCTAGATGATCCAAAATTTTCCACCACATAACAAATGTTGATGGAAGGCAAGTAAGTTCCAGATTTCCACCTCAAGGATGCATTGTTGTGCTTCTTAGGACACCTTAGCATTCCTTCAAGCAAGAGTTCCAAGCTAATTTGGGAGGCACATTACAGTAGGGTAGTAGGGCACTTTGGCATCGAGAATGTATTGATAGTACTAAAAAAATATTTTTATTGGTCAAAAATTTTATATGATGTTTGCAAATATATTATATCATTCACTTTTTATGCCATTGTTAACCCAACATTAAGAAGAAAGGCATATACAACCCTATTCCTACTCCTAGTCAGCCTTGGGAATCTATCTCCATGGACTATATGTCTAGCCTTCCTTTTACCAAGCATGGTAATGAATGTGTGTTTGTGGTCATTGATAGTTTTTATAAGATGCCCATATTGGCTACCTATAAGAAGAGTATCATACCAGAGGCCACTACAAAGCTCTTCTTAGAATAGGTGTGGGTACATTTTGGGATCCCACAAGCCATCATATTATATCAAGATAGAAGGTTCCTAAGTGCATTCTAGTCAAGCCTTTAGTCATTATTGGATACCAATATCACCAATTTGACTACCTTCTACCCTCAAACTGATGGCCAAACATAGGTTATCAACACAATGATAGTGCACATACTATGCATGTACAACTCTAAGCATCCATGAATATGAGATGAGATCCTCCCTTATGTTAAACACAACTACAACATAGCTCTCCATAGCTTAACTGGACACAACCCCATTCATGTGGGCATGGGATTCCAACCATTATGTCCCATTGATGTTACAATTCATCTTACAACTACATAAGTAGAATATACATGTGTTCAATTCGAAGATGATAAATCCATCAAGTATATTGATCACATTCAACACATCCATTAGCAGGTTTGTGATATCTTGGATAAATCTAATACTAAGTATAAACAATGCCATGATCAACATCAGGTACTACATAAATTTCTTGTGGGAAACAAGGTTTGGTTGTATTTGCAGAAGGAAAACCTTACAGGAGCTTATCACAAGCTTCGAACACTCTGATATTGGCTTTACACAATCATCAAGGTTATGGGTGGCAGCAATCTCAAGCTAAATACCCCCCCATTCATTGGTCTACATCCATATTCAATGTGGACCACCTTCGAACATACTTTCCACCATTGTGGGACACATGAGACATTGCCAAGAGGTTGACACCAATAGATCTCAAACCAAATTTCATTGAGTAGGCCCCAATTAATCAAATCATGGACACACATATTAAGGACACTCACTGATATAGGATCTAGCTATACCAAGTTGTCAAAGTTGGCCAACTCCTACACCAAGGCAAGTGGCTCATCAAGGATGAAGTTTAGTAGGATTTTCCCCATCTCATGGAGGCACTAACCATAATGGGGACCATTGCTTCCAAAGGGGGGAGGACTGATCCATATGGATATTGGTGACCACCCACCTGTTCCACTTGGACCTTTAACATTGTTTCTTATAACTTTCCTATTTTTCGGCATAGTTTCCTATTTTGGTAGTTTTATATGTTTTGTAGTTTTTTAGGTCTTGAACTTCTAGAGTCGTTTTGAGGCACTAATTAACGTTTTCACTGGACATGCATCTTTAAACTATTTCATCTCTTGAATTTTTATCATAACTATGTTATTATTCATCAACATATGATAACTTCTCAAACCATTAAAGAAAAGTATTAAAACTAGCAAGACATAACTAAAGAGTTCCCCCTCATAGTTATGGCTGCATCATTAGCCATAAACTTTTTCAATTATGATGGGTTTCTCAAGGGAATATAGTTATCATTTTGCAAGTTTATCTCGTTGCATCAAAATCAAGTCATTCTTCAAGTAACATCAATCTATCCTTATATATAACAAAATAATTTCACATAAGTATGTATCCATCAATAAATATTAGTTTAAAACTTAAATTATTTCCTATCCTCAAGCTGACCTATGTTTAGTGTTAAATCATGGCTCTAATGCCATTTTTTCATATAGTATTAGAGCTCCCATTTCATCAGTTCTTGAGCCAATGTAGATCCAGTGTTAAACCATGCCCTTATACCACTTTGTCATATACCCAGTTTCCTCAATGAATTACAGAGGTTACAAGATACCCAAAATTCTCCTTTTCTTTTTACTAACTTGAAAATAAACCCTGATACCACTTTTTCACATACCCCTACTAAATTTATCCTAACCACACTTGCAAAAATTTGATTTTATGATCGATAACCATACTATCTCAAAACTTTAAACAATTCATATACTATAAATTTCAAGTCGACCCGAATCTAGTTATATATATATATATATATATATATATATATATATATATATATATATATATATATATATATATATATATATATATATATATATATATATATATATAACTTTAAACAACTTTTAATACTTAGTTCTAGAGTGGTCAATGATCACTTTCCCATTTGATATGTGGTAACGAATTAACCAATAGTAAGAAAATATAGGTCAAAAGTTCGTTAGAATTCTTTTATCTACTTTATTATAAACAACCATCCTATAACGTCCACAGGTCATGTTCTGTTAAGGCACTCCTTGCCATCGTTTCAATTCCCCACCTAGATCAGGGTGATTTATTGGACATGGTAAAGATGTAGTCCCGCCAAACTTACAAAAAAAAATCATACAATAACAAACATTAAATTAAATTATATATATATATATATATATATATATATAGATATATATAAATAATTTAAAGCCATTCAAATTCAACAAATTTATATATAAGCTCTATACAATCTTTAATATATAAATAGTAAATGAATACATTGTTAAAATAATCCTTACATAATTATCACTAATTCCAAAAGTCTTAAATAATCTCACTACTTAATTTAAAAACAAAAATTCAAAATACATAAATATATGGTTTAAGTAAAATTCCTTCAATAAAATCAAATTTACAATTATTTGGTCAAAAAGTCCTTTAGAAAAATCACATTTAAAATTAATTAATACTTATAAATATATTAAAAACTTAAACGGGCCTCGCCATTTGGGAGGTCACAGGGTCAATTCCCGAAAGCTCTTAGGGTCAGGTCTTGTTATAGGCCGAGGGGCATCAGCCCTAGATTTTCTCGTAGATGTAGCGCCACCCGCTGACCGAAGGTGTTTGTGAACCAGAACATAAAAATAAATAAATAAATAAATATTAAAAAATTAAGCGTCTCATCTATATTATCATAAATTTTAACTCAAGTCAAATCTATCTAAATATATAACTATATAGTGTTGAAATGTTAATTTCAACTGCTGCGTACTGTTTCCAGAAAACCAGCCAGACTTCCCTTCACCGCTTTTCAAGAGACGGTGGTATTTCTCAAATGGCAGCAATAACACCCAGCAGCAGACACGTGGATAGCAATTTTTCCAAAGCAGTTTTCCCCGGAGCGTAAACTTCAGCAGATAGAGCCGTGTGATATGGATGGGCAGCTATCCGATTGAATGTACAGGCCTGCAGCAAATGAATTTGACGTGAAGTAAAAGTTTTTGTTTGACCACCAATTTCAGTGAAGTAATTGATGTATTTACTCCGGTTGGTAAACGTTGGTAAAAATAGTAAACACCAGGTTTTATTGCGGACATGGAGAATGTACCGCAACATCCAGAAATTTTAGGAAATTAAACTTATTTGTCTGTCGTTCCATACCTAGTTTTAATTTCTAGTCTTGTCATAAAAATTTTAAGTAGTTTTTCTGGTGTGTTGTTTTAATGTAATGAGCAGCAGCGCGAGCTCATATGAATGAAGCTTTTATGCACAGCAGTGCAGGGACTGAAATGAAAGGTAAGAGAGAGGCGCAGCAGCGCGATAGCAAGAAGAAGAAGAAATTTCTCTTACAGCAGTGTGAATGGAAGTGAAGCGCAGCTGAGCGCAAATGAAAAAGAGGGCAAAACGCAGCAGAGCGTGAATGTCCAGTTTTTGTGAATGTAATGCAAAGAGAAACTCGCCGCAGCGAATGTAAGGAGAATTCTTCCAGCAGGTTGAATGTAATACACACAGCAGTGTGGATGGAATGCAAAGAATACGCAACAGCGTATGTAATGTTTTTGTTGAACTTGTAATGTGTGGAAAAACGCAGCAGCGTGAGTTTTTGTTGTTTTGTTGAGAAAACAAAAGGCAATACGCAGCAGCGCGTATGTGCTAAGTGAATGTAATGTTTTGTTGAAAGACAGAGTCTGTAATGCACAACAGTGCAGAGATATTACAGCCTGAGCGCCATTGTGAAGAGCAGCGCGAATGAAGAGATTTTTACACACAGCAGTGTAAAATTTCAGGCAGACACAATAGTGTCAATTTGCAGGTAGAGACAGATTGAAGTGCCTTTGAAGCAGGCATGTTGTAATCCCTCTGTTAACAGGAAGATGTTATTTGTGTGGAACTGAAGCGTTCCTTGGAGAATCCCTTTGTTAAGATGAAGATGCTATTTGTGTCGAACTGAAGCGTTCCTTGGAGAATCCCTCTGTTAAGAGAAAGATGCTTTTCAGCATAGACAGTTGGAGAATCCCTATGTTAAGAGGAAGATGCTTTTCAGCATAGACAGTTGGAGAATCCTTTTGTTAAGAGGAAGATGCTTTTCAGCATAGATAGTTGTGAAATCCCTCTGTGTGAGGAAGATGCTTTTGTAACAGTAGTTGTGAAATCCTTATGTGTGAGAAAGATGTTTTTGTAACAGTTGATTTCCTATTAATTAATACAAGTTTTTTTTGTGTGTTGTTGAAACACTGTAATCAGAAAATAGTTTCTCGGTGTCAAAACAGATTGTTGCTGAAACACCAGTTTTAACATTGCTGAAACACCGTATTCCGTAAACGATTTTTATTTCCACTGTGTTTAAACAGAGCATTGTTTTGTTCAGTTTTTGATCCTGTGGCAAAACAGAGTATTACTCTCTGTTCAGTTGGTTTTGTTTTGGAATTTAGCTGAAAATTCCCAACATATAGAACATTTAATACTTAATTGTACAATAATTAGTGGTCACTTCCCATATGATATATATGTCAAAAGGTTGATAAAATTGGTTCATAAACTTTACTAAAACATTAAATAGTCCACAAAATTATATATACATATTAGTATTTAAAACAATTCAAATCCACCCGCAAGGGTTTGGTCTCGTGGTCAGCAAACAATCTACTAAGTCATTCGTGCCGTTGTGCAGGTCACAGGTTCAAGTCTCGTCTTACCCTAAGGGGTCATTCTTTGCGGGCTGGGCGGTTACTCCTAACTGTTATAGTGGAAGCCAATGGGATTCGACCCTATCTAATGCAAGTACGATACCACCTCCGTTGTTGATTCAGCTAGATATCAAAAAAAAAGAAAAGAAAAAAAAACACAATTCAAATCCAACAAACCTACCTATAAACTCCATACAACCTTTAATAAATAGTTACAAACATATATATAACTTCATCTATATTATCATAAATTTTAACTCATCTACCTAAATATATAACTCTATACCACATTTAGTGCTTCTATACAACATTTATATTTAATTGTAAAGTGATTAGTAGTCACCTTCTCATTTGATATATATGTCAAAAGGTTGATAAAATTCGTTCATCAACATTATTAAAGCATTTAATTGTCCACAAAATTATATATACATATTAATATTTAAAACAATTCAAATCCAACAACCCTACATATAAACTCCATACAGCATAATAAATCATATTATCATTAATTTTAACTCAACTCAAATCTACCTAAATATATAACTCTATACAACATTTAATACTTCTATACAACATTTAATGCTTAATTGTAGAGTGATTAGTGGTCACTTTCCCATTTGATATATATGTCAAAAGGTTGATAAAATTGGTTCATCAACTTTATTAAAGCATTAAATAGTCCACAAAATTATATATACATATTAATATTTAAAACAATTCAAATCCAACAACCCTACATATAAACTCCATACAGCTTAATAAATAGTAACAAACATATATATATATGTCTCCATGCAACATTTAACATTTAGTTGGAGAGTGATGAGTAGTAACCTTATCACTTGGCAAGTTGCAACGGATGAACCGATAATGCAGGTTGCAAAATCATGGCATTCTGTCCTCGAATTCTGGTGAACAAGGTTAAGTCTTTATCAGCGTACATAAGGCATTTACATGTTTGGAAAATCATTCTGGAGCAGGTGGATTCGATGCTCAGTCGCCCACTTTAGACAGGAGAAGAGTACAAGTCATCCCATGAGTTCGATGCCCTGTTCACTGGACAAGAGGGACGGGGTCGCCCACCCCAACAACAACGGAGAGAGAGCTTTGTCGGCGTAAACACCTGCCCTCCTCAACAAATATGATTCGTAGCAAGTGGGGACTCTTTGCAAAGAACCTTACGTGAAGTACCACCTCTTCCGGACGCTTTTGTTTTTTTCTTAATTATGCAATCATTGCACGAGCATGTAGCTTTATATAAATGTGTTTAAATGAATTAAGTGTTATTTTTTTGAAGTGTTTTTAAATAAGATAGCTTAAATTTAAATTTATGATAATTTTATTTTATGTTATTTTTATGGAAATTTAGCTTCAATTTATTATAATAATTTCTAAAATTGAATGTTATTAGAGAATAATATTTTTTATTCTAATTATTTTAGAAAATTATTTACTTCAACTTACTTCTAATTAAAAATGAAATTATCGGTTAATATATATGAAGAAATATAGAAAAAAATGAATAATATATATTAAAATAAAAATGAAAATACTATAAATAGAATGTTTATGATGATGATGATGATGATGATGATAGTGGTTACCGTCCACTGAGACCAAATTGGTCTATCGGACCTATAATATTTTTAATTTTTAATTATCTGGCTCCTCGTCTTTCTTGGCGAGATTGGTGTTGTAGCTCTCTTTTTTTTTCTCTACGGTCTTCCAACTTCCTTTATCTTGCATCTCCTTCATCTCTTCTGGTTCTTGAGACAACGGTGTCTTAGCTTCGCGATCAATTGTGTTCGTCCTTTTGAAGATAGTCGGAGAAGAGGTTTGGTCTAGGAGATCTGCTTTGCTGTTAAATGAAGACTTATTTTGCACGATATTCGAATCCTCATAACTGTTGACACTTGAGGGGTTGTCCAATGCACTTTTTTGTTGTTGGGCAGGGCTTTCTCCATGCTTGTCTTGAGAGTTGTTTCTGTCTTGCCCAATTTCTTGTGATTCAGAGTTTTCTCTAGAGTATTCTTCTTTGATGACAGTGTAGTGTTCTTTTTGTGCTCCTTCCCACCAAGTAGATCTGTGGTGGCTTTTTTTACCAGGATTTTTCTGGAAGAATTTTGGGCAATTTTTGGCTAGATGACCTGTCTCAAAGCAGGATCGACATCGGAAGAGGACACTTTCATAATCGAGTTTTTGGTTCCACACATAATCTTTACTTGTTAGGTTTATTTCCGCTGGGAATCCGGCACTGAAGTCCATTTCCACACAAATGCGTGCATAGGTGGTTCTGGCATATTCCTCTGTTTCTGGACACCTGCAGTAAAATTTCCCAATTGCATTTCCAATGGCTTTTAGCGAAGAGAGATTCCAGAGATGCAAGGGTAGGCTTGGCAATCTCACCCAAACTGGTGCTGAGGTTATCACTGCTGTTGAGGGATCGAATGATGGGTTCCATGGCTTCATGAATAAGCCTGATTTTTCCCAAAACCAAGGGCCGGAATCCATAATACATTGTCTGCTTTCAGGATTTTCAAAATCTACTATAAAGAAACCCCTAGCACAGGGGTAAATATTAATTTCATCAGAAATTACAAGCTTCCATACCTCAGAGATCCAATTGTGGAGAGCTGTTAGTCGCGGCCAAAAACCATTGAACCGAAAAATTAGGGCACTTTCAGAAAACTTCAAAGCCTCATCGAGTGAGGCTTGGACCACCTGGACAGTGGGTGCTGGGGCTTCACTGACAATATGGGCAGGAGCTTGCCCTCCAGGTGCTGACGGCACTGAGCCAGCAGCTATTTTCGCGAAGCTGGGAGCCATATTTTACTTCCCTGTAGAACCCAGCCGTAGAAGAAAAAGGCAAAAGATTAGATCTAGATCTAGTCGGAAAAGATTAGATCTAGATCTAGCTATAGAAGATTAGAACCCAGCCACAAAGAAATAACCTAGAATATTAAATCTGCGATTTGATAGAAACCCACGCGCAGAAGAAACCCTGGCCAAAAGCACGCAGAAGAAACCCTGGCCAGCTGCGTTCACGGCCAGAAGCGCGCAGAAAAGAAGTGCGCAGATTATAACCTATCGCAGCCAGAAGCTGCGTTCACGGCCAGAAGCGCCCGTGCGGTCGAATAGTTGATACTAAAATGAGTACGACTCGTAGCGGAGGTAGCAGTAGCCAACCGAATTAAACTGAGCACCGATGGCATTAGGGCATGGGTTAAAAATATTGGGTGGAAATATAAATATTTAAACGATAATCAGAATTCTATTTTTAACCCATCCATATTTATATGAGTTATAAACTTTAAATTATAATTTAAGTGAGATTCTCACCAACTTAAATTCATTTAAAATGATAAAAATATATACATAAAAAATTTGAATTTTTTTCATATTTAATAAATAAATAAAAATAACGATAATTTTATCAAAAATTTAAATGATATTGATCACATACATTTATTTATTATCCAATTTACACTTAAAAAAAATATTTTAACCTACTTCACTATAAACCATTACCCTATAACTATTCATATAAAACCAAAAACACAAGAAACACTAGTAGAAGTAAGGAGTGGATGGCTAATAGCTATTCTTTAGGATTCCACTCACACTCTAGTTTCCATCTACTCATTTCATCTTGTGAAAATGGATTATAGACCATGGATCCTCATTGGTATAATGTAGTTAGCTTTTGTTCCTTTAGAGTCATGGAAGTTTTTTTTGGTTGGTTGTGAGTTTGGTGTTTTTATTGGTTTGTGAAATAAAAATTCTAATTCTAAAAATTATATGAGAATACCCCTTGAACTTATTTTTAATACTTCCGATTTAATGTAAGATATATTGTTGTTGTTCTTTCATATTTGCTAATATATTGTTACATTAACAGTTAATCATTGTCAAATTGGTAAACCCTTTTTATCATTGGTCAACTTAGTCAACCATGATCAAACTCATCAACCCTCTTCACCATGATCAAGAATCCAAAATTGATATACACTGATTTTCCACCTTTTATATGCTAATCCACTTATAAAAGTGACCCAATCACCTTTTATATGCTAATCCACTTATAAAAATTACCCAATCAACTTATATCGGCCATATTCACTAATGTATAAATATAATTGTACTAATTTTTATATTGCTAGTAGATTTTGAAATATTTTAAAATTTTGATAAATATAATTATACAAAACTATTTTGTTTATATTTTTTAAATATTTTAAAATTATAATTATTTTAATTTATATTCCATATCTTAAAAATGTCAAATACTTAAAATTATACATATTTGAAACATTTTCTGAAAAAATCATATTAGAAGATTTAAATGGACCGGTTTGGAACTTATTTATCAAATTCGTAATCCAATTTCACAATTCAAAGGATTTTTTTAACAATCTTGTAATTTTTTAAACTATATTTGGCCAGCATGACGCTGCCAAATCCCATCCCTGCAGGCTCCACCTAACAGGGGCAGGTAGCATGCCATGAATTTCGTCTCTGCAATAGTCGACGTTATTCACTCCGTGGTAATGACAAATAATGATCATAATGAGAGGAATGGCGTGAGAACCTTGCCCCCAGGTGGGAATAGGTTAACATTGGAGCAGATTGTATGAAAATTAAGATGAATTCGGCGAACTTTTTTTTCACGATGGCCAAAATTTCACACGACAAAAAATGCGTAGAGTGTTTTTACCATCTGAGAATCTACCACAACCTCCTAAAATCAATAAAAAACCGACCCGTACATAAAGCAAGCTACACTATTTGTCCCTGGAGAAGATAGCTTCAATCCTGCCCCTGCATTTTCACACCATGGTTACTCCGAAACTCTGCACTTTATTTGATATAAAAGGAGAGCACTTGTACTGTACCGTTGACACGCAGTTGCAATCAAACAACTGGATTGATAGTGGAGGCAGATGAAAGCAAGCGCCATGATTGACTGGCTGAAGGGAATGTACTGCATTGCAATAACATCATTATTCAACACACCTGCAACTGCAGGCGCGCAATGGTTGCCATGGTTGTAAGTGTGAGGTTCCCACTTATGGGTCTTCGTTTGTTTATTTGCAAAAGCTGCACACAGCTGCTATGTTTATAATTTACCATTATTAGCTAATTTTGTTGATTGCAATGGTCGTCGTTACTTCTACTTGATAGAAATTTAACTTCTTCGACCAGCTGGCATAATCATATCGGGAGTACTCGCAAGATCATTAGTATAAAACCATTCGGCTTTTAAAGGACATTAAAAAGACGAGTTTATCTGGTTGGATTTTAGTTGGATTTAAGGGACATGAAAAAGAAAAGTTTATCGGGTTGGATTTTAGTAGGTATATTATTTACTTATGGGCATATATTGTTTCTTTGTATTAATAAATCATTAACATATTATATATTAATGGTATGTAAAAAATAAGATATAGTATTAATGAAAATCTCTAAAAATAATTAATATTTTACATAATGACCAATATTGCAACAATTATGGTTCTTATATTTAAGAAAATGAAGTTGGGTTAGGTTAAAATTCATAAAAGATCAAATAGAGAGTAAGAATCATTAATAATAATAAAAAAATATTTTAAGAAATATTTATAAATTACGGGGAGAACGGATAAATTTGGGTCTTAGTGTTAAAGCGTCCGGGAGGCCAAAATGGGATTAACAAAGGAAATGCATGAAAACCATGAAAGGGCGACCACCTTTCTCTCTCCTTCGCGTGGCGGTACGACATATCGATGATAGGAAAATCCCGCATCTCGCAATCTCGCATTATCGGCGATTGCAGGAACAAAGAGGCTACCTCCCCAAAAATCTTGTGGGGTTGTGATTCTGCGATACAGTGTAAAAGCTCACGGAAATGCTGAAATTCATTTATAAAGAAAATGCATGCAAAAACAAGGTCGAGCATGCCTTTTTTCTCTCTCCTCTAGGGCATCACATGGCGACATATGATTGGTCTTCATAGATGACATGGCAGCGGACGTCATCAGTGACATGCAGTACGGAGGGTGACATGGTCATACGGGTGACACATGTCATTCAGTTTCAACGTTTTCAAGGGTCCTATGGGGCCATTTTTGAGTGACACATGTCACCACTCACTAGGTGACACGTGACAACGATAACATCATCCTGCATATCGATGATATCAACTGCCTAGGGGAGAAACTTAAAGAAAAGTGCATTCAACATCGGGATGCGGGATTCCGAATAACAAAAAAAAGGACCCCGAATGTGATGTTTCATAGGTCATATTTGATAAGTTTTTCACGTCTAGGATATCAGTCAATGCAGTGTAAGGGGTTCTTAATGGCATTTCGCAGCATAAAGGAAAAAGACCCCATGGAAACAGGTTTAAAGACCTTAGTGCTTGAAAGGTTAAGCCCCTATTCCCAACATGTGGTTATATGAAGACAATGTAGATAAGGGCGCTACACCAAATGGGGGCTTAAAGGGAAGTCATAACACACCTTTTTCGTGTTATTCCTGTGTTAAAGGCCCATGTTCGAAGGACTCCCAGGTACACCATGAAACACAACACCAGGCTTTTTAGGGCACCGATAGTATTTAATAGAGTTTTAATGGGTTGATGAGCGAGTGGCTGAAGACTTAAATGGAGCATGGCACAACAATGGAACAGTACACGAGACTTAGGAAGATTAATGGCTCAGCATGGATCCCCATCCCTCTACACAGCAAAAGACTGTAAATACGAGCACATACAGTTGACCCAACCCCTACTCCATGGAACAAGGCATCCAAGTAGTAAAGGCAGAAGTGGTGGGTCAGTTGAGCGGCACAGGAGGCCATACCGTGAGAAAATTACAGCCCGAACCAGAGGAAATCACAAGATGGGCACAAATACTTTTCATTTACTTTTTGTCTGGTTATTTACTTATTTTTGTATTGTAACATGCCTTCCTTTCAATGAGTCTTTTAATTCTATAATGTTTTGGGCCATAGAACCATCTCTAACTGTGACAGCTAGGCAACCCGAAAACTGAGTCTAGACTAGAGGCATTTTGCATGAATGTTCTTGCTCCCCTCTCTAGATAAATAGGGGAAAGCAAGACTTAACAAAAGTTCAAAAATTCTAAAGAAAGACTACATGCTATTTTGATGTTGTATCTCATTGTATCACAAATTTTCAGACTATCAAGGAAACAATGGTGATTCCCCCTTCAAGTATTATAGTATGTGTTCCTGCTGTCAAAACTCATTTTTATGTTCATGCTTCTCCCCCAAATTCATGTAATTATAGTTGCTAGAAATAGTTCAAGCTCCCTCACGAATTCATCAGTGTCTACATGTTAATGTAAATGCCCGTAACTATTTCACAGATTCATTTGTCTCATCATTGTTTATGTATATGCCTATGTGGACTATTGAAATTATATCTTTAAATTTGAAACACATGAATCATAGCTTTTCAGCTCCTCCTTCATTCATTATCTCTACTTATAACTCAAATAAGCATAGAAATCATTAATGCCTCAAGCGATGTGTGCTAAGTATAGAATTCTTGAACCCTTATGCTCTATGTGATGTGTTACTATTCTCTCTTATCCTCTCTCATCCACTCTGCAAAAGTTTATTAAGTTGTAACCCCTTGAACTACTCGGCCTCCACTATTTTTATGCATACTTATGAGATTTGTGTATGTGAAGTAATACCAGAAATCCATGTTTTACTTCTTCATATGAATGAACCAACCCATATATATATATATATATATATATATCTATATATATATATATATATATATAAGTGAGGTCTCCCTTTACTCAGAATCATTTGAGACACTCATAATTTAGATGTGCCCATGCACTAGCCTTGTAAGCAATCTGAGGATGTCTATGGGAGATACAACATTTTTGGCACCATTACCCAGGAATGTATTGAAGGACTTTTCCCCTGCGATAAGAAAAATTAAACACTTTTTATATAGGTCAGAAAACTCTATCTTGAGTGCATTCACATCACCTTGGTGACTCCAAACCCTGCTCATTTTTAAAAGGCCTCATACTTACTCAGATACATCCCAGCAGAAAGTCCCAACAGAAAGCCCCATTTGTATATGACCCAAAAAATTGAATTGCCAAGAAAATTTGGAAAGAGAAAACTCCCCTGACTGTGCTACCATCTCACCAGCCTTTGAAGTTTTCTCATCTAGTTCTCATCCTGTTGCTTCTCACTATTCAAGACTTACTCCTAAAGCCCTGACATACCCTCCTTCCCCTCCAAACACTGTGGTCTAGACCCCAGTTCCTCCAGAAAATTTTAATACCCCTCCACTAATCCAGATGACTCTTCCAGGCTTTTTTCTAAATGAGTATGCACCTCTTGATATACCTCAACCCTTAAGTGTCATGCCCCAAGATTACCTCAAGCTTCTGCCTCAATTCAGTGGGGAAGATGACAACACAACACAGACACGTAGAAACCTTTTGTGCCCTTGCTGAGAACCTGAATGTGGAATAGCTAGATGTGGGCATGACGCTTTTTGTACAAAGTCTTGATGGAGAAGCCAGAAATTGGTTCAAATGCCCACCAAATGCTACCATCACTACCTACGAGGAAGTAGAAAATGATTTCACCCAGAAATGGGGAGAAAAGAGGAATCATGAGTACCTCCTTACCGAGTTTAATTCCATAAGAAAAAGACTGAAAGAGGATACTTCAGAATTTATCAAAAGATTCAATAAGAAATACAATAACCTGCCAGCCGATATAAATCCGGCTCCAGCTACAACTCGTGTGGTTTTCTTGGGATATTTTGAGTCTGACGTTGGTTTTACCTTGAGAGAAAGGAAGTCTCTCACTCTAGACCAACTTCAGATCTATGCTCTCGAAGTAGAATCAAATCTGGTTTCAACAGGGAAGTCAAGGGTAAAGCAAGAACCTACTGAACCCAAAAGAGGGAAGGAAGAGGCATCCTCCTCTGGTTGAGATGGAGAATCATTAGACCTGAAGTGGGACAATCTAGACAAACTCATCAAGAGTTTATAACAAAAGGTTGGAAAGCTTGAAATTGAGAACAAGAACCTATCCAAACAGAATGCTCAAGTCAACAACGGGGATATAACCCACAATATAGAAGACATCCATTGCAACTACTTCCAAGGGAGAAAAAGGAATAACTTGATCAGATCCCTCATCCCTTATACTTGGAATATGGTCCCGACGAACAATCGTCTGATACACAGGAGATGCAGGGAAATATGTATTTTGTGTTTGCAGAAGAAGAACATGAGAATATGGATCATCATGAGGCCTATCATGATAAAGAAGCAGCAAAAGATGAGGAAGATATGGATTTTTTTTGCAAACACTTTACAAAGTTCATGCAAACACAAACCCAACATAAGTATAATTTAAGATCTTCAAAGAAGAGGACGAGAGAACCAGAACAACAAAGGGAAGTTGCTCCCTAAGTGGTTCCTCTAGCACCAGACATGGGGAAAGGTAAGCTCCATCTTGACCCACCCAAGATAGGAGTCTCTGCAGATAAGGAAAGTAATGGTCCTAAGGAACATAGAGAAAAGGAGGCACCTATTCTACCTAAAACTTCCAGCGGGAAGGGAGAAAGAACAAAGCCATGAGATATAGAAAAGGCCCAACCCACATTAAATCTCTAGAAGGAGCTAGAAAAGGTAAAAATTCTTGTTCCTCTGAATGAGCTTCTAAAGAAACCTAATTACAAAACCCAAGTCGCTCAATTCATGCATCCAGTCACCTCAACACCAACTTAGGATAGTTTGAACCTCTAAGGGGAGAGGCCCATGGTTGTTTTCACGCCACATGTAGAAGAGTTGGACCCTTCTACTGCGCCATTCTATGTGACTTTGGTGATCCATGACCTTTTGTTGCATAATTTCATGCTGGATTTCGTGGCCTCACACAACCTCATGCCACTAGCAGTAATGGAACAAATGGGCTTGGAGATCACAAAACCATACAAGGACCTATACTCCTTTGACTCCAAGAGAGTTAGGTGCTTAGGGATGATAAAGGACCTAGTCCTGAACCTAGCTATGATCCCAGTGAAGAGTGTGGTAATGGATATACTGGTGGCCGATATTCCTCCTCGGTTCGGAATGCTATTATCCAGATCTTGGGGTTCCAAGGTGGGTGGCTATGTCAAGATAGATCTGACTTATGCCACTATTCCCAGTAAGCGAGAAAAGGAGGTTGTACAGTGAATCCAGGTTTGTGAAAAATGTGACCCTAGCTAAAGGCTCAAAAAACTCCCTAGCTAATGGAAAATAAAGCGACCTCTCTTGTTTATTCCTAGAAGAAGATGAGGTCATCTTAGAGAAAACATCAACACAGCTAACAATGTAGTTAGACGACCTACATATAGATGAAAATCAAGTGTGTAAACTACACTTTGACGAATCATCCAAGCCAGATCTTGAGGCAACCAACAATGTGGCAGAACATGCAACATTGTTCCTTGGGCTACAAACAACAAGGAATGTGAATGTCGAATGCTCGGATGTGCTTGGAGGCTCCAAGCTAATTATTAAGTAGATCAGATGATCTATATAATATTAGAAGGTTCATGGAGGAGATCAAAAGAGTTGAGCATCAATTACCAAGTTGGGAACACATACTAAAGTTTTTGTTCGAATATTTTATGAGGTACATGGTGGTTTTAATTACTGAATTTCTAGAGAACAATGGAATGAGGTCCAGTTCCCTGATGTGGAAACGGTACCATTGGAAGTTTGGTTTTCAGAATCAGTGGAATCTTGAGTTGCCACTCCCTTTCTTCTTCTGCTTACTCATAAGAAATATGAGAAGAACTCAGTCAAGTAGCCAGTTGCTTAACTGGATGCATAGGAGAGAAGAGATCACCTAGTGACTTATATTTTTAGTAGGTATGGACAACTGTCATTCAAGTTTGAAGCCCGAGGAGAAGGCCCTAAGACTTCGCTAATGTGTTGTCTAAAATTTTTATTTTTCTTAAAAATTTTATGCTATGCAAGCCAATTAGTTATTGAATCTTACAATCATTTAATCAGTTTGCAGTCGTTCAATTAATTTTTCTGTTTTTTGAAATGAATCCATGACCAATAGAAAGAAAGCTACTCATCTGCAGGTTCTTAGCACCTTGCCACCAAGGCATTGTTCCCAGTTGGAGACAATGTTGTCACTCAATGCATTGTGGGTTTCAGTTGGTTAAGGTTGCCCAAGAGAGGTGAATTTTGGAGCCACTTTCCCAGGCCACAGAAGATCTCAGAGCTTAATTAGACCTTCTCCATTGCATAGTGCTCAACAAGAGATTTCCAATGGTATATTGAAGTTCAGGAATGGACTTCTCGATCGGAAGTTATAGCATGTTGAATATCACAATTGGAAAGCCTTGAAAACCAAGAAAATGACTGAGGGAAAACATCACATATCGAGGCCCCAAAGCATAATAAGCCCTGCACATCACAATCCTGCATATCGAAAGCCCCACAGTCCCAAAATATAGGCTTATCAGCGATTGGCAAGGGGTAATCACACAATCTCGCAATCTTGCAATCCCACATTATGGACATACCAACGAAGCAAAGGGTTGTCACTCTAAAGATTGTGCGGGGACTGATTCTGCAATGTAGTGTAACATCGTAAGGGGAGGGCAAAAGAGTTAACAAAGGAAATGCGAAACAAAACTAGGGTCGGGCCTCCCCTTTCTCTCTCCTCCATGTGGTATCGGCGCATTAGCGATGGGTGATCACGCATCCCACAAGTCCCGCAGGGACCACATCCTGCATCTACGTGACCCCGCAACTCCACAGTCACAGTAGCCCGCATCTCATGCATGGTCCCGACGAGCAATTGTCAGATACCTCACAGTCCCGCAAGTACAACAGTCCTGAATCCCCATCCTGCATGGCCCCTACAATACCTGATGGGCCATCCTTATGGAATTGCGAGGAGGAGAATTGCCGATAAATCTAGGTCTTAGTGTTAAAGTGTTAGGGAGGCTGAAATCCGATTATCAAAGGAAATGCATGAAAAACATGAGTAGGTGGCACCCTTTCTCTCTCCTCCATGTGGCGGTATGACATATCGGTGATGTGAAAATTCTTCATTTCGCAATCACACATTATCAGCGATCGCAGGAATAGAGGGGCTACCTCCACAAAAATCTTGTGGGGTTGTGATTATGAAATATAGTGTAAAAGCTCTGGGAAAGACCGAAATTCATGTATAAAGAAAATGCATGTGAAAATAGGGTCGGGCAGGCCTTTTTTCTCTCTCCTCTAGGGGGCCATGTGGTGGTATATTATTGGACCTCAGAGCTTACATGGTAGCTAAAGTCTTCAATGATGTGGGAGTATGAAGGCTGACGTGGCCGTATGGGCGACACGTGTCATTCAGTTTTGGCATTTTCAAGGGTCCTATGGGGCCATTTTCGAGTGACATGTGTCACCACTCATAGGATAACACATGGAAACAATGACATCATGCCACATATTAGCGATCCCAGCTGCCTAGGGGAGAAACTTAAATTTAGACCTGGGATGGGGGATTCCCAGTAACAAAGAAAAGTACCCTAGATGTGATGTTTCATAGGTCATATTTGATAAGGCTTTCGCATCCGGGATCAACCGATGTGGTGTAAGGGGTTTTTAAAGGAATTTCGCATCAGAAAGGAAAAACACCCCCTAGACACAAGTTTAAAGGCCTTAACGCCTGAAAGGTTAAGCCCGTGTTCCCTGCTTGTGGTTATATGAAGAAAACAGAGACAAGAGCGCTACATCAAAGGGGTCCTTAAAGGGAAATCACAACGCACTTGTTCCATGGTATTCTTGTGTTAAAGGCCGCGTTCGAAGGACTCTCGGGTACACCATGAAACATGAAACCAGGTTTTTGATGGCACCAATAGTATCTAACAGTGTTTTAATGGGATGTTGGGTCGGCGGCTGAAGACTTAAATGGAGCATGGCACAACAATGGAGCAGTACACGAGACTCAGGAATATTAATGGCTCGACATGGAGCCCATCCCTCTACACAACAAAAGAGTGCAAATACAGGCACTTAAAGTTGACCCAACTCCTACTCCACAGAACAAGGCATCCAAGAAGTAGAGGCAAAAGCGACGGGGTCAGTTGAGCAGCAAAAGAGGCCATACCATGAGAAAATTATAGCCTAAGGTAGAGGCAATCACAAGATGGGCACAAAGACTTTTCATTTACTTTTATGTCTGGTTATTTGCTGTAACATGCCTTCCTTTCAATGAGGCTTTTAATTCTATAATGTTTTGGGCCATAAAGCCATCTATGACTGAGACAGCTAGCCGATCCGACAACTGAGTCTAGACTAGAGATATTTTGCTGTAATGAATGTTCTTTCTCCCCTCTCCAGAGAAATAGGGGAAAGAAAGACTTAACAAAGGTTCAGAAATTCTAAAGAAAGACTACATACTATTTTGATGGTGTATCTCTTGGTATCACAAATTTTCATACTATCAAGGAAACAGTGGTAATTCCCCCTTTAAGTATTATAGTATGTGTTCCCCCTATCAAAACTCATTTTTATTTTCATGCTTCTCCCTTGAATTCATGCAATTATAGTTTCTAGAAATAGTTCAAGCTCCCTCACGGATTCTTTAGTATCTACATGTTAATGCAAATGTCGGTAACTATTTCACATATTCATTTGTCTCAACATTTTTTATGTATATTCCTATGTGGACTATTGAAATTATATCTTTAAATCCGCAACACATGAATCGTAGCTTTCAACTCCTCCTTCATTCATTATTTATGCTTGTAAATCAAATAAGCATAGAAATACTTAATTCCCCAAGCTCCATGTGTTAAGTATAGAATTCTTGAAGCCTTATGATCTATGTGATGAGTTACTCTTCTCTCTCATCCTCTCTCATGCACTCTACAAAAGTTTATAAAGTTGTAACCCCTTGAAGTACTTGGCCTCCACTATTTTTATGCATACTTCTAAGGTTTATGTATGTGAACTAATACTAGAAATCCATGTTTTACTCCTTTAAGTGAATGAACCAACCCCATATATGTGTGTGTGTGTGTGTGAGGTTTCCCTTTACTCAGAATCATTTGAGACACTCCTAATTTAGATGTTCCTAGACACTAGTCTTGTAAGCAGTCCAAGGCTTTCTCTGGGAGCTACAACACACATGATAACATATCATCTTTGGTGTGCATCGAATTCCTTAATCGATGATTATATCAGACTTCGCCTTTTCCAACAAATTTTAACTTCTTTGGCAACCAAATGGTAATTCAGCTACCTCACTTTTCTTTCCATAACTTTAACTATCTAGAAACAGCGTTTTTGACCCATTTTGAGTTACCGATTTGATACGATATTGGTACCGAACTATTGAATTCCTTAAAACAATAAAAAAATGACTGATATTTCTGATCATATACATGAATGGAAACGTAGGTGTCGATTACTCAAATTTTTTATTCCAGATCATATTTTAGGTGAATGGTTTACGAAGTCATTAATTCTCGTTATTACTGAGGATGTTGCTAAGGGAGGTGTCATGAAGGAAGAGAAGGTAATTTATCATGCTCAATTTTTAGACATATTCTATGCACAATCTGTCACTTTGTATGAGAAAATCCTGAATTTAACATGCCCAACAGTTTCAAATGATCAAACAATTACAATTCCTACAGGATCTAATGTTGTTGATGGTATAATAGGTTTAGTTGGCAAAAAATGTAAGGGGAAAAGGAGGAATTATAAAACTACTTAGACCTTGGCCATACAATATTCACCTATTGAAATCCATTCTCCAAAATCTATTTTTGAAATTAATGTCATAGAATCATCTACCGGAAAGAGTTAATCGTCCGGAGGTGAAAATAAGGGGAAAGGTAAATCGAAACAAAATTCTTCTCTGAAAGAGAAACCCACTAAAACTGAACCTATTGAAGAGAAAAGGAAACCTCGTTATCCTTGTCTTATATGTAATGATATCATTATATGAAGTAATTCCCACATCGGGAGGAGGTTACAAAATTCATTGAAGGTTCTCCACTTGTCGTTGTTTTGAAGGATCCCTTTCCTTCTCAAGATAGAAAAATGGTTTCTCATAACACATTTTCCTCTTCCACATGGAAATACATTATGATGATTTCTTCACAACAACTTATGGTAGCTACGAGATAAAAATAATATATATCTAAGGGTTTTGTAGTCAATGGGAAGGAGACTAGTTCATCCAGTCAACCTTCTAGTTCAATTCCTCCTCCTCCTCCTTCTGAACCATTACAAATCGAGAAACCAAAACCTGACCTGATGATTTGACCACCTCCCAAATGTGTACTTCGAAAATCATCTTTCAATCCACATGCTATAGCTGCATAGAACTATAACATTATTGAAGACCTAGCTATGTCTCCTTCAGCAATGTCAGCTATTGAGGTGCTACAAACATGCTCAGCACAACAAACATTACTATTGTTAGCCTTTGTAGCTATTTATCCATAGGATTATAATATAATTATCTTTTATCTTGAGAGTCATATACCTAGACTCCCACATCAACTTGCATTCCAGATTCTATTTTTTGTCAAAACTAGATGAGTGTTTTGCAGAGTTATTAATGAAGGAGCTTCTACGTGTATCATATTGATTTCTTGTTTGAAAGCTTTAGCTTATCCAACTATCAATCAACCACCTACCACTCTAAAATCATTTTATGGAAGAGGTTTTAGCCCTTATGGAATCCTCAATGATCTTCCCATAGAGTTAGAAGGTAAAACGATCGTGATCGAAGTTGAATTTGTTAATGATCAGCTCGATTAGAACCTTTTTCTTGGTCTAAGTTGGATCTACACTGTGTCAGCAGTGGTCTCATCAATTTTTCGTATGATACAGTTTCCTCACAAAGGGAAAATTTTCAAAGTATACCAGTTGACTTACTACAATTTTGACCCTAACTCTATGGGTAGCATACCGTTTGTAGAAAAAACGAATACTTTTCATGAATATATTTGTGTTTGTTTGCTCAAATACTCATCACTAGTGGGAGTATTTGCACTTCCTCCACCTAATTTTCCTTCTAACTTTGTTGAGGTTTACATGATTACATCAAGCACTATAGAATCTTCTGATCCATGGGTAGTGCCTTTAGAGTTTGAATTGACCTCCTATCGCAACGAGATGACTTTGAGCTTGCTTGAATTGGCTTACCAGGCAGTTCAATCATTTTCTGACCGACCATCTTCTGAGATTGATCGAGTGAATGTGCTCAATGATGATTATTTTCCTTCATTAGGGGAATTTTGAGGTCTAAATTGTGCCTCCTAAGAAAAATCTACAACTAAAATAATCTTTATAAGAACCAATAGGATTCAAGATGATGATGTCAACCATGGGGGATGATTCACCATTTTTGCAGTAAAAAAGTAAAAATATTAAAAAATAATAAAATAGTAAAACTGTTTTTTCAACTCGTATTTTCAACTTATCTCCCTAAGGTTTTAATCGAATTTTGAGCAAGAGTACTCATTGGATGCGAAATTTCATTCCTCATCCAAGGAGTACCCATGTCACATACTTTCGATGGACCCTCCATGAAAATGAGAAATACATGAAAAAACGTGATTGCAATCATGTTTTTCATGTATTTCTCATTTTGTGTGTAGCAAGGTCCATCGAAAGTATGAAACATGGGTACTCCTTGGATTGGGAATTAAATTCTGCATCCAATGCATGTTTTCTCTCGAAATTTGAGTAAACCCATAGGGAGATAAGTTGAAAATACGAGTTGAAAAAAAAAAATCCTTTTTCCCTCTAAAATTTGATGATGTAATGTAATATTATTTTATTATTTCCACTATTATTTTATAATTTCCTTACGAGACCCATTTTAGACTTCAAAACTCTCCTAATGATTGGCTTACCAGGCAGTTCAATCATTTTCCAACCCACCATCTTCTAAGATTGATTGAGTGAATGCAATCAATGATGATTATTCTCCTTTATCTTGGTTAGAACCAATTTCACTTCCTGATCCTTTCGAAAATACATTTTCGACTAATGAAAGTATTATGGAGGTCATGAATTCGGATGAAATATCATGGAGCGATTATAATCATTGTTCACCTTTTCTCCCTAACCCTGATAAAATTGAGAATGATTTTTCAACTATGTTTTCACATGAGATTGTAGATATTTCAAAATGGTCCATGTCATTTTTTCAAGCTGAATTCAAAAGGAATTTGGGAAACATATCTACAATGATTTCCATTGATATCTTTGTCAAACCAATAATTATTGAAAATATTTACATAGGTGATTCGTGCTTATTTGAAGAGATTCGAAGGTGTAAAGGCTTATTTCAATAATTTTGTGACAATTTTTTTGTGAAATTCGTGTCGATATGCTCAAGGTTGAAGCTATTTTTTAATTTTCCTCCTTCCAATATCCACCAACTCCAAAGTTTGCAAGGGAAAGAAAAATTTCTACATCGATTCATCCATAGCTATGTTGAGTTAACTAAAGGTTTTACTCGACTGTTGAAAAAGGGCATCTCATTTACTTGGGATGAAGTGGATCAAAAGGCTTTTGATGCACTTAAACATGCGTTGACCCATACACCATTGTTGCATCCTCTCGATTATCGTCGAGAATACTTTTATACTTAACTGCATCTGATGTTACTATTGTCATGGTTTTAGTTCAGGAAGACGAATTGAACAAAGAGCATGTGATATATTACTTGAGCAGGAATCTAACCAAAATTGAAGCAAAATATGCACATGTAGAGAAATTGGCCTTGGCAACCATCCAAGTTGTCCAATGATTTCATAACTACATTATATTGTGCAAAACTACCATGATTTCTGATTGCAACCCCATGGTTTAAATTCTTACGTGACAATTGCTAGGGGGAAATATTCCAAATGGATAGTTATCTTGTAGAAATTTGACTTGGAATTCATAAAACCTAAATCTAAGAAATCGTTAGTGTTTGTTGAATTATTATGTGACTTTCCCCATATTGAGATGGAAACCATGGTAGAGGGTTCTCTTCCAGATGAATCTCTCTTTCTTATCATTACTTTAGACCCATGGTATGGATATATCATTATTTATCTTCAGAGCCAGACATTTCATCTAGAACTGAGTCGAACTGATCGTCATCGGATCTGGTACCAATCCCAACAATACAATGTTGTTGGTGATACACTTTATCATTTTGGTGTTGATTCCATCTTCATACAATGTTTGACTCACAAGGAAGCCGAAAAGGCATTGAATGACTGCCATTCTGGAGTTTGTGGCAATCATATGCCAGGGTTTTCCACTACTAAAAAAATCATGTGCACTTGGTATTTCTGGCCTTCTATGTTTAAAGATTGTATAACTGCAGTCTAGAAATGCTACAATTGTCATATCTATGATTGAAAAATGTGTGCACACCTATCTCTTGTTCACCCAATCATTTATATCAGGTCCTTTCACTAATTGGGGCATCAATTTCCTTATGTAACCCTCACTTGGCCCGGGGGCATGGGTATATTATCCTTGTAGTAGATTATTTTATGAAATGGAGCAAGGAGATGCCTTCATATAAGGATGATGGTGAAACAACATCCATTTTCATATTCAATCATGTGATTTATAGGTTTGGAGTTCCACAATCCATCATCACGGACCATGGTAGCTATTTTCGAAACTTTATGGTGATTGATCTTACTAGGAAGCTAGGCCTATGTCATGACATTTATCTCCTTATTATCCATAGGAAAATGGCCAAGTAGAATCTGTTAATAAGGTTTTAACCACCATGATTAAATAGATTATCGGGATTCATAAATGAGATTGACATCTAATAATTTTTCCAACCTTGTGGGCATATCCTACCACAGTAAAAACTTTCATTGGTTTTACTCCCTTCCACTTTGTTTACAGTGTGGAAGTTGTTTTACCTATTGAATGTGAAATACCATCTTTGAAACTGGAAATTGAATTATTACCAACCACTTCTGCAGAGGAGGAACATTTCCTGTACTTAGCACGACTCGATGAGACTCGCCGAGATGTTGCATTAGCTAGCAAGGCTCAAAAGAAACGAGTTAAGTAACAATATGATAAAAATGTAAAACCTTGTTCATATTCAGAAGTGGATTTAGTCTTGGTATGTGATCAAGAGCATGATAAGTTAAGCACTGGTAAATTCGAGCCCATGTGGCAAGGCCCTTATGTTATAAAACTTGCTTTGGAAAAAGGGGCCTATGAGATAGTTGATTATGACGGAATTCCTTTAGGAATGCCCAAAAATGGTCTTTACCTAAAGAAATATTATGCTTAGATTGCTCAGTGAAGAATTTGTATATTTCTATACCATGTTTTATGTATGGCAATTTTTTAGCACCATTTTATGATTTTTTTGCTACTTCTCTTGCTTAACTTGTGTTACACTTGATTTGCAGATGTTGATGCTCCCTCAAACTTACATTGGATTTGATGATGGCGCTAGTCTTAATACTCATAATTTATCTTTTGTAGCCTCCGTCATTTATTCGCCCAAAGATGAAATAGTTTCTATTCATGGGATATGCCTTGGTCGAACAACAAATAACATTGCAGAGTATAACACAGTGATTGAGCTAATATCTAATGCCATTTCATTTGGCATTCACCTATTGATTGTTAGGTTATATTCTCAACTCATAGTATTACATTTAAATGGTGTCTATTCAGTTAGAAGTGCTTCAATGTTAAGAATATTTTTGTGGGTTCTTCTCTTGGAAAGAGAGTTTGATTATATCAAGTATCAACACATTCTGAGAATTTCAAACACATTAACTAATGCATTAGCTAATTATGTGTTAAATTGGCATTTGTAAAACATATTTAAAAAATCAAAAGAAATATTCATTCATATATTGTAAAACATAGACTGAAATAGAAGCAGTAGCTTTCATTAGTCAAATTTTTATAAAAATTTTGGTTTTTACAAAATTATCATCCAAAGACATGAGACCCCATGGCCTTTATTATCTAGACATGTCGATACATCATCAAAAATAAAAAAATATAGCTCCAACACTAGTAGCTATGCATGATTATCATGGTAACAGACAACATCGTGAGCTACTCATCATAACAAGCGACTAATAGGTCCAGGAAACCCCACAATGTGCCCCTGATAAACGAGAGCCAAGTCATCAATCCCAACATCTAGGATGTATAGGTTCAAACTCTCAAGGTTTTTCTCCAACTTAATAAATACCTCTACTGCATCTGGGTTCTCCACTACAGGAGCTACTAGCTTCTCATTGTGTTTTTCATATCTATGTAACCCGACTGGTCTCATGGGCCCACATCTGCATGATCATTTAGAAAAATTAGTTTTGGATGCCATAAAAAAACAAAAATAAAATAAAAAGATTAAGAAACAACCAAAGTGTGAAGCTTTTGCCTAGATCACCCCACTGCATCCCAACTAGCAGTGGCATATCAGGATCACCGGTATAATCCATGCCTGCATATGGAAAATCTTCAATCATGATGATTTGATTTTCCAGCCACCTAAAAAAATCAAGTCTATACCAGATCGTTGGCCCTTCACCACCTCCATGGCATTCCATCAGTGTGACGCACTTCAACATGCGAGGTTATCGAGGTCCTCCTCTCTCTATAGCTACCTTTGGAGCGAGAAGTGGGATCTCCTCTAGAGAAAATGAAATGACAAAGGCACCATACCCAAAATTCCTTAGTTTGTTGGTTTTAAATCTAGTTAGTTTCCCTTTTAGATTCACAACTAATCCCTCACACCATTTGAATATTGTAGTTCGCAAAAACTCTACGACAATTTTCATTTGAGCCTTTGTATGCACATGAAGAATTTCACTTTTGCATAGTTGTGCAACAGTGAAACTAATAGCTCTCAAAGGAAGCCTCTCTATGGTTTTGATGTCAATTCTACCATATTTGAGAGCAGTTCCTCGAAAGAAATGTTGCACTAGATATGTGGCATTTGTTTCAACACCTCGCGTATGTCCATACACAGAAATTTCCACCCCATGGTGTGGGAGTCCAAAGAAGAAGTAAATGTCATCAACATCAATAATGAGCCTATGGTCTCTGATTATGAAGCATTCTTCTTGTACATTCTACTCGCTCACCATCCACTCCAGCGAGTCTAGTTGGGCCTTCATGCCTAGAATAATGAAAAACTTATACAGGTAACAATTTTTCATTGCCTGTATGGTCTCTAGATGGTTAAGAACAACTATGTCTTGTTTTCCATGTTCATGCTCTCTCCACTCCATTTTTGCAACTCAAAAACCTGCAAACAAAGATGGAGGATCATTAGAAAGGACTATGGTAAAATTTTGCAAGAAATTTGGGCATTTTCTATTAAATTTTTTATGCCCTTAGCATTGTGCGCAACCTCATGAGAACAAAAAGTGTGAATGTGTACATTTCTAGCCCTACAAATTGTGCATATACTGCTTTTTAATGTAAAAAACTCAATCAATGTGCGTAGGACCGAAGGGTGAACTGCGCACATCAAGGGAAATTTTCTATTTGAAAACCCTCCTCAAAATACCAAAATACATGATCATAATGAAAAATAAAAACCATGAAAATGAAGATATCGGAGAGATGATTTACCTGGAGAATACGGCTCGTGATTTGGCCCAACGATTTGTCTAGAATCTACCTCTAAAGTTCTTGGTGAAAAATGCACTCTATCACTCTCAAAGGGTAAAGAAACACAAATGGTATTTTTTTTTTACTTTTTGGGTTTTAATAAGTTTTCAAACCAAATAATTTTTTTTTTTCCTATTAGCCTTTAACAAATGTATAATGTTTTTGATTATATTTTTTAGGAGTGATGATAATTTTGAGCTTAAGTGTGCAGATCACAAGTTATTTATGAAAATTAATCATTTTGGCGTTGAGTACTTTTTATCACTTTTTTGAACTCATTAAAACTTACGAAAAAAATGAAATAGGGAGTTCTCTTTACGCCCTGTTCAGACTCCCTAAAAATTAAAATATCGTTGAGTACTTGATTGTTCAAACTCGTAAAAGTAAATGAACGATTGTATATTCAGTATAAGTTTACCCACTTTACAGACTGAACTAGACTATTTATGAAAAAAGTATACGTTGACTAATCATGGTCAATAGAGTTGTCTCCTGCATTATTTTACCCTTTTTCGGGCTTGAGGGACTCAATTTACGAAAAAGGACACTGTGGATTTTACTTATGTTTTTCTCCCAACTCCTTAAAACTAAAAAACATTGAGCTTTACTTTATTCGGCCTCGTTAAAAATTTAAGTTGGAAGAACTGAACGAGTTTTTGTGTCTTTTCAAACTCTTTAAACATGAAAATGACATCGAGTTACCGCTTCACTAGACTCTAAAACTTAAATAGTGCAAGACTCGTTAATTATGATGAGATCAAACCATTCCTTCCTAGGGTTCATTAAAAATACTTTGAAGGACTTATCCGAAGGATGAGCTTACAAGACAAGCATATGTTAGCCTCTTCAAGATTGTAAAAAATAAAGAGGCACTTTCCAATAATGGTGGGGGAAAAGTGGGAAAGAACCTTTTGATTTTGTATTGTAAAAGGCATTATGTCGCTCTTGAATGTGACACTCCATCACTTTTTGTGTCCAGGTTTGGAAATCCATTTGCCTCTTAGTTGACCATAACTCATTGAAAGTCTTCAGTTGGTTTGGGTATTATTTTTGAGTCAAATGTTGCCAAGACATAATGTCATGTGACCAATATGTTCAAGATAAGTCCAACCTTAGTCAAATTACTTTTCCATTCATAGCCTTCAGTCATGTCGACCATCTCTGAGTTAGTCTTGGATTACCATAAAACTTTTGTTCTTCAAAACTTGAAATGAGTTTAATGTCATGGGCCCTCCTGCGACAAGTCACTTCCTATCGATTTCAACCCATTATTTAGGAAGGTTTTCTAGAAACCTTCAATATCTTGGAGCTTGCATGCCTTAATGGCAGGTTTCCTGCCTTTGACAATAGGTTCTCATCATTGACCTTCGATCGAATGATTCTACGAGTGTTTGATATCAACACATCTATTCACACTTCGTAGATTGTACTGGAAGTACCTTCACAACCATTTTCATTATTGGTGGTTTCTCTTGCACTTGTTAATGATTCACATCATTGACTGGTAATCAAGTGCTTTATACCATGTCGACCTCATGATATTCAATCTCATGGCTAGATTCACACTACGGATTGAGAGATGAAGATCAAGACCATGGATCTAGTTTCATCCATCCAGGCTGCATGGAATTATTAAATATTCATGATTGTAAACATAGATCCATTGATGGTTGTGTCCATACTTTGTCATCAATAGACATGTATCTTTTAGATGTATTTTTGTACGGGTTCTTTGATACATTTATGTTCTGATTATGGGAATGCCTACCTTAGCGATGATTATATATATTTCATTGTAACATTTGATTGATTTCTTTAGGTTTCTGACTCTAGTCTCCAAACCAAACCTTGGCATGATAAAGCTCTTCAATCATCAAACATCTCTTCTAACTTTGCACTTTACGGGGAAATCTGTCACACGTCATTTTGTTACATTATGCAAATGAATATCAGTTTGGAACTTTCGTTATCCATAAATGTGTTCCAAAGCAACCCCTTGCAAGGCTAGAATCCAAACTATCCCAAAGAGAATGAAATTCTTGGATCCCATGGATAAAAATCCTATTTTTAGCTTCCTGTGTAGTTCTCTATTCAATTTATGTGCATACGCAAAAAGTTCCATTAGAATATGTGCATAAGTGCACTCTGTCTTACATTGTGGCCTGTGCACATGACTTAACACATGTAAAAATAAAAAGTAAGGTCTAGAAGCATTGTTAGTCGAATCATTCCCAACTAGCAAGCTTCAAATGAATGCCTATTCAACCCTAATCCCTCTCATCATGGAGATACTTCCCTCTCTTTGTGTAAACCCTATCCCACAATTAGTGGATCTCATCCCTTGGGAAATGGATCCCAAACTTTGCCCTCTTGGCCTATAAAGCTAACATAGGCCTGAGGATTGGGGAGGATTGTTTGAAGTATGCTTATGCTACAGAAATAAGGCTAGGAGACTATTCAATCAAGGAGAGGGTTGGAGACTGTTAGAAGAGACTTGTAACATCAAGGCTTTGAAGTTGTATGTTTATTCTCCATTTTATTGATATTAAAGAAATTGTTCTTTCCAAATTATGTCTTCTTTGATATCATTTGTGGGATTCCTTAATCACCCACATAGGTTATGATTGCATGTTGATCAATTTATGATATATGATTGAGTTATTTAGTTCATTTATATTTTAAGCTATATACTGGATGCTTTGATCTTGTGTATGCTTTTTTCTATGAAAAAATCCTTTAGGACATCATGGAGAAGTTGTGGGAAGCACTGGAGCTGTATCTAAAGCATCAAGGAGAAGTGAATGGTCGAAATATCTAAAACGGATTTCATCAGGAATTTTGATTAAATGGTAAGTTACCTCTCCCATATTGTCTGTTTCAGTCAATCGTAATCTAGGAAAGGTAGCAGTTCTTTATTATTTGTTACTACATTTCTCTAAGGTCTTGGGAGATCACTCTTGTCTGCAAGAGGGATTTGTCTGCCTAACATTGATCTAGGTGGATATTGGTGGCCACTCACTTGTTCCACTTGGACCCCCAATACTCTTTCCTATTACTTTCCTATTTTTTAGCACAATTTCCTATTTTGGTATTTTTCTATTTTTGGTAGTTTTTCGGGCCTTGAACTTCCAAAGCCATTTTGAGGCCCTAAATGACATTTTCTTGGGAATTGAGAAAACATAATTCAAATATTAATGCTTGCAGTTGAAAGTTTTTTTCCTCGAATAAACCTTTCTAACAGGCTATCTATCCTACATGCAAAACAAAGATCATATGCCAAATTTATGACCTCGAGAAGTTGATGTTCAAACTAACCCCATCAAGGCCCATAAGCTTTTGGAACTTCATCTCCTTGGCTTAGGTCTTTGGATGTTTATTGTTTCTCATTATTTCTTCATGATAAAAATGTCTCATAGCCTCTTTATAACATAGTTTAGAATGCATGTATCCATCACATATATTCTCAGAGATAATCTACTATGACCTGAGCTATTTTTCTTTAATTCTACATGTAAACAGTTTTCAACGTTTGTTATTTATTAATTGAAGTTTAGTTTCATTGTATATATGTATTTTTTTTTAATATATATTTCATTTCGGTCCTTCATAAATCCAAATCAGTGGTTTCAAAGAGGTCTTCTCTTTCTCTATTTTTCTGTGCATGTCCCCAACAAGGTCAGGATATAATGAGTTGGGACTCAAGCTACTTGAACCTTTGCAAGACCATCATCACCGACCTCAATGGCCTCCTAAGGTAGAAAAAAAGAAAGGAAAGGGAGCAAGATATCCTATTAAATTGTTGCTTGAAGAAGCCTTAAAGCAACAAAGGAATGGAATGATGGATAAATTTTCCTAGATTCTCCAATAATTACCAATAGGTTATGCATCTTCATCTACTAGTCAATTCAGAGGCACTTCCCCCTTTAAGGTACAATTTAACTTTGATATTACTATATTCAAATTCCAGATAAATGCATACGTTGTAGATAAATGGTTAAATATACTAGAAGGATATTTTTCGGTCTGTCATTTTTTTAATAGAGAGAAGATTATTTTTGCACTACTTAAAGCTGCCCCACACATCAAAGATTAGTGGGAAACTTACTATGAGAAAATGGCCATGAAATATTTTGCACTAGTTTTTGATGCAGAAGTCTTTTAATGATGTTGTTAAGGAACAATATTACTCTATTATAAGTTATGAATAAAAATATATAAAATGAACCACAGTACGACAAGAAAGTGACTATGACGTGTTAGAGTTCTTGAATATATTTCATAATTTGCACACGAAGTTGGGTATCAAGGACTCTGAGTGACATCTGGTGCACAAGTGTCATGGTTGTTTACATAAATACATCCAAATGACATCGGAGTCCCTGTACATTTCACTTGGCACAACCTATCGATATGTTACCTAAATTGAGCAAAACTTTAAAGAGGAGAGGTGATACTTTGGTTTTTAATAACCCGAAGCAAGGAAAGGGCACCTCAAAAATATAAAATAAGGGATAGATCATGTTAGCCTTATCGGCAAATGGCCCAAAACTGAATCCAAAACACTCCCGAATTCTTCAAAATTTGCTTAAGGATCATCCAAAGATCAAAAGCAGCGCAGGAGAAGAACACTTGGGATGGTGCGAAAGCACTATCGGGAGGCTAAAACACATAAGAAATAGTGAAAAACCATGTATCGTAGGCATAAATATTAAAATGCACAGCAGCCATCCGATCTGGCCGATCAACGGTCCAGATCTGATCGGCGGATCACAATCAGCCAACACAAAGGAGGACTTAGGGTTGGGCAAAAGACACCGTCGATCAATGATCTTTGATGATCGGATCAACGGGTTGAAATCAACGGATTAAGGGTGGACCTAGTGGAACTTGCGATAGCGATCAACGATGCAATGTGCACCATTGATCAAGCGCGCAGATCGATGACCTACATCGCATCACAAGATCGCTATCGGAGATAAAAAAGGAGCATTAACCACGGGCCCAGGGCATGAGCGATATGTGATTGCGATCAATTTCATTGGTGGATCGTAATGGGGGAAACATTATGGAGCGTGGCCGTTATATAGGCATATGTGCTATGCGATTAACTGGACCTGACGATTATATACATGATATTGCATAGTATTTGAGGTCCACAGAAAGGCCATTTCCAATACATTTTTGCGTATTTCATTATTTAACAAAATACAAAGGGAACCTTGGAGCAGCGCCAATGTGATAAGACCCAGACTCGAAAGAGTTTGGGAATGAAAATATATAATATTTTTAGGTCCACCAAAGCCATTTTTTATGTATTTCCAGTGTTTTAACGTATTTCTAAAACACAAATGGAAGACTAGGAAAGGGTCGTGTGTGACTTGCGATAGCGACCTAGAGGGCAAACACGATAGAGGAATAGGCAATGTTTAAGGACTTTTTAAGTCCAAAATGAACAGAGCTTGGTGGGATTTGCATAGTTGTAGTGTTTTCTGTATAAAACATAAAACCCATGCCATAAGACCCATTCCATCACAAAGCAAAGGCGTTATAATATCTACATGCTAGAAGAGGGATTTGGCTAGGAGACAGCGGCCGACGAACAGAGGCCAGAAGGGGAAAATGCCCAGCACGATGCAGCCACAACCAACAAATGATCATGGAGCATCAACATCGCAACACAGCCAAAACAAACAGAAGTGATCGTGGGGCATCTCTGGCATGAGAGGCTCCCTGCCAACGCAACAAAATACTAGTATGCAGTTACTCTTCCATTGGAAGAAGAAACCTCTGAGTCCATGTGTGCCTAGTCATGGCATCAAGTTGTTGAAAAAATAGGGAGGATAGATTAAGACACTCTGAGCCTTTGAGAGCTCAGGAGCATTATAAAAGGCCTATAAATGGCTGAAAGTTAAATGTAACAGTCGTTCAACTTCTGGAGACTGAGGATACTTTGCTACTCAAGCTTCTCATCTTCATTCTAGCAATATAAGCTTCTTTTGTTGTTATATGTTCAATGTCCATTTTCTCTTCTGTTCTAAGCTTGCACTTGAACAGGTTGTTCATGTTTCTTCTGTGTCTAATGCCAGATAACTATCATCTTATCTCTGCGTTGATAAATTAGATTTGCAAGCTTTATTTACTTCCTGTAGTTGGCCATTTGTATGTGTTTATATATGCATCTGTTGGTATAGTCGGTATTCTCCATCTATCCATTGAATCTACAAATATTGAGCATTAGTGGTCTAAAGCCTTGTAAAGCTGAGGATGTTCATGCATGTCTTGAGTAAAAATAGAGTTGAAACGGTTATCTGGCTTGATCCAAACCATCATCCATTCCAATAGTTCAGAGAAAAATATTGAAGATTATATGTTACCAAGCATCTCCAAGCTGCAACCTAGGAGAGCTTCTTGGAGTGATAACATAATTGGCATTGTTGCCAGGGAGAGGAGACTGAAGCTCAACTTCCCTGGGAGATGATACAGATCCAGCTTTGACGATAGACAAATTCTGGGCACTGTTTTGGTTGTAATCATCTATCTGGCGACTCTACTGAAGGACGAACCTCTTGGCGACTCCACTTCATAGTTCTGGCTCAGTTTGTGAGGCATACTCAGAAAAATCCTCAGAAGCCACAAGCTAACCCAGTACTTGACCCTAAAAAAATCATCAAAGAAAGAAAGGTATTATAGAAAGGAGCATCAGGTTCAGGTAAACCTATACAATATTCCATATCTCTTCAAGAAAATCCTGTAATAGAATAAATACATGTTGAGAGTATAACATCTAATACTAGCAGTGAAGAAAATCTCTCAGAGATTCATAAAGCTCCTTATTGTCTGGGCTCTCCTTTTGTTGTAAGCCCAAAGGAAACCTCACCTCCTATCCATCATACTCCTTTAGTCTTATCATTCACTCCTCAATCCTCTATCATACAGACTGCCAGTACCCTTATAGCCACCACAGTTATGGCAGGCCCACAAGAACCTACCAAAATGGAAAGAATCATTGCTGCTAGATATGGACCTCTAGTACTTCCCTCTCCTTTGAATGCCATGCCTACTGGAGAATATCAGAAATATAGGCCTAAGTTCACTAGGACTGAAGGTGTTACAGATGAGGAACATCTTGAGTCATTCTATAACTATGCTAGTAACCTAGACATTAGTGAAGATGATGTCTGGACGAAAGTCTTTGTCCAAAGCCTAGATGGAGAGGCTAGAAAATGGTTCAGAGAACTAAACCCAAGATCTATAGTAGATATTGAGGCTTTAGATGATGCATTCCTAAAGCATTGGGGGGATAATAAGGATCTACTCTACTACCACACCGAGTTTGGCAACTTAAAGAGGGAAAATGGTGAGTTTCTATCTGATTTTAATAAGAGGTTTAACCGCATGTACAACAAGATAACATCTGAAGTAAAACCCACCACTACCTCTGCTAAACTCACATATGCCAGTGCTTTTTATTCTGACTTCTGTCTACTGTTGAGGGAGAGGTGATGTGCTACTATGGATGCTATGCAGGATGCAGCATTGGAAGTAGAATCAAACATCATGGCTGTAGAGAAGCTCAAGGGAGATGTTGATAGAAGAAGACAGAGGGGCAAGTCTTCATCATCTTCAGATCCCAAGATCGATAAAATGACCAAGATGATAGAGTTATTAGCCTCTGAAATCTCCAAATTAAAATTTCAGCAGCACTTTGGGAAAGGAAGAGTTCCTGATACCTTTGCTCCTAGAAATCCAAATCCATATAGAAGAGTTAATGAGTAGTTGCAAATTCTGCAAAGAAGCAAAGATGCCAATGAAGACCAAAGGGTAAAGACCCCTTTTCAAAATGTAGTCATGGAAGAGGAGCAGTTTGATGAAGATGATGAGATCCATTGTATGGAAGACAAAGGTAGTGCCCCTTTTTTGACCTTAGCTGCCTATGAAAAGTCATTATTCAATGACCAGATCAAACAAGAATGGGATGGTGAAGTTGTTTTGAAAGCTAAAGATTAGCAAAGATATAATCTGAGGTCGAAGATGAATAATTTCAAGGAAAATCTTGTTCATAAAGCTATTGTCCCTGCAGTACATCAAGCTAATAAGCAAAAGAGACTAGCAGTTGATCCTATCATCCTCAAAGCTCTAGCTCACGAGTAAGAGGCCTTGACAACTCTCCTTCTCCCTTTAGTTTTCAATCAGAAATTCAGAAGCTAAGAATACCTATACCTCTAGTTGAACTAGTGAAGAATGAGTCCTTCAAAAGATCTATCCTCGAGGCCCTTGAGCCTAATGCCATCCAAGCCTCCACCGATTATGTAAATCTGCAAGATGACAAACCAACTGTTATTCTTAGCCCAATGATTGAAAATTGTGAAGACAACTCCCCATCATTCTATGTCTCTCTGACTATTCATGACAAAATCCTTCATAACTGCCTTCTGGACACTAGAGCCAGCCATAATCTAATGCCCAAGGCTGTCATGGATAGATTGGGTCTTGACATTACGAAGCCTTATCATGACCTATTTTCTTTTGACTCTAGAAAAGTGAAATGTCTGGGAGTAATCAAGGACCTAGCCATCACTTTGTCTCAGTTTCCCATGAAGAGCATGATGATGGATATTGTGGTAGCAGATGTACCCCCCAAGTTTGGCATGTTGCTTTCCAGAGGCTGGATCAAGAGATTAGGTGGAACATTGCAAAATGATCTGTCCTATGCTACTGTCCCAATTTTTGGAGGTGAAAATAGGAGATTGTACAGGGAGGCTTAGTTGGCTTATATCATCAGTGATGAGAAGAATCCCACTAATCATCCCATCTATGCTGTCGACATTGATTTAGGAGCTTGTTTTGTTCGGATCAAAGAATCTCAGTTGGCCTCCATGCAACTCAAAAAAATAGTTTTCCTGATTGCAGAGGAAGAAAGCCCATAGATTTGGGATATGTTCTTTGATGGGGCTTGCTCTAAGGAAGCTGCAGGGGCAGGTGTAGTCCTTGTGTCCCCCACACAAGAATGCATTCATTTATCTTTCATATTAACTTTGCAGGTCAACAAAACTTTCCAAGCAAAGCATCCAAGGCTGAAAGCATACAGAGATGAGGTAAAATACAGACCATCTCTGCCTGACAATGTCAAATACTGGAAAGTTTTTGAAGAGGATGATGAAATTAATAGGCTTTTACAAGTCTTTGATGAATTTGCTGAAATTCATCAGAAGAAGATCAAAGAAACCTTTGATAGAAAGGTAAAATGGGACAATTTTCAGTTTGGTGACTGGGTTCTCAAATGGGATGCATTGAAGGAAAAGAAGGGCAACCATGGTAAATTTGATGCCCTATGGATAGGTCCGTTTGTCATCGCTCAAGTTCAGATGAGCAACATTTTCATTCTACACAATTTAGAGGGGGAAGGTGTTTTTGGTGGCCCAGTAAATGGGTGGTTCTTCAAACTTTATTTCATTTAAGGCTTTAAAGCCTTGGTATTGTAAATATGTTTTTTCAGTTTTTATTTTGTTGCAAAATAGACTCCATGCCCAATGGAACACTAGGAGGAAGATTTGATTTTGGTTTTACAGGAAAGGCATTGTTCTGTAGTTCTTGAAACCTCACAGGGAGGATTTCATCCCCAGAAGGAGTCAGTGTTAGCCTTATCAACAAATGGCCCAGAAATGAATCCAAAACACTCCCTAAGTCTTCAAAATTTTCTTAAGGATCATCCAAAGATCAAAACCAGCGCAAGATAAGAACCCTTGGGATGGCAAGAAAGCACTATTGGGAGGCTAAAACACATAAGAAACTGTGAAAAACCATGTATCACAGGCATAAATATTGAAATGCATAGCAGCTGTTCGATCTAGCTGATCAACGGTCCAGATCTGATCGGTGGGTCGCAATCAGCCAATATAGAGGAGGACTTAAGGTTGGGTGGAAGACACCCCCAATCAGCGATCTCTGATGATCGGATCGGTGGGTCGCAATCAATGGAGGCAAACTGACGAATTAAGGGCGGACCTAGTGGAACTTGCAATAGCGATCAATGATGCAATGTGGACCATCGATCAAGCGTGTAGATCGACGGCCCACATAGCATGACAGGATCGCTATCGGAGATAAACAAGGAGCGCTAACCATGGGCCCGGGGCATGAGCGATATGCGATTGCAATCAATCGCATCAGCGGATCGCAATCGAGGAAACATTATGGAGCAGGGCCATTATACAAGCATATGTGTGATGTGATTAACCGGACCTGACAGTTGTATACATGATATTGCATAATATTTGAGGTCCGTAGAAATGATATTTCCAATACATTTTCATGTATTTTTTTATTTAACGAAACACAAAGGGAACATTGGAGCAGTGTCGACGCGATAAGACCCAGACCCGAAAGGGTTCGGGAATGAGAATATATAATATTTTCAGGTCCGCCAAATCCAAATTTTAATGTATTTCCAGTGTTTTAACGCATTTCTAAAACACAAAGGGAAGACTGGGAATAGGCCATGTGCGACTTGTGACAACGACCCAAAGGGCAGACTCGATAGAGGAATAGGCCATGTTTAAGGACTTTTTAAGTCCGAAATGAACAAAGCTTGGTGGGATTTGCACAGTTGCAGCGTTTTCTGTATAAAACATAAAATGGGAATTGATTGATGTTTGAAGGGATTTCAAAGGTCCGAAGACCCATTCCATCACAAAGAAGAGGCATTATAATATCTACATGCCAGAAGAGGGATTCAGTTGGGAGACATCAGCCGACAGACAGAGGCCAGAAGGGGAAGAAACCTAGCACGATCCAACCACAACCAACAAATGATCATGGAGCATCAACAATGCAACACAACCAAAACAAATAGAAGTGATTGTGGGGCATCTCTAGCACGGGAGAGCTCCCTGCCAGCGTAGCAAAATACCAGTATGCGGTTACTCTTCTGTTGGAAGAAGAAACCTCTGAGCCCATGCATGCCTAGTTATGGCTTCAAGTTGTTGAAAAAACAGGGAGGACAGATTAAGACACTCCGAGCCTTTGAGAGCTCAAGAGCATTGTAAAAGGCATATAAATGGCTGAAAGTTAAATGTAACAGTGGTTCAACTTCTGGAGACTAAGGATACTTTTCTACTAAAGCTTCTCATCTTCATTCTAGCAATATAAGCTTCTTTTGTTGTTATATGTTCAATGTCCATTTTCTCTTCTGCTCAAAGCTTGCACTTGAACAAGTTGTTCATGTTTCTTTTGTGTCTAATGCCAAATAACTACCATGTTATCTCTGCGTTGATAAATTAGATTTTCAAGCTTGATTTACTTCTTGTAGCTGGCCATTCATATGTGTTTATATGTGCATCTACTAGTACAGTCGGTATTCTCCATCTATCCATTGAATCTACAAAATATTGAGCATTAGTGGTCCAAAGCCTTGTAAAGTTGAGGGTGTTCATACATGTCTTGAGTAAAAACAGAGTTGAAACGGTTATCTGGCTTGATCCAAACCATCATCCATTCCAATAGTTCAGAGAAAAATATTGAAGATTATATGTTACCAAGGATCTTCGAGCTGTAACCTAGGAGAGCTTCTTGGAGCGATAACTGATCCAAGGTAGAATAACCCAATAAAACCCATTGAAGCTACAAGAAAAGAATAGAAATGGAAAGACGAATCAGAACATGGGTAATTAGTGTGAGCTCCACAAGAGCCCCACTTATAACACAAATGGGTGTTGCATGAAGAAGTTGTTGTTGGCCGAGATGAAAGCTTTAGAGTGAGATGTAAGTTCTGACTTTGAACCAAACCCCGATAAGGGGAAAGAAATCATTGATGTAGAACCCAATGCCATCGTTGCTACTACTAAGGTCTAGCATAATGTGCCTAAAGATTTAAAGGAAGGTGAGAGACCCTTCCACTCATAGATGTGGGTAAATGGGGCATCAATGCATTTCATTATTGATAGTGAGAGTCAAAATAACCTCATCTCAAAAAATATCACTAAGAATTTGGGCTTGCCAATAACACCACACACACATCCATACACCATAAGGTGGATCCACCAAGGGTGATATCTCCACATCACCCATAGTGTCGTCTACCCTGAAACATCAAGCCTTTCATGGATTAGGTAATGTGTGATGTTACTCCCCTTGAATTTTGTGATGTTTTTTTGGGCCAACCATGCTTGTAGAAGTGTCATGTTGTGTATGACTCTCGACCTTGTACTATTATTATTACTTTGAGTAGAAAACTGTATAGGATATCATAGGTAGCCCCACCTACTGCTATTTCTCTTATCTCTACTAAGAAATGTAGTAAGATCATCTCCAAGACTCGGAAATTTTTCTTGCTCCTAATTAACTCTCAAAGTAAGGGGAATATAATGGCCACATCCATGGCCTCCAGATAGGGCTCTTCTGCATGGAAAAATCAAGTGGATAAGGTCATGGAAGGGTACAGAGACACCTTCTCCTCACTCATAGGGGTACCTCTACATTATGAGGTCAAACACTCCATAGATTTTCCCCTCGTATACCACTACCCAGTTAGCCAATCTATTGCCACTCTCTTCTGGAAAATAAGGAAATCAAGCGGCAGATCTGGGAGCTTCTACATAAAGAGCATATCCAACCAAGTTCCTCACGTTGTGGGAGCCTAATTGTACTCATGTAGAAGAAGGATGTGACATGTAGGCTATGTATTGATTATCGATCCCTGAAAAAAATCACAGTCAAGAATAGGTACTCGATACCATGGATTGATGACCTTCTTGATCAATTCAAGGGGGGGAATTAATTTAGTAAGAATAATTTGAAGTTCGTCTATCACCAAGTTCCAATACAACCCACAGATGTGTAGAATATTTCTTTCAAGTCCAAGGAGCGTCTTTTGAAGTGGTTGGTCATGCCCTTCAGTTTGACAAATTCCACAGAAGCTTTCATGACTAGATAGATGAAATCTTGCAACCTTTCGCCAACTCGTTTGTGGATGTATATCTTGATGATATCCTCATATTCAGTAAGAGTTGGGATGTGCACTTGTATCATATATGGCAGACCCTGGATACTCCACAGCAACACAAGCTATGTGCGAACTTGGAAAAATGTGCCTTTGACATGGAAAAGGTCTAGTATTTGGGTTACATTATTGATAAGAAATGTGTGCATGTGGATCTAGCTAAGATCAAAGTCATTGAAGATTAGTTAGGTCTAACAAGTCTCACAGAGCTTCCCAACTTCTTGGATCTAGCTAATTTCTACCACAAATTTCTATTGGTATTCTCTCATATCACTTGGTCCTTAAGTCAAGTTACCAAGGGTGGAGAGAAAGTAATTTTTTTTTGGTCTAGGTCACAATAAAAGGCCTTCGTTGAGTTGAAACACTGCCTTTTCTTAGCACCAATGCTCACATTTCCGAACCTATAACAACCATTTGAGATTAAGATAGATGCCTCATACTGTGCTATTGGTGTAATCCTCACTCAACAAGGGCATCTGGTGGCCTATCACAGCGAGACACTCTTTGATGTTATTCGTAGATACCGCATTGATGATAGGGAGATGCATTCCATCATTCAGGTATGTCAGTAGTGAAAACATTACATTCTAGGGAAGGAGATAATTATCAACACAGATCACTGACCTCTTCAATTTATGTAGAAATATGAAAAGTTACAAAATGATCACTATCAGAAATCGTTCACATATGTGCAACAATTCCATTTGAACATTAAATACAATAAGGATAGTGCCAATCACTTTGAAAATTTCCTCAATCAACCATCGGTTGTGGCACTAACCACTATTCTAAAATCTTGTGGGAATGATACTTCTAGATGGTTGTATCTATGCAAAAATGATCCAAAATTTTCAACCGCATACCGAATGTTGATGTAAGGCAAGTAAGTTCCAGATTTCCACCTTAAGGATGCATTATTGTGCTGACTAGGACACCTTAGTGTTCCTCCAAGTGAGAGTGCCAAGCTAATATGGGAGGAACATTACAGTAAGTTAGTAGGGCACTTTGGCATCGAGAATATAGTGACAATACTAAAAAAAATATTTTTATTGGTCGAAAATTTGATATGATGTATGTAAATATATAAGATCCTTCAATGTTTATGCCATTGCTAAACCAACATTAAGAAGAAAGGCCTATACAACCCTATTCCTACTCCTAGTCAGCCTTGGGAGTCTATCTCCATGGACTATATGTCTAGCCTTCATTCTACCAAGCATGGTAATGAATGTGGTTTTGTGGCCATTGATAGTTTTTCTAAGATGCCCATATTGGCTACCTATAAGAAGAGTATCATACCAGACGCCAGTACCAAGCTCTTCTTAGAATAGGTGTGGGTACATTTTGGGATCCCACAAGCCATCATATTATATCAAGATATAAGGTTCCTAAGTGCATTCTAGTCAAGCCTTTACTCATTATTGGATACCAATATCACCAATTCAACTAACTTCTACCCCCATACTGATGGCCAAACATAGGTTGTCAACAGGATGATAGTGCACATACTATGCATGTACAACTCTAAGCATCCACGAATATGAGATGAGATCCTCCCTTATGTTCAACACAACTACAACAGAGATCTCTGTAGCTTAACTAGATAGAACACCTTTCACGTGGGCATGGGATTCCAACCATTATGTCCCATTGATGTTACAGTTCATCTTGCAACTACATAAGCAAAATATACATGTGTTCAATTCGAAGATGATAACACCATCAAGTATATTGATCACATTCAACACATACATTAATAGGTTCATGATATATTGGATAAGTCCAATACTAAGTATAAATAATGCCATGATCAACATCATGTACCACATAAGTTTCCAGTGGGAAACAAGGTTTGGTTGTATTTGTAGAAGGAAAACCTTACAAGAGCTCATCACAAGCTCCGAACACTCCGATATGGACCTTACACAATCACCAAGGCTATAGGCGGCAACAATTTCACGCTAAATATCCCCGCATTCATTTCTCTACATCCAATATTCGATTTGGACCACCTTCGGCCATACTTTCCACCATTCTGGGACACATCAAACATTGCCAAGAAGTTGACATCAACAGAGATCAAACCAGATTTTATTGAGTAGGCCCCAACTAATTAGATCATGGACACACATATTAAGAACACTCACTAACAGAGTATCTAGCTATACCAAGTTGTCAAAGTTGGCCAACTCCTACAGCAAGGCAAGTGGCTCATCAAGGATGAAGTTTAGAAGAATTTTCCCCATCTCATGGCGGCACTAACCACAATGGGGACCATTTCTTCCAAAGGGGGGAGAACCAATCCATATGGATATTGGTGACCACCCACCTATTCCACTTGGACCTTTAAAATTGTTTCTTATAAGTTTCCTATTTTTTTGCATAATTTCCTATTTCGGTAGTTTTCGATTTTTTGTATTTTTTCAGGTCTTGAACTTCTGGAGCCATTTTGAGGCACTATATAATGTTTTCAATGGACATTCATCTTTGAAATATTTCATCTCTTGCATTTTTATCATACCTATGTTATTATTCATCAACATATGATAACTTCTCAAAACATTAAAGAAAATCATTAAAACTAGCAAGAGATAAGTGAAGAGATCCCCCTCATAGTTATGGCTGCATCACTAGTCATAAACCTTTTCAATTATGATGGGTTTCTCAAGGGAATATAGTTATCATTTTGCATTTTTTTCTCGTTGCATCAAAATCAATTCATTCTTCAAGTAACATCAATCTATCCATATCTATTAATTTATGCAGAAATACGGAAAATTACACAACAATCACTATCAGAAATTGTTCACATATATGCAACAATTCCATTTGAACATTAAATACAAGAAGGGTAGTGCCAATCACTTTGCAAATTACCTCAGTCAACCATCGGTTGTGGCACTAACCACTATTCTAAAATCTTGTGGGAATGATACCTTTAGATGGTCGTATCTATGCAAAAATGATCCAAAATTTTTCACCACATACAAAATGTTGATGTAAAGCAAGTAAGTTCTAGATTTCCACCTCGAGGATGCATTGTTGTGCTACCTAGGAAACCTTAGTGTTCCTTCAAGTGAGAGTGCCAAGATAATTTGGGAGGCACATTACAGTAGGGTAGTAGGGTACTTTGACATCGAGAATATAGTGACAATACTAAAAAAATACTTTTATTGGTAGAAAATTTCATATGATGTTTGCAAATATATCAGATCCTTCATGGTTTATGCCATTGCTAACCCAACATTAAGAAGAAAGGCCTATACAACCCTATTCCTACTCCTAGTCGGCCTTGGGAATCTATCTCCATGGAATATATGTCTAGCCTTCCTTCTACCAAGCATGGTAATGAATGTGGTTTTGTGGTTATTGATAGTTTTTCTAAGATGCCCATATTGGCTACCTACAAGAAGAGTATCATACCAGACGCCACTACCAAGCTCTTCTTAGAATAGGTGTGGGTACATTTTGGGATCCCACAGGCCATCATATTATATCAAGATAGAAGGTTCCTAAGTGCATTATAGTCAAGCCCTTAGTCATTATTGGATACCAATATCACCAATTCGACTACCTTCTACCCTCGGACTAATGGCCAAACATAGGTTGTCAACAGGATGATAGTGCACATACTATGCATGTACAACTTTAAGAATCCATGAATATGAGATGATATCCTATCTTATGTTCAACACAACTACAACAGAGCTCTCCATAGCTTAACTGGACATAACCCCTTTCATGTGGTCATGGGATTCCAACCATTGTGTCACATTGATGTTAGAATTCATCTTACAACTACATAAGCAGAATATACATGTGCTTAATTCGAAGATGATAATGTCATCAAGTATATTGATCACATTCAACACATCCATTAGTAGGTTTGTGATATCTTGGATAAATCCAATACTAAGTATAAACAATGCCAGAATCAACATTAGGTACCACATAAGTTTCTAGTGGGAAACAAGGTTTGGTTGTATTTACAGAAGGAAAACCTTACACGATCTCATCACACGCTTTGAACACTCTGATATGGGCTTTAAACAATCACCAAGGCTATGGGTGGCAACAATATCAAGCTAAATATCCCCCCATTCGTTAGTTTGCATCCAATATTCAATTTGGACCACCTTCGACCATACTTTCCACCATTGTGGGACACATCAGACTTTGCCAAGAAGTTGACACCAATAGAGCTCAAACCAGATTTCATTGAGTAGGCCCCAACTAATTAGATCATGGACACAGATATTAAGAACACTCACTGATAGAGGATCTAGCTATACCAAGTTTTCAAAGTTGGCCAACTTCTACACCAAGGCAAGTGGCTCATCAAGGATGAAGTTTAGAATAATTTCCCCATCTCATGGAGGCACTAACCGCAATGGGGACCATTGCTTTGAAATGGGGAAGGACTGATCCATATGGATATTGGTGACCACCCACCTATTCCACTTGCACCTTTAACATTGTTTCTTATAAGTTTCCTATTTTTCTGCATAGTTTCCTATTTCAGTAGTTTTCTATTTTTTGTAGTTTTTCAGGCCTTGAACTTCTGGAGCCGTTTTGAGGCACTAAATAACGTTTTCAATGGACATGCATCTTTGAACTATTTCATATCTTGCATTTTTATCATACCTATGTTATTATTCATCAACATATGATAACTTCTCAAACCATTAAAGAAAAGTATTAAAACTAGCAAGAGATAAGTGAAGAGATCCCCCTCATAGTTATGGCTGTATCACTAGCCATAAACTTTTTCAATTATGATGGGTTTCTCAAGGGAATATACTTATCATTTTGCATGTTTATCTCATTGCATCAAAATCAAGTCATTTTTCAAGTAACATCAATCTATCCATATATATAACAAAATAAGTTCACATAATTATACATGCATCAATAAATATTAATTTAAAACTTAAATTATTTCCTATCCTCAAGCTGACCTATGTTCAGTGTTAAATCTTGGCTCTAATGCCACTTTTTCATATAGTATTATAGCCCCCATTTCATCCTTGAGCCCATGTAGATTCAGTGTTAAACCATGCCCTTATACCACTTTGTCATATACCCAGTTTCCTCAATGAATTACAAAGGTTACAAGATACCCAAAATTCTCTTTTTTTTTTTAACTTGAAAATAAGCCATGATACCACTTTGTCACATACCCCTACTAAATTTATCCTAACCACACTTGCAAAAACTTGATTTTATGATCGATCACCATACTATCTCAAAACTTTAAACACTACATATACTATAAATTTCAAGTCGACCCAAATCTAGTTATATATATATATATATATATATATATATATATATATATATATATATATATATATATATATATATATATATAAACTTTAAACATCATTTAATACTTAGTTCTAGAGCGGTCAGTGATCACTTTCCCATTTGATATGTGGTAAAAAATTAACCAATAGTAAAAAAAATATAGGTCAAAAGGTTGTTAGATTATTTTATCTACTTTATTATAAACAATCATCCTATAACGTCCACGGGTCATGTTCTGTTAAGGGACTCCTTGAAGTGAAGTCATCGGTTCAATCCCGTGGGGTGATTTATTGGACATGATAAAGATGTAGTCCTGCCAAGCTTAGAATAAAAAAATCATCCAATAACAAAACATTAAATTATATATATATAATTAATTAATTTAAAGTCGTTCAAATTCAACAAATTTATATATAATCTCCAATCAATCTTTAATATATAAATAGTGAATGAATAGATTGTTAAAATACTCCTTACATAATTATTACTAATTCCAAAAGTCATAAATAATCTCACTACTTAATTTTAAAAAAATAATGTCAAAATACATAAATATATGGTTTAAAGGAAATTTGTTCAACAAAATCAAATTTACATTTACAATTAATTAATACTTACAAATATATAAAAAAAACAGAAATTCCTTCCTTTCTTCTGTAACGATGTCATGGGGGGATCTATGTCGAGTGGGGCGGAGCGATGGAGCGAAAGGGTTTCGAGCGCGAGGGTTTCGGCTAGCTAGGGTTTATGATTTCTTCTGCAGTTTCCTGAGCCTACGAGACTCCATTGAGACCTGCATACTCCGGGCGCACCTACCTCCTCTCTTTTTTTGTTGGCCGATCTTGTTTCTTCGCATCAGGCCCCTGACATCTGCTCTCTGATCCTCCGTCACCCAGGAACCTGCTGTCATTATGGAAGAACATGAAGCTGTCGATTACTCTGCTGATCCTCTAGAAGGCGTTTCTATCTGGCCCACCCCTACTATTTCTCATGGTATGTATAACCCGCATTCAAATCTGGCTTCTATTTCTATTGGGGATCCGTCGCGTTCATGTCCGGCGACTCTTCCGATCCATCCCCTTTCCAGGCCTGCTCTCTCTTCTCCGGCGACCCTCGGATCTACGATGGAATTTGCTCCCCCTTTTCCACTTTCCGCCCCCTTTTCTGCTTCAGATCCGTGGCTCTCTAGATCTGCGCCACCTCCCATCAACTCTTTCGCCGACTCTCTATTTTCGGATCCTCTCCTTGGCAGTCTCCCTCGTAATACTTCACTCTCCAATCCGATGAGCTTCCCCAGTGTCTTCGATGACCCCTCATCATACTCTATCCCTCCACCTGTTTCTGGAACCTCCCCGCTACCGGATCGAGCTCGGAGCTCATCCCTGGCTCCTGATCCTAAGAAGAAAAACAGATGTTTCAAGACCAAAGCAGAAGATATCTTCCTCAGAGTTGAGGAGGACGTCCAGTGGGGCGATATCATGGATCAATCTGACAAAGTCCTGGTGGGCCGCATCAGGGGACGGAAATACTCGGCTACTCGATTGAAGGCCTGGACTACTGATATTTGGGGACACCACCTGAAGGATGCCCCCATTGTACAAATTTTAGTAAGAGGATGGTTTGCTTTAAAATTTGTTCATGCCGACCACACTAATTGGGTCTTATCCTCTCAATGGCATTTTCAACATGCTCCAGTTCTCCTTAAACGCTGGACTCCCATGTTTGACCCCGAATCTGAGCAGATCGGCATTGGGCCCATATGGGTACGGCTCCCAGGCCTCCCATTACAGTATTGGTTTGAAGACATCTTCAGAAGAATCGGGAATGCATTGGGTACCTTCTTGGATTATGATAGATCCTTCCTCCAATCAGGTGTGATGACTTATGCTCGTCTTCTCATCAACCTGGACACCAGGGGTGGTCTACAAGAATACATTACTATACACTGGCGGGACTTGGCGCGCAAGCAGATTATCGATTACGAAGGGATCCCGTATAGATGTCGCAGATGTCACCAAGTTGGACATCTATACCGGGATTGTCCACTCCTTCACAAGGGAAAGAAGATATATCAGGATGAGGCTACTGAACACCCCCCGCGCTTTCCTGATCGACCAATGTCGGAGCAGCCTATATCGGAGCATAATTTGGCCACAAATGCTACACTTGATCCTCCGGGCAGCACTGTTGAACACTCTATTCGCATAACGCCAGACCCCGTGCACGAAGACCCTATTCAGCTGGGCGATGGATCATCGGTCTCACATACCTCCTCCCCTCATATACATCCGACATCTTCTTCTGTTGTTTCTGCATCTCATCTGAGCACTTGCCCAACCGGCTGCTCACCTGAGCCTCTCTCGGGGGTACCCCTCGGACTCTCTGCCCCCCCTCCCCCTCCCTCCCTCATATGCTCCATTCCGCCACCTGCTCCCGCCATTCCCCCGAGTTCGCCCTCCTTGATCACCTCCTCCATCTCCGCCTCCCTTGCCTCATCCCCCCCTGCATCCCCTCGATATTCCCTCAGATCCAGATCAAAAGATAGAGGTATCGATGCTATTGGTCTTGACATCATATCTGCTCCTGTCCCCCATAAGCAATCTCGGGGTCGACCATCTCGTATTACAAAAGCCAGACACACTGCTGACGCTGAAGTAGCCATTGGGCGACAACAAACCATCCTCCGGGCCCTTAGAGCGAAGCAAGGCCCTGCCCCTCATCCTACATGAAGGTACTCTCATTCAATTGCAGGGGGTTTGCTAGTTCCCCCAAAAGACTAGCTCTCAGGAGATTGCTTACCATATCTCAACCTGACATCATACTTCTTCAAGAGATGCTCTGTCCTGCTGACACCCTAGTCCAGTCCTTCAATTCTTGGATGCCTTACTAGACTTTTCATGCAATTGACGCATCAGGGAGATCGGGCGGATTAGCTATTGGGATCCACAACAAAGCAGTCAAGATCCGTAACATTTGGGGTGGCAGAGGCTTCATCGGCCTGGACATTTATGTTCTCTCCATGGAAATGGACTTACGAATCATCAACGTCTATGGTCCATGTTCTAGTAGGGCTCCCTTTTGGAATGCGCTACTTGAATCTGACTTATTAAAGGAGGACAATATAATTCTCGGTGGCGACTTAAATTTCACTTTGGGTTTGTGCGAATCGTGGGGGCACTCTGCCCAGGTAGACCCATTCTCGGATACCATATCCAATCTATTGGAGGAGCATCATTGGGTAGACATACCCACTGCCAGACTACAGCACACTTGGACTAACAATAGAAGTGGAAATCAGAGCTTGGCCAGAAGATTAGATAGGTTTCTGCTTAAGGAATCTCTATAAAACATACTTCCTCGCACAAGGCAATGGGTCGGTTCCGGCGGCATCTCGGATCATCGCCCTATCTTCCTGGAGACGGTCGACTTCTACGACAAGATCAAGAGCCCTTCAAATTTAATTCTACATGGTTAAAGGACCCCTCCTATATTCAGCTGGTCACCGAATATTGGCAGAACAATCCCATTAGAGAACATGAAGATCATTCGGCCGGTTTCGTTAGGAAACTAACCGAACTCAAGCGATTATCCAAGCATTGGGCACACCAGAAGCGCGTCCGCGATGACCACACTCTAAAGGAGGCTGAGAGAGTCATTGCAACATATGAGAACTCTTCTGATGGCATCTTCTCTAACGCAGTGAGCAAAGAACAGTTCAACTCCCTCATTGCCAAGTGAACACAGATCCTGAAGGACAGAGAAGAAAGCTGGCGGCTACGCAGCAGGGCCATATGGCTTACTGAGGGAGATGACAACACAAATTTCTATCATAAATTCGCCAACGGCCGCAAAGCTATCAACTCAATATGGGAACTAAGGGATGAACAAAATCAGCCAATTACATCTCAGAGGAACCTGGCCAGTTTAGCTATCGATCATTTCAAAGGCATCTATAGTGCCCCCAGAGCGGCCAACATCCTGGAGATTATGAGAGTGGCAGAGAAATTTCCCAGATTCGTTCTACAAGATGAATCAGAGGATCTCACAAAGGCAGTCACCATGGAAGAACTCGAATCCACCATTAAATGGTTCAAGAAAGATAGAAGCCCTGGCCCTGATGGTTGGACCATCGAATTCTACATCGCTTTCCTTGATCTTCTGGGCAATGATTTCCTCAATATTATTGAGCAAAGCAGAAGAAATGGCAGAATATCTTCCGCTATTAAATCTACTTTCATTGCACTCATCCCGAAAGCCAATCACCCGACATCTTACAATGACTTCCGCCCCATCTCCCTCTGCAACTGCCTTTATAAAATCATTGCCAAGATCATCGCCAATCGTCTGAAGCCCATATTATCTCGCCACATATCCCCTGAACAATTTGCTTTCCTTCATCACAGGCATATACATGAGGCCATCGCCACCGCTCAATAGCTCCTTCATACTCTTCATACCAAAAAACAAAAGGGCCTGATATTAAAGGTAGACCTTTCTAAAGCCTTCGATAGAGCCAACTGGCTCTACATCAGACTACTCCTGACTCACCTTGGCTTTCCCTATAGCTACACTAAATGGATAATGAGCTGCATAACTGATGTATCCTACAGTGTACTTCTCAATGGTGAAGCCACATCCTTCTTTACCTCAGAAAGAGGGCTCAGGCAAGGATGCCCATTATCTCCACTTCTATTCCTCCTTATTATGGAAGGATTGAGTCGGCTTATCACATCTGCCCGAGATAGGAATCAACTCAATGGCATCAACATCTCCGATAATTTTTATCTAACACGCCTCTTGTTTGTTGATGATATTCTCATATTTCTTAATGGTTGCATAGGTGACACCACTTCTCTCCAGAATATATTTGCACTCTTTCAACAGGCCACAGGCATGCAGATAAATGAAAGCAAATCTACAATCACGGTTGTGGGCTGCTCTCATCTTGAATGTACTATTGCATTACAGCGCTTCCCTTTCATCTCATTATCATTAGCTGACGGCATCAAATATCTGGGGTACAGATTAAAACCTCTAGGCTATCGGATTGCAGATTGGACTTGGTTAATAACGAAGGTGGAGAAAAGACTGCAGGTTTGGCATCACAGATATCTCTCAAGAGCTGGTAGATTGACTCTCATAAAAGCAGTCATTGAAGCCACTCCAGTATACTGGATGACCTTGGCGTGGATACCTCGCGGCATCCTGAACAGATTACAAAACATTTGTGCCAGATTTTTATGGAAAGGTCATCACACAGGGAAGCAATTTGCCTGGGTGAAATGGGTTACCATAGCAAGACCCAAACGATGGGGCGGGTGGGGCATTAAGAACCTCGACCACTTTGCCAAGGCGCTGGCTGCCAAACTTGGGTGGAACCTCTTGACCACAGATAGCCTATGGTCTCGTGTCGCCCAGGTAAAATATATCAAGCCAATGCACCTCATGGATTGGTTCCGCCTTCAACACAACCCTGGCCGCAATATATCAAATATCTGGAAAGCTGTCCTCCAATCTTTGCCGCTATTGCGGGAAGGCATCACCTGGCGCATCAATGAAGGAAACAGTGTAAGGATTGGGGTGGATCCGTGGGTCGGGTGCGGCAATTCACATAGGTTATCTGATGAACTATTAACGCACCTTCATAACAGAGGCATCACACATATCAAGCATATTGGAGATAGGGCGAACTCCACCTTTCTGCAACAAGCTTGGGCATCCCCCCGTACCTTAGAGATACCTGATCAGTGGCATCTAGAATGGAGGGCTTTTACTGATGCTCTCTCGCAGGCGCATATACGACTCACCGAAGGCCCCAATGACATTATCTGGGCAATCGCATCCCATGGCATCTACTCTCCCAGGTTGGGATATATAAAACTCATGGAACCTTACAAGCCCATGGCTATTCTCCCCATCTGGAAAGAGCTCTGGAAGCTGGATGCAGCCCCTCGCACTCGGCTCTTAATGTGGAACACACTATTCAATAAAATTCCAACAGATACCAATCTCATGAAACGATCATTCCATGGTCCGTTCAGATGCCACCTATGTTGTTTAGAAGAGGAAAGCACAGCACACCTGTTCCTATATTGTCAGGTAACTAAAGCATTTTGGCAAAACATTACTTCTCATTATCCATCCCTCAAAGTCTGGCAGGGACAGAATCTTATGGAGGCGTGGAGCGATTAGTGCTGTTTTCATACAGGCAAATCCGTCAACATGCCTTTGCTTGTTTGCTGGGCAATATGGATTGCTCGGAACCAGGTTATATTTCAGAATAAGGCGCCTCATTGGCCTGTCATCCTGAGCCACACCATTGCAGATTTCGAATTACTCCCTGCAGTTGTTCCAAAAAATCCTACGCACTCCTACAGGCATATTAATCTGGATAAATCGATGCCTTGGGCTTTTTTCGACGGCTCTGCCCAAGAATCAGGATGTGGTGGAGGAGCGCTGCTATATCTCAGCGATGATCATTATTATAAAATTCAGATTAATCCTGGTCGTGGCACCAACAATTTTGCTGAATTATGCACAGCAAAGCATATCATCCATTTTGCCATACAGAAACAATGCAGCCACCTTCAGTTATTCGGGGATTCACAAATTGTATGCAACTGGCTGAACGATACAACACATTGCTATACTTTCTCTCTGAGTCACATCCTCCAAGAGACAAAAAGGTTGATCACATCATTTGAATCCTTCAAATGCAGCCACATATACAGGGAACAGAACACTGAGGCGGACCAGCTATCCAAAGCAGCAATGCAAAATCAAAGGGATGACTGGCTGATCCAAGAGGTGATTGATGGATCATCCCATCAATACTACCACAGACCATTTCATGATTTTCCTTAGGAATGGGCTTTAGACCCACATATAATCAGTGCACATTTCTTGTAGTTTTTTTTATTATTGCTATTTTATGTATAACATCTATGTAGCTGAATCAGCAATTGTTGGGCTCTCTGCGCAGAGCCGGAATGTAAGCTGTTATTTCAGGCATATACAGCCTTGCTACTAGGACTCCCTACCAGAAGTCATGATAAATGAGGCACCTACATGATGGTCCCCGACCCACAATTATGAATGCAAGTGCATCTGTAAAATGTAATTTCTCCATTAATAGAAATTACGACTTTTTCCTTATGGGAAAAAAAAAAAATACTTACAAATATATTAAAAACTTAAGCATCTCGTCTATGTTATCATAAATTTTAACTCAAGTCAAATCTACCTAAATATATAACTCTAGAGAACATCTAATACTTCTATACAACATTTAATACTTAGTTGTAGAATAATTAGTGATCACTTCCCCATTTGATATGTATGTCAAAAAGTTGATAAAATTAGTTCATCAACTTTACAAAAACATTAAATAATCAACAAAATTATATATACATATTAGTATTTAAAACAATTCAAATCCAACAAACCTATATTTAAAATACATACAACCTTTAATAAATTGTTACAAACATATATATATATATATATATATATATATATATATATATATATAACTTCATCTATATTATATTATAAATTTTAACTCAACTCAAATTTACCTAGATATATAACTCTATACAACATATAATACTTCTATACAACATTTAATGTTTAATTGTAGAGTGATTAATGGTCACTTTCCCATTTCATATATATGTTAAAAGGTTGATAAAATTCATCAACTTTATTAAAACATTAAATAGTGCACAAAATTATATAGACATATTAATATTTAAAACAATTCAAATCCAAACAACCCTACATGTAAACTCCATACGGCCTTTAATAATAGTACTTACAAACATATACATGTCTCCAGGCAACATTCAACATTTAGTTGGAGAGTGATGAGTAGTAACCTTATCACTTGGCAAGTTGCAACGGATGAACCGATAATGCAGGTTGCAAAATCATGGCATTCTATCCTCGAATTCTGGTGAACAAGGTTAAGTCTTTATCAGCGTACATAAGGCATTTACATGTTTGGAAAATCATTCTGGAGCAGGTGGATTCGATGCTCAGTCGTCCACTTTAGACAGCAGAAGAGTACAAGTCATCCCATGAATTCGATGCCCTGTTCACTGGACAAGATGGACAGGGTTCCCCACCCCAACAACAACGGAGGGAGAGCTTTGTCGGCGTAAACACCTGCCCTCCTCAACAACTATGATTCGTCGCAAGTGGGGACTCTTTGCAAAGAACCTTACGTGCAGTACCACCTCTTCCGGACGCTTTTTGTTTTTTTTTAAATTATGCAATCATTGCACGAGTATGTAGCCTATATAAATGTATTTAAATGGTTTTGATTTTTTTTAATGTTTTTAAATCATACGAAGCATATTTATTGGGGAGTAGTCTTTAACGCGACTTTTTGAAAGCCTTTCCGGCCATTTTTTCCGGTGAAAATCCGGCAGTAATTTATTGGAATCCAAGTTTGATAGCTAATTTCTGCACAATGAAACCGTCCCAGGGGTTTTTCAAGGTGCTGAATCCGAATATGCAGTTAAAAAACCATTTTAACTGCGACAGATCATGATTTCATCTCAATTTCTTCCGCCGGATTCCGTCACCGGAATCTCAAAAAGTCGCATTATAGACAACTCCATTTATTGGTCTATAAGTGCATTAATGTGTTGGGCGGTATATGCTTATTACTAGATTATTTTTTGGTTAAATTTAGTGGTGGTATATATAGTTCTGTACTTTTTTGGTTAAATCTAGCGGTAGGTATATACAGCCCTGCACATTAATGGGGTTATAGATTGGTAAATATTACTTGTCAAATCAAACAATTTAAATTTAAATTTATGATAAATTTTTTTTTATCAAAATTGAACTCCAACTTAATGCACTGAGAGGTCCTCTATCCGAGGGAAACGTTGTCATGTAACATAAAGTTACATTAAAAAACATTAAAAAAAATATGTGTTGGTTAATACTAACAAACTCAATTTTGAAAACTATATATATACAATTTAGAAAGAGATTGATTAACTTATTCATTAAATAACGAAGAAAATTATGTAAAGTAAGTGGATGATTCAATTGGGCATATCATGTAATAATAACTAGGTAAATTTCGTGGAACTTAGGTTTTCTTTTGTGTGATTTCTGTAATAATAATCAGGTACTCAATATAATGGAAGGTGCTCAATGAAATTAGTAAAAGTGACAGAAAATATGAGTAGAATGTACTATTTAGGGTGGGGTGTGACGTGAAATATTATGTAAAATTTAATAATATTACATTTTAATTAGTATTTATGCCCACCTTTGGCCACTATTTATTAGGTGGGGTGGTAATAAATATTGGATAACATATAATATTATAATATTATATTTTATGTAATCAATATATTTGTAACAATTAATATAGATGTGTTTCATCTATAAATTTAATTAATAAGCCGATAAAAACTTAATATTTACAATATGACAATATTCTAAATCATGAATATTTACCATAGATATTATTAACTTCTAGGTAGGCTTTTTTACAATACCATGGGCCAATACCCACAAGATAAAGATAGAGAGGGAGAGGAGGGAAGAAAATTATAATACCATGGGCTACTATAATGGTTCATCAATACCATGGATCATCTAGACTTTTGATTATTATGTTATGGATCTAGAATTTTAATTGTTACAATACCATAGGTCAATACCATGTCTTATCAATACCACATGCCCAAAAATAATAACTTATCTAAAACTAAAAATATTTTACAGATATTTTATTTTAATTTAATTTTATAACATTTTTTAATTAAATCTAAGAGCAAAATGGTTATAATTACTTTTGAGGTATATCTAAATGCTCCATCCTCATGACTACTAGCAATATTTTCATAGAGATTAAATGGAGGTTTTAATAAATTAAAAAATGAGAATACTTTTATATATACATATGTGAAATTTATATAATATAAATAATATTATAATGAGCTAGGATAGATGCATCTTAACCAAGGATCCAAGCAAAATGATTAACAATGATAGAGGAAATATAGTGGGGGATTCTTTTAATCTTTTTATTATTGTATTTTCTTTAACATGATTGATCCAAAATATAGGTTTAATATTTTACAACCAATTATGTTTTTTATTAGTTTAGATACTTTTTTAAATACAATACAATGAGATGATATTTAAGAAAGAGAGTGAGGTGGAAGGGGGAATAGAGCATGGGAGAGAGCATGGGAGAGAGCGTGGGAGAGAGACAAAGAGGTGAGAGATATAGTGAGGGAGAGAAAGCAAGAGAGAGGGTAGGGGGAGAGAAGGAGGGAGAGAGATGGATATGGAGGGGGAAAGAGAGGGAGTGAGAAGGGAGAGATAAATATCGAATGAGGGAAAGGGGAGAAGAGGGAAGGGAGATAAAATGAAAGGATAAAGATAGGGAAAGAAGGGGAAGAGAGAGACAGGGAGACATAGATATGGAGGGGGCAGAGAGGGGGAGAGAGAGAAGGAGAGAGGGAGGTAGATTGTGACAGAGTTGGAGGGTGGAGAGAGAGTTCTTGTATGATGGGGGGAGAGACAAAGGGAAGTGGGAGAGAAGGGGAGAGATAGGAAGGAAAGAGAGAGAGGAGAGAGAGAGGGGGAGAAAGAGATGGAGTTGAAAGGGAAAGAAAGACATAGGGAGAGAAAGGTGGAGAGGGAGTGGCAAGGGAGATGGAGAGCCAGAGAGAGAGAGAGATAGATAGATAGGTATGGAGAGAGAGTGTGTATGTTTTTGGGGTGAGAGAGAGAGAGAGAGAGAGATGGATAGATGGATTTCAATGTCAATGTTGATTTGTACTTCTATTTGATCGCTTGCACAGGATGCATTGGTTTCAGTGTATATATTTATTTATAATCCTATTTAATCGCTTGCACTAGATGCATTGATTTCAGTGTAGATGTCGATTTCTAATCATATTTAATACCTTACACCAGATGCATTGATTTCAACGTAGATGTTGATTTCTACTCATATTTGATTGTGTGCATTAGATGCATTGGTTTCAGTGTAGATATTGATTTCTACTCCTATTTTATTGCTTGCACAGGATGCATTGGTTTCAGCGTAGCTATTGATTTCTAATCCTATTTAATCGCTTGCACTGGATGCATTGATTTCTGTGTAGATGTCGATTTCTAATCATATTTAATACCTTACACTAGATGCATTGATTTCAACGTAGATGTTGATTTCTACTCATATTTGATTTCTTGCATTAGATGCATTGGTTTCAATGTAGATATTGATTTCTAATCCTATTTGATTTCTTGCACTAGATGCATTGATTTTAGTATAGATGTTGATTTCTAATCCTATTTGATTGTTTTCACTAGATGCATTGACTTTAGTGTAGATGTTGATTTTGGATTTGATGCAACAAGATGTATGGCGTACATTAATTTCAAAGTAATTAGATAGTGTGCATTGATTTCAGTATAAGCACATCTATACCTCCTCCATCTATATCTCTATCTCCCATTATCTCTCCTTCTCTATCTCTTTATATCGGCCCCTAAACATACACACACTCTCTCTATATCTATCTATCTCTCCCTCCCTCTCTCCCTTTCCCCTCCCTCTCTCTCTCTTCCCCTTCTCTTTCTCTTTAACATTTCTCTCTCTCCCGCCCCCCCCTCTCTCTCTCTCTCTCTCTCTCTCTCTCTCTCTCTCTCTCTCTCTCTATATATATATATATATATATATATATATATATATCTTCATCCCTCGTCTTTGTCTCTCTCTTCTTCCCTCTTCCCGCCCCATCTATAACTCTATCTCCCCTTGTCTCTCCTTCTCACCCCCAAAACACACACACACTCTCTCAATGTAAGCACACAAAAATTATTCAACCATAAATACAATACTTGAATTTTCATCTTAAATAAAATGTTTGCTTACCCCAAATGTTTGCTTCTTGAAACTATAAACTATTTATAATTGGTTACATTCTTGTTATTCCCACTTTCCATCATTCAACATTGTTAATTACTTTGCATTCAATAATAGAAAATAACAACCATTGAAAATTATTTGGGGTTTAACACTCCATAAGTCACGATGATTGACTTTGGATAAAACTACTATTAATATTGGAGAGAAAAAGAGACAAGGTATGTTGTTTAATATAGTAGCTCAAGTTAAATATTTGAATGGTCTATGATTCCAACTACTTTTTTTCATATGATCGATCTGAGAAAATGGAAAAAAGTGTGACAAATGTTATTTACTACAGTATCTCGAGTTAAATATTTGAATGGTCTATGATTCCAACTACTTTTTTCATATGATTGATATGAGAAAATGGAAAAAATAATAGGTGTGACAATAGGGACAATAGAAGAAAATAGTTTCAGATTGAGGTGTGACAATAGGAACAGTAGAAGAAAATAGTTCAATAGTTTGAGATTGATTGCAATGAAGATTGTTTGTAATTGACTATATTCTTAGTGTTCACATTTTCTATCTATCAAAATCGTTACATTCACACTTTGCACTCAAAATTTGAATTTCATCATTTTTCATCATTCAAGTTACTAAGAGTCTCTCTCATCTCAACAAACTAAGGTAACTAAGCAAATTTTAAATTAAATTGACCAAATTAATCTTAGACATATTTACCATATTTAAAATGATTAAAATAATTAGATGTTCAACAAATTTTGTATGATCACACATGACTGAAATCAACCTAGATCCATCTTAACACCGGAGAGAGAGATCAAATCTCTTGAGGTGCAAACCTTTCCTCAAGTTTTGCACTCAAAAAATAGGTTTTCACCTCGAGTGATTTGATCCCTCTCGGCACTTTGATAGATCCCGTGTTAAGATGAATCTAGGCTAGTTATAATAATTACTAAAATTAAATTTTATTAGGGAATAATACTTTTTTATTCTAATCATTTTAGAAAATTAAATTTAATTCAACTCATCTTTTATTAAAAATGAAATTATTGACTAATATAAATGAAGAAATATAGAAAAATAAAAAATATATTAAAATAAAAATGAAAATAATATAAATACAATATTTATATAAAATTATTGTTTAAGTGTAAATATAAATATTTAAAGAATAATCACAATTATATTTTTAGCAAATCCATATTTATATAAGTTATAAAATTCAGGTGAGATTCTCACCAATTTAAATTCTTCTAAAATAATAAAAATATATACATAAGAGATGTGATATTTTTTCATATTTAATAAATAAATAAAAATAATGACAAATTTGTCATAAATTTAAATGATATTGATCATATAAATTTATTTATTACCCAATTTACACACTACCAAATTGCTTTGGGCTACTATCCTATAATTATAAACCACTATCTTGTAATTGTTCATATAAAACCAAAAAATAAGAAACCCTAATAGAGGTAAGGAGTGGATGGCTAACAGCTAGTCTTTACGGTTCCACTCACACTCTAGTTTCCTTCTACTCATTTCATCTTGTGCATATGGGTTATGGACCATGGGTCCTCATTTAGTATAACGCACTTAGCTTTTGTTTCTTTAGAGCCATGGAAGTTTTTTTTGGTTGTGACTTTGATGTCTTTATTTACTTGTGAAATAAAAAATTTAATTTCAAAAACCACATGAAAATCCACCTTGAACTTACTTGTGAAACTTCTAAGTTAATGTAAAATATATTTTTGTTGTTGTTTCATATTTCCTAAAAACTTGAGCAATCAAAGTTGTAACAATCCAACATGTTCCTTTGATTTTAAAAAACTTAGTTTTGTTGAGGCATAAAATGTTGGGTCCTTTATCCATTCCTAGAAAAATCGTCTTCTTTTTCAACCAATTTTTTATCTCCTCTATTCACAAGTTGTTTAAGTTGTTTAGCCAGAACATCTTCATTAATAAAACTCCTCTGATATATTCACATTCTTCTTGATGGGACCCAGCCCACTTGGCGTAGCTTTTTCGCTTTATATGATATTTGGTTTGTTGACGTGGCGGTGAACTGTTGTCTTTCCCGCGGCTCTGTAGTTGTGGTAGCTGTGCATTGAATGCAAACGTAAATGTGACAGTACCCTGCCTTGGTAAACTATACAACCCTAATCTTCACGCGCCTTCTCGACTCTTCTCTGTTTATCGTTCTGTTGGCTCTGAGGGTTTGCGAGCTTTGCGTATGGAAAAATGATGGGTGCGCTGTGCTATGGTTCCTTCGGCTTTGTAATGCAATTTTAGGGCAGTTTACGGTGTTTGAGCTGGTTCTGGTTGCTAGTAATGTTTTATGGGTTCCTTCGCCTTCTGGTAATGCTGCCTTGTCTGTGGCTGCAAGCACAGGAATATCCAGGAAGCGACTTCAGTTTTTGATACAGGTAAAAAGTTTCTCCATGCTTCGATTTTTACTTGCTCCTCGTTCTGGGTCTAACCCCAAATTGTTCCTCCTCTCTTCAGTTGCTCTGTGGCGTACTCTGCTTCAAAAATATGGCTTCTCCTCTCGCGTTCTCTAGGTAAGGGTTTTCTTTTTTTTTCGTTATCAGTCTTTATGTAGATTTTAGAGGGTTTCGTCCCTCTGAGCTTTTCTGTGGCTCGAACTCATTCACGCCTGGTTCTTGCAGGTCCTCTCAGGCGACCTGGACGGCGCAAGCCCCTGTGTTCAACGACATTTGGTTGCGTATCTTTTGGTAGGCCTGCAACCTGTTTTGTTCTGCTGAATATGGGTCACTGTTCGAAGGACGGCCCGTCCAATAGTTGGTTGTCCGGTCACTGTGTGGTCCTCTGTTTGCCGTTGTCGTTCTGAGTTGAGTCCTATGTGTGGAAATGTGGCTTCAACGTAACCTTGTTACAAATCTGTTTCAAACCCTAACCTAGGGTTTTATGCTTGACCTGTATAATTGTAATTTCTGGTTGAATTTTCACTCGCCGTGACTATGTTGGTCTCTGTATATGTGAGGGAACTCGACCCTATCGATTCTAGGTATGAATTACTATTCTGGACAATGTAAATGAAATTGGTTTTTAATGAAAGAAAGTTATGGTGATTGATACCTGTGATGTCTTCGCTTGTCTTTCGGTTACGTTGCTGGGCATTCAATTTGTTTGCTTGTCTTTCATTTAGTGGCTGTGCGTTGAACGTATTTGCTCATCCGTAATTGTATTGCTGTGCGCTTGTATGTAAGTGTGACTGCTTGTCTTGAGGCCTGGAATTTATTTAAGATTCTCTCTGCTTGTCTACGATTTAACTGTAACTCGTACTTGTACAATAGCCATGACAATGTGCTTAGTTTATAATAATACAAAGGTCTGTTAAATGATGAAAAACATAGGAATGAGAGATCAACAAATAATTTAGAAAGTAATTTTGACGGACAGTACTTTTCTGGTTTTGAATGCTTGACAATTCTATTAGTAAATTTACTCAACTTATTCTCTTCTGAACTGAACCTTTTCCAGTACATGTATTTTTGGCTTTATAGCCTCTGTCTTCAGTTAAGGCTTACAGTTTGTCTTTTTATGTTACAAAGACAGTTACATAACTTTTGTTTCTATCCGTAACTATAATCATTTTGACATTACAAGACTTGTAGGACAGTTAAGAGTTATTTCTCCTAATTACATAAACTACCTTTTAATCAACAATGAAACTATAGTAATCCTAAACTGGAAAAGTAAAGACATCTAACTGTTGCTGACTTGTAAAATAAAGTAAAAGAAAAATTATTCCCAATAGAATTTTAACAGTTCAGTTCCTCGCTTGTGAACCTGGTTGGAGTCCTTTCTGCCTCGTCACTGTGAGCTGGATGCTCCTGCATCAGGCTCCCGGGGTGAGAAAAGATCATGACTCCGGTTCATGAGCTCCTCCACTGATGTCCCTGTTCGTTCAATCTGCCTGGCGTCAAGCCATGAGCTGTCCTCAATCGGACGGTTCTTCCACTTGACCAGGTACTGAAAATAATTTTTCCGCCGAGTACGCCTAACTACCTGAGTTTCGAGGATGCTTTCGATCTCAGGAGGTTGGACATAAGGCATTTGTTTCTTCCAACTTTCTCCGTCTTCCTGGGTGTTCCGCGTGGATTGTCCGGGTTCATCCTTCTTCTCTTCCAACAGATCGCCTGTATACGGAAACAAATCTGCCACATTGAAGATAGGTGATATGCCTACTCCAGGTGGTAGTTGTATTTCGTAGGCATTCGCTGAAAACTTCCGCAAGATCTTACAAGGCCCTATCTTCTTGTATTTCAGTTTATTGTACGTACCTTTAGGGAACCGCTCCTTACGTAAGTGTACCAGAACTTCATCCCCTACCTCAAAATGAACTTCTCTTCTCCTCAAATCTGCATGTCCCTTATACTTCGAGCTGCTGTCCTGTAATTTTGCCTTCACCTGTTCGTGTAAATCCCTCATTGCATTTGCAAAATCTTCTCCATCCGCACTCCGTCGTTCCTGTAAACCAAGATCCCGAAGCTCATGCACTCCACGAGGGTGCATGCCATAAAGAATCTGGAAGGGACTGAGACCCGTGCTACGATTCGGCGAATCGTTGTAAGCAAACTCTGCTTGCGCTAGCACTCGGTCCCACATTCTAGAATTTTCTCCGACTAAGCTGCGTAACAGATTTCCTAGACTTCTGTTCACAACTTCTGTTTGCCCGTCGGTCTGCGGGTGGTAAGCAGAACTGTAGCTTAATTGGGTGTTCATCTTTTTCCACAAGGTACGCCAAAAATGTCCCGTGAACTTCACGTCTCTGTCTGATAGGATGGTTGTTGGTAACCCGTGTAATCTGACAATCTCATTAAAAAACAAGTGGGCCACGTAAGTGGCATCACTAGTTTTCCGACAAGGTACAAAATGTGTCATTTTCGAGAAACGATCTACCACTACCATTACCGAATCATATCCTTTCTGTGTTTTTGGTTGTCCCAACACGAAATCTAAACTCACTGAATCCCAAGGTCTGCCTGGAATAGGCAATGGCGTATACAATCCTGTGTTCTGGCTATGCCCCTTCGCTAGTTGACACACCTTACACTTAACCACAAAACGTTGTATGTCCCGTCGCATTCTTGGCCAAAAATAGAAGTGACTAAGTTGCTCCAAAGTCTTGTTAATACCAAAGTGTCCAGCCAAACCCCCACTGTGTTTTTCACGAATGATGTTCTCCCTCATAGAACAGCTGGGGATACACAGTTGTCCTCCCTTAAAAAGCAATTTCTCCTCTATGTTATAGTCCAACCAAGGACTATTTCCTCTTATCAAAGGATTTTGGCACGCCTCATAGGCTTCTCTGAAATCTGTGTCTGTCTTATAAAGATCCCGTAAATGTTCAAAGCCCAAAACCTGCACAGTGCTTTCCTGCAATAGTAAAGATTTTCTGCTCAATGCTTCGGCTACCTTATTCGCTTGCCCGCTGATATGCTTCAGCACAGAATTAAAACTCTGTAATACTCCACCCATTTAGCATGTTTATGATTAAGTTTGTGTTGCTGCATTACATATTGTAATGCAGAATTATCTGAAAACAGCACGAACTCGTTCCCCAACAAATAATGCCTCCAGTGCCTTAGCGCCTGTACCACTGCGTAGAATTCCTTGTCATACGAGGAGTACTTCTGCCTACTCTCATTCAGTTTTTCACTGAAAAATGCCACCGGTCTGTCCTCCTGACTGAGTACAGCCCCGATTGCTGTTCCACTAGCATCACAACGTACCTGAAATAATTTTTGAAAATCTGGTAGCCTGAGAATCGGTCTTTCTGTTATTTTCTTTTTCAATAGCTGAAAGCTCTTTTCTGCTGCTTCTGTCCATCGAAAAGGTTGGCTGGCCTTTTTGATGGTCTCCAACATAGGAGCACAAATTCCGCTGAAATTTTTAATAAACTTCCTGTAAAAACTCGCTAATCCGTGGAAACTACGTACCTCAAACAAATTCTTCGGTGACGGCCAATTTATGATTGCTGTCACTTTCTCCGGATCCATCTTTAATTCGTTCTCCGCTATCACAAATCCCAGATAAATTAACTCTTTCTGCAAAAACGTACATTTCTTCAAATTGATCAATAACTTGTTCTGCTGTAGCTTCTCCAACACTTTACGCACATGCCGGAAGTGTTCTTCTCGTGTCTTACTAAAAATAAGTATGTCGTCCAAATAAACAATTACAAACTTCCCAATATATTCCTTTAGCATCTCATTCATGAGTCTCATGAAGGTGCTGGGCGCATTGCTCAACCCGAACGGCATGACCAGCCATTCATATAAGCCCTCATTGGTTTTAAAAGCTGTCTTCCACTCGTCTCCCTCACGTATCCGAATCTGGTGATATCCGCTCTTTAAATCTATCTTAGAAAAGTAAGCTGCCCCACTCAGACAGTCCATCATATCATCCATACGCGGTAACGGAAACCTGTACCGTATGGTGATTTTATTGATGGCCCTGGAATCAGTGCACATCCGCCATTCTCCTCCCTTTTTTGGGGCGAGAACTGTTGGTACAGCACATGGGCTCAAACTCTCCCTGATCAATCCTTTGTCCAATAGCTCCTGCACCTGTTTTCTGATTTCTTCATTATCCTTGGGGCTCATTCGATAAGCTTCCTTATTTGGTAAGCTGGCTCCTGGTATGAAATCAATATGGTGACTAATGCTCCGCTTGGGAGGTAACTTATCCGGCAAGTCGTCCACTACTATATCTGTAAATTCTTCCAACATCTGTTGTATTTGTATAGGCAAATCTGTGATTTCTGTGTGCAACAAAACTGTCCCTGTATTTCTGACTACAGCATAATTCATCTCGATGTTTTCAACCTGCTTTAAAAATTGTTTTCCGCTCATAAGCAACGCCTTAGGTTCATTTACTTCAGCTGCCTCTTTCTCTTCCCTGATAGGCACAAGGGTATGCCTAACCCCATCTTTTTCAAACTTATAACAGTTCAACACCCCATCATGTGTCACTTTTCTGTCATATTGCCAAGGTCTGCCCAACAAGATGTGGCATACGTCCATTGGCATAATGTCACAAATAATTTTGTCCTTATAACGTCCTATCTGAAATTCCACTTCACTCTTCTCATCCACCAGCAACTGGTGTCCCTTCTGTAGCCATGAAACTCGATATGGACTGGGGTGTTTCAGACGCTTCAGTCCTAACTTCTCCACCGTCTCGACTGACACCAAATTGTCAGTACTTCCGCTGTCAATTATCATTTTACAGCACTTACCTTGTGATTTACAAACTGTCTTGAACAGAGCTTTCCGTTGCGTCTGCTCAATACTCTCATCAACTGGCTTCAACAACACCTTATGCAGCACTAAAGCTTCTCTTGTTTCTGGGGCATTTTCTGCCTCTTGAGGAGGTGCTGCTGCTTCCTCTGGTTGCGCCACATATGCGCCTCGCTGTCCAGTTAAATCTGTTTCTGGGCACTCAAAAGAGCGGTGCCCCCACTTGTGGCATTTGTAGCGCTGGTAACCAGCTCCCCTTCCACGACCATTTCCTCTGCCGCGCTGAAACGATCTGCCACCTCTCGTTCCATCTCCTTTTTCTGCTGTTCCCGAAGTTCTCGAACTGCTGGCTTCCTCACTGTTGCTGGCAGTTCGGCCCCTGCCATAGGACTGGCCTCTTCCTCTGTTAGACCCTCGTCCTCTCCGGGCATTCTGTCTTCGGTTAAGTTTTTCCTCTGCTTTGACCGCGCTCTGGTATGCCTCCTCCGTATTGTTGGGAGACAAAATGCTTATTTCATCCAAAATCTCCATCCTCAGCCCATTTACATATCTGGTTGTCCTTTCTACTATATCCTCTGTGTATCCTGCTCGCAAATTTACTCGATAAAATTCCTCCGTATACTCTTTCACCGTCAGACCCCTCTGTCTCAAATTCTGAACCTGCCTATGTAACGCAATTTGGTAATCTCTTGGCAGAAATCTGCCCTTCAATTTAGCTACCATCCTCGTCCAAGTCTTTATCGGAGGTTTGTTCAATCTCTTCCTCTCATTCTGGACACTGTCCCACCATAGGGTTGCGTGTCCTTTCAGCTTTGTTGCTGCAAATTTGACCCTACGGTCTTCACTAATTTCCTCGCATTCAAAGTACTTGTCCATCTCGCTAATCCAATCTAATACAACATCAATCGATAAACTGCCATTGTAGGTTGGTAATTCTGGTTTTGGTTTGCTATTTGACAATAATACAGACTTCAATAACTTCACTTCTGGTGAATCACCTTCAGCCCCATCTGCCGCTACTTCCACTTCTTCTTCACTCACATCACCTAACTATGGATCTCTCCTCCTGCCTGCCTCTACTGCTTCCAATCGGGCAGTAAGAACTCTAAGTTCTTCTCTTAACGCCTCATCTGCCATTCTACGGGCACCTCTGCCTCGTCCTCGTCTACCTATATCCATTTCTCCCAAATCTCTTCAACTCAAACTGCTTTGATACCACTCTGATGGGACCCAGCCCACTTGGCGTAGCTTTTTCGCTTTATATGATATTTGGTTTGTTGACGTGGCGGTGAACTGTTGTCTTTCCCGCGGCTCTGTAGTTGTGGTAGCTGTGCATTGAATGCAAACGTAAATGTGACAGTACCCTGCCTTGGTAAACTATACAACCCTAATCTTCACGCGCCTTCTCGACTCTTCTCTGTTTATCGTTCTGTTGGCTCCGAGGGTTTGCGAGCTCTGCGTATGGAAAAATGATGGGTGCGTTGTGCTATGGTTCCTTCGGCTTTGTAATGCAATTTTAGGGCAGTTTATGGTGTTTGAGCTGGTTCTGGTTGTTGGTAATGTTTTCTGGGTTCCTTCGCCTTCTGGTAACGCTGCCTTGTCTGTGGCTGCAAGCACAAGGATTATCCGGGAAGCGACTTCAGTTTTTGATACAGGTAAAAGTTTCTCCATGCTTCGATTTTTACTTGCTCCTCATTCTGGGTCTAACCCCAAATTGTTCCTCCTCTCTTTAGTTGCTCTGTGGCGTACTCTGCTTCAAAAATATGGCTTCTCCTCTCGCGTTCTCCAGGTAAGGGTTTTCTTCTTTTTTTCGTTATCAGTCTTCATGTAGATTTTAGAGGGTTTCGTCCCTTTGAGCTTTTCTGTGGCTCGAACTCATTCACGTCTGGTTCTTGCAGGTCCTCTCAGGCGACCTGGACGGCGCAAGCCCCTGTGTTCAACGACATTTGGTTGCGTATCTTTTGGTAGGCCTGCAACCTGTTCTGTTCTGCTGAATATGGGTCATTGTTCGAAGGACGGACCGTCCAATAGTTGGTTGTCCGGTCACTGTGTGGTCCTCTGTTTGCCGTTGTCGTTCTGAGTTGAGTCCTATGTGTGGAAATGTGGCTTCAAAGTAACCCTGTTACAAATCTGTTTCAAACCCTAACCTAGGGTTTTATGCTTGACCTATATAATTGTAATTTCTGGTTGAATTTTCACTCGCCGTGACTATGTTGGTCTCTGTATATGTGAGGGAACTCGACCCTATCGATTCTAGCTATGAATTGCTATTCTGGACAATGTAAATGAAATTCGTTTTTAATGAAAGAAAGTTATGGTGATTGATACCTGTGATGTCTTCGCTTGTCTTTCGGTTACGTTGCTGGGCATTCAATTTGGTTGCTTGTCTTTCATTTAGTGGTTGTGCGTTGAACGTATTTGCTCATCCGTAATTGTATTGCTGTGCGCTTGTATGTAAGCGTGACTGCTTGTCTTGAGGCCTGGAATTTATTTAAGATTCTCTCTGCTTGTCTACGATTTAACTGTAACTCGTACTTGTACAATAGCCATGACAGTGTGCTTAGTTTATAATAATACAAAGGTCTGTTAAATGATGAAAAACATAGGAATGAGAGATCAACAAATAATTTAGAAAGTAATTTTGACGGACAGTACTTTTCTGGTTTTGAATGCTTGACAATTCTATTAGTAAATTTACTCAACTTATTCTCTTTTGAACTGAACCTTTTCCAGTACATGTATTTTTGGCTTTATAGCCTCTGTCTTCAGTTAAGGCTTACAGTTTGTCTTTTTCTGTTACAAAGACAGTTACATAACTTCTGTTTCTATCCGTAACTATAATCATTTTGACATTACAAGACTTGTAGGACAGTTAAGAGTTATTTCTCCTAATTACATAAACTACCTTTTAATCAACAATGAAACTACAGTAATCCTAAACTGGAAAAGTAAAGACATCTAACTGTTGCTGACTTGTAAAATAAAGTAAAAGAAAAATTATTCCCAATAAAATTTTAACAGTTCAGTTCCTCGCTTGTGAACCTGGTTGGAGTCCTTTCTGCCTCGTCACTGTGAGCTGGATGCCCCTGCATCACTTCTCCACTTTAAAAATATATTTTGGATTCCCAACCCCAACATCCGAAAAGGACATAACATCTTCACTAATAAAACTACTATCACATATTAACATCCTTCTCATATACTTTGGATTCCCCAACCCCCAACATCCTAAAAAGACATGATCCTTCTCCACTTTAAACCTATATTTTGGATGCCCAACCCCAACATCCGGAAAGGACATAACATCTTCACTAATAAAACTACTATGACATATTGACATCCTTCTCATATACTTTGGATTCCCCAACCCCAACATCCTAAAAAGACATGCTCGGAAGAAATCAACGTAAACAAATTGAGACTTCGACCTATATAAACTTGACTATTTTCATTAAACGAAAATTCAAATAAAAAATATAATGCTTTCGAAATAAAAGTTCACTAAAATTCTTTTGACATTTCAAGAAAATCTGTATTTATTTAATATCCCATTACCACTGAAATTGATGAACAACAGGGCACCACTTTATTATAAAAACAAACTCAATTTTTTTATCTTTAATTTTTTATAATATTTTTATTTATTAAATAAATTAATATACAAACACCAGAAAATCTAAAATAAAAAAATACGAAAAAAACAACTTCAACACCAAATAATCACCGTTTGATGACCTAATATACCGATGATGATACCCATGCGGTTCTGCCTTATTCGCATGGAAACACTTTCTATTGCCGTTTTATCAATGCTTTTAAAGCCGGGAAAGGTGAGAGGTGTTGACACGTGTTAGTTGTCACCGCTCTATCAGTTAACACCCGGCTCCACCCGTTAACACCCGATCGAGCTGAATCAATAATTTCTCAAACTTGAAGTTCTTATATCATTAAGCTTGAGTTAACCAATGGGAATGAAACTTAGGTTACAACATCATGATGGATGTAACAACAATATACTGTTATATTAATGGTAGATCTTGATTAAATTCATTATTTTTATTCAATCATGTTTACTCTAATCAAATTTTTTCAACTATGATTATGAAATTCAAATATCAAATAGTATAATCATCACATTTACATATTATATAGTTGATATATCCCATAAACATTTTCCACAATACATTTACATATTATATAGTTGATATACCCCATAAACATTTTCCACTTTTTCTATGTGAAACATCTTATAAAAATAACTAAAAACAATATATATTAACTACATTTATTAATTTGTAGATATACATTTTCCACTTTTTCTATATGAAACATCTTATAAAAATAACTAAAAACAATATATATTAATTACATTTATTAATGTGTAAATATAATTGTACTAGATTTTATATTAATTATAAATTTTAAAATATTTTTAAAATTTAATAATATTAAATTATTTTATTTATATTTATATTCTAAAATTTCTAATTATTTTATTTTATATTCAATATCTTAGAAACCTTAAATACTTAAATTATTCAAATTTCATAACTCACTGTAATTTCAACAATTACTTACACAATTTTAGTCCAAATTTACTAGAATTAAACTACAGCTCTTACACGATTTTAATCCAAATTTATTAGAACTAAACTACAGCCCTGGGCCATGAGCAGACCGTTGAAACATGAGAGTAATGTACGTCGTCAGCCTGTGTACCGTGGGACCGGTATGAAAAATCAGTCCCACCAAGTCGGTAGCCGGCTTCAGATCTTTCTCGTGTAATTACAAGTTAGGTTTTTTTTTTAATAGCTCGAGGGTTTTGACATATTTTAAATCGATTATTTGCTTTCAAATGGATTAGAACTACCCAGAATGTATGTGGCCTGAGTAGCTTGGAATTTCAAAACTGAAACGGTTTCTTCAATTTTAGTCCGGTTTCATCATTTTTTACATGAAAAAATTGACTATATTGGAGGGGCATATCATGCTATGCAATTCGCTTTTTATATTGTATCGATACACTGAGGTTATAAATTCACATTTCAGTTGGAATTTTACTAGTATAGACTTATTTTAAATATGATTTTAAAGAGATTTAATTTTTTGAGGTGTAAATTTTTTTTTTTGAAATTTCAATCTTATAAATTCACATTTCAGTTGGAATTTTACTAGTATAGATTTATTTTAAATATGATTTTAACATGATTTTAAAGAGATTTAATTTTTGAGGTGTAAATTTTTTTATGAGCTGATATTATTTTAATATTTTATATAATTATTTGTTTTTTTGAATTTTTGAATTTTTGAATTTTTAAAAAAAAATTATTTTGATTATTATAATCAAAATGTCAATTTTAATGATGACGTTTCAAAGACATCTTTACCCATCATATAAACCTCTCCCCTCGCAAACAAAATTTATTTATCAAATTTGATGTTTTGGCATCTCCAACCAAATGCCACAATTTAAAAAAACATCTTTAACTATTTTGTAAATTTTTTAACCATATTAAATCACCATGACTAACCAACCGGAGATGTAGCACGACTTGAATTTCGTGTCTGCAATCGTTTTGATGTTATCCACTCCGTGGTAATGACAAATAATGATCATAATGAGGGGATGGCACGAGAACCAGCTTGCCCCCAGGTGGGAATAGGTTAACATTTGTAGCAGATTCTATGAAAATTAAGATGAATTTGGCGAAATTTTTTCCGACGATGGCCAAAATTTCTGACGACTAAAAATGCATCGAATGTCTTTACAATCGAGAATCTACCACAAACTCCTAAAATCAATAAGAAACCGACACGTACATAAAGCAAGCTATCCAGGAGATGACAGCTTCAATCCTGGCCTTGTTTTTTTCACACCAGTGACCATGGTTACTCCGAAACTATGCACTTTATTTGATAAAAAAGGAGAGCACATGTGCTGTAGCGCTGACACGCAGTTGCAATCAAACAACTGGATTGACAGTGGAGGCAGATGAAATCAGGTGCCATGATTGACTGGCTGAAGGGAATGTACTGCAATGCAATAACATCATAACTCAACACACCTGCAACTGCAGGCGCGCAATGGTTGCCATGGTTGTAAGTGTGAGTTTCCTACTTATGGGCCTTCGTTTGTTTATTTGCAAAAGCTGCACACAGCTGCTATGTTTATAATTTACAATTATTGGCTAATTTTGTTGACTACAATGCAGATCACAACGTTAATTCGTCGATACTTTTACTTGATAGAAATTTAACTGCTTCCACCAGTTGGAATAATCATATCCGGAGTACTCGCAATATCATTAATATAAAACTATTCGGCTTATAAAGGACATGAAAAAGATGAGAGTTTATCTACTTGGATTAAAGGACATGAAAAAGAAGTAGAGTTTATCTACTTGGATTTAAGTAAGTATATTATTCAGTTGGGGCATATATATTCCAATCAATCCTAAATATTATAATATCATACAGGAAACAAGGAGAAATATATTATTATGCAGTAGTAACAGATTTCTTTTGTGTGACAAGCAGATCTCACGTCCATATCTTGGAGGGATAATCATAAATAAGCGATCACACGGTCCACGATTCTCGCTGCAACGCAACGAAAGGCTGCACAATAGGGTTAAGAGGACGGTCCACGATGCCCGCTGCAACACAAATGAAAGGCTGCGCAATAGGGTTAAGACGAAAAGAAAAGGTGTACTTATGAAAAGGTCACGCAGATCACCTGCAAGATTTTATGTTCACGGCAAAATATCTTAATCTATTTTAATCTTTTGGTTGGAATGCAATCACAAACAAGTTAGGTCAACTACTTTGACAGAACAAAACAAAGAGAAATATGATTAGATTAGTTGAAAAAAAAGGAACCAACCTACTTAGCAATAACTATATATATATATATATATATATATATTTGCAAGAGAATAAGAGGAACATAATATGATCAAAATCTTAATTAATAAGGTTGTGTTGAAGTGGAAATGTATTTACATTAGTCACATGACTTAATTAAAGGAGAAGTGCAATTAAAATCTTTAGTTTAGAATAGTTTAATCCTCTTTATTAGTGGTCCAATAACAAGTAGTTGAAATGGATATTAAAAGATTGAAAACCTTCAAAACATTATTCTATAAAATGGAAAACGAAAGACATTGTAATTCAATAAGTAAAATTAGTTTATATCTAATCAAGAATGATGTTACAATGTATATTAATTGTAGGAAAGCAAACATTATTCGAAATTAACAAAAGTAAAAAAAAATATATATATATTACTCAACTAATAAAGAAATGACCAACTGTGATCTAGATTAGATTGCTATATTGTTTGTCATTTATTCTAATGCTTTTAAAGTACAAAAAATAGGGGAATTAACTTGTAATAGTAGTTTTATCCATGTCACACAATTTGGAGAACTAGGGTCCAAAAACTTTTAGGATCATTTTCAGGTCATAAATGACATTTTCATGGGCGGTTGGGGCCAAGCGGGTGAGTGGGGTGAGGAGGTGCAAAAAACTTCCTTACTTATGGCTTCATGCTCATGATTCTATTATACACTTGTGACCGTTTCCAATGGTGCAAGAATCACATAAATCGGAGTTCGGATGCAAAAGTTATGGCTCTCATAAGTTGTCTATCGTGATTGACCACCATGGTTCGACAGACTCCCACGTCAACCCATGTTACTCATTCGAAATGGGTATCCATGTGGGGACAATGCATAAGACTCTTAAAGGATCAAAGTTGTAACTCTAGTTGAGAGTGGAAGGAGTCAAACCTAACCCCTAGTTGGCTATTAGGATATGTTATGGCCGAGCCATTACGATGAAAAGGGGTCCCATTCATTTTAACTATATTGTGTTCCAATGTAGAGAAGAAGAACTTGGGACTGTAAGTGAGAGAGAATAACATAGGGGTTTAGTGTTTGTAGCAGTCTATCAAGACAAAGCTCTTAGGTAACTCCACAAATAGTAACTTATTCTTTTGTACTTGCATTATTTCCATTCCAAAGAAAGAGAGGGCTAAACAACCTCACCTTCCAGCGAGGTTTTCTCCCATAAGGGTTTCCAGAAGCATATCTTGTGTTTATTGTGGTTTTTGAGTGATTTTTTTTTCTCTATTTTCCACATTTTATCTATTATGTGCATAAGAAGAAAACAATAATTAATAAATTTGCATTCTAAAGAAATTAAACCTCATAGTAGATATTTTAGCCTATTTTATATGATTCATAATGACAAGTTATCTAGAGGAATATCCATGTTATTTTATGGATAATATTGGTTTCAGAGAAATTATCTTTAGGGAACCTTATGGGAACATGTACACGATCCAAGAAGTAGTTTAAACATAAAGTTGCAAAACCCTAGCGATGGTCAATGAATTTGTGTACATGAATACTTGATATCTAGCAAAGGAGAAATTTGCAACATTGGAAGTGCAAGTCACAGATATAAACTATAATGCAAAACTTATCCTTGCAACCACAAACAACAAGCTTAGTATTATTAAAGAGGATGGAGGGTCCAACTCATAGATAAAATCATAGGAAAAATCAAAGGACGAGGAAGATCCTAAGAATGAGTCAAAGGAAGAACCCAAAAGGGAGCATTCAAGTTTGATTTTTGTGAACCATTCATAGTCCCTCTTTAAGATGGAAGCAAGGTGGACATCAAATTCTATCAAGGAGAGATCGATGCTTACAAATTAAATCATTGGTTGCAATTAGAAGTTTACTTTAGTATTCACCATATAGATGAGGAACACAAAATATCATTTGCTAGATAGAAGTTATAGGTCCATGCCATAAGTTATAACCTAGTGGAAAATCCATGCAAAGGCACTTAGGATGGAGGTTGATCCCCCATTAACTAAGTGGGAGGACTTTAAAACCCTCATAATGTCTCAATTCTACTATATTGGGTATGTAGAGCATCTATGGATCTAAAGACTCTACATTGGGAGGAGGTACACAACTAAATTTAGAAACAAGACCACCCTAATGAATATCTCTCCGAAGAGCCCAAATGTACTCCTTAATTATTTGGGTGTCCTAAACAATTTACTATGAAATCAAGTGAAGTTATTTAAGCCAAGAATAGTGGATAAGGCTTATGTACAAGCACATTACCTAGAAATCATAATCCAAAATAAAGAGCACCCAAGTGGTTCGAAATGGAAAGAGCACCAAGAAGATTATGAGGAAGGGAAGAAGAAGTATAAGGTGGGAAAGTTGGAAGACAAAAACCACTACACATCAATGCAAGGATCCTATTAATCATTGAAATCATTAAAAAATTGATTTCCACATAGAAGAGAAGTGTTTGGAATTGCATCCAAAGATGAATCCAAAGAACTAGAAGAAGGATTAGAAGAAAAATAATCTTATGACCACATATTTGAGAAAGTCCCTATAAAAACAGTGCAAAGATCCATCTGTAGCGGAGTTGGGCGGGCGAATGTTTGTTAATGGTGCATCTATAATAAACTAACGCACCGATCTATTACTATACATATATGCACCAGTGTCTAATAGCACATGGTGCACCATGGTAGATTTATTTTTTATAGTAATAAAAAAATAATTGTGAGCTATGTAGATAAAGCGCACTGGTGCATATACGACTAGATATCACTGGAAAGGCATTAAATTTACAAAAATGTCGGACATAAAATTCATTTTACCCAATCCACTGCTATACTCTCACAATGACCCGGTGCTAAAATAGTACACTAACGCCCCAACACATGCACAATATAGTGCACTAAAAGCCTCACTGCTTAATAGAGAGTGATTCACCGCCGAAGTGTTATTTTTTATAGAAATAAAAGCAATAGTGCACCACATATATATTATGCACCAATGCGTACACTGCTCGATAGTACCAGACAAAGGTTAAATTTAAAAATGTCAATCTTAAAATTCTTTTCACCATTTCAATGCTATATTCCCACGATACACCAGTGTGGTTCATGTGTTTAAACACCCTGGTGAATATATACCAAGAGCACCGCGATATGGTTTTTAATTTATAAAAAATGTGGTGTGCTTGGAAATAGTACACATTGGTGCAAATATAATAACGTACTGAAACAGGGTTAAATAAAAAAAACATATTGGCCGTAAATTTCATTTTTACCATTTGTAATGTTGTAGAGCTCTAAAGCACCGATGCCACTCTTGCCTCACTCAAGTTCCCTTTCGTCAGTGTTTCTCTTGCTCACCATCCTTTTGTCCCATGCTCATTGTATGGCTTTTCAATTTTCTCAAACGGTGGTGAAATTATTTTTCTCATTTACATGTCAACTATATCTTCCCGACGAGAAAATGTCCACGTAATGTTTATGTTCCTCTCTAATCTAATTTTTTAGTGGAGTAGAATTTCAAATTATGTCCAAAAATCCATTTTTTTTATTTGTTTTTTCCTGTGCGGTGCGTTCAATAGGTTTGGCTCGCACCGACAACCTGTAAATTTACAGGGTGCACCACATTTTTGTTCATGAACTTAATGCACACAATGTTCTCAGTGCATTTGGTAAATTACAACACACCGGGAAAAGCTATAATTTGTACATCATTGTGTACAGTTTTAAGGTAGCCCCAATGTGTTTATATTAACCAAATGCACCACCCACATAATATTAAAAAAATATAGCTCGGTGCGTTCGATAACCTGAATGTTCTATTTCAGTGTGAAAAGGTTATACATACGTAGTGGTGTGTAAAATTGTTTGGACGCACCGTGTTGAAAACAAAAAATAACTATTGTGTTTGTATGTATACAAACCAAAATCTGTGTGTAATATGTATGTATGCACCATTGTCGGTGCTTTCTTGTTTTATGGCGCATCGTTCTCGATACACTACTATTTTCTGGGTGCACTAATGATATTTTTTTTTTTCTAATTAAGAGTTATATGTCCATATTTATAACTACATTTTTCATTTAATAATATATGTGTGTGTGTGTGTGTGTATTAGGCCGATGTATTTTATATGTCAATCATCTAATAGAGACATCAATAGATAGAGAAAAAACAAGAGCATGAGCAAATGTATGACCAATACAATGTGGTCCGACCATGGGAGGCACTAGAGAGGGAGAGGGATTGATACCCTCACCCTATTAGCACAACGACTTGAGCGCTATTGAGGAATGCAGACATCCTTAAGTACTATGAGGAGGCTACATCCCCAAAGTAGCACCCTGGCTTCTTGGTACAGTTGACCCGTTAGTGGAATATCCACCAACAATCTTTCTATATCGATCCTGACAAGTGGTATAAGTGCTCTAAGGATGACATATATTTCATCGCTGGCCTATCCATGAGAGGGGAGGATTTTCCCCAGTTCCCTAATGTGGCCCATGATGTTGCAGTAGAGAGTCAACTTTTCTACTCTTAGAGACATTTTGGGGCTCATGTAGTACGTCCAATAGATTTTTAGGTGTCTAGTCGACAACTACGAATTGGTTCTTTTAGTGCACAGGAGTTTAAGTGCCTCTCACTATTATTGAGTACCATTACACTCTGTACTAGTTATGGGCAATAAATTAGTTGCCCTCTTTTGTTTTATGTTGATCCTTTGGTGCAGGTGCCACAATGTATCAGATGGCCTGCCATTTTTTTGTGACACTTTTGTAGGGATTTAGATAGATGTTATGCCATGATATATGGGAGGATGAAATTAATTTTTGCTTTAAAGAATTTTTGTTTACTTTTTTAGAGGTTTCTGGAGATGAGGCCTACTTTTAACCATCACCCTTCTAGGCCAATGACTAAGGTGTAGATGTGCATGTGGGGCAAGATGATACCCAAGAGGGGCTTGCTGGAGTATCTGACCAGGATTTTCGCTAAGGCACTGGGGCTACTGGCTGCTGTTGTGTCCGTATGCAGGGATGGATTGGAGACACTGTCCAAAATCATCTTCACACTAGATTATCCTGCAGATGATAGAGGTAATATTAGTGTTTTTTGTAAATTAATCTAGTTTCATTTTATTGTCTTAATTAATTAGACTAAAATTTATTCTAGCACGTTCTCTAACTTGTTTTATTAATTTGTTTTATGAAATTGTCTAACTATTGTTGTGTACTATATATTTTGTAGACATCGACAGTTTTGTTGGGGACATGCCTCCTCCCCCACTAGAGGGAGGTGTAGAGATGGGCGAGGCCCCAGAGGGTGAGGCACATCCTTAGATACAGAGGGGCATGGACATACATGCATGCAGGGCTAGTGCCTAATTTAGGATGGATTACTACAACCGACTGTTTAGGCTTTTGGTTGGGGAGGGAGTCTGCCCTACAAGGGCTCAAGACATCAGGGCATATCTTAGGTTCTTGGAGCTCTTCAAGGACTGTCTAAGTGATATGATGACTCTTATGCATTATATCATCGGAGCTACTAGGCTAGCGGTAGTGAGGAGGGATGGGAATGGCGCAGAAGATATGTCACACGATTCTTCACCCAGTGCTATGACATTAGATCATGATGATGAGAGTGGTGATGCTTCTGGTAGTACTACCCAATTGAATCATGGTCAGTGTGTTTGCGATCCTTCTAGTAGTACTCCACCTCCTTATCATTCACCTCATGATGATCTCCTAGTATTGGCAGAGGTGCCTCATGTTTCTCTTAAGAGAGAAGACCAACCACCCTCTCCTCCGGCATCCCATTGTTCAATTGTTGAGGAAGTACTTGGCCAACCATCTTCTTCTAATACAAACTAGGTTGCCACTACTATGTCTGTTGTATCAGATATTTTATAATAGGTATTTGACTTAATGCATTTATTTGACATGTTTGCATATATAAATATAAATATATATATATATATATATATATATATATATATATATATATATATATATATATATATATATATATATATATATATATATATATATATATATATATATATATATATATATATATCTATATATATTACTGTTTTTTTTTTATATTGATGTACTTAATTTATACGTTGGTGTTGATGTGTATATTTTTAGGTCATGTTAGATATGATGATTTAATGTGCTTGTAGATACATGTGTATGTGATCACAATTATTTGACATGAGATGTATATTTCAAGATGTGTGTGGTGATGATGTTAGATTACAATGCTTGTGTTTTTTTAGATGTGATCATGATGATGATGCCTTGTTATATTATTAGATTTGTGTGCTAGCTAATGACGCTTATATGTGCTAGAGGTGTATATAATTAAATGATCTTAGTGAATTTGAATGTGTATTTTAGATTATGTATATGTTTTTTTATTAGATTTGTGTGCTAGCTAATGAGGCTTATATGTACTAGAGGTGTATATAATTAAATGATGTTAGCAAATTTGAATGTGTATTTTAGGTTATGTATATGTTTGTTGGATGGTTATCGTCTTAATGTTTATTTTTATAAAATAATATTTATTATAGATTATGTATTAGTGAAGATATATCAAAATTTTATATATGAAACTACAAGAAAAGTGACTTATTTTAAAAAGAAATGCAAAGATATTTTTATAAATTACAATGTTTAGTATGGTTGAAACTATAATTATATAATTACCATAAATATTTTTCTATTGCGTAGATAGTCCATTCATTCATTCTAACCTAATTAGTAAAATATTTCAATCTTAACAAGGAAAAAAAATAATTAAAGGTAAAATAATTTAGTTAGTTTTTAATGTGTAACTCATTCAATTTTAAATATAAAATGTTAATAATAATAAATTATTCAAATTTAAACAACGAAAAATTATGCTATGGTCAACCTATATATAGAGATAGAAAACCACTATAGATCCATCTTAATCATAGATTTATGAATCACTAGAGATAAAATCTTTTGACATATACATCTTTTTTCAAGCTTTGCATTCTAAAAAGAGATTTTCATATAATGAGATTCATTTTTCATATAATGAGATTCGATATCTAGTGGCTCTTGGTAGATCCATTGTTAAGATTGATCTATATTGATTTATAAAATTCAATCTATTGTTAAATAAAAAAAATAATATTTAAATATAATATAACTTGAAAAATTTATTTTAATGAAATTTAATCTATCACTAAAATTATGAGTGTTTCAAGCAATTTAAATTTAACATTTATAGCAACTCTTAACAATTTAAATTATAAAATTCTCTCTAAAGATGAAGTTGTATTTCATGGGGATTTTCTCTATTGGAATTTCTCCCTTAAAGAGGGAGGTGAAAGTTTTTCTAGTAATAAAGATATACCATTTTGGTGCTATTTTAGTTTTTTATTTGTTATTGTGGTTTGAATTTATCATTTTTCAATAATAAATATGAGTTTAATAGTACAAAATTCATACTATATTAGATTGAACTTTTTGACAAATAATATATTTGATTATTTCTTGATAACAACTCAAGAAATATTATTTTTTCCACAAACTTATCACTAGATAGTCACTAAAATTCATGTTTTCACATTTATCCTAGCTAATATTACATCATGTTTACAATGATAAAGACATGTCTACTTTAAATAATTTACTTATAAATACATTAAAATAAATATTTATTTTACATAATCTAAATAGGAAAGAAAAATTCCTCACCAAGTCTATTAGAAAGTCAAACGAATGCCTCCTAATCAACATCACATTATTTATCATTTAATTGTTAGCCATAAAATATTTATTAATTCAACTTTAATTTATAATTACCATTGAAAAGAAAAAGTCAAAACTCTTCCATTATCCATGAAAAAAATTAAAACCTCTCATGCATCCATGTAAGCCCATTTGTTTCTCTTATATATGGTCAATAAAAATATGTAATCAGCATTTTATACATGCATAAGACCTTCTTTTAGTTTACATAATGTTGCAAGAACTGAAATTTAAATATAGTAAACATGACTTTACCTCTCATGTCAAGAATTTAATCTTACATATTAATACACAATGTTTTCATTGTTAAAGTGGTCATAGATTTATCACTACATGATTTATATCGATTTTGAAATAAACGCGAATAAAAAACATGTGAACTAATTAAGAAACCAATACATATCTAAATATAGAATAAATCTTCAATGTTGTTTTCAAATTCTCTATTTTCTCATTTTGGTTATATTCTTCTCATTTTCCTATTTGAGGATGAGTGTCACCTTAAATCCTTATTATCATAGATATTGTACACCATATTTATTTTGTACACCATATTTTAAACTACATTTACGTTTATGGAGATATGTTGCATAGTGGAAACAAACGAGGTTATTTTGCTATATTGAAAAACTTTGATGATGGTTGTAGTAGGGTTTTTAGTACACATATATAACATAGATATGATTTTCCTTCCCCATTTTCTATCACTTTGTGAATGTTTTTTAGATTTATACTCACAATGTCATTTGAGAAAAGAGATAATATGAGTATATTTAGATTTATATCTTAATAAAATATAGTTATAAATTGATAGCTCATACTTAGAATTACAATCTTTTGATCCATGGTGATGTCTATCCAAAGCCTATAGAAGAAGTCTATTGTAAATTAGATATAAACACATTAAACAAATATGTTAAAAATTTAATTTTTAAATTATAAATTACACAATTGGAAATACTTAGTTTTAAGTGTAAAAATGTTTCCACTACAAAAGAAATGTGTAAAAACATTTGTGAATCTTACCAATTATATAAAATGCCACAAGAGGAATAAAAAACAATATAATTAGTGAAATAAAGAAAACAAAAACATACAACAATAATATAAATGATGAAATAACACAAGCGCGTATCACTGTCTATTGTCATCACCTTGATTATCATCCTCTCTTGGCATGATAACATTGTTGTTCTCAATCTTTTTTTGATCTAGGGTCATGTCTATCCAACATATCTAGGTAAAAAAAACCTAGTTGTAGTGTTTGGGGAAAACATAAGGCTCCCTAGCTTCATGCCACATCTTTCTAGAGTTGATAGATATCAGCCCACTAACACGATATTGCTTTACATTGTTTTGATCAATGGTAACCCACCACTTTCACCTAAAAATAACACATTGGAATGAAGAGAAGTCCACTTGAATAATATCTTGTATCTTTTCAACGTATCCTAATGTCCCTTGTATTAGGTTTTGATCGTGGTGGCTAGCACAACTAGATTGGTCGAACTTGACTTCCACTCCACAGTCTTGTGCCATACATCTATCATCGACATCCTCTGTGTGAAAATGATGTCAATATGCCCACATAGATGGGAACAAATGCACCTATTAAAAAGTGAAAAAATCACAGTTTCATTTGTCTAATAACCTTAACATAATTAAAATATAAAATATAAAATTTACAATTTAACGGTGCATTATGAAGTTAAAAATGTATAGAAAGAGATTATTACCGAATTGTTGCACACAATTCATATGTTTAGCACATCCTCTTCAGCATCTGGGTAACAACCAGATGCACCATATTTTAGTCTCACTTGATCAATAACCCAACTATTAGGGCATGTCATTGGCATATTTTCTTTTAAATGATCAAGATAAAGCACACTTCTACCATTCAACCATTGGAATTCTTTCATGCCTCTATCTCATTTCCTCCTTTTCTATTCATACAATGCAACCCACTATTTTGTTCCTTCCATATTGTAAAGAATGAATTTGTTGATGGCTTCAATTACTGAATTCACTAATGAAATCAAACTATCATATATAGTACGTATGAGATCAAAATATGAATTGATATGAAATTCAGCGTAAATAGTTACTATGTAGAACTTTTACCAATGATAAGTCATTTACTCTTTATCTTATACTTTTTTCCATTCGTTTGGAGAAGCTCCCCTTCTCTTTTGTCTTCATCCCTTTAGCGGCCTAAAATCATCACACCTAGTGTGTTTTCGATCTACTTGATGTACTCACTCATGTAATAGAAAGACTCATATGTTATGTACCCCTCTGCCATAGACCCTTCGAGATGTTACCTTTTTCGAACAAAAATTTTCAATTTCTTCATGTACCTCTCTAAGAAGAACATCCAATAACAAGAAACCACCACAACTAGTTCAACCTCATCTACTAGGTGAATTAGAAGATGAACTTAGAAGTCCATGAAGCTCGTCAGTGATTCCTTCTCAAACATATAAACAATCTCAACTATCTCTTGATGCCACCATGGAATGCTAGCCATATGAATCTCCTTTGATGTGATCCACCGTACAAATGAAAATAATTTACATATGGAACATTGTAGGTCTTGGGGGAAGTCATGGTTCATATACCCATGCACAAGGAAAGGATAATGACACTGCAAAGTAAACACATCCAAAAAATAGCTATATTTTATCCCATTGCATAAAAAAAAAAAAAAAAAAAAAAATCATGTTTTTGACATACGTACTGTTAGAAGGTTAAAATGCTCGTGTGATTTCAACCCCAAAAAATGGTCTTCCACAATGAAGTCACACCATAGTGAAGACCCATATAAAGAAGCCGCCCTCACACCCATTATAACTTCGCTTTGCCAAAGAAAGATCAACTTTCTTTAAAATCCATTGGACATCACCTTCTTTGAAAGACCAAGAGGAACCAACGTCTCCTCTAGTTTCTTGTCTTGGCCAATGTTTCTTCTTAGCTTTTGAAGAAATAATATCTCTCCTAACAACCCATGTGTCATTTTGTTTCGATGATATGTGTCTCCGTAAAGAAGATGAAACCTTTTTAAATATATGCATGTCTCTAGTAAGTGGACAATCTTACGATGCTCCCAATATGGGAGCTCATAAAAGACATATTTTCTTTTCATCCCAATGGGAAATTTCTCAACATAGGTTTCAAAGAATTATGGATCATCAAACATAGGCTCCCTATTTGAATTGAACATTTATGCAAACTCCTTCTCCTTCTCTCTCTTATATGCTCTAATCCATTTATTTGTTGGCATTATTGTAGGAATTTGGGTTCTGTCTAGTTTACCATTGAAAGTAGATGTTGCTCTTCTATAAAGGGTATTCTTCTGGGAGGAATACCCTGGAGAAATCATACACTAGATTTTGTAGGTGGTCAGATCACCTAGCCTTTAGAGAAGGTCCACGACATTTACATACATGATACCCTTTTGTTACAAGACTTACGAAATTATTGTATAGTACAAGGCACATTAGTAATCATGAAGATTATAAAAATTGCAATAAATTAAATTAATATGTGAAACAATATTATTACATATATAAACAAAACAATAAACATGTAATTAACCAGAGCAAAATCCAAAGCCTGGATAATCATGAATGGTGTAAGCACATATGCCATACAATGTAAAAATCCTCTCTATTGTGATGGGCCTTGATACATTGTATACATGTATCCCTTTCCATAATTCCTTCAATTCATCTACCAATGGTTGTAAGTATACATACATATTCTTCACTTGCCTTCTACCAGGGACTATGAGAGCCAACATAATATGTTCATTCTTCATGGACCAGTTGCAAAACTACGACATTCTATTTTTGAATTCTCGCGAAAAATTGTACATAAGGCATTTACAAGTTCTCTGAATGTATTACACATATGATATCTGGAACCCTCCTCTTTGGAAAATCATTCTCAAGCAAGTGGATTCAATGCTTAGTCGTCCACTTTAGACAATACAAGAGTACAAGTCATCCAATGAACTTGATGCCCTGTTCAAGTGGATAAGAGGGACAGGGTCCCCCACCCCAACAATGACAGAGAGAGATTTGTCAGTGTAAACACCGGCCCTCCCCAACAAATATGGTTCGTAGTAAGTGTTGGAAGTAATGCTTCCATGTCATGTGTTTCCCATGTGTATGAGTTGTTGTTGTGTCATGTCCAAGTCATAGATCCACTTTCTTAGGATCTAGATTTGTCGAAGTCAGTAATTTGTATCCTATATATATGTAACCTTTGTGATCAATAAAAATAAGAGTTTGTTATTTTTTGTGTATATAATCTCTCTTAGCTCTCTTCTATTTTTCTAATATGGTATCAGAGGTAGTACTAGCTTGACTCCCTCAAGGGAGAGCTAGGAATATGTGAGGGATATTGAGTGTTATTATTTATGTACATATTAGTATAGATGTGTGAGAGTTTATTTTTAGTGTGTGATTTTTTTGTGATCCCATGTGTAGATATGTTTGTTTGTTTGCAGCTTTTTCAACCATCGTTGTATCCTTGTGTTATCTTCCTATCTGTAAAATTTTGTTTGTGATTATATGCTTGGAACCTGCAAAGGAGCTAAATTCATGCCTGATGGTTTTTTCAAACTTGTGTGCATTATCATATTATAAATCTGTAAAATCAAGCCCACTAACTATACATGTTGCTACACGGATCTAGATTTGAGATATGGATATGAAATCTAGGGTAGAGTTTCAAGTGGCAAGTGATATATGTCAATAGTGTTAAAATTGGAGGCAAATCTCAAATTTCACCTCTGCGGGGAAGAGATCTTTGCATCAGATGCTTATGTTGCAATTTTGTTCCGATCTCAAATTTTGGAGTTTGCATTTTAAACATATTGAGTCTGGTCATCTCAATATGTGAGTGTATGTTTGTTGGAATTGACCACTCTAACAAATACTGCTTTATGAAGATGAGAAAGCTCCAAGACAAAGAATGAACCAGATCAACAACTTTTGACCTGTGCTAAGGAGGGACGTGGGAACTTGTCTATGCCTGAATGGCAACTGATAGTTTGATGATTATTGAGTTTGTAGTCGTGAAATGTTTCAATTATGGTTATAAAAAGGTTGTTGGTTCTTAAACTAGAAGCCCCGGTGTTCGAAACATCAATGCTTGTGTGTTAGTAAGGTCAAGTTGTTTGATCAACTTTTGAACACATTCAGTATCTAGGCCCCCATCCTAGAAATTTACTCATACCTGAAAGAGAAATATCCAACAGATGGTGGTTGGTCCATAGGATGGTTCATTACTTGATGACTCTTATCGCGGAATCCCCAATGAGTCGATGTGTCAATATTGTTGATCTTGCAATGTTCATCAACGATGGTCAGAGGTGGTTACATTTTAAATGGATATTAAGTGAAAGATCGACGATGTGGTGGTGAAAGAGTGGTGTTTGCAAGATTCTAGAGTGGATATGAGTGCTGATGAAGACTAGTCAGACTTAAATTATCCTTGTTGTTGGAATATTTGTTTTCAATGTTTTCCATATAAGCATTAAGGGATTGTGTTGGAATTAATGCTTCCATGCCATGTGTTTCCCATATGTATGAGTTGTTGTTGTGTCATGTCCAAGTCATAGATCCACTTTCTTAGGATCTAGATTTGTCGAAGTCAGTAATTTGTATCCTATATATATGTAACCTTTGTTATCAATAAAAATAAGAGTGTGTGATCTGTTGTGTATATAATCTCTCTTAGCTATCTTCTATTTTTCTAATAGTAAGTGGGAACTCTTTGCAACCTTATGTGCACTACCACCTCTTCCGTATGTTTTTTTTTTTTAATTATGCAATGATTGAGCGAGCATATAGCCTATATAAATGGGTTTAAATGAATTGAGTGTTTTGATTTTATTTTTTTTATATTTGTAAATCAGACAACTTAAATTTAAATTTATGATCATTTATTTTTATTTTATTTTATGTTTTTTTAATCGAAATGGACTCCAAATCGTTAAAATAAATTTTAAAAATAAATTAAATTAGAAAATAATATTTTTTATTCTAATAATTTTAGAAAATTCAATTTACTTCAACTCATCCTTAATTAAAAATAAATTATTTCTCAATATCAATATCTATATATATATATATATATATATATATATATATATATAGATATATATATATATATATAGATATATATATATATATAGATATAGATATATATATGAAAATACTATAAATACAATATTTATATAAAAATATTGTTTGGGTGTAAATATAAATATAAATATTTAAAGAATAATCAAAATTCTATTTAAATAAAAGAAATCCATATTTATTTAAGTTATAAACTTTAAATTATAAAATTTATCAAAAGTTTAAATAATATTATTCATATACATTTATTTATTACCCAATTTATACCCATACTAAAAATTGCTTTGAGCTACTATCCGTGACTATAAACCACTACCTTATAACTACTATTCATATAAAATTAAGAAAACAAGAAACCTGAATAGAAGTAAGAAGTGCATGACTAATAGCTATTCTCTACGGTTCCACTCACACTCTTGTTTCCCTCTACTCATTTCATCATGTGCAGATGGGTTATGGACCATGGGTCCTTATCTAGTATAATGCAGCTAGCTTTTGTTCCTGTAGAGCCATGGAAGTTTTCTTTGTTGGTTGTGACTTTGGTGTCGTGACTTGTGAAACAAAAATTCTAATTCCAGAAACCACCTGAGAATCCACATTGAACTTACTTTTGAAACTTCTAAAAAATATTTCGTTGTTCTTCTTTCATGCTAAAACTTGAACCATCAAAGTTTTTGATTCTGAAAAACTTGGTTTTGGCCGGACAAAAAAATGTATTCATAATTTGTTTGGCCAAAACATCTTCACCAATGGCCAAAACATCTTCACCAATAGAACTGTTATGATATAATGACATCTTTCTTCACTTTGGATACTCAACCCCAACCCCAACCCCTCCATTTCCATATCTCAAAAACATTTTTGATATAAAAAAAATTAAGATAAAATAAAATCCCTCCTTAAAACATCTAATCCAACAGGTAAATCTTAACTTTCAAGGCATGAAGAAAACAACTTAAACAAAAACAACTTAAACAAATTGAAATATAGACTTCCCGAGGAAAAATTATAAACTTGACTATATTCATTAAACAAAACTTCAATTAAAAAATATAATACTTTTGAAATAAAAGTTAAGTGACACCCAAGACAATACATAACCAATTATGCCCCTCGAAGTTACTCATCCTTTTGCGAACGACATGCGTGCTATAGATACGAGACTCCATCTCAAGAAAATCCGTTTACTCATTTATTTAATATCCCATTACGTAGGAAATTGATGAACAACAAGGCACCACCTTACTATAAAAGCAAACTCAATTTCATTATTTATTTTCTTAAAAAAATCTATTTACTCATTAAATAAATTAATATGCAAAGCGTTTTTTAGCAAATATCAAATGATTGGCCGCTTGGAGTATGTCTTAAAATTGTTTTTGTTCGGTTAAGAGCTTGTCTTTTTAGGACATAAGGAAACAGGTTAATAGCCTAAGACCCAGAGACATCTAACCAGAGTGAAAGCATGCCTCCTTAAAGACCATCATTAGGTTATTCTAGGTGATGTGGTTTTCCTTAATTAATGGTGATGAGCCAATCTATATTCATTATTAACAACCAGAAATAATTATCCTTAATTTAACAACTAAATTATAATAAATTTTCTCAAATATAAAAAAATATATATATCAAATAATCTTTTTGATCACTACTTAGCTGATAATACCCATTCCCTTATGCCTCACCTGTTCGCATGGAAACCCTCCACAATCTCTATTGCCATTTTATCAATGCTTTTAGCGTCGAGAGAGGTGAGAAAGTGTCGACACGTGTTAGTTGTCACGGCTCTATTAGTTAAAACCCAGCTCCACCTCTTCGCGCTGAATAAATGATTTCTCATTCTTGAAGTTCTTATATCATTAGATGGCCAATGGTGCTCGTACGTACGAGTGACTTTTACTAGGAGCACTTTTATGTTGGTTTTGGTATTGTTGATGCGTAGATTATTTTTTATTAGGGTAATTATTAAAATTAATAATGGTTATCATGATCAATTTAATGTAATATTATTGTAAAAGCGTAATAATGTTAACGTTAACATTAATATAATATTGGTAGGTTGATGTAATAATAATATATTATTACTCGTTAATTATGATCAAATTTGATTAATCATGATCAAATTCATTAACTTTAATTGTGATCAAGCTCATTAACTGTTTTCAACTATGTCATGAAATTCAAACCACATAAAGGATGTGAATCGCTGGACCAAAGAGATAGGGGAATATATGAAAGATAAAATTTGATTAATCATGATCAAATTCATTAACTTTAATCGTGATGAAGCTCATTAACAGTCTTCAACTATGACCACGAAATTCAAACCACATAAGGGATGTGAATCGCTGGACCAAAGAGATAGGGGAATATATGAAAGATAAACCCTGAGCGAGCTCAGTTAGGCCCAGGTTAACCGCAGGGGAAGGCAAGATGCAACCCACGCTTTAGAGAGCAGAGAGGGAAGGCACCTACAATAGCTCTTACTTGGATAGCATTAATATAACTAACCTGTTGACATAATAATTATGAATACAGATCAAGCTCATTAACCTTTTTCAATTATGGTCATGATATACAAACCACATTTATGGTATGAAATTCAAACCACACGAGGGCTGTCAAGTAACACAATCATAAACACAATCATATTTACACATTATGTGGAGGGCTGTCAAGTAACACAATCATATTTACACATTATGTGGTTTATATATGCTCATAAACATTTTTTTATAGGCAGAGTCTAATTTGTAGAGGAAATGATATTTTTCACGATCATTTTTCTGGTTAACACGACTTGAATTTCATATCTGCAGTAGGTTTTAACGTTATTCACTCCGTGATAATGACAAATAATGATCACTCCGTGATAATGACAAATAATGATCATAATGAGAGGGATGGCAAGAGAACCTTGCCCCCAGTTGGGACTAGGTTAACACTGTAGCAGATTGTATGAAAATTAAGATGAATTTGGGGAAATTTTTTCCCCCGATGGCCAAAATTTTATGCGACAAAAGATGCGTTGAGTGCTTTTCCCATCTGAGAATCTACCACAACCTCCTAAACTCAATAAAAAACCGACCCGTACATAAAGCAGCCTACCCAATTTGTCCCTAGAGAAGACAGCTTCAATCCTGCCCCTGCTTTTTCACACCAGGGGTACTCCGAAACTATGCACTTTATTTGATATTAAAGGAGAGCATTGTACTGTATCACAGAGACACTGTTGCAATTAAAAAACTGGATTGATAGTGGAGGTAGATGAAAACAGGTGCCATGATTGACTAGCTGAAGGGAATGTACTACAATGCAATAACATCATTATTCAACACACCTGCAACTGCAGGCGCGCAATGGTTGCCATGGTTGTAAGTATGAATTTCCCACTTATGGGCTTTCGTTTGTTTATGTGCAAAAGCTGCACACAGCTGCTACGTTTATAATTTACTATTATCAGCTAATTTTGTTGATTGCAATGCAGGATCACAACGGTAAATCGTCGTTACTTTTACTTGATAGAAATTTAACTTCTTACACCAGCTGGCATAATCACATCGGGAGTATTCGCAATATCATTAATATAAAACCATTCGGCTTTTAAAGGACATGAAAAAGAGGAGAGTTTAAAAGAGCAGTTGGATTTAAGTAAGTATATTATTCAGTTGTGAGCCTATATTGTATTGTATTTGTGTATTAATAAATTAATAACAATTAAAGTAAAAAATATGGTAAAATATTTATAGAAGTTTCTAATTTTTACACAAATATTGCAATATTGTTGAAAATAAAAAATAAAAATAAAAAACATTAACAAAAATGGATTATTTTAAAAAAACACCATTTTATAACCACGTTCTAATAAACAAATCATTCTTCCATTTACTGGGGTATATCCCCGTCATTCCTCAAACAAAAATTAAAATATTATAATATCATATTTTATAACCACGTTCTAATAAACAAATCATTCTTCCATTTACTGGGGTATATCCCCGTCATTCCTCAAACAAAAATTAAAATATTATAATATCATATCGGAAACAATGAAAAATATATATTTTTTCATATAATATCATACCGGAAACAATGAGAAATATATTTTTTTTCAGATGCGGTGGGTTAGTTGCTTGAAGAAATATTTATTAGGCCATATATACAGGTTGATAATTGTCACATCAATGGATATCATTCTCTATATTAGGCCATATATACAATATATTTACATATATACAGGTTGATAACTGTCACATCAATCGACATCATTCTCTATATATCAAATGGACTCAGGGCTAGTCCATATATACAGGTTGATAACTGTCACATCAATCGACATCATTCTCTATATATCAAATGGACTCAGGGCTAGTCCCTTGAAGAAATATTTATATATATCAAATGGACTCAGGGCTAGTCCATATATACAGGTTGATAACTGTCACATCAATCGACATCATTCTCTATATATCAAATGGACTCAGGGCTAGTCCCGATTGACATCATTCTCTATATATCAAATGGACTCAGGGCTAGTCCATATATACAGGTTGATAACTGTCACATCAATCGACATCATTCTCTATATATCAAATGGACTCAGGGCTAGTCCCTTGAAGAAATATTTATATATATCAAATGGACTCAGGGCTAGTCCATATATACAGGTTGATAACTGTCACATCAATCGACATCATTCTCTATATATCAAATGGACTCAGGGCTAGTCCCTTGAAGAAATATTTATTAGACCATATATACAATATATTTACATATATACAGATTGATGGACTCAGGGCTAGTCCCTTGAAGAAATATTTATTAGACCATATATACAATATATTTACATATATACAGATTGATAACTGTCACATTAATCGACATCATTCTCTATATATATCAAATGGACTCACGATGATACAAATAGCTGCCGAGCAGCATCAGCATGGTGGATCGAACCCAGGCTGGGTGCGTATAAGCCAGCTGCCCCGCCGCTAGACCATGCACTCATGTGCTATGAGAAATATATTATTATGTATTAGATAACGTATTTCTTTTGTCTACCAAACAGATCTCACGTCCATATCATGGAGGGAAAATCATAAACAAGCGATCACACGGTCCACCATGCCCGCTGCAACGCAATGAAAGGCTGCGCAATAGGGTTAAGAGGAAAAGAAGAGGTGTACTTATGAAAATGTCACTTAGATCACCTCCAAGATTTTACGTTCAAGGCAAAATATCTTAATATCTTTTAATCTTTTGGTTGGAATGATGAGGGCAAACAATTATTTTTGGGTAGTGCATGCAATCACAAACAAATTAGCTGAAATGCTCTGAAAGAGAAAAACAAGGGAAATGTGCTTTGATTCGTTGAAAAAAGAGGCAACCTAATTGCATTTATAAAGAGGGTGTGTAGATTTGATTGTATTCATAAAAAGAAAGGAAGATGAGGATTTGTGTAAGTGTGTGCATTTTATTATAATTTTTTTATATATATTTACAAGAATAAGAGGAACATAGTATATCAAAATTATTTTTAATTAATAAAGTTGTGTTGATAAGTGGAAATGGATTGTATATTAGTTATATAACTTAATTAAACATAACAATATGTTTAATTATGGATATTTACATTATTTACTTTGTTATAGACATTATTAATTTGTAACTAAGATTTGTTACAATATTATGGGTCAATACAACAGCTTATCATTACAATATGCCAAAAAATAATTTCTTATTTCATATTCAAAATATTTTATAAATATTTTATTGGAATTTATTTTTATAATATTTTTTATTAAATTTAAAAGAAAAATATTATAGTTACTTTTGAGATATATCTACACCTCTATCACATGAAAATATATAATATATAAATTGTAGCTATAAATTAAGATCAATTTCACCATATACATTAAAACAATAATTTTGTAACCATATTTAAATTTCATTAATAAACACAAAAAAATTAATACTTACAATATAACATGATTTCTAACCATGGATATTCACCACCACTTTACCATGGATATTCACCACCACTTTACCATGGATATTATTAACCATACGATACCATGGACCAATAGGATGGTTCATCAATACCACATGCCCAAAAACCATTTTGACTGAGTAAAATTATATAAAAATACAAATTAAACTAAAAAAATAAAATTACTAATTAAACTAGCCTAGATCCATCTTAACTTTGGATCTATCAAACACCCAGAGGGATCAAATTTCTAGGTGCAAACTTTTCTTCAAGTCTTGCACTCAGAAAAGAGGTTTGCACCTTGAGAGATTTGATCCCTCTCGACACTTGATAGATCCGGAGTTAAGATGGATCTAGGTTGATTTAACAAAAGTAAAAAGGATTAAACTACTACTCATCTAATGAAGGAATGACCAACTATGATCCAGATTGAATTGTTATATTGTGTGTCATCTATTTCAATGATTTTAGAGCTGAAAAAAATGGAGGAATTAGCTTGTAGTAGTAATTTTATGGATGGGACCCAATTTTGAGAACTAGGGTTTAAAAACATTTTGGGGTCATTTTGAGGTCATAAATGACATTTTCGTGGGTTGGGGGGAGGTGGGGTAAAAGTTTTCTTCTGGCAGGGTGGTGGTGGGGTAAAAAATTTCTTCTTATGACCTGGTTCTCTTGATGTTATTCTACAATTGAGACCCTCTCAAAAAATGCAAGAATCACATCAATTGGAGTTCAGATGAAAAATTTATACCTCCTACAAGTTGTCTATCGTGATTGACCACCATGGTTCAAGAGGATCTCAAATCAACCCTTATTACTCATGTCAAAGGGGTAACCATGTGGGTACCATGCATAAAACTCTTAAAGGATCAAATATGTAACTCTAGTTGAGAGTGGAAGGAGTCAAATTTAACCCCTAGTTGGCTATTAGGCTATATTATGGCCGGGCCACTAGGAGGAAAAGTGGTTCCATTAATTTTGATTGTCTCGTGTTCCATAGTAGAGAAGAACTTGGGAATGAAAGCGAGAGATAATAACTTAGGGGTTTAGTGTTTGTAGGAGACTATCAAGTCAAAGCTCTTACGTAAGTCCATAGATAGTGACTTATCCTTTTGTACTTACATTATTTCCATTCCAAAGAAAGAGAGAGTTGAACAACCTTACCTTCCAGCTAGGTTTTCTCCCATAAGGGTTTCCAAGAGCATATCTTGTGTTTAATGTGGTTGTTGAGAGATTGTTTTTTATTGTTCTCTATTTTCCACATTTTATCTATTACATGCAAAAGAAGAAAAAAATAGTTAATAAATTTCCATTCCAAAGTAATTAAACCTCATAGTGGTTATTTTGGTCTATTTTTCTATGATTCATAGTGACTGGTTGGCCAGGGGAATATCCATGGTAGTTTATGGAAAATATTGGTATCAAGGTAGTTTTATTTGGGGAATCTTATGGGAACATGTAGAGGATCCAAGAAGTAGTTTAAGAATAAAGTTGCAAAACCCTAGCCATGGTCAATGAATTTGTTTACAAGAATACTTAATATCCAACAAAGGATAGATTTGCACAATCGAAAATGCAAGTCATAGATATAAATTAGAATTTGAAGCTCATCATGCAACCATAAACAACAAGGTTGGGATGATTAAAGAGGATGGAGGTTCCAACTCATAGGTTAAATCATAGGAAAAATCAAAGGACGAGGAAGATCCTAAGAATGAGTCAAAGGAAGAACCCAAAGACGAGCATTCAAGTTCGAGTGTTGTGAACCATTCATAGTCCCTCTTTAAGATGGAAGAAAGGTGGACATCATGTTGTATCTAGGTGATATCAATGCTTTAAAATTAAATCAATTATTGCAATTAGAAGTTTACTTTAGTGTTCACCACATAGACGAGGAACATAAAGTGTCATTTTCCCAGATTGAAGTTATATGTCCATGTCATAACCTAGTGGAAAAACCATGCAAAGACACTTAGGATAGAGATTGACCCCCCATTAACTAAGTGGGAGGACTTTAAAACCTTCATAAAGTCTCAATTCTACCATATTAGGTATGTAGAGTACCTATGGATTTGAAGGCTCTACATTAGGTAGAGGTAGAAGCAAAGTGTATAGGAGTACACCACTTAATTTAGGAAGATGGCCACTATGTTGAATATTTATCTCCTAAAATCCCAAATGTACTTCTTAAGTATCTATGTGGCCTACACAATTGTCTAAAAAATAAAGTGATGTTATTCAAGCCAATAATAGTGGATAAGGCTTATGTACAAGCACAATACCTAGTAAACATAAGGCAAACTAAAGAGCACCCAAGTGGTTCAAAATAAAGAGAGCAACGTGAAGATTATGAGGAAGGGAAGAAGAAGTAGAAGGTTGGTGGGGGGGGGGGGGGGGGTGTGTTGGTACAGAGAAGGAAGACAATAACCACTACACATAAATTCAAATATCCTAGTAATAATTGCAATCATTAAAAAATTGATTTCCACATAGAATAAAAATGTTGGGAATTGCATCTAAAGATGAACTCGGAGAACTAGAAGAAGGACGAGAAGAAAAATAATCTTATGACCGCATATTTGAGTAAGTAGGTGGAATGATGCTACAACATGGACAAGAAAATTCTCTATATCACAATGAATAAGGAGGTGAATTTAGTTATCCTTCGTCATTAGGAAGAAAATGATATCACCAAGCTCTTCCACATTAAGATATAAGTAAAAAAGATTGGAACACACCAACCCACCCACTTAAGTCATTATCAAGTAATGGGAGATGTTACAAGGGATTTGAATTGATCTACAAGGTTCATTATGAAGATGGGATTCTAAAAATACTCAGATCCAAACTTCCTCTAAACATAAAACAATGCCCGCCATCACAATCAAATCATTGAGAACTTTTTGGAGATATATTGTTTATTGAAATATGCCTCCCAAATAAAATGTTATGGCCCATTAAAGTCTTGCCCAAAAAATCTTGCCACGTCATCATCAACCCTACCACATGAAATTATTTGTGGCCTATGTGGCACTACAACATCACCCGCAACCTCAACCATGGCTTTCACTACATCACCGTGCCTTTGCATAAGTCCTTTGGTACTACTTGGATAAACCTTTGTGGCCTAAAGACAACCTTTTTTGTCAAGTGCTGGGTAGGTTTCATGTCCCCTCGCCTTTGCTAACTACAACATCCTTTGCATGAACCACTTGCATAGTTATATGACCACATGGCGCGACAAAAATTTATCTTCCAAGTGACTAGAAATAATCCCATCTCACACCTTTGTAGTTGAATGTTGTGAAAAACATCCTAGTGGGTGTTCATTGTAGTTTATTATGGATAAGGAAATTGGCAAAGGAATTGGCAAAGGAAAAGAGGCTTTAATTGGCATTTTATTTATGAAAATAAAGGAAAATAATTGAAAAGGGAGATGAAAAGTCATATGTTTTCACGAGGAGAAAAATTGAAGGAAAATAGAGGAAATTGAAGAAAATAGAGGCCTCAATGATAAAAAGGCTTTTGCAGACCAATTCACAACTTTTTTCAATTTAACCTTTTGTCAGATCAGTTTTGGAGCTCTCTCTATTCCCTCATACTCTTGCACATTTAGAGCATTATTGGAGCACTCTAGCATTGAAGAAAGGAAGGAAAAGGAAGGACAAGGAAGCAAAGGAAATCAAAGGAAAAATAATGAAAGGTTGGATTGAGCAACTTCAATAGGAAGAATTATAGGTAACAAGTTACATGTGTGATTTCATAGCTGGTTTGTGAATGCATGGTACATACATGTATGTATTTGATTCTATTGTTGTTATTGACATGGATTTTGTCTGGTGTGACAGTGGTTTCAACCTTTCCTTTCCATTTTTGGATAGCCATGGTGTGATGGGGTTCTTCTATTTGGTTGAGCTTTGTATTACCAGATGGTTTTGGAACTGGGTGAGGTGGTCTCGGGAAAATTTCCAAGGGTTGGGATTGGAGGTGGTTTAAGCTTTGGGAAACCCTCAAAAGGTGGGTGGAGACAGGAAAATTCCTCGAGGTATTGGTGAAGAAATTTTGAGGCATCCAAGCTTATTTTTGGCTTAGTGATCTCTTGATCGGTTTTGGCAAGATCACAGTAGCCTGAGGGTGGAGGTGGTTTAATCTCCGGGAAGCCTTGTTGTTTATGTTTTGGTTTTCTTATGTGATCTCTTGATCAATTTTGGAGAGATCGTGAGACAATGAGGTTAGAGGTGGTTTAATCTCCAAGAAGCCCTAGTTGTTTATGTCTTGAGTCCCATGTTCATGCATGGAATATGGCATGGGGGTGATTGGATAAAAGAAAGATCTAGTTCAGCTCAATCTATGGTCAGATGGCACATGGAAGTCCCTGGCTTGGTAGTATTTTTCATACGATAATAAGAGCTCTTTTCTTATTGTATTTCATGAGTACTTGCGCTTCTTATTATGTGGAATTGATGGTTTTCCTATCATGGTTATTATTATGGTTATATGTTGGTTACAAGCATGGTTCCATAATAGGTTCTAGCTATGGCTCTTGATATGTTTTGATTAGTTGATGAATGGTTAATGAATGCATGCGATAACAAATGATATTTTGGCTATTATGAGTGGGCATAGACCTTCTTGGTGATTCTCAGATAAGTTTCATACCCCTATGTTCAGATATGTATTCATGACCTATAGATTACATGTTCACCATATGTTTGACGAAATGACTATCATGGTTAGGCCTAGTTAAGTCAAGTCCACGCTTAATTTTTGTATGAATGGATTTATCCTAATGTTATTTATCATTCTGGAAAGTCTCACTAAGTTCTGAGTAGTGGTATTGAGGGTGATCTGGTATTTATCCTTAGAATTCGGGACCGCGCCCTTTGAAGTGAGAAGTTTGGGCCATAACTACTCCCTGGTAGGCTTACGCATGCAGTTGGAGGCCCTCAACCTGATGGAGGCATTGTCATGCATGTAGTTGGGAGCTTAGATCACAAAAAACACATTCCACCTCAGGGTTTTGGCACTAGGAGTGGTTGTTTAGCTCTTAGGTCTCTTTGATGTCTTTAACATTCGTCAAATATTCCCACAATACAACAAAATTTCCTTTCAAACTAAAGATAGCTACTCTAGATTTCATATTATTATAGTAGTCTTGTACCCTAAATTACTTCTTCATTCCCAATAGCCAAGCTTCGTCTTCCTCAGCCTTCTTCACCTCTCTACCAAATGTAGGATGTTTCACCTTCTAAAAGTCTTCTAGCATCCAATTTCACTCTTTTCCTTTTTCATTGATGGCGTTGTCTCTTAACTGCACCATATCATGACTGGTTAGAGTTACTCAGTTATATTTCTATAGAATTGAGTGGGTTACCTCCTTTCACCATGTTCTCGTCTGCTCAACTATGTATTTTCCTTGACTTACTACTTTGTAACAACCTTGATGAAAATTACATGTAATAAAAGTTAATAAAGGCAATATAATAACCACAGTTGATGGGACACTTATTCCAAGCTGAATTTTGGGAAAAACATCCTAGTGTGGGTGTTCATTTGGTTTCTTATGGCTAAGGAAATTGGCAAAGGTAATGGCTAAGGAATTTGGAAAGGAAAAGTGGCATTAATTGACATTTTTCTTATGAAAATAATGGAAATTAGGAGAAAAGGAAGGTGAAAAGTCACAGGTTTCATGTGAGGAGGAAAATGAAGGATAATAATGGAAAATGAAGTAAAAAGAGACCTAATTGATAGAAAGTCTTCTAAGGATCAGTTGGTTTTGCCAGTTCAGTTGTATAACTCTCTCATTATTCTCTCTCTCCCTCTCTCCCACTCTTGGACACTTAGAGTTTCTTGGAGCACTTTAGAATTGGATCAAGAAAGGTAAATGATGAAAGAGGAGGGAAGGAGCAAGCAAGGAAGAGTAGGATCAAGTAGATACAACAAGATTCTTTGCAGGTGTCGATTTGCATGTGTGTTTTCCTTGCTAGATTTGAAATGCATGGTATTGCATGTGGTTCTTTATTGTCATGGCATGGGTGTTTTTAGGTGTGATAGTGTTTTGATGCTATCCTTGCCATTTCCTAATAGCCATGGTGTGATGGGGTTCTAATGTTTTGGTTGAGCTGGATTGCTAGATGGATTTGAAGTTGAGTGAGGTGGATCTCTGAAAGAAAGAAAACATGGCCTAGTGATCCCTAAATGGGACTGTGGATTTTGGTAAAGCCACTGGCATAGTGACCCCTGAACCGAAATGTGGGTTGTGGTAAATTCAGGTATTGTGTGCCTCGGTGGGCTTAGGAATCCTAGACCGGTTAATGGTAGGATATACGGTAAAGCCTAGAGGGGGACTATGAATCAATTCCATGAATTTCGGGATATATGGTAAATCCTAGAGGATGAAGTATTGGTTTAGGGCCTAGTGATCCGGTGTGGATTGTGGTAAAGCTTGAGATACTAGGAGATAGGAAAATTCGTCACAGTGTAGGTGGAGAAATCTAGTGGCATCCATGCTTGTTTTGGCCTATTGATCTAGTGGAGATCATACTAAAGCATGTTATTGCATGTTTATTGTTTTGGCCTAGTGATCTAGTGTGGGTTACGATAAAGCCTGGTTTCTATGGATGAGGATGAGGTGGTTTAGCCTCAGGATGCCCTCATTGGTTCTTTTGGTTTGAGTCCCACATTCATACTTGGAATATGGCATGGGGGTGATTGGTTGAAGAGAGATTTGGCTCAACCAATCTATGGTCGGGTGGAACGTGGTAGTCCCATCCTGGGTTGGCTTTTGTATTCATTAATAAGAGGTTCTTTCCTTGACACCTTATTTGTAAATGTATTGGTTCATATGTGGATTCTATGGCTAAGGTATACTTGATATTTATGTTGTTATTAGTTGGTTATAAGAATGTATTATGACAATGATGATGTATGGATATCCTCATGTTTTGATTTGTAAATGAATGAATAATGTATCTATGACCTAATAGATGATAATACAACTAATGATATAAGGAAACAATGCTTCTTAGCAATTCTCAAATAAGTATGAGGCCCCTATGTTCAGATATGTTTTTTAAACTTGTAAATTACATATTTGGACATGTTTGATGAAATTCCTATCATGGCTAGTAGGGGTCCAGTCTAGACCTTGTCAATGTTTTTGCAAATGTACCATTGTTCTCTTGTGTAAATTCATTTCTAAACCTGTCATTGAGTTCTGGGTAGTGACCTGGGCTCTAGGCCTGAAAACATGGCACAAATACCAGAGTCACGGGCATAAATTTGACGACAAAACTCCCTAGACCCATGTATATCCACGTTGTGGGAGCGTCTGGAGCCTCCCAGACACACCCTTGTCCATATCAAGGGAGCCTCCAATGGTTTAGTGAGCTAAAAGCTCAGTGGGACCCAGGGTTTGTTCATGGGAATGACTGAGATGCATTCTGGGACTCCTGTAGTAGGTGTAAAATGTTTGGTATGGTGTGTTTCCATCAATTCCACTTCCTTACAGTCACCTAGGTGGTTAAATCCCATTACATATTTACCCTGTGTTACACAAAAATATCGTCACCATGATTATTTGCAGTCAGTATGGGTCTATCATCACTTGTACTGTCCTCCTAAGCAAGTCTCAGACCTCAGCTCTTCAAATCAAGCTTTGATAATGGGAGAAAGATTAAATCAATGTAACTCTGGTTCCACACTTTCTCTCATTGTCACCTGCGGTCCCGCACCTTCTGTGTACAAAAACTGCGGACCTGCCCGCTCTGTCCCTAACGGTGTAGGTGCGGACCCCTGTGAAAGTCAAAAGGCGCAAGTTTTATCTTAAAAAACTCACTTTGGATTAATTCTAGAGGTTTCTAGAAGGAATTTTGACGTGGATTGTTCGCTCTGAGGTGGTTCATGCATCCCAAAAGAGAAGGAGTTAATCCCATGATGAGAGGAGCTATCCCTTTGAAGGAGGGCTTTATCCCTTTGAAGGAGGACCTAGTAACCTCCCTCCATTGCACTATAAATACAGGCATTGGGCTGGATGCTAAGGAGGTTAGAAGCTGAACATTTTTGAGGGTAAATGCTGGTGAAATCAAGACTTCCTAGTTGAGCTTAAGAGGAGAGATCACATACCCTTTTGGCTTCATTGGGGAGTGAGTGAAACTTGTCAAAGTAGAGGAGACTTCTTGCTGGACCCTGGGAGGAGCTTGTACAGCGTCAAGGAAAAGGTTGTAAAGTTCTTCTTCTTTTGAATTAATACAATCAAACTCATTTTTCTCAACAAGTATCTTATGTTATTTGTTTCATGGACTTCTTGACTTTCATGTTAAATATGTTTTATGCAATTGGCTTTTCAGGTGTTATTTAATTTGTTTGCCTTGTTTGTGTTTGCATATTCGCGACAAAGGAGCTCATTTGGATCGAAGGAGCGAGGGCATCCACAAGCTTGCGTTGGACCTAAGGTAGGCCCTAAAAACACTTGTTTGCTATTGTTTATTAAAGCATATTTAGAGAAAGATAGTGTCTGGTTGGTTTGCTTGTCATTAGGTCTTCTTTAGATTCTAGAAAGGTCTATCTTGTCCGCAAGATCAACTTATTCCGTGTGACAAAATGGCGACTCCGCTGGGGATCGAACCCAAAATCTCTGCTCCCGGTTCCGATCCACTACAGATCGACAAATCTAATCCAGATTTGGTAATCAAACCGCCTGCCAAGGGTATACTTCGAAAGTCAGCTTTCAATCCACATGCGAGAGCGGCTCAGAATTATAACATTTTTGAGGGTTTAGCTGTTTCACCCTCAGCAATGTCGGCTTTTGAAGTGCTGCAATCATGTCCAGCACAACGTAAATTACTTTTGTCGGCTATAGGAGCTGTTGACATTCAGGACCCGAACCTAATAATTTTCGATCTAGAAAATAGTACACCGCATTTGCCTCATCAAATGGCTTTCCAGATACCAGTGATAGTCAAAAACAGGCCTATTCATCGGACTGTAATTGATGAGGGAGCCTCAACGTGTATTATGTCGATACAGTGTTGGAGATCGCTTGGTTCTCCTTTGCTAAATCAATCCCCGATGATTCTAAAGGCCTTTGATGGCCGTGGGTTTCATCCTTTTGGCATTCTACAGGATTTGCCTATAGGGGTTGAAGGAAAAACCGTTAGTCTAGATGTGGAGGTGGTTGATGCCCCTCTAGATTGCAACCTTCTCTTGGGTCGAAGGTGGTCTTACGCTATGATAGCAGTCGTTTCATCGGTCTTTCGAGTAATAAAGTTTCCACATAATGGAAATATCATAACAATAGACCAGCTGGCTTACTTTTCATCCGACCCAGCCTCTTCGGAGAGTATTTAGCATGTTGGTAAAACAACTATCCCATATAAGGATGTTGGAGTAGGGCTAGTTAAAGATGCCGGTTTACTGGGAACTTTTCCTTTTCCTCCAATCAACGCATCATCTTCATTTGCAACCATTCATATGATTACATCAGACACCTTTATTTACGATGATCCTTGGATTATCCTTTCTGAATCTGAGATAGACTCATTTGGTAATGCCATGCCTTTGAGTCCATATGAAATTTCCTATGAAGCCGTGCAGTCGTTTGCCGACCCCTGTTCAACCGAAAATGACTTAATGAATGTGGTCCATGAGGAATCACTTTTCACATCAACCTCGGATTTAACCACGTTTTCTGAACTTTTTCACTCTGATGAGCAAATTCGTGAAATCCTATGTGTAGATGATTTACCATGGGAAGATCTCCATCACAGATCTTCGTTTTTACCTGAGGATGATCGTTTTGAAAACGATTTCTCATCAATTTTTACAACGGAATATGTCAAGGAACCTCAGAATCCAATGAAACATCCCGATTCAGAGTTAAATTTGGGAAACATCTCTCGAACTATTCCTATTGACATTTCGGTTAAGCCCGGAATTGTTGAGAACATTCATATAGGTGCCTCGTGTACAGATGACGAAATTCAACTATATAAGGCCCTATTTCAAGAATTCCGCGACGTGTTTTCCTGGTCCTATGAGGAAATGCCATGAATTGATCCCGCGATTGTTGTTCATGAGATCAAGACTTACCCGGACGCTAAACCCATCCGGCAACGTTTGCCTCAGATTCACCCACGAAAAGCTACTGCAATTAAAGCAGAAGTTGAAAAATTATTGAAAGCAGGTTTCATTTATCCGATCCCGTTAGCGGATTGGGTATCGAATATTGTTCTGGTTAACAAAAAGCAGGGAACAATAAGAATATGCATCGATTATAGGGATATTAATCGAGCCTGTCCAAAGGACAATTACCCAACTCCCTATATTGATCAAATCATTGATGATTGTGCCGGCAGCGAAATATTCTCCTTCATGGATGGTTTTTCCGGATACAATCAAATAAATATTCTACCTGCCGATCAACCAAAAACGGCTTTCATTTGTCCATGGGGGACATTTGCTTATTGCAAGTTACCTCTTGGGCTAAAGAATGCCAGAGCAACTTTTCAAAGGGCAATGTCTTATGCGTTTCATGACATCAAGCACATTGTGCAACCCTATCTCGATGACTTGCCTGCTCATTCATTACATCGAGCTGATCACCTCGTCCATTTACAAGCAATCTTTATGAGGTGTAGACATTATCGTATTCGGTTGAACCCACACAAATGTGTCTTCTGTATAGAAACGGGTCGATTACTGGGATTTGTAGTTTCGAAAGCCAACATTCGCGTCGATCTCTCGAAGGTCGAAGCTATCATCAAATTGCCTCCTCCTTCGAGTCTTCGCCAACTCCAAAGTTTGCAGGGGAAAACAAACTTTTTACGACGATTCATTCCTAACTACGCCGAGATTACAAAGGGTTTTACCCGGTTGTTGAAACAGAATACTCTATTCTATTGGGACGAGATAGCTCAGAAATCTTTTGATGCCCTCAAACACGTGTTGACCCATGCACCGTTGTTGCATCCTCCCAAATACAACCAGGATTACTTCTTGTATCTCGCCGCCTCTCATTCCACCATTGGAATGGTTTTAGTTCAGGAAGATGAATTTGGAACTGAACATGTGATATATTACCTTAGTCGAACTTTAAATCCAACTGAGCTAAAATACTCACATGTGGAGAAATTGGCATTGGCAGCTGTTCAAGCTGTCCAACGTTTTCGTCACTACATTCTACTATGTAAAACTACGATAATTTCGGATTGCAACCCTATGATCTACATTTTGACCAAACAATTGTTAGGGGGCAAGTACTCTAAATGGATCATTATCCTGCAGGAGTTCGACTTGGAATTTGAGAAATCTAAGTCTAAGAAATCTTTAGTTTTTGCGGAGTTAATGTGTGACTTCCCGTGTGCTGACACAGAAACTGTGGTGGAGGAGCCCATTGCGGACGAATCCTTGTTTCTAATCAGCACTTTAGATCCGTGGTATGGGGATATCATTGTTTATCTCAAGACCCAAACCTTTCGGCCAGAAATTTCAAGGTCAGAACGTCGAAAGATTCGATTCCAGTCTCAACAATTCAGTATTATTGGAGATACACTTTATCGCCGTGGGGCGGATTCCGTTTTTCGACGTTGCTTAACTCACGAGGAAGCTGAAAGGGTTCTAAATGACTATCACTCTGGAGAGTGTGGCGGTCATATGTCTGGGTTTGCCACAGCCCAAAAGATATTGCGCGCTGGCTACTTCTGGCCGTCTTTATTTAAAGATTGTATTACGGCGGTCCGAAAATGCCACAACTGCCAGATTTTTTATCGTAAGATGCGCTTCTACCTGCTCCTCTCCACCCTATAATTGTCGTTGGTCCTTTTGCCAAATGGGGTATTGATTTTATTACATGTAACCCTCACTCAGCTGGGGGGCATGCGTATATCATCCTTGCGGTAGATTATTTTACTAAGTGGGCCGAGGCGATGCCTACATTTGAGGCAGACGGCAAGACAGCTGCAATTTTCATGTTCAATCATATAATTGCTAGGTTTGGTGTCCCACAAGCAATAATCACTGATCATGGGCGTCATTTTCGAAACGTTATGATGATCGAACTTACAGGCCAATATGGTTTACGTCACGATAGTTCAACCCCTTCTTATCCACAAGCGAATGGTCTAGTTGAATCCATCAACAAAGTTTTAGTCATCATGATCCGACGAATCATTGGCATTCATCGGTCGAATTGGCACAACATGCTATTTTCAGCACTTTGGGCGTACCGAACTTCAGTAAAAACATCAACAGGATTCACTCCTTTCCAACTAGTCTATGGTTTGGAAGCTGTGTTACCCATTGAATGCGAAATCCCGTCACTGCAAATGGCCATCGAGTTACTTCCAGCCACTTCCGAAGAGGAAAAGCGTTTGTTATACTTGGCTCAATTAGATGAGAATCGACGTGATGCTGCATTGGCAATCGAGACTCACACAAAATGAATGAAAGCTCAGTATGATCGAAATGTGACCCCTCGAAGTTTTTCGGAAGGAGATCTAGTCTTAGTTTATGATCAAGCCAATGATAAATTAGGCGCTGGAAAATTCGTTCCTATGTGGCATGGTCCCTATGTTGTCAAGCGAAAGCTAGCCAAAGGGGCCTATGAATTGGTAGACTTTGACGGGGACTCTTTGGGTAAACCTAGAAATGGCCTTTACTTGAAGAGGTATTATGCTTAAAAGAATGGGTATGGAGATTTAGTTAGGATAGTTTTTCTTTCTAGCTGGTGTGTTTTAGTTTAAACAGTGTGCTTAGCTTAGAGAGTGTTTTTTCGTCATTATTCCTGCTTATCTTGGTTTTACTCTTGATATTGCAGATGTCGATGCCTCTCCAAACATACATTGGTTTCGCTGATGGTGCTTGTCGTAATACACGGAACATCTCTTCCGCAGCTTGGGTTATCTATTCGCCCTCTGACGAGTTAGTATCTATGCATGGGGTAAGCCTCGGTCAAACAACGAACAACATTGCCGAGTATAGTGCAGTGATTGAGTTATTATCTGAATCTATTTCATTTGGGATTCGGAGTTTGATAGTGAGGTTGGATTCTGAACTCGTTGTATTACAACTTAATAGAGTGTATGCCATTAGAAATCCAGTGTTATTGAGATTATTTTTGAGAGTGCGTCTCTTGGAACGTGAATTTGATTATATTGAATATCAGCATATTCCGAGATCTTTAAATACATTAGCAGATGCAATTGCTTCTCGAATGTTAAATAGACATTTGCAATAATCATACATGTAAATTTTGAACCATTCCATAAACATGATTTACAAGATAAGCCGGTAATAGTGATATATATATATATATATAGATATATATATATATATATATATATATATATATATATATAGATATATCTATATATATATATATATATATATATATATATATATATATATATATATAGATATATCTATATATATATATATATATATATATATATATATATATATATATATAGATATATCTATATATATATATATATATATATATATATATATATAGATATATATATATATATATAGGGGTGTGTTAAAAATACATCGTCCTCGATCATAGGTTGAAAAACACCTTATGATCGGCAAAAATGATAAGTACAAAAAACAAAAATGTCACATGTGCCCACAATAGGCGATCATCCTATTACTGGTGATGATCTCTATAAGAAACCACTGCACGGGCCACCTTGCAAAGGAACCTCCTAAAAGGTCCCGGGACCCCAATCACATAGCGCTGAAGTCAACGAGGAATGTCGTCTATAGTGGTCTCAGGAATATCTCCTGTCAAGCGCTCGAGATGACCCTCCAACTCGGCCAAAACCTCTGCTGATTCGTCCTGTGGGGTTGGCGCGGGTGCAGCTGGTTGCTTCCTCTCGTAAGGCTGGAGAGCGGCTGGTCACTGTGGACCCACATCTGCATTTGAAATTTTTTACTATCAGTTTTGAGACGATGAAAAAACAAAAAAAATTAAAATAGAAAAAATGTTGAAAAGGATTTTACCTGACTCGTCCCACTGCTCTCCTGGTGGAAGAACCATGTCTGGGTCACCACGAAAATCTATCCCAGCGTAAGGGAAGTCCTGAATAGAAAAGACCTAGTTTTCCAGCCATTGGAAATACTCAGGTTTGAATCGAGCAACCTCTGTCCTCTCATCCGGGTGACGGGCCATAACTGCGACCCATCGCATCAGTTTGGGCTCTCGAGGAAGCCCAGATCCAACAGTAAGGTGCTGTGGGATCAGCATAGGAACCCTCTCCAGGCCAAAACTCACAACCAAAGCCCCATAACCAAAGGTCTTTAGTTGTCCGTTTTTGGCCCTGGTCAGTTGGCCTTTCAGATTGGCCAACACGGCATCGCACCAGTTGAAGATGGTGCCTCGAAAGCAATCAACTGCCATACGCATCTGGGATTCGGTGGCAATATGTAATGCGACAGCTCCACAAAGTCTGGTGACAGTGAACGCAATCACCATGAGCTCAGGACGGGATATGGTCTTTATATCTATCCCTTTGTCTCTAGCCCTGGCTGTTGCAGTACTCTAGCCTGAGGCTATCGACAGACTGGCCACCTGGCCTAGCCCCAAACAGAGTCAAGTCTTCGCCTCTCTTAGGCAAACCAGTCAAGAAATATATGTCCGCCGGCTCGATTTTGAGCTGATGGCCACCAATGAAGAAGCATTGGTCCTGTATGCTCCATCTGTCAACCAACCACTGTAAGAAATCCACCTGAGCCCTCATGCCAGGAATGGCCCAAAATTTGTACAAGCCGCACGCCCTCAAAGCATCAAGTGAAGGCTGATGATTCCATGCGGCAACATCCACATCCTCATGCTCTCGTTCACGCCAATCTAGCATGATGTACTCTCTGCATCAAGCATAAAGACAAATTAGAATGTTAGAAATTATTTTGTGTGGTCCATTTTTGATAATTTTTGGGTGAAAAACCCTTGCGACGGGGACCGCACCCTCCGGGTTAGACATAGTGCGTGGGACCACACTTTGTCTACATGGAAGGTGCGGACCTCGAGCTTTTTCCCAATGGAGAAAAAGTCGGGATCCGCAGGCCCGCAATGGTAAACCTGCGGGCCCCCGCGCGCGGGTTTTGTGCCTAAAAACCCTCCCAAAAATGAAATAAATGACTAAAACAAAAATTAAAAGGTTAAAAATGAAGAGTGGGATGATGTGGATTACCTGGAGAAGACGGCGTTCGATTCCGACGGTTGGATTTCCTGCAATATTCACAGGAAGTTTTCTAAGCAAAGCACTATTTTCTCACCCAAACTCAAACGGTAAAAATGAATTGACAAAGACCCTTTTTATAAGTTTTTTGAGTAAATAAATTGCAAATTTGTTTATGTTTCACTTTGAAAAGGTATTTTTGCGACATTTTTATCCATTTCAAACAGGTATGAGTAATGTTTGTGTTTTTGTGAAGAATAAAGGATTATTCAGGCGAAATCTATCATTTTCGACGAAAAAACATGTAGAGTCACCTTTAAGCTCTTTTCTGACTCCTGAAACATGAAAAGGTTGCCGAGTGTTTCTTTTAAACTCGTTAAAACGAAATTAAAAGATGGTCCAATTACAGCTCTTTTCCGACCGTAAAAAACATGAAACGATTGCCGGATTTTTGTCGTTTCAAATTCGATATTGGTTATAAAACGACGTGTCGTTGATCGCTTTTTTACTTTTTCGGGTCAAAGGCACTAATGACGAAAAGTACTCCTTGGTCGTAAAAGATCAAGCGGTTCTCTCAAGTATTATTTTATACTTTTTCGGGCTTGGGGGACACAAATTTACGAAAAAGGTCAACCCTGGAGTCTTCTTAAGTTTTTTCAGACTCTCTAAAATTGAAAAACGCCGAGTTTATCCTATACTGGACTCGTTAAAATTTCACAATAAAGGACCTGTTCAATTACAAACAGGAACGAACCACTCCTTCTTAGGGTTTGAATTTAAACTAAGTTGGACTCATCCGAAGGATGAGCTTATAATCAAGCAAATGTTATCCTCCTCAAGCTTGTCAAAAATAAAGAGGTTCTTGCCAGAAATGGTGGGGGAAAAGAGAGAAAAAATGAGCCTGTTTGTCATACTTTGTAACCACTCTTGAACATGACACTTTTATTCACCTGGGTTGGGAAATCCTTTGCCTAATAGTTGATCAAACCACATTGAAAGTCTTCAGCCAATTTCTGGGTATTAACTTTGGGTCAATTGTCACCAAGCCATCTGTCGTGTCGTTATGTGTTCAAGAGGTCACTGCCAATAAGCCATTCATCTGAAAAATATCTGTCATCCATCTTGACCATCCCTGAGTCAGTCCTTGCAACTAAATTTCTTCAACTTGATCTATGATTTCGTGTTGTGGGCTTCCCTACGACGGATCGCTTTCTATCGACGTCAGCTCATTATCTAGAAAGATGATCTAGGAATCGTCAGTACCTTGAGATCTGCATGCCTCAATGGCAGATTTCTCGCCTTTGACGACAGTTTACATCATTGACTTTCGATCAAAGGATTCCGTGACATGGTCGACATTTATACATTTATTCGCATCTCATGGATTGTACTGAGTACTTTGAGAGCCATTGACATCACTGGTGGTTTCTCTCACACTTGTTAACAGTTTACATCATTGACTGGTAATCAAGTGGTTTCTACCATGTTCGACATCAACACATTCATTCGCATGGATAGAATCGTACTATTTCGGGAAGTAGAAATGAAGACCCTGGATCTAGTTTCCACAATCCAGGCTGCAAGGAATTTTGTATTCATTATATAATGGACTATTCATAAACAGATGGTTGCGTCCATACTGTGTCCACATGAGTCTATACTTGTGATGTTTTACAAGATCATTCCTGTATCAGAGCAGTAGTTAGTTTTCTAGTCAGTTTTGATCTGAGTATGGGAATGCCTACCTCAGCGATAATATGATCTCATATATATATCTTGCATTGAATGTTTTTACAGGTTCCAACTAGGCTCTCCACAAGATGATCCTCCAAATGATAAAGTACTTCACTCTTCCTAAATGATAAGAAATCCTCATCTACTACAGACTTCGCACTTTAGGGGGCAATCTGTTACACAAAAATATCGTCACCATGATTATTTGCAATCAGTATGGGTCTATCATAACTTGTACTGTCCTCCTAAGCAAGTCTCAGACCTCAGCTCTTCAAATCAAGCTTTGAAAATGGGAGAAAGACATTAAAAATCAATGTAACTCTGGTTCCGCACTTTCTCTCACTGTCACCTGCGATCCCGCACCTTCTGTGTACAAAAATTGCGGACCTGCCCGCTCTGTCCCTAATAGTGTAGGTGCGGACCCCTGTGAAAGTCAAAAGGCGCAAGTTTTATCTTAAAAAAATCACTTTGGGTTAATTCTAGAGGTTTCTAGAAGGAATTTTGACGTGGATTGTTCGCGCTAAGGTGGTTCATGCATCCCAAAAGAGAAGGAGCTAATCCCTTGATGAGAGGAGCTATCCCTTTGAAGGAGGACCTAGTAACCTCCCTCAATTGCACTATAAATACAGGCATTGGGCTGGTTGCTAAGGAGGTTAGAAGCTGAACATTTTTGAGGGTAAATGCTGGTGAAATCAAGACTTCCTAGTTGAGCTTAAGAGGAGAGATCACATACCTTTTTGGCTTCATTGGGGAGTGAGTGAAACTTGTCAAAGTAGAGGAGACTTCTTGCTGGACCCTGGGAGGAGCTTGTACAGTGGCAAGGCAAAGGTTGTAAAGTTCTTCTTCTTTTGAATTAATACAATCAAACTCATTTTTCTCAACAAGTATCTTATGTTATTTGTTTCATGGACTCCTTGACTTTCATGTTAAATATGTTTTATGCAATTGGCTTTTCAGGTGCTATTTAATTTGTTTTCCTTGTTTGTGTTTGCAGATTCGCGACAAAGGAGCTCATTTGGATCGAAGGAGCGAGGGCATCCACAAGCTTGCATTGGACCTAAGGTAGGCCCTAAAAACACTTGTTTGCTATTGTTTATTAAAGCATATTTAGAGAAAGATATTGTCTGGTTGGTTTGCTTGTCATTAGGTTTTCTTTAGATTCTAGGAAGGTCTATCTTGTCCGCAAGATCGACTTATTCCGTGTGACACCCTGGTTGGTCTGTTACTAGGTAGAAGTGGGATGAGGGTTTTATCGAGTGGTATCATAGCATGGTTCACCCCTTGGACTGGATGGGCAATGTGTGTTGGTCATGCATTCATTTCGGTTGCACATGTGTTAATCATCGTTGTGGTCTATATGCTTGTTGCGTATGCATGTTTTTAGTCATGGTTACAGTGACGTCGCCATGTGAAAGAGGATGTTATTGTTGTGAAGTGTGTCATCATGAGTGTATGATTGGTTACATGTTGTTTATGCTTGCATATTGTCAGTGTACATTGATATGGTTGTTTTTTTCATGCACGATGCCATGGTATGTGTAGTTGATATGGTCATGCATTGATGATTGGACTCTAGCTAGAATGATGGTTATATGCTTATATGCTTATGCATTATATATATATATATATATATATATATATATATATATATATATAGTTATGATTATGTTTGTACATGTATTATGTTGATTTGGTTGATCTTGCAGATGAGACATCCTCCCCGAATTATGCTAAGGTACGTTGGTTTATTGTGATTGGGTTTAACTGACATAGTATGCCTTGCAGGATTGAGATCAAAATGACTAGCAATATGGTAGAATACAAATATTCTCCCTATGAATCATATGAGAAGTGTGGTGTTGGACACTCTTATAACTTAGTAGACACATTGAGAAGCTTGAAGGAAGAAATAAGGAGTTGTAAGGCGAACAATGAAAAAATCATGCAGGCACAAGAGATACAAGCAGATGTGAATGCAATACTTCTTCAGAGTTTGTCAAAATTGCAGAGACAGGGGCCACTTTGGACCAGCCATGGGTAGGAGGAAAAAACTAATGGGGCATATGGTAGTAGGTCTCATGGTGGTCACAGGTTGAGTGGAGTTGACACGGTTAGAGATGGAAGATTGTTGGATACTCTGGATAGGAGAGGTAATGGATACAAGTATTATTCTAGTTCTCGTTCTGATAGGCATCATGATCGTCATCATTATCACCCTTACAGGAGGAGTGATAAAGGATACTTGCCATATGATTTTAAGAAATAAAAGCCACCTCAATTTGAAAAAGACTTGACAAAACCAAAAGATGCAGAGGCATGGATACTTGTGATGAACAAGTTCTTTGAATTGCATGAGTACACATAAAACATGAGGGCTATAATTGCTATCTTCATCCTGAAAGGTAAAGAAGATATTTGGTGGGAAGATGTGAAGAGGGTCAAATACATGAAGAAATAGGACTTGAGTTGGCATGCGTTCCAGTGGCTTTTCACGAAGAAGTATGCTGTGAAGGCAAATCCCCTTTGCGGATAGATGTGATCCATCTAGCAGAATGAGTGGGTCTAGCAACAAACCTAACACACTAATATACACTTTCCTAGCTTATGTTCAACAAATGTAGAAGGAAGGAGAAACCTACCTCATTACAATGCTAATCACTCGATCCTTCGAGGTGGATTTGAATCTTTCACTCCAGGCCTCACTCCTTAGTTTTTCTTCATGTCTGCGTACCTGCAAGGAAGATCAAAGTACTATGAAAGATACAAGAGCATATATGGCATACATCAAGCATAAACTACTTAACAGATCAAGGAACATTAAGCTAATAGCATAACTATTTACACAATTATGGAAAGCGAACATCACATGTATATATTAAGAAACTAAAAAGGGAAGCATACAACTTATGCCTTGATGTTGAGGCCTCCTTTTGGTGGATGTCCAAGTCCAAGCAAAGACTCTTCAAGCACGCCTTCTCCAAGCTAGAATGGGTAACATGTAAGCATAATCTCAGCATAGGGATGCAACAATCAATGACCGACCATTTGGGGATGGAAGGTAGTGAATTTATAGGAAGGGAGAGGGAGTTAGGGATCCACAAAAGAAGGAGGAAGGTCCACATCTAAAGGAGAAATCCCATGATGATAAGATCAAGAGGTCCAAATGAGAGAGCTCGACCATATCAACAACAACCAATATCCAGCTCGTTGTTCCCGAAGGTTCTAGTGAACGAAGCTTCTCTTATAGTTTGGGAAAACTTGCCAAAAGAGGTTCAATGTGGGTTTTCCTATGAAAACCCGTGCTGGCAGTGCGAGTGTATAATTGAGCAACCTGCCATCATCATGGGTAGTCAACGGAGTAAAACACATTGATGCAAAAAATTAGGTTTTGAGGCAACCTTCTCCATAATGGATTAAGGGCAGTTTTCCTTTGATTCTTCAATGAGGCTATGGTTTGTGTATCATAATGGATATGTTGCACAATAGTCAACATTTTGGCACTTCGGGATATGGAACGAGAAGTGAACAGGATGTATGAAAAAATACTGTGTAACATATGCCCCCTAAAGCATGAAGGTAGAACATGGACTGATGGTTGAGATGCTTTACAAGTCAGTGCAAGGATGAGAACAACACTGTTCGGAGACTTAAAAATCAAGAATATACATATACATATACATATCTGATATCTCTGATGATCATGCCTAACGACATAGGAATAGGTATCTAATAATACATGAATCTATAGTATGGACACAACCATCCGTATAAAAGGGATCATGAGCATAAATCCTCGGTATGGTCACAGCCATCCTAAAAGATAGGATCATGAATATGGACCCACGGTATGGTTGCAGCCATCCATACAGAAGAAACATGTGTACAATCATGAATGACTCATAACGCCACGCAACCTGGACTTCATCAGACAAAATCCAGGGTCTTGCGCTCCATCTCGACCCGATCAATGTACAAATTCTAACATTGTAATAGATGTGTCGAAGTCGAACATGATAGAAAACGACCTGATTACCGGTCAATGATGTAAATCATTAACAGGCATGAGAGAAACCACCAATGATGGAAATGACTCTCAAGATACAATCAACACAACTCAGAAATGTGAAAAATGAAGCTGAAGTCGAACACTCATGGAATCATCCAAGCGAAGGTCAATGATGTAAACATGTCATTAAATGCAAAGCAATTTCCATTGAGGCATTCAAGCTCTAAGATACTAGAAGGGAGTTTCAAGATAATATTCCTAGATGATGAGCTAAAGTTGACAGGAATTGATCCGTCTAAGGAGGGTCATAATGAGTCCCACATCATCGACATGAAACAATGGGATGTAGTAGAGTAGATAAGTGTGATCTAGGACTGTGGCAGAAATTCAGACAATGTATAGGTGGTAAAGAACTACAGATGGGACTTCTCTTGAACATATTGGCGACATGAATCTCGAGTTTGCCAGCATTTGACTCAACATAGAACCAGAGGTCATGATGACGGAATGGTATGATCAGATGAGAGGAAAAATGGATTCCCCAAACCTACGAAGGCAAGTGAAGAAGTGAGGATGTCCCAAAACTGACACGAGTAACACATGAGTGTCATGTTTAAGAGCGACATGTTGCCTTTACAGGATACAAGAGATGAACACTTTTACTTTCCCCCACACCATTTTTGGCAAGTACCCCATATATTTTTTATTGCAAGATTGAAGGGGATAGCATATGCTTACCATATAATTTCACCCTTCAGATGAATCCATCCTAGTAAGTTTTATGAGCCCTAGGAAGGAGGAACTCGGCCTTGTCATGGTGACAAGTCCTGCGCCATTTAAGTTTTAGAGTCTAACAGAGGTGAAACTCGTCATATTTTTCATGTTTAGAGAGTTTGAAAAAGAAGCAAAAAAGAAAAATCCAAAGGTCCCTTTTCGTAAATCATCTCCATAACCCAAAAAGGTAGAAAACAATATCCAAGAGAACCTCTTAGCCATGTTTGAGTAAGGTATTCCTTTTTCATACAATAGTCTATCTCAGTCTGGAAAAGGTTTAAACTTATACTGAGTAGATGTCATTTCATTTACTTTTACGAGTTTGAAATGACATGTACTTGTCAATATTTTCATTTTTCGAGAGTCAAAAAAGATCTTAACAATGACTCCAGGGGGTCGCTTTTTCATTTATTTTTTACGAGTCCAAAAAAGTGATAAAATAAAACTTGTTGAATTAGTCAAGATAAATCACTGTCACCAAGAACATATGACCTGTTGCTGAACAAGAAATACACATTACCATTTTCAAGGAAAAATATTAAATAAATGAGTGAAATATGCCCTAATTTGGTGAAAATATTATTTAAAAACTATAAATAAGGCAAAAAGTAAGTTATTTTTACCATTTTACCAATTTTCAATTGTGAGAGCATTTTTACCTCATTTTAGCTCAATTTTTAGGCAAGGAGCATGATCAATCCAGGGCACCATATGTCAAGCTACTTGTTGCAGGTAAGAGATCTATCCCTTCCCTTCATTTTGGTAGTCATTTTATGCATTTTCATCCATAGGATAGGCTGCAAGGAAGACTTGCAAAAAATTTACATCATGGGTGACCAGCGTAGGTTTCACCCATCGAACTTGTCCTGCTCATCTTGAAGTCAGTTAGGCACTCGTGCTGGCAGCGCAAGAAAATTCCTAAATAAACACGCTAGCACCGAGGTAAAAAATTTGAAGTGAAATATTCCATGTAAAATAGTTAATCTTGGATTTTCTCTCCATGGATGCTCATGAAATGTTGGTTTGTTGATTTTTTGCAGGATAACTAGTCCAAAATGGTGATTGAATGGAAAGAGAGGGGTCATGAAGCTGAAGACCATCAGGCTATGCAGGATGAAGATTGTATTGATGCCCTACGAGCATGTGGATTTCTTAAGTTCTTCATGATTCCTGGGATCGGAGCACAACCTAAGCTGTTGCAACACTTAATTAGTTGGTGGGATGTAGATCACCAACTGTTCATGTTTAGGGATCAAGAGCTCGAAACAAAGGCCGTCGACATTTATTTCATCACTCGGTTTTCTAGGAAGGGACAATTGGTGTATCTATCTAGATCACTTACTAGGGGAGAGAGCATGGATATGCTCATTACGAGGAATTTCCTGGGGGCAAAAAAGGGTAACAACAGGAAAATTTACATAAAGACCATTACCAACCTCCCACTACGAACAATCCTACACACTATGGCCCGAATAGTTGGGGTGCAAGCATTGCATGGGGAATCAAAGTCTCATTTATAGTATGCGATCGAGTGCCTAAATCCCACGGTTTTCAATTAGTGTGAAGGTTTGTTGGTGTGCATGAAGCACTAACTAACCAAGTGCAAGTCAGGGAATCTGAAATAATTTGGTTTCGAATCTATTCTGGTGACGTTCATCCTAGAACGTGTGTCATTGTTCTGTGATCAATGGTTGGAAGTGGATCCACTAGCCCCCAGAGATCCATGATTACTCATATGGGGAGAGTTGATGTCGCGACATGGGGGTGGTTAACAGATGTCATTCCCTCCAACATTTTTTGGATAGCTGCATCAACATCTAATCATGGTCGATGATTGGGAGTATGCAAGCACGTATTTCAGAGGAGATCCAGATCTTCTACTCACTCTAGGGGCATAGTGGACCGGTTCAGGTAAAAAAATATTTTTGAATTTTTTGAAGTTTTTATCATTTTTTTATATATATGTGTACTGAGATTTGACTTATAATGTCGTGTGGATGTTGGACTAGAGAGATTTCCAGCAGTTTCTCCAATAACCAAGAGAGTGGCACACCATATTGAGGAGGCACCTCCATATGTGGAGGGAGCAGACCATATCATCAAGGTAGAGCGCAACCTGTAATTTTTAACCAAGGGGATTCCTGAGTATGCCTCAATCGATGAGGTTCCATTACACTACCAAAGGCACACTATAGGGGTTTCTTCCAAACTACTTAGGTTGTTGGGCTGAGTCATTAGGACTATCTCGTGCTATCAAGAGCACCATGTGGCCGAATACCCAACTTCTAGTTACTTTCTACACTATGTAGGCTTATAAAGCCATGTGTCTCAGAACACAAATTTTGTTATTTTGATGTAGCAAACTCTTTTGAAAACACTCATTATATACACACATAAACACACATGTTTTCCTATTTACCAAATCTGATATGTGATGTTTTATGATTTACAAGTTTTGCAAATGTTTATCTAACACAAAATTATCCAATGCATCTATTAATATGTTCATGCATCTTGGAATGTGATGATAAGCAATAAAGTCAAATTCTCATTCCAGTAAACAAAGTCACAAATACATTCTCAAAATTTGAGGGTTTCTAACTGGATATTGTGCATTAAGTTGTAGCACAAAGAAATGAAAATCAAGTTTTACAATTAACTCTCTAATGCCAAGAGAAATATCTTCTAACAAAAGTTCGATAACCGCACTATATTCGGTAATGTTATTATTCGTCTGACCTAAACATATACCTTGTAAATTCACTAACTCACCATTAGGGTCATAGATTTCCAATGCAACAAAAGATGGATTTCGTGTACTACGATAAGCACCATCAGCAAAACCGACGTAATGGTTGGATGACATCTGCAAACCAAGTAGAGCACAAGGTAAGCAGAGGAAAAGGTTTCCAAAAGAAAACTAATAGACCAAAACCACACTACACACTAATGTACATAAGTATTTACACATAATCACGCATAATACCTTTTCAATTAAAACCCGTTACGGGGCTCTACCAAAGAATTTCCTTCATAGTCCACTAACTCGTAGGCACCTTTTTGTAAAATTGATTTGACAATGTAAGGCCCATGCCACATTGGTTTGAATTTCCTAGCTCCCAATTTTTCATTGGCTTGATATTAAAGTAAGACCAAGTCACCCTCAGCAAAAGCGCGAGGAGAAACAATTATCATATTGAGCTTTAACTCATTTCTTCTAGGCTTCAATTACTAACGTTTTGAAGTGACAAGTTTTGTCGAGCCTTTCAATGTATATTAAACATTCCTCTTCATGTGAGGTATCAAGTAGTAATTTGACGGCTAGTTTCAATGAAGGAATTTCACACTCAATCGAAAGGGTCACTGCTAAACCATACACCAGCTGAAAGGGTGTAAATCCAGTGGCAGTCTTAGCTACAGTTCAGTAATCCCAAAGAGCTGAAAATAGCATAAGATGCCAATTTGATTTATGCATCCAAATGGTGAATTGAAGCATAGTAAACAAGACTTTATTGAGTTCCTAAACTTGGCCATTGGCCTATGGATAATAAGGGGTTGAGTTGTCATGACGCAAACCCAACTGAACAGTAAGATTTGCCACCATGTAATTTCAGAAATGAGATCCATGATCAGTAACGATGGCTTAAGGGACAACAAATCGAGCTATGACATGGTTGAAAAGAAATTTAGTAACAGTTTTACCGTCAACATCATGTGTGGGCATCTCCTCAGCCCATTTAGTGAAATAATCAATTGCGACGATGATATAACCATGCCGCCCCCCCCCCCCCCCCCAACTGAGCGAGGGTTACATGTCATGAAATAAATAACCCATTTAGAAAAGGGGCCGATGGTAACAACTGGGTGTAGGGGTGCTCACGGGTGGGACCCACTGTTTATGATTGTAAATCTGGTAGGCGCGACATTTTTGGACTGCTAAAATGAAATCTTTAAAGATGGAAGGCTAGAAATAATCGACACGAAGGATATTCTGAGCAGTAACATACCCTGACATGTAACCACCACAAACCCCATAGTGGTATTCATTGAGGACTCTCTTAGATTCTCTGAGTGTCAAACATCTACGAAGGATAGAATCAACACCAACATGGTACAAAGTATCGCCAATGATTTGATACGGTTGGGACTGATGTCGAATGTGGCGACGTTCAAAATTGGAAAACTTTGATAAAAAAAATTGGGTCTGGTGATAGACAATAATATCCTCATACATGGATCAAGAGTGTTGATAAGAAAGAGAGTCTTGTTAGTAATTAGCTCATCAAAATCTGTAGATGTGGTTGTGGAGGGAAGGTCACAAATCAATCAGTGAAAAGCAACATTTTCTTTGATTTGGCTGTAGCAAATTCCAAATCAAATTATTGAAGGATAACAATCCATTTTAGAATATTTTCCCCCAACAACTAACGAGTCAGGATGTAGGTCATGGGGTTGAAATTGGAAATCACAGTGGTTTTTCGCAAAATAATATAGTGTCAAAGGCATTGAACAATGTGAACAATTACTAAAGCAAGTTTCCTGACATGGGCATATTGAGATTCGATATCAATAAGATTTTGGCTTAAGTAGTAGATTATGTCTTCATTTCCATCATCATCATCTTGCACTAGCACCATGGCAATAGTACTATTGGCTACGGCCAAGTACAAGAAGTAATCCCAGTGATAGTCAGAAGGATGCAACAAAGGAGCACTAATGAGAGTGTTTAATGCACCGAAAGCTTTTTTAGCGATTTCATCCCAAATAAATGGGATCCCCCTTTTCAGCAAACAAGTAAATCCCTTGGCAAGCTTAGCATAATTGGATACAAAATGACAAAGGAAATTAGCTTTCCCTTGCAAGCTCTGCCACTGATGTAAAGATGGTGGAGGGTGTAAATTTTCAATGGCCTCAACTTTAAGGGGGTCAATCCAGATGCCTTCCTTTGATACCACAAACCCTAGGAGACGACTAGATTCAACACAAAAGATGCACTTATGCGGATTTAAATGAATATTGTATTGTCTACAACAAGGAAAAATCCCTTGTAGGTGGTCAAGATGATCATAACGCTTAGCAGAATGAATCGATAAGTCATTAAGATATGGTTGAACGATTTGTTTGATGTCATGAAAAGAATAAGACATTGCTCATTGGAAGGTAGCACCAACATTTTTCAGACCAAAAGGGAGTTTCTTATAGGTAAAGGTTCCCCATGGATAGATAAAAGAAATTTTATGTTGATCGATGGGAAAAATGTTAATCTGGTTATAGCCAGAAAAATTGTCCATAAAAGAAAAAATCTCACACCCAACACATTCATCAATGATTTGATTGATAAAAGGAGTTGGATAATTGTCTTTGGGACATGCTCGATTGATATCACGATAATCAACACAAACACATATAGTCCCTTATTTTTAGTCACAGGGATAATGTTTGAAACCTAATCTGTCAATGGAATAGGGTATATGAAACCAACCTTTAGAAAACTTCAATCTCTCCATTTATAGAAGCTACCTTTCTAGGGTGCACTGGACGAAGTCACTGGCGAACATGCCTTGCATCTAGATAAGTAGGGATTTCGTGCACAACTATACTTGGATCAATGTTAGGCATTTCTTCATATGGGCATGCAAAGACATAATGAAATTACTTAAAAAGGGTAGTGTAAATCTTGATCTCATCAGGAGAACAAGAAACCCCGACATGGATGTTCTCGACAATTCCTGGTTTAACATAAATGTTGATAGGCATGGTAGCAGTAATGTTCCCCATGTTTCCCTCAAACAAAACTTCATGCACCAAGATGGCCATTTTAAGTGGATGCGTAAGTGTACGAGAAACAAAGGTATCCAAACATGATGAAATTTCTCTGAGACTTGGCAGAAACGAGGAACAATGATGAGCATCATTACAGGGAGTTTCCTCAAGAGACATAATGTCAGTCATACTCTTGTCAGTGGGAACTGTCTCATTTAAGGGATCTAGAGAATTCCAAGAACCAAGTCCAGGGGATTGTGAATACGTGTCTAGATGAATACTAAGAGTAGTATCACTTTCAGAAGTGGCTGTTGAAGCCAAAAAAGCAGCTTGATAAGATTGTTTTGTTGAGCTGAGTGACATAACATCACCAAAAGAATCAACTTGATTGGGAGAAGAAACAATCCAAGGATTATAAGAAGCAAAGATCATGTTGACGAAAGTGACATGAGGAGCTAGGAGGGAAAAAAAATACCATAAGAGCAGAGTCTTTAAAAATACCTGCCCCAATGCTCTCATAAGGGATGTCTATATTGCCTACATATGTTATGTTACCATTCGAAGAACCAAAAGAGAAAAAGGCTAACTGATCAATGGTGACTATTTTCCCTTCATGATGAAAATGGAGCACGTGGAGCAAAGAATAAAACACACAAAACATAGCATGAGTCCAACTTCGTCCAAGTAGAAGGTTATAATTCAAACTCGCATCAATGAGTTCTACTTCTAATTTGACAGTTTTCCCATCCAACGTGATGGGAAAACTCGTGATAATATCGTAAGGACAAGATCCTCTGCCATCAAAGGCTTCTAGGGTGTTTTAAGACTAGTTGAGAGGTGGAGAGATGATAGCTTTCCAGCATGAAACAAAAATGATGTAGGTGGAAGCACCCTCATAAATAACAATCCGATGAATCATCTTCCCTTTTATAATGACTTGGATAAAAAATGCAAGTTGATGGGGAACCTGAGGAACGTGATTTTCCAAGTCAAAAGTGACCAAATTTGAATCTGTAGGGTTAATTCATCCTATAGAGGATAGTAATGTTTTCCGTTGTGTTGGACAAGTTTGGAGAAATTCCAAGGTAGACATCGTCAAAGGCACTTGAGCTAAATCTTCAAAAATATTGTAATGTTGGGCAACTCGAACATTCGGATTGTAAGATGATTTCTCAAGGACACCCTTGGGACGTGGTCAGATAACATAATCATTACTAGGTCTCTCAATATGAAGAGGACTAGAATTGGGCAGAGTAGAAGTAGAAGGTGTATCAGTAACTTCTTTCTCCATAGTTTGTTTGGGGGGAGTTTCATAGTATTTTGACTGGGTGGCAACAGAAATAGGTATTGTTCCACTGATGTAAACCTGAGAACTCAAAGATGTGGAAGACTATGGTTGTTCTACCAATTGGGCCTACTATGATGGTGTTAGCACCTAAATCTGCCTTAGGCTGAAGGAAGGCAAAAATTAGGGTAACCACAAACCACGCTCAGTCTGGTAGCTAGCCCTAACAGAGCAGGAGAGGGCTCTCTCCGAGTCACGCTCAGTGAATAAATGATAGAAAACGGTCGAAGAAGACTTACATTACAATGTTTACCATAGGATAGTAAGTGAATAGGGATTCTGGAAACAATTTTATGAAATGACCGAGCTTCTGGGATGTTATGGGACCGGCGCTCAGCAAAGAACAGAGAATTGAATATGAAGGCACAGATTATTCCGTGAGGCAAGGTAGGTAGAAAGAGCAGCAATTTCGGTTTAAGGTAATGTGGAATGGAAAGATTGCTGAAGAAAGTGAAAAGGGCATAGTCGCATGAATCCTTTTCAACAGAAGAATAACACTGTACATGAAATTTTCCCACAGGCAGAGCAATATAAATTGAATTCTACCTAATCTCACTTAGAAAATTTCACTGAAATGAAACGTGAATTGAATTATGAAACATAAAAAGATACATATGGAACATAAGAACACATTTTCTACACTCACAACCACAAGAATCTCATGAAATAGAGCCGCTGCCTTTCATTAAAAAATACACAGTGCAGAAACAGAGTTTCTTTCCCACAGTCTCCCAGAAGTTACAAGCCAGCCAACCTTTTGCAAATAACTTGCATACAATATATAGAATGTGTGAGGAAGAGATAGAACGCCCAAGGGTTGGGGAGTTACTCGAATCATTGCGAAATGGAGATGGAGAGCCAACCATCAGCTACAGGTGCAACGCTGCAAACATGACATTTGGCATTGGGGTGACCGTTTGCCTTCCTTCGCCACTTGGATAGAAGCCCATATGGAGAAAAAACTCTTTAAATGCCACCTTTGGTGCCAAAAAACTGAAGTGTAGATGACCGGGCCCACTTCGAGAAGCCATGACTCGAAATTTCACGAAACGGGAGCAAATTGGCAGTTTTTTCCTCTGTGCGCCGCGCCAAATTCTCTGTGCGTTGCACCACTTTGGAGCCTATTTTGGGGCACTTGTAGGTGTCCAAAATGTGCCCAAGTGGGCTTTTTGGAAAGCCTGTCCTGTCTACTTTCTAACCCCACTGGAATTTCCAAATTTGGTGCTCATTTTCCCCTCCAAATCTTCATTCTCCCAAGACTGCTTTCTGTGTGTCAAAAAAGTGGCAGAGAGGCCATTTTTGGGTGTTTTTTGACCTTTAGGAGACCCAGATCTTCTCAAAATTTCTTTCTCGGACACCAGTAGTCGTAATTTTCGATGCTGAATCCAAATATGCAAGCCATTCCTTGATTGGAGCCCTAGAAATTTAGCGTCGCACCAGGGAGGAATTTCCTGTTTTTTGTCCAAAAATCACCATGTGACCAAAATTTGCCCAAATTTTTTGAAATTTGGGCTGGAAGTTCTCTATGAAGTGCTATGTTGTGCCAAGGAGGCCTCAGCCAAGATTCGAAGCTGATCTTGCTCCTTTTCGTCATTTGCCTCTTTTGTCACTTTGCTCAATCTTGCCTTTAGGCTCCTGATTCTTGCTTTGGAGCTCATGTTTCGGGCCATGTAGTGGTGGGTCATGCACCTCAGCATGTCTTTCTCCCTGTTAGCCTTATCCAACTGCTGCTCCAAGTGAACGTTCACTTTCTCTAACACATACTCCCGGTCCTCGTCTCTTTGCTCCATAGGTCTGCCTTGTGCTGCTAGGATGTGTTGCCAGTTTTCCTTGATCATTTGCAACTCTATCTCAGCTAGCCGATCCTCAAGTTGTTTGTTCCTCTGCTCCAGATACTGAACGTTCCACTTGGCCCTTTCCAAGTCCAGGGATAAGTTCTCAATCACTGATTGCTGCTCCTGAATGATCTCCCCAAGCTCAGCATTTGTTGGTTCTACATCTGTCTCATCATCCTGGAGGAGAACAAACTCGGTCTCTCGCTCACCTGATGGCCCTTCCTCCTACACTGGCTCCTTGCCCTTACCCTGCTCCTGTGGTGCTGATGTCGGAAGCGAGGCCCCTTCCACCCCAGGTGGAGATAACACTCGCTTTGCTGCTGCGAACAACGGTCTACTGCCCTTCTGGTATGTGATGTATATTGGCATGGTGGCAGTCTCATGGCACTCAAACTGATGTGAAGGACCCCCCACCTCATGCTCTACCTTTGATACCACCGGTGGAGCGCTGAAGAAATCACGGGAGATGAAGTCCTCCCAAGCAATACCCTACAATCCCAACTGATGGTCCACCAAAATCCGGATGAGAGAAAAATGATAGACATTGTTTAGCTGTTGTCGAGGGGTCTTGCGCTGCATGAAGTTTTTCATCTTCTCAATGTTGTTGCAAATGAAAAATGGGAGGCTCATCATCCGCACCCTGGTGAAGTGCATGAGCAACCTGATGTGATATGCATAAAGGCGAGAAAACCTCCCCTCGCAACTGAAATACTTCATGATCAATATCATGAGTGTGGCATACTCATCCCTCAAAAATCTGAATGGAAAAACTCTGGTGAGTTGGCTCAAGAAGCTGTTCTTGATGTAAGGCTCATAATGATGCCTCTCCACCTTCTTTTTCTTATGCCATTGTTCCCCAATGTTTGGTATTCCTGTTGCCACTGATATGGTTTCCGGTGTCAATGTGAAAGTGACCCCAGCCAGGACAGATTGACTTCCTTGTAGTTGAAGCGCAAAAACACGGGCCAACTCATGATGGACTCTGACATTTGCCACCCTTTGACAAGATTCATAACAGGCCAAGTGCTGGAAACAAGACATGGCAAGCGGGCATGCCTGCAGCTCAGTGAGGGTGTTTGGATCATCTCTAAGATGTCTGCCGCTCCGGTGATGTCTCCTATGGGCCCTCTCTCCTGAAGATGTGTCACTGTGGGTCCCCTTCTCATACTCTAATGAAACTTCTGATGCCATTACTGCTATTTGTACCCTGAGTTTTATGCTGCCCTCTGAATCTAATGGAACTGGTAGATGCTCTGAAAATCTGTCACCAAGGGGACAATAAAACAGGGAATATTAGGAGAGGAATGATGAAATGGGAATAGGGGCCAAAGGGAGAGATTTATCAGGGATTTGGGAGTGTTTTGGGTATAGTATTTATGGGGTAGGGTTTTGAATTTGTTTTAATAGGGTTTGGGTTTTTTAGTCATATGAGGAGGGGGGGAAAAGGAATATGATTGCATTGGTGCTAGGGTAATGATTAGGGGAAAATGGTAGAGGGAAATTAGTTGATAGGAGTGGGGTAGAAGGATACTTTGGCACCACTGTCACTATAGCAAAACCCTAGATCCTTGATTTTTCTTTGTGTCTTCTTTGTTGGCTTTATCAAAAATTTTGCATTTAATTCATAGTCAAAAAATCATGCTACTCTCCTCAATTTTGAAGTAAGAGTGAAAGTAGTTGGTTTTCCTTTCAAGTTTGATAGTCATTCACAAAACTTTTAGGCGAATTTGTGGTTTTCTGGGCTTATATGTCTGTGCGCCGCGTGCTCTGCCCAGTGTGCCGCGCGCTCTGATTGCGCCGCGCCAGTGGCAATTTTACACTGGAGCCGGGCTCCCAATGCGTCACACACCCTGAGTGCGCTGCGCCTCCTCATGTGTGCACCGTGCGCTGCCAAAGTTTCCCTGCCTTGCTTGGAAGAATAGGGGGAGGGTTTTAGCGGTGGATCTAGGGCGGCCTTTAAGGCAATATGGTCAAGGGAAGATGGGGAAACATGAGAGGAGAGGGAAAACAAACAGGGGAGGGGAGCAACCTTGGTGCTAACATCATAATCTTGCAACCTCATCCATTGTTTTTCTTGGTGATTTTTTCATGATTGGCCATTGTGCTTTTGGGTACCATTAAACATCTTATACACACCATATTAATGACAAGATTGATGGAGGAGAGGTGTCAACAGGGCCTACACCAAGACTTGAAGCGGTTTGGCAATTTTTTATGCCCCTGGCTCTGTGCGTCGTGCGCCAAGCCCAGTGCGCTACGCGCTGGGTGTGCATCTCGCCCTTGAGAAAACTAAATGGCGAGCAGGCTGCGTGTGTGCCGCGCTCCCTGGTATATGCGCCGCGCCCTCGAAAATCGGCTCTCACTCACTCAAACTCTCCAAATTTCGCTCTCTTACCTTTGCAATGTCTCTCCCAAGCTTGCAATAGCACAATGGTTTTGCTTTGGGCCACAACAAGTATATATAGGCTTGGGAGAGATGGGTTTGATTTTTTCTTCCTTGAAAACCCACTTTCTAATGTTTGTGTTTTGCACTTTTTCATTGACTTTAAAACACCCTGATTTTCATTTTTTCTTTGAAATTTTGGCTCAAATAATGAAATTTTCGGCATTTCTTTGCGGGGATTGTGTGACTGGGCATTTGGCCATGGAAACCATGACTGCATCTGAAAAATTCAACCGGCAATTTTTGGAAAATTTTGTCATAATTGACCTTGTTTGACTTTTCTTCAAAACAGAGTTTTGAAGAAGATTCGAAGTCTCTTCAGGTGATGATAAAGCTTTCTGAACCATAGCTGTATAAGGTCTCCCTCTAGCTTGCATGGCTTGTTCTGGACATGTTTTTCAAAGACCAAATTGATGATTTCCTAGACCCAAACATAAAAGATGACTTTGTCCTGTAATAGGACCAGACTTTGACTATCATGAATTTCAGTGATTATGGACCAAGACCTGGACCAGCAGGGGCTAGACATGAGGGAAAATGACTAGCATGACTTTCTTCGTCAAATCATGGCATGTCCCTAGCGAAATGCAGCTGAGTGAATGGAGCGGGACACCTAAAATTGAAATGCACAAAGAGTTTTCTCTGACGGAGGGCTGACCAAACCGACTCTAACATTGGCTCCAATGGGGGATGGTAGCTCCTTGGAGGTGCCAAGAACATCAGATCTATGGAGGAGCTAGACAGTGCCTTTTGTCCATTGGGCTATGGAGTCATCATTTTGATAAATAGCACAGGACTCTGACTTATTTATAAAACTAGAATAACCAAGAAATTGACTCAAACTTGACATTGAAATAACTCAAAAACTAACTTTACAGACTGAAACCAAACTGAAATAAAAATGGTATTTACAATGACAGTGGAAGCAGCGTTAATAGATCAACAGTGATACCGCTTGAGTAGCCGACCATTGATCGGCCCTCCAGGACAATCTTCCCCGTTCATTTCCTTAAGAAGAAAGGCATTCTAACCCCTATATGCTGCGATCTTGAAAGGACCTTTCCACAGATTTTCAAACTTTTCGTGCTTGCCTTTCTCTTCATTCCTTGCATCCCACTTCAGCACCACATCATCCAACTGAAATTTATCTGCTTTTTCTTTTCTGTCATAGATTTTCTTTATCTTCTCCTGCAACTTGGATGTGTTTTTGAAAACTTCTTCTCTTGTTTGCTGCAAGTGTATCATTTGATTCAGCCTTCTCTGCATGGGATCTTCCTCACTGCCGACCTCCTGAAGAAGTTTGACCATCGGGGCAGCAAGAGAAGTGGGAAATATTGTGTCCACTCCATAAACCAGCTCAAACGGTGACATACCAATAGACTTTTTCTGACTGATCCGATCTGCCCAAAGCGCATGGACCAACCTCTTGTTCCAGCTCTTCTTATTTATTTCCAGCAGCTTCTTGATGATGTTGACCAAAGATTTATTCAAAGATTCCGCCAATCCATTGCCTTGTGGATGATAGGCAGTTGAATGACCCAAAATTATGTGATATTTATGACAAAATTCTACCATCCTTTTCGATTTAAAAGTTGTTGCATTATCAGTGATTAATTTGTTTGGACAACCAAAGCGAGACAAGATGTTATTTTTGAGAAATGAAATGATTACCGTGTCCGTCGCTTGTCTGGTAGGGGCAGCCTCAATCCATTTTGTGAAAGAGTCCGTCGCTGTAAGGATCCACCTATGCTATCCGGAAGAGGCGGGATGAATTTTCCCAATGAAATCGAACCCCCACTGCTGGAATGGAGTGCTCACTTCAATAGGCTTAAGTGGCAAAGGCTGTAATTTTTGTTTTCCTTCGAAAATTTGACACTTATGACAGCGCTTGACCATCTTATGCACATCAGCAAACAAAGTAGGCAAGTAGTACCCTGCTCTCAAAATTTTGTTCGCTGTTGACTTCCAAAAATGATGACCTCCACACTCTCCTCCGTGGAAATCCTCCATGACTTTCTTTGCCTCCTCTTCCACCAAACAATTTAACAAAATGCCACCGGGATCTTTCCAATACAGTGCGGAATTCAAAATACAAAACTTAGCAACCTTCAATTTGAGTGTTCTCGCTTTGTTTCTAGTGATGCCGGGTGGTGGTGATAGATTTTTCAGCACATATATTATATCTGAATACCATGGGGACAAAGCAAACATTTCAGATACCTGAATTGACGTTCCTTCCTCATTCTCATCGGACATGGCAGCAATCAGATTTATGTCCAAGGCATGAAAATTTGATTCAGCCATTAGCTTCGCCAACCCCTGCCCTTTGACCAGCTTTGTAGGCTTTATCTCCACATCGTATTCTAGCAAGGCTGCGATCCATTTGCCTCTTCTCCCTTCCGGATCGGTCTACGCTAAAACATCTTTTACAACAGTATTAGGAACATAGTCCAGAATGTGAGAATGTAGAATATACACCTGGAAATCCTTCAATGACTTCAGCAATACCAGGGCTTGCTTCTCAATGATGTTGTACTTCAAATATGCATCCCTTATAGCCCTGCTAAAGAATGCAATGGGTCTTTCATGATCATCCCTCTTCTGCAATAATACCGCTGCCATAGTGTGCTTAGAAGCAAATGAAAACAATATGAAATCTTGAGTGTAGTCCGGGCTAACTAGAACTGGAGCTGAAGAAAGGGCCAATTTGACCAAGTTGAAAGATTTTACAGCCTCCTCTGTCCATTTCACCTGGCTGTCCTTCTTAAGCATGTTGGTCATTTCTTTCAAGTGTTCTACAAGATTAGGCACAAAACGACGCAGAAAATTCATCTTATCATTGAATGATTGTATTTCCTTTTTATTCCTGGGCAAATCGATTTGCTAAATTGCTTGCACACGTGCTGGGTCTATACGAATGCCATCCTTTGAAATGATGTGCCCAAGTAATTTGCCTTCCTCCATGGTGAACAAGCTCTTCTTAGGATTCAACGATAGACCATATTTCCTGCACTTTTGAAAGACAATTTTTAGGTGATACATGTGTTCTTCATCAGACTTTGAAAACACTGTCAAATCATCCAAGTACACCACCAAAAACACATCCTTCTCATTTGCAAACACCAAGTCCATTTCCCTCTGAAATGTGGCACCTGCATTCTTTAAACCGAATGGCATTTTGGCATAGTGAAAGGTTCCCCATGGAGTGGTGAATGTTGTCTTGTCTCTATCATCTTCATGGACGGAAATTTGGTTATATTCGGAATAACCATCAAGCAGCGACATACGAGATGCCCCCACTACTCACTAAAGTATATGGTCCATCTTGGGCAGCGGATAGTTGTCCTTCAATGAGACCTTATTTAGATTTCTGAAATCAATGCATAGGCGGATCTCACCGGTCTTCTTGCGTACAGGTACTAAGTTAGATATCCAATCTAAAAATTTGATAGGCACAATGATACCTGACTTGTACAACCTATTTACCTCTTTTTCGATGGATGGCAGCAACTTTGGATTTATCCTTCTCAGCTTTTGTCTAAATGATTTTTGGTTGGGCTTGATGGGTATTGTGTGTTGAACGATATTTGTATCATAGGTCTTTAAATCAGAATAATCCCAAGCAAATACATCTGCAAATGAAGCCATCAAACTGATATATTTGTCCTTGATCTTTGGCGGTAATGATTTGGACAATTTTACCAGCTTTGGATGGGCAGCTGAACCGATGTTGACCTATTCTACACCCTTCTCTGTCGGCTGCAATGTTGGCTTGCGGGCTACATCATCCTGATAAAAAAGTTCCTCTAGGGGTATCAGGCCTTTAGGAATGATATTATTCTTCAGCTGTAATACGTCCATTTGATTGATCTGCACTTCATCTATACCATTCCCTTTACCCTCATCGTTTTCCACATCAATTGAGGTTTCTTTGAACTTGCCTTTGTTGAGAAAAAAATCCTTAATCTCCTCATCATCTTGAAACACTTGCCAATATCGTTGATTGTCTGGAATGGTTGGACGGTGCTTGACATGGATTTCAAATTTATTGCTGGAGTTCATGGGGATCTTCAAGCTGCTCGCTGCCTTGGCAAGAGCATCAGCAATACTATTTTGTATTCGAGGCACACATGTCAAGGTGTATTCTGAAAATAGCTTCAAGATGTCTAAAACTGCATTACGATAGGCCCGCATCCTAGGATGTTTTGCTTGATACTCACCTCTGACCTATTTTATTACCAACTCGGAGTCGCTATATACCGAAATCCTCTTTGCATTTAGATTTCTAAGAATCTTCAGGCTAGCAATCAGAGCTTCATATTCAGCTTCATTATTTGAGCATTTAAAGGCCAGCTTGTAAGAGCAAACTCTCATGCTGCTAGGCACTTTTTTTGGGGCGGAGAAAGGATTGCGTACCCAAATACCAATACCAGTGCCATCATTCCCTACTGCTCCATCAAAATCCATGGTCCACAAGCCTTCTTCCTCCTCTTGTAGGTGATAGAAATCTGTTTGCCGTGCCTTGTCTGCTTGTTGTCCATCGTTTTCAGCTAATTGTCGAATCTTTTGCTGCTTTTCTTGTCCTTCTTTCTTCAAGATTTCTCTGAAATTTTCTATTATTTCCGGAATGTCGTCTGCTTCTACTATCTGACTATCTATCTCATTTAAACTATCTGAAAACAAAACAAAAGACTCTAAATCTGTATGTACATAGTTAATAGGATGATTTATTGGTTTCTCCTTGCTTGTGATCATATATTTCATCTTTTGTTCCCGGTATAACTTCCTCATTTGTCCAAACACTGGGATTGTTGCATAGGAGAAATCCAGCTGTAGTGTCCCTTTCAATTTCGCTACCCAAGACCTAGAAAGAAGCATGCCAAACCTTGGAGGAATATCTGCTACCACCACATCCATCAGAACATTTTTCATAGGAAGCTGATCCAAACTCACAACCAAGTCTTTGATGAGTCCTATACATCTTACTCTGCTGGAATCGAATGAATAGAGATCATGATATTGCCAGGTGATGTCCAGACCAAGCTTATCCATGATAGCCTTGGGCATGAGATTGTGAGAAGCTCCGGAATCGAACATGGCGTTGTGTAACACAAAATCATGCAATCGTAAACTGATATAGAAGGGTGGCACATCGCTCTCAGGAGACTCACCATTTGTTGCTGGTCCAAAAATCATTTCGGGCTGATCATCTTCTACATTTACCATGTCAGACATTGGGTCCAAATTCAACATTTTAGAAATCTGTCCTCTATAACTGCTGTTCTTCATTATTTCAGTCAAAGGGATGGATACCTTTAACTTGGAAATCTCATTCTCTAGGCTGAAAGCGGGAGTTTTTTCTACCTCTTTGACTGGGATCTCTTTCCTTTCCTTTTCTTTTGATGTGGCTGGTTGCTGTGATTGTTCTGCTGATTTTGATTTGCTGCTCTCTAGACCAACCGCCTCCTTTCCTTTTCTTTGCGTAGCTGATGAATCATTTTTTGTTGTTTCGCCCTCCTTCTTTTTCTGAATTGGTTTGGCTAGCACATCTCTGTTTCTAAGAGAATATCGCTGCTGTTGTGTGGACAAAGCATTCATATACCCCCTTTGATATTCTTCTGATTCTTCCTCCAACACGGTGTCGCTAGCTAGAATAAAATCAGTGTCTTGGTGTGTAGCTGAATTTACTGCACATTCTTCCTCTTCGGTGATGTAAGTAGGCAGCTCATCTGGAGTAAAGAGATGGTTTTCCTCGCCTATTACATTCCCGTCCTCATCTGACTCCAGTCCATGCATGAAATTCTGCTGCAAAGGTGTTTGTACCAGCTGTTGTGCTGTCTGCTCTTAAGTTCGCTGATCTCTTTGTCTTATTCTATATTGTGGCTGTTTTTGGCCACGAAAGTTAGGATTCCTAACTTGTGGCTCTGGCTTATCAAGTTTTACCCTTTCAAGCATCTGCTCTACCTTTTTGAGAAGCTGATCCATTGAAGAAGATTCTTCTTTCACCGTGGTTTTCTTCTCTGCTTTCGCTCTAGCTCTTTTGGACAGCAGATTTGCCTCAACGCTGACAACAATTTTCTGCATGTGTTCCATTGTAGCTTGTTCTCTCTCTCTTAATTGGTATGCCATGTCAGCATCAAAACCATTTGGAAACTTCATCATCGCTAGTCCCACAGGTGGCTTTAGATGGTCTGGAATTTCATTGTAGACTGCATTAAATCTAACACAATAATCTTGGACCGACTCACCGGCATTCCGTTTGATTTGCTCGTATTCGGCCAGAATTTGAAGGGGATTATTTTTCACTTCCCACCGGTTCAAAATTGTCTTTGTAGCTCAGAAAAGGTAGTGATACTTGCAGCTGTCAAACCTCTGAACCATTTCCTCACATCACCTGCAAATGTTTGTACAAAGAGCCTCATTGCCACGTTCTCCGCATCGATCTCATGAAGTTCATAGAAGTCTGCCATTTTGTCTACATGTTGCTGAGTAGTAATGATGTTAGGAGTACCATCAAAAAACGAGATTTTACTTTGATAATCACTTGGCATGTCAGCTAGGACTTGGGGCAGAACAAGGGGTGCAAAATGGGCAGCCATCATTCTCGGTGGATTTGGCCTTGGAGGTGTTGGAGGAGTGTGCACAGTTTGCAAGGGGCTTGCAATTGGAGTTTGGGGCTGTGTTGCAATGTAATTATCAATTAGTCTATTGGCTCTTTCTGTTTCAAGGTCTACAAGAAATTGCGGATTGGGGACGGTATAATCAACAACCCTTTCGGATTTAGATTCAAACAATGATATCTCAAATCGTTCGTCAAACTCAAGCTCTTCAAGATACTCAAAAATGTTAGGGCATGAATGGGATTTGAACACGGGAGTTATGGTGCTTTCTTGACGAAGGAGTCTTGGGATCAAATTGGGGTTTTCGTAAATATGAGGAGGGTCCGGGTCTGGATTCGCTTTGGTATATCGTCTCGAAGCCAGCGTGCTATTGAGAGAAATTACGGGACACAACCAACTTACTCAGCCTTTCCAATCCTAAGCTCATCATCCGGAAGCCTAGAATTCTTATGAAACAAGGGGATTTGATTTTCAACTGTTCCCCAGTGGAGTCGCCACTATGTTAGCACCTAAATCTACCTTAGGCTGAAGGAAGGAAAAAATTAGGGTAACCACAAACCACGCTCAGTCTGGTAGCTAGCCCTACCAGAGCAGGAGAGGGCTCTCTCCGAGTCACGCTTAGTGAATAAATGATCAAAAATGGTCTGAGATGACTTAAAATACAATGTTTACCTTAGGATGGTAAGTGAATAGGGATTCTGGAAACAATTTTATGAAATGACCAAGCTTCTGGGATGTTATGGGACCGGCGCTCAGCAAAGAACAGAGAATTGAATATGAAGGCACAGATTATTCTGTGAGGCAAGGTAGGCGGAAAGAGCAGCAATTTCGGTTTAAGGTAACGCGGAATGGAAAGATTGTTGAAGAAAGTGAAAAGGGAATAGTCGCATGAATCCTTTTCAACAGAAGAATAACACTGTACATGAAATTTTCCCACAGGCAGAGCAATATAAATTGAATTCTACCTAATCTCACTTAGAAAATTTCACTCAAATGAAATGTGAATTGAATTATGAAACATAACAAGATACATATGGAACATAAGAACACATTTTCTACACTCACAACCACAAGAATCTCGTGAAATAGAGCCGCTGCCTTTCATTAATTCTCTGTCAAAAATGCACAGTGCAGAAACAGAGTTTCTTTCCCACAGTCTCCCAGAAGTTACAAGCCAGCCAACCTTTTGCAAATAACTTGCATACAATATATAGAATGCGTGAGGAAGAGATAGAATGCCCAAGGGTTGGGGAGTTACTCGAATCATTGCGAAATGGATATGGAGAGACAATCATCAACTACAGGTGCAGCGCTGCAAACATGACATTTGGCATTGGGGTGACCGCTTGCCTTCCTTCACCACTTGGATAGAAGCCCATCTGGAGAAAAAACTCTTTAAATTCCACCTTTGGTGCCAAAAAACCGAAGTGTAGATGACCGGGCCCACTTGGAGAAGTTGCGACCCGAAATTTCGCGAAACAGGAGCAAATTGGCAGTTTTTTCCTCTGTGCGCCGCGCCAAATTCTCTGTGCATTGCACCACTTTGGAGCCTGTTTTGGGGCACTTTCAGGTGTCCAAAATGTGCCCAAGTGGGCTTGTTGGAAAGCCTATCTCGTCTACTTTCTAACCCCACTGGATTTTCCAAATTTGGTGCTCATTTCCCCTCCAAATCTTCATTCTCCCAAGACTGCTTTTTGTGTGTCAAAAAAGTGGCAGAGAGGCCATTTTTGGGTGTTTTTTGACCTTTAGGAGACCCAGATCTTGTCAAAATTTCTTGCCCGGACACCAGTAGTCGTAATTTTCAATGTTTAATCCAAATATGCAAGCTGTTCCTCGATTGGAGCCCTATAAATTTAGCGTCACGCCAGTGGCGCGGCGCACAGGGAGGAATTTCCTGTTTTTTGTCCAAAAATCACCATGTGACCAAAATTTGCCCAATTTTTTTGAAATTTGGGCTGGAAGTTCTCTATGAAGTGCTATGCTGTACCAAGGAGGCCTCAGCCAAGATTCGAAGCCGATCTTGCTCCTTTGCCTCCTTTGCCTCCTTTTCCTCTTTTGTCGCTTTACTCAATCTTGCCTTTAGGCTCCTGATTCTTGCTTTGGAGCTCATGTTTCGGGCCATGTAGTGGTGGGTCATGCACCTTAGCATGTCTTTCTCCCTGATAGCCTTATCCAACCACTGATCCAAGTGAACATTCACTTTCTCTAACACATACTCCTGGTCCTCGTCTCTTTGCTCCATAGGTCTACCTTGTGCTGCCAGGATGTGTTGCTGGTTTTCCTTGATCATTTGCAACTCTATCTCAGCTAGGCGATCCTCAAGTTTTTTGTTCCTCTACTCCAGATACTGAACGTTCCACTTGGCCCTTTCCAAGTCCAGGGATAATTTCTCAATCACTGATTGCTGCTCCTGAATTATCTCCCCAAGCTCAGCATTTGTTGGTTCTGCATCTGTCTCATCATCCTGGAGGAGAACAAACTCGGTCTCTCGCTCACCTGATGGCCCTTCCTCCTGCACTAGCTCCTTGGCCTTACCCTGCTCCTGTGGTGCTGATGTTGGAAGTGAGGCCCCTTCCACCCTGGGTGGAGATAACACTCGCTTTGCTGCTGCGAACAACGATCTATTGCCCTTCTCGTATGTGATTTATACTAGCATGGTGGCAGTCTCATGGTGCTCAAACTGATGTGAAGGACCCCCCACCTCATGCTCTGCCTCTGATACCACCGGTGGAGCACTGAAGAAATCACGGGAGATGAAGTCCTCCCAAGCAATACCCTGCAATCCCAACTGATGGTCCACCAAAATCCGGATGAGAGCAAAATGATAGACACTGTTTAGTTGCTGTCGAGGGGTCTTGCGCTGCATGAAGTTTTTCATCTTCTCAATGTTGTTGCAAATGAAAAATGGGAGGCTCATCATCCGCACCCTGGTGAAGTGCATGAGAAACCTGATGTGATATGCATAAAGGCGAGAAAACCTCCCCTCGCAACTGAAATACTTCATGATCAATCTCATGAGTGGGGCATACTCATCCCTCAAAAATCTGAATGGAAAAACTCTGGTGAGCTGGCTCAAGCAGCTGTTCTTGATGTAAGGCTCATAATGATGCCTCTCCACCTTCTTTTTCTTATGCCACTGTTCCCTAATGTTTGGTATTCCTGTTGCCACTGATATGGTTTCCGGTGTCAATGTGAAAGTGACCCCAGCCAGGACAGATTGACTTCCTTGTAGATGAAGTGCAAAAAGACGGGCCAACTCATGATGGACTCTGACATTTGCCACCCTTTGACAAAATTCATAACAGGCTAAGTGCTGGAAATAAGACATGGCAAGCGGGCATGCCTGCAGCTCAGTGAGGGTGTTTGGCTCATCTCTAAGATGTCTGCCACTCCGGTGTGTCTCCTATGGTCCCGCTCTCCTGAAGATGTGTCACTGCGGGTCCCCTCCTCATACTCTCATGAAACTTCTGATGCCATTACTACTGTTTGTACCCTGAGTTTTATGCTGCCCTCTGAATCCAATGGAACTGGTAGATGCTCTGAAAATCTGTCACCAAGGGGACAATAAAATAGGGAATATTAGGAGAGGAATGATGAAATGGGAATAGGGGCCAAAGGGACAGATTTATCAGGGATTTGGGAGTGTTTCGGGTATAGTATTTATGGGGTAGGGTTTTGAATTTGTTTTAATAGGGTTTGGGTTTTGTAGTCATATGAGGAGGGGGGAAAAAGGAATATGATTGCATTGGTGCTAGGGTGATGATTAGGGGAAAATGGTAGAGGGAAATTAGTTGATAGGAGTGGGGTAAAAGGATACTTTGGCACCACTATCACTGTAGAAAAACCCTAGATCCTTTATTTTTCTTTGTGTCTTCTTTGGTTGGATTTATCAAAACTTTTGCATTTAATTCATAGTCACAAAATCATGCTACTCTCCTCAATTTTGAAGTAAGAGTGAAATTAGTTGGTCTGCCTTTCAAGTTTGATAGGCATTCACAAAACTTTTAGGCGAATTTGTGGTTTTCTGGGCTTATATGTCTGTGCGCCGCACGCTCTGAGTGCGTCGCGCCAGTGGTAATTTTACACTGTGGCCAGGCTCCCAGTGCGCCGCGCGCCCTGAGTGCGCCGCGCCTCCTCATGTGTGCGCCGTGCACTGCCAAAGTTTCCCTGCCTTGCTTGGAAGAATAGGGGGAGGGTTTTAGCGATGGATCTAGGGCGGCCTTTAGGGAAAAATGGTCAAGGGGAGATGGGGAAACATGAGAGGAGAGGGAAAACAAACAGGGGAGGGGAGCGACCTTGGTGCTAACATCACAATCTTGCAACCTCATCCATTGTTTTTCTTGGTGATTTTTTCATGATTGGCCATTGTGCTTTTGGGTACCATTAAACATCTTATACACACCATATTAATGACAATATTGATGGAGGAGAGGTGTCAACAGGGCCTACCTCTTGTTTTGCTAGCCTTCACCAAGACTTGAAGCAATTTGGCAATTTTTTATGCCCCTAGTTGTGTGCGTCACACGCCAAGCATAGTGCGCCGCATGCTAGGTGTGCGTTGCGCCCTTGAGAAAACTGAATGGCGGGAAGGCTGCATGCGCGCCGTGCCCTCTGTGTGCGCCGCGCTCCCTGGTGTATGCGCCGCGCCCTCGAAAATTGGCTCTCACTCACTCAAACTCTCCAAATTTCGCTCTCTTACCTTTGCAATGTCTCTCCCAAGCTTGCAATAGCACAATGGTTTTGCTTTGGGCCACAACAAGTATATATAGGCTTGGGAGAGATGGGTTTGATTTTTTCTTCCTTGAAAACCCACTTTCTAATGTTTGTGTTTTGCACTTTGTTCATTGACTTTAAAACACCCTAATTTTCATTTTCTCTTTGAAATTTTGGCTCAAATAATGAAATTTTCGGCATTTCATTGCGGGGACTGTGTGACTGGGCATTTGGCCATGGAAACCATGACTGCATCTGAAAAATTCAACTGGCGATTTTTGTAAAATTTTGTCATAATTGACCTCGTTTGACTTTTCTTCATAACAGAGTTTTGAAGAAGAGTCGAAGTCTCTTCAGGTGATGATAAAGCTTTCTGAACCATAGCTGTATAAGGTCTCCCTCTAGCCTGCATGGCTTGTTCTGGACATGTTTTTCAAAAACCAAATTGATGATTTCCTAAACCCAAACATAAAAGATGACTTTGTCCTGTAATAGGACCAGACTTTGACTATCATGAATTTCAGTGATTATGGACCAAGACCTAGACCAGCAGGGGCCAGACATGAGGGAAAATGACTAGCATGACTTTCTCCGTCAGATCATGGCATGTCCCTAGCGAAATGCAGCTGAGTGAATGGAGCGGGACACCTAAAATTGAAATGCACAAAGTGTTTTGATCTCTGACGGAGCGCTGACCAGACCGACTCTAACAGATGGGAAAGGTTCTTTTGTAGAAATATTTAGATTTCTAATGATTTTATATTAGTCGATATAATATTTTGGAAATTTTTAAGGTAAAATAATGGTGTACTATAAAATTTGGGCGATTCGTTTTGAAAAAAAAATGGAAATTGGAGAATCATTTTTTTGGAAAAACATTGAAAATTAGCCCACCTACGAATATTAGCCCCTAAAATTTTCCCTGGTTTAGATGCATCATCAAGAGATGATTTTGTAGGATCCTGTTTTGGTGTATCATATTTTACTTTTCCTTTGCCCTACCTTTTACCTTTAGAGGCTTTGTCTACCATGATAGATTGAATGGCATTAACCTCAAAGGTATTACTAGGTTTTGGAGAGGCATTCAAAGGAGGATTGGATTTAGAATTCGAAATAGTTTTTTTCTTCGAAGAAGCTATATTGGAATTTTGAGTCATTGATCCAATAATACCATTAGTAGGTGGTACACTTGAAGGTTTAGAAGATGCTGGATTTGTGGATGGTGTCAGAGCATCAAGAAAGAGATCATATAACGTGCCAGATTGGGAATACATAAAATCTAAATATTTGGCATAGGCAATGGCTTGACCTTCAGTTACACAACCTCACATAGTTATGTTTGAAGCAATTTTGTTGATGAATGATTTGGTAAAGAGTTCATTTAACAAATCATCAAGTATATCAAACTTGATAAGGCAACGCCAATGTCTCCATTCACTGGATATAATCAGATATGAGGGTAGAAATATTCTGTTCCAAAGACATAAGTAAATGGGTACTAGTTTCATAGCGAACCGGTAACTAGAAGTGAGTAAGGAAGGTCATTGCCAAATAATTGAAGTCTTGATAAGCACCTCAAAGAAACTTGATGTACCATTTCGCGGCAGGACCCATAAGGGTGTATTGGAAAAGACGTAGATGAATAGAGCCATCAACCCAGGAATTAGATGAACAACATAAATGGTAAGTCATAACATGGGCCTGGGGGTCTTCTCCAGATTTTCCTTCTAATTTCAGAAAATCACCAGGAATCTTAGTAGGAACCAGAGGCCAATAGGGTGAATGAAGTATTGGATCATTAGTGAGCCTTGACACATCTAGCAGTTCCAACATTGCTAGAAATGGCAATTGTGGGTTGAAAGGCATGGGAGACCTTTGATAAGGCCCAACTTCTGGATTGCATCCTTTTTGGTATGGGTTCTGCCCCCAAAGTGTGGGATTTTTACCATAAGGAACTTGGTATTGACCCCACTGAAGGGTATTATGACCATACAAAGGTGATTCTTCCCCCACAAGGGTGGGTTTTGACCAGGGTAAGGTTGATATTGACCTACCATAGGTCATTGAGAACCATAAGGTGGATAAACAACTTGTGAGTCATATGGATTATAAGGTTGTTGTTGCAACTACAGACCCTGGTGGTAAAATTGATGGCCTTGCTACTCTAGGGGTTGACCTTATGGCTACAAGGGTTGACCTTGTTGATATAAGGGTTGGTTTTGTTGCTCTAAGGGATGTCCCGACTGCTGCAACAGTTGTTGGTAAGGCCCTTGTTGCGCATAAGGTCTATGTTGTACAAAACATTGTTGCTATACAAAAGGTTGATGTTATTGGAAAGTTCCTTGTGGAATTTGTTGAGTTCTAGGTTGGTACTGATAAATTCCAGCCTGAATTTGACCAGATGCCCCAAATGAGGGATTTGAACCAGGTTGAATTTGGTGATCTGCCTGTTGAGTAAAGGATGGACTTTGAGACTATTGAGAGCCATGCGGAGGGTACGGTTGCTGGTAGGGTATCTGAGCCAAAAGATGTTGGTGCTACAGGATTTGGTCTGATCCAGACGGAATTGATGATCCACAAAGATAAGGTACAATGCCAACATTTTGACAAGCTCTAGTAGCATGAATTTGAGGTGCACTCATATAAGATCCACCTGAAATAGGAGGTACATAAGGCAGAGGTGGTTGTTTCCTCCCATGTGGTGGGATATGTGGTGGAATATATTGTCCACTTAATGGAGGACCTGAAGAACTTATAGGGACATTAATTTCCCCAACCGTAACTATCGGTTGTACAAGAACTGACGAAATTGCAGTCGATACAGGAATTTGAGAGGCCACATTGAAACAAACGAACCTGAAATAGGCATAATGCCTAATGACCAAATGAGATTGTGATAAAGTGAATATGCACTTGGAGTACCTAAAACCAATTTAAACAAAGATGTATAACCAGCTAGAAATAAAGGCTCACTACTTTCAAGGGGTGGTGGAGCTGCAACACTTCCCACATATGGATAACCTTCAAGTGGAAAGTAATATTGAGAATCACTGTCAACACCAGGAGTATGAGGAGCTGAGACTTTTGGAGGACCTTGAGAAGAGGCTGGAAACTCACCTTTTGAAGCCATGGGTGGAAAAAGTTGGCAAGGAGGAATTCAAGATGGTCATGGAGATAACTTGAAAGGTATACCAGGATTACCGTATGGACTGTAAGGTTGTTGAGGAGATATAACCAATGGATCAAAAAGTGGATTAGGAGGAAATAAAACAAACCTCTGTTGAATCTCTCGGGCTTTTGGATTAGATTCTTGAGATGATGATGAGTCACGAGGTGGAGGATAAGAAGAAAGGGGTTGGATACTTGGAACAATTCCAAGTTCAAGACCTTGGGCTTCAAGTGACTATGAAAATGCAGGATGAACTCCTTTTTATGACCCTTGAATGTCGGATGATGAAGGGGAAATGTGAGGTGAACCTAGTGATTCAACCACGATGACCTTTTCTCAAAAACATTAAGGGGTGGTTGATTTGAGCCTACAATTAAAATTTACTATTAATCTGCCAATACAAGGCCAAGTATCATTGCATAGGTATTTCATGTTATCGTGAGCAGTTAAATTTTAGAATTTAGAAATAAGAAATAAATCAAAAAGGGTGTACAAGGCAAGAGGTTTTACCAAGTATCTGTGAACAATTATATACACCTTAGCTGAAACCAAGGACTTAACATACGACGACCGATCTCCCCAAATGTTGTGTTCGATGTATCATGTTTACATGGTGGCTGACTCGGTTACATATGGCTAAATAATAGAAACCTAGTGGGGTCTCCCAATATATACTCGATGGTATGAAGAGTATAAGTTCGTGTTAACATTGTCTAATGCATAACCGTTCGATGAGAGAGTTCTGATATACTTGCCATACTAGAGTGCCTCCTATATACCCTAGAGTATTGGAGAACCTCTGATATACTTCCATACTGGAATGGGATTTCACCACCGGGATACAATGTAGGTAGTTAACGAGAGGTGCTGGGTTTCTAGACGCTGAAACACATCTCTAGCGTAGACCTCTAAATGTTTGCGTTAAGTTCCAAATGCTCCTTAGGTTAATTCAGTAAATTTTAAAGTTTTTCTTGAATTATGTTTCAATTTTGGGCTCAAATGATGTCAAGTGAATCCTAGAATGCAACTATATGAGAAAAAGGAAACCTCTCATTCCAATGAATTCTATACTAACGAGGGAGGAAAGTTCAAGAAATTAATGCATCAAACAATATTCCTCCACTAACTTTTCCAAATACAAAATGCAAGAGAAAAACTAAACTTCACTATATGGAATCTATTGAAAGCAAAATGACCTTCACTTTACTAAGATGCACTTTACTTATATGATGTTCTCTTTGATCTTCAAATGCTCACATGCAACTAAGCTTCAACTAAAGCAAAAACAAAGATTTTGATTCAAAGTACTCCTAATACAAACAAGTCATCAATCAAAGTAACACCAAATCAAAAGCACCCAATGAAAATGTCTTTCACTTTTCCTTTCAACTAGGTAAGCAAATATACTCATTTTAGTTTGTAAACCAAATAATATAATCTATGTTTGATAAATGACAAAGATGGATTTCAAAAGCAAGATTACCTAATACACATGAAAAACAAGTTTGCACAAGACAAACTGAAACCAATGTAAGTCAATGTTTCAAGTGATTTCAGAAGATGAACAAACCTTATCATTCAAAAAACGAGAGACCAATAGATACACATAAGCGGCAAGTGACAACCAATCGAACTATAAACCCTAAAATAAATCCAATTGCACTCAAACACTTGAAAGTTAAAAGGAGTAAGAATTTGCTAATAAATGAGTTAAACAAGAAAATTCGATCATGCAGGACAAAACAGGACCTCAGGGGCTCAGAAACACTGGGGTGTAATAGAGAAACCCTAGATTTCTTCCAATCTCAAGGATCAATGCAGTTGTTAAGGCAAAACTGGTGCTGAACAGGGGATTAGTGCGATTGTTTTAATAAAAAACGCACTGGCAGCGTAACTGTCAGATCAAAAAGTGCATTGGGTAGGAAAAAGACAAAAAATAAAAACAATTTCACAAACGCTTCGAGACTGAGCACTCTAAGATAGAGACCAGTGATTGTGCAAACCTATATCAACCCAAACTAACTAAGAACACAATGGTTTGTCAAGCTGATCAAGAGATTAGTTAAGAAAGGAGGATGAACATGCTATAGCTTCCCCAGTGGAGTCGCCATTTTTTTGTGAAGTCAAATCCCCTCTACTGACAAAGACAATCTCTCTATCCCAATGAGTGGGTAAAGCAACAAACCTAACAAACTAACATACACTTTCCTAGCTTATGTTTGCAAATGCATAAGGAAGGAGAAACCTACCTTGTTCTGATGCTAATTGCTCGATCCTTAGAGGTGATATTGAATGTTTCACTCCAGGACTCACTCCTTAGTTGTTCCTCACATCTGGGTACCTGCAAGGAATATCAAAGTACTATGCAACATGTAAGAGCATATATGGCATACATCAAACATAAACTACTTAAAAGATCAAGGAATATTAAGCTAATGGCATAAACATTTACACAATTATGGAAAGTGAACATCAGATGTATATATTAAGAAACTAAAAAGGGAAGCATACAACCTATGCCTTGACATTGGGGACCTCCTTTTGGTGGATGTCTAAGTCCAAGAAAAGACTCTTCAAGCACTCCTACTCCAAGCTAGAAAGAGTAGCATGTAAGCATAATCTTAGCATAGGGATGCAACAATCAATGACCAACCATTTGGGGATGGAAGTGAGTGAATTTATAGGAATGGAGAGGGAGTAAGGGACCCACAAAAGAGGGAGAAAGGTCCACATATTGAGGGGAAAGCCCATGATGATAAGATCAAGAGGCCCAAATGAGAGAGCTTGACCATATCAAAAACGACCAATATCCAGCTCGTTGTTCTCGAAGGTTCTAGTGAGCGAAGCTTCTCTTCTAGTTTGGGAAAACCTGTCATAAGAGGTTCAATGTAGGTTTTCGTATGAAAAATTTCATTAGCATGGCAAGTGTATAACTAGGCAACCTACCAACAGCACGAGTAGGCAGTGGAGAAAAACACGTTGATGCCAAAAAGTATATTTTTGGGAAACCTTCTCCAGAATGGATTCAAGGTAGTTTTCCTTTGATTCTTCTAGGAGGCTATTGTCTATATATCATGACGGATATGCTACACAATAGTCAATGTTTTG